>CM038678.1:697067884-697729553 GCA_021605205.1 Aegilops longissima
CCCTTAGCTCGGAGCTGACTGCGCCAATCAAGGATGGGAGGTTGGACACCGCCTCGGGGGCTGCAATCTCTACGGTGATCGAGCCGAATACCAGCCTTGTCCTTTGCGAAGCTCGTGACTCCAAGGTGCCGGACTACTTTCCGGACTCCGAACCTTCCGCGCCCCTGCCAATCGAACCTGATTGGGCGCCGATCATGGAGTTCGCCACCGCGGATATCTTTCAGCACTCGCCCTTCGGCGACATTCTGAATTGACTAAAGTCTCTCTCTTTATCAGGAGAGGCCTGGCCGGACTATGGTCAGCAAGGTTGGGATACGGACGATGAAGAAATTCAAAGCCAACCCACCACCCACTTCGTAGCCACTGTCGATGATTTAACCGACTTGCTCGATTTCGACTCCGAAGACATCGACGGTGTGGACGCCGATGCAGGAGACGACCAAGAACCAGCTCCTATAGGGCACTGGAAGGCCACCTCGTCATACGACGTATACATGGTGGACACCCCAAAAAAGGGAATGTAGATGGAACAGCGGAGGATGACCCCTCCAAGAAGTAGCCTAAGCGTCGGCATCAGCGGCGCCGCTCTAAATCCCGCCAAAGCTAAAACGGCGATTCCGTCACGGGAGATAATAACACCCCGGACAGCACCGAAGAAAACCCCCTCCAGCAGGATTAAGCACAGGAGGATGGAGAAGCCAGCCCTCATGAGAGAGCTGCAGACAGAGAGGTAGAGGACGATAATTACATGCCTCCTCCGGCGCAGGCAAGCCTCGACGACGATTTAATTTGTCGTGCACCGAGGATCCCGTCGAACAAGAGCATTTCAAACGCAGGCTTATGGCCACGGCGAGCAGCCTCAAGAAAAACAGCAATGACTTAGAGCTGACCAAGACTTGATAGCCGACGATGGACTGAAGTCCTTGCAGCCAAGAGTACGAACTCGACGCCCCTCAAGAGCTACCCAAAGCGCAGGCTGCTACCCGATTAGAGGAGGAAGCACCTAAACCTACATCACCAGCGCCGACGCGCCGATCGGCCACCTCGTGGCGCTGACGAAGAGGCCTCTCGGCCATCCACTCAAGCCGCACCCCGGCGTCGCTCAAAAAATACTAAGGCACGGGGAAATGCGTCAGACCTGCGAGACATATTGGAGGACAAGGCAAGGCAAACAAGATCGATCTACGGATCGCGTGGGCGCCCCACGACACGTGACGATAACCGTCACGCCGGATATGGCAAATACGGCCAGGCCGAACACAGCAGGCAAAGCTCATTTGAGCTACGTCGTGATATAGCCCAGTACAGAGGCGTCGCACACCCACTATGCTTCACAGATGAAGTAATGGATCATCAAATCCCCGAGGGTTTTAAACCCATAAACATCAAATCATACGATGGCACAACAGATCCTGCGGTATGGATCGAGGATTATCTCCTTCATATCCACATGGCCCGCGGTGATGACCTACACGCTATCAAATACCTCCAACTCAAGCTTAAAGGACCAGCTCGGCATTGGCTTAACAGCTTGCCAGCAGAGTCAATTGGTTGCTGGGAGGACCTGGAAGCCGCATTCCTCGACAATTTCCAGGGCACCTATGTGCGACCACCAGATGCTGATGACCTAAGCCACATAATTCAGCAGCCAGAGGAATCGGCCAGACAATTCTGGACACTGTTCCTAACCAAGAAAAAACAAACAGACGACTGTCCGGACGCAGAGGCCCTCGCAGCCTTCAATCATAATATCCGTGACGAATGGCTTGCCCGGCACCTAGGACAGGAAAAGCCGAAATTCATGGCAGCCCTCACAACACTCATGACCCGCTTTTGTGCGGGAGAAGACAGCTGGCTAGCTCGTAGTAATAACATGACCAAGAGCCCTGGTAATTCGAATACCAAGGACAACAATGGCAGGTCGCGTCGCAACAAGCACAAGCGCCGCATTAACGGTGACAATGCTGAGGATACGGCAGTTAATGCCGGATTCAGAGGCTCTAAACCTGGTCAGCGAGAAAAAGCCATTCAAAAGAAATACTGGGCCCGTCCCAGCTTTGGACCGAATACTTTCGATCGCTCGTGCGGATACATGGCACCCCGAATACCAGCCAATCACACCAACAGGGATTGTTGGGTGTTCAAGCAGGCAGGCAAGTTAAGTGCCGACAACAGAGACAAGGGGCTGCACAGTGATGACGAGGAGGAGCCTCGGCCGCTGAACAATAAGGGACAGAAGGGCTTTCCCCTAGAAGTGCGGACGGTGAACATGATATACGCAACCCACATCCCCAAAAGAGAGCGGAAGCGTGCACTCAGGGATGTATATGCGTTGGAGCCAGTCGCCCCAAAGTTCAACCCATGGTCCTCCTGCCCAATCACTTTTGATCGAAGGGGCCACCCCACTAGCATCCGCCACGGTGGATTCGCCGCATTGGTTCTAGACCCAATCATTGATGGATTTCACCTCACTAGAGTCCTTATGGACGGCGGCAGCAGCCTGAACCTGCTTTATCGGGATACAAGTCGTAAAATGGGCATAGATCCCTCAAGGATTAAACCCACAAAGACGACCTTTAAAAGCGTCATACCAGGTGTAGAGGCCAACTGTGCAGGCTCGCACACTCGAAGTGGTCTTCGGATCCCGGATAATTTCGAAGCAAGGAGTTAATCTTGACATAGTCCCGCTCCTGATGGCTATCATGCCCTGCTCGGACGAACCACATTTGCAAAGTTCAATGCGGTGCCGCACTACGCATACCTCAAGCTCAAGATGCCAGGCCCTCGAGGATTCATTACGGTCAATGGAAACGTTGAACGCTCTCTCCGAACGGAGGAGCATACGGGGGCCCTCGCGGCGGAAGTATGAAGTAGCCTCTCAAGGCAATTCTCCAGTCCGGCTATTAAACGTTCGGACACCGTCAAGCGCGCCCGGAGTAACCTACAACAAGACCGTCTGGCACGTTCCGAGCAAGCGTAGCAGTGCGGCCCCAACCCCAGCCCTCGCGAAATTGCAAAACCAGTACCACACGTACATAATTACGCTCTGGAAATACCATGGGCATAAGGGGAGGGGCACAACCACGGCACGCCCGAAATGCGTCTCAACCGCACTAGGGGCTCCCGATTTTGTCATTTCTTTTTTCTTACTTTCAGGACTCCACTCTCCGGAAGGCCTGTCCGGCAGTACAATCGCCAAACACATGATGCAACAGCCAAGGAGGCAGAAAGCTACGTCGAATGTCCAGGTGGTCTATATAACGAGCTAAATACCTGTCTTACATAAAGTCTCGCAGCTTGCCCCTAGAGGGGGACATGTCAAATAATCCCATCTCTTGCTTATCGCACTATTTGTATCGTTCTGCTTTCACAGCAGCCTTTTAATAAACAATACATAGCTCTTGTCTATTATTGCATTCATTTTTTATGTAAATATGGTTAGTTATGACATTATGCAACCGTACACTCTGGTACGGCCAATACACCAGGGGCTTAAGTACCCCAGAATATGGTGTGAGAAGTCCGAACACTCTCACGAGTGCGGCACCCCGAACTTATAGCATAATATGCATCGGCTCCGAATCTTGTCTTGGGTCAATAGTTGGGTTTGCCCGGCTCCCATGTTTTGGTACCTTACATTCCATTATATCGGCTAAGGTAGCGCTGGGAGAACTACTGCGATTGTGCCCCGGTTGAGTTGGGTTAAGCACCTCAGTAGAGAAAGCTAAAACCGACCGTCATGATAGGGCGAGAGCAGGTCGCTGTTCGAGAGGTTTTCGAATCCCTAAAGACTTATGTCGCTTAGAGCGAGGAGCTGGCTTTGTCCGGCCTAGGCGTGGATAGCGCCCCGAGCTCGGTCTTCCGAATACTAGGGGCTTCGCCAAAATTTAAAATTATAGAATTCTATGGCTATGTGAGAGTAATAAAGCATTATAGTACGATTGCCTTGTTCGTTGTGCTGAGCGCCTCCCTCGAAGGACCCAAGAATGGGAACAAGAGCGCTCAGGTTTATCTCGAACACCCCAGCACTCGTGGCATGGGGGTAGAAGCCGACGACTCGCCATCTCTCAGATTTAATAAACGGCCGCACAGAAGGTAATATTTTAAATTCAAAAAGCGTTGCTTAGCGCATATGAACAAGTTTTCAGCGCACAGGATAACACGAGCGAGTTTTACTTAAAAATTACATCCTTGGAACACTCATTTGCCACAAGGCAGGCACCCTTCAGGACGCCCTCATAATACACTCGGGCTTGCGATGCTCCTTCCCCTCCGGTGGCCCATCTGTCACCAGCTTCTGAGCATCCATCTAGCCCCAGTGTACTTTAACACGTGCAAGGGCCCTACGGGCACCTTCGATGCATACGGAGCGCTTGAGCCATGGACAGACATCCGCCAGCCGCCTCACCAGCCCAAAGTAGCTCCCAGGCATGACCTCCCCAGGCCATAGCCGGCCTATAAGGCCCTTCATGGCCTGTTCGGCTACCTTATGGAGCTCGACCAGCTGCTTCAGCTGGTCGCTCAAAAACACCGGTGTCGGCCTCAACATCCTGGGACCAGAACACTTTCTCCATCGAGCTCCCTTCCTCGGCTCGGTAGAATGCGGCAGCGTCAGACACACTGCAGGGAAGATCTGCGAATGCTCCTGGAGAGCTCCAAACTCAGGTAAGTAACAAGTAATTCACTTTCACGTGCTTGCTTTGCATAAAGAATGCCTTACCCGCCGCTATCTTCTTCATCGCCTCAATTTCCTGGAGGGCTTTTTGGGCTTCGGTCTTGGCAGATTTGGCGCTCTCAAGGGCCGAGGCAAGCTCGGACTCTCGAGTCTTTGAGTCAAGCTCCAAACTCTCGTGTTTTTTCACAAGAGCGTGGAGCTCTTGCCGCACCTCCGCCACCCGCGCCTCCTGCTTTTCTCGCTCGGTGCGCTCCACGGCCGCATGTCTTGACCTTGGACAGCGCTTCTTCTTGAGTCGCCACCTCGGTTGTGGCGCCTGTAATACTCACGTTGGTCCTGTCATTATTTGCAACCAGATCTTTTTATATACTTACATAAGGTACTACTTACCTTCCTTGTCCTCGAGCTGCTTCTTGGCAAGGCTCTGCTCCAATGCATCGACCTCCGCAGTCAGTGCAGCACAGGTTAGCAGCGTAGCCTGCATTCCCATATTGACATACTTATGTTAGACTCCTGCGTATATATTTTTAGATCCTCAATCCGGCTTTTCTTTCCGAACACCAAACTAAGCATCAGGGGCTACTGTCTATGCGGTAATATTTTTACATGTCTTAAATACATACCTCAAAGCCTGTTAGAAGGCTGGCACAGGCTTCCGTGAGCCCGCTCTTGGCGGACTGAACCTTCTGGATCACCGCACTCATAATAGTGCGGTGCTCCTCGTCGATGGAGGCGCCGTTAAGCACCTCCAGCAAATTGTCCGGTTCCTCCGGTTGGACGGAGGTCACCGGCGTCGTAGGCTTGCCCTTCTTACTAGGGGGACTTCGGAACCACCGAAGGTTCCAGTGCGGTGTCCGGCCCAGGGCCGGACATAGAGCCCTTTGGGGTTTCATCCCTTTTGCGCTGAGTCCGGGAGGTCGCCTTGCGGCGCCTCGTGACCACCTCCTCCTGGCTTGGCCTTTTGGGACTCCACCTCGGCATCGTCCGTAGGGGCGAGGAGGTAGCAATCGGGAGTGAAAGACTATTCACATCCGGCGAATCCGGGAGCCGCTTCGGCGGCGTCGAGCCGGGCCTTGGGCGGACTGCATGATTATATTCGGGGTCAGAAGATACTGTGCAATAAAGGAACGCCATGAGTTATTCTGGTATCCGGATACTTATGATTTTGCCAGGGTCTTTGCCCTGGATGGCCACTCCTCTTCGCCGTCGTTGGCGTTGGTGGAGTAGTACGGAGGAAGGGTCTTTCCCTTCTTGGACCCTCCGGCCCCCCTAGTTGGGGCGGCCTTCCTTTTCTTTCCTCCCCCCGTTGGAGGGGGAGAGGCCTCTTCTTCCTCCTCCTCGTCTCCGTGGGAGGAGTACGCTTTGGAGTCATCGGACAATGAATCCGACAACACCAGGCGCCGGGAACTCTTTCGAGTTCTCGTGGCCTTCTTCTTGGCCATCTTCTCCGGCACCACGTAAGGTGCCGGGACCAGCAGCTTCGCCAAGCGGGCATCTGCTGGGCCTTCGGGCCAAGGAGCCGGAGAGTCAATCTGTCCGGACTTCTTCTGCTAGTCCTATCAAAGGAACGGGAGCTTAGATCCCGCATAGAGTCAAACTATGAAAAAAAAGTACCCCATAAAGGGTAAAACAAGCTTACTACGCTGGCTTGGCGCTTCGCGCAGAATCCGCGATCCTCGGTAATGGGAGGGGGAACCTCGGCGCCCTTGAATAGCACCTTCCAGGAATCCTCGTGTGTTGTGTCAAAGAGCCTGGACAAAGTTTGGTGCTAGGCCGGGTCGAACTCCCACAAGTTAAAAGCCAGTCGTTGACACGGGAGGATCCGGCGGAGGAGCATGACCTGGACTACGTTGACAAGTTTAACCTTCTTGTCCACCAGGTTTTGGACGCAAGTTTGGAGTCCGGTCGGCTCTCTCGAATTACCCCACGACAGGCCCGTCTCTTTCCAGGAGGTGAGCCGTGTGGGGATGCGAGATTGGAATTCGGGGGTCGCTGCCCATTCAGGGTCACGCGGCTCGGTGATGTAGAACCACCCCGATTGCCACCCTTGGATGGTTTCCACAAAGGAGCCCTCGAGCCATATGACGTTGGGCATCTTGCCCACCATGGCGCCTCCGCACTCCACTTGCTGGCCGCTCACTACCTTCGGCTTGACATTGAAGGTCTTCAGCCATAAGCCGAAGTGGGGCTTGATGCGGAGGAAGGCCTCGCACACGACGATAAACGCTGAGATGTTGAGGATGAAGTTCGGGGCCAGATCATGGAAATCCAGGCTGTAGTAGAACATGAGCCCCGGACAAATGGGTGGAGTGGGAAGCCCAGTCCGCGGAGGAAATGGGGGAGGAACACCACCCTCTCATGGGGCCTGGGGGTGGGGATGAGCTGCCCCTCGTCAGGGAGCCGGTGCGCAATGTCATTGGACAAGTATCCGGCTTTCCTCAACTTTTTGATGTGCCCCTCCGTGACGGAGGAGGCCATCCACCTGCCTCCCGCTCCGGAAATGGCTGGAGAAGGTTGAGGTGGGAAGTGCGGACTTGGGCGCTAGAGCTCGAGTGCGCGGAAATGGATAAGCGGAGGAGGAAGAGGGCGTAGATGAAAAAGGTGGATCCTTATCCCCTTATATGGGCGGACGAAACTATGTGCCCCCACCAGCCTGGTAAAACTCGCTTATCTCCCAAGCGCCGTGATTAATGGCACGGTTGGGTTACCCACGCCGTATTGATGAGAATCCCGGAATAAGGGACACGATCTCTGCTCGACAAGGCGTGCCAAGGAAACCACCTCGCTAAGCGCTGAGGTGGGACGATAAACGATTCAAATAAAGGCTTGGTGGTGGCGTGATGTCACCTCTGCGGAATCGTCAGCAGATTAGATTTGTACAAATATTATTCTCTCTACGGTGGTATGTGGAACTTATTTTGCGAGCGGACACTATCCTTGTGTTCAAAATCTTCTATGAAGTATTCGGAGGAGGAACCCGCCTTGCAATGCCAAAGACAATCTGCGCGCGGACTCGTCGTCATTGAAGCCTGGTTCGAGGCTCTTGAGGAGTCTGGATTAGGGGTGTCCGGATGGTGGACTATAACCTTTGGCGGACTCCGGACTATGAAGATACAAGATTGAAGACTTCATCCGTGTCCGGATGGGACTTTCCTTGGCGTGGAAGGCAAGCTTGGCGATCTGGGATATGTAGATCTCCCCCATTGTAACCGACTCTGTGTAACCCTATCCCTCTCGGTGTCTATATAAGCTGGAGGGTTTTTAGTCCGTGGGGCGAACAACAATCATACCATAGGCTAGCTTCTAGGGTTTAGCCTCTCGATCTCGTGGTAGATCTACTCTTGTACTACCCATATCATCAATATTAATCAAGCGGGAGTAGGGTTTTACCTCCATCGAGAGGGCCGAACCTGGTAAAACATCGTTTCCTTGTCTCTTGTTACCATCCGCCTAGACGCACAATTGGGACCCCCTACCGAGATCCGCCGGTTTGACACCGGCAGTCAGCGCCGCTCAAAGAATCAGTGCGCATTCATGCCCGGTCGAGGCGGACGCGACCTCTCACTGGCGCAAGAGTGATGGTTGCTTCGTCCGTCCAACTTCTTGTTGGGTCTATGTGATTTGACGACTCATTGGTCTTTATTCTGAGGTGGTAGGACTGCTGGATGTCCCACGCCGGCGAAAGGAGGTAATAGATTACAATTTTCTCCATTCTTACAGCGGAGGAGTGCAAGAGCAGGTGAAAACACGCAGGCTCAGTGATTCGTGGCCCACCTCACACTATCACCGTGCGACACCTAACTCTTTACATAGTACTCCCTCCGTTCCTAAATATTACTAGATGAGTCCCGCTTCGTTGTCGCGAACAGCGGTATATCTCTCTGCATAAAATTATCGATTTCATAGAACTAAAAAATCTATAACCGCATGACAAATGTGGTATCCAAACTAAATAAACTCCCATCATCATTTAGATCATCCCACATAAGGAAAAAAGATCAGCCAACTCCTCTTTGCGTAATGGGATTATATTTTTCTTTTTGACATGTTAACGGGACTTAAAAGCTCACTTACATGCATGCTACCGGTGCATGCTTGCATGAAGACATGTTGATGTGATTTAAAACCCACTCACATGCATGTGCCACGGTATTTCTGCATGCTTGCATGTGGCTTAGTGCTGAGCCTCTCAATGTCTAGATCAGACGGCTATTATGACTGATTTACTTCATCTAACGGCTACGTCAATTTTAATGATGTGGCTAAAGGAGAGGATAGAGAATTCCTAGTAGTGGGGGCTAGCTATTACTAGTAGATAAGTATTTGTAGAGATTCCACTAGGTGAACTACATACGGAACAAAATGAATGAATCTACACTTAAAATGCATCTATATACATCCGCATGTGGTTAATGATGAAATCTCTACAAAGACTTATATTTAGGAATGGAGGAAGTACTAGTATAGTACTAGTATGCGTCTTGTAATTTATCAGTGAGATAAATTTGTACAATGCTATGAAGCTTCCAGCTCCTGTTACATGTATCTTGCATCCAAGGTTGCCCGTTGCAACATTTCATCAAATACAAAGGAGACTAACATGCGTGCTATTGCATCTCAATGATTGACAGAACATAGCAAATATGTACTCCCTCCGTTCAAAAATAAGTGTCTCAACTTTGTGCAAACTTTAGTACAAAGTTGTACTACTAATAAAGTTGACACTTATTTTGGAACAGAGGCAGCTAAAGAAAAAACGATCCATGCAGTCCCTAGCCCTTGAACCGTGAACCCCGACCAAGCTTCAATTTCTTTGGCAGCGTTCGAGCTTCCTAATAAATGAAGTTTGTAACCTTTTGACCATCGGATCATTTTGTGCAGTTTCACCAAAATCGAGATGAGCATCCCTGTGGCAAAGAAATTGAAGAAGCGTGGTTAGAATAAGATTACTAGGACTAGTTGATGAGACATAAACTCATCACAAATACAGTACTTAGAAGCCAGTAGAGGTATCGGTATGTGCGGGGCAAACAAGTAGAGAAATATCCACGGAGTGATGTGGGCAGCTGGAGCGATGGTGCAAGCCGGCTATAAAGGAGTTGTACACGAGGGATGTAGCTCGACCTTGAGGAGGCGGCGGGAGGCGGCAACTGCCCACGTCGCGGCGATGAGCAAGGGACGAAGGCAACCTCACGGCTTTGTGAGAGAGAGCGGCGGGGACCCTGATCGAGACGTGCCGACAGTGGGTTTTCGCCGTCGGTGGCGGACACCGCATCTACACTAAGCATCCACCCTTCCCCAAGCGGACGTGATCCGCCGGGATGTTAGAGATGTGGCCACGTTGTTTTGTGCGAGAGTGTGAAGAGAGCAACCCCAAGAAGCAACCGTGTAGGCTGGCCCGTCGACTATGTATATAGTGGGCGGTTTCCTTTTCTCTCCATATGAACCTATCATATTGCGTCGTGCCACTAAAGAAAAAAAATTATTTATAAATGACGCGGCACCTACTACTCGTTCTCCTATAACCTTGCGCTTGGCATCTCCAAAATATTAACCTTGCGATTGGCTCTTCGCCTATTCAGGAAGTCGAGCAATAATGGTAGTGCAGTATATATCGTTCTGGCTATATGAGACCGAATGAATTGCTGCACGTCCACCACGTGGGCTAGGGTCGAGGGGCAAGGGAGAGTGCTACTACATATGGGTCAAAATGAGTGAATGTGCACTCTAAAATACGTCTATATACATCAGTGTTTGGAGTATGTACTAGTAGTTCATATTGAAATCTATTAAGGACATATATATTCCAAACAATATGATATAATCTCTATAACCAAGGCAGTAGGGACGAGTAGTAAACGGAGGGACTAGTAAATTTTTCTCCTCGTCCTGCGAGCCACCGCGCGCATGGGCGAGGGAGGAGCAAGCTTCACCTCATCCTGCAAGCCACCGCGCCCATGGGCGGGGGAGACGGCGTACTAAGCAAGCTTCTCCTTGTTCTGCGAGTTGACGGGACACATCAAAAGTACTCCAGTGTATAGAGCCTTGCCTCTAAAGTAGGCCCCACATGGTTTGCCTCTTTTTTTAATTTAACATAACGCGTCAAGTCGCAATTTGTTTGTTCACCCGTGGTAGACGATCCTCCCTCCACCAAGTGGACAACCAAGACACGTGCCAAATTACCACGTGGGCTGCCTTTTTCAGACTGAAATGAGCTCCACCGTGTACCCAGCGGGTGTGGTTGGGAAAGAGACGCAGAATCGTCGCCGTGCATGCACCTCTTCTCTTCGTGCACGTCCCCCACCTCGTGGGTGTGTGTGAGATACAAACCACGTTCGTGAGTGTTTTTGTTTTGTGGTGGGGTGTGGGGGTGGGGTGGGGGTTGATTTCGTGAATTATTTGTGGGAATATGTGTAGATGACATCTCAAACAAAATTTTGCATGCAATGTGTGTGAAATGGAGGCCTATCCATATCATACATAGAGGTCGGGCAATCCACGAGAAGAGAGGAGGGTCATAGCTATCGATAGAGTCGAAGAGAGGATCAAGTGGGTGAGTGCGAGATCGATGAAGAGAGCCATCGAAATTGCATGTGTGTGTGTGTGTGTGCAAGTCAAAGATATAGGGCAACTGGCCTCTGGAACGTTAGAGGGCACATGTCAAGTTTGTGTGTGGCGGGGAGACATGACTAGGCGCTTAATGTATCGGTGTGTGTGGGGGTAGGGGTGGGGGGAGGGGTAGGCGGAGGCCTAACTATAGAGGTAGAACGACTCGTATATGTGTTGAGAAGGAGAGACCCAGCTATGTCATGAGGGTGATCGGTCAACATCCATACATAACTGAAGGACGGGAAATATGAAGGGACAGAGAGAGAGAGGAGAGAGAGAGCGCGAGGAAGAGGGGTAGAGTGCTGGATGGGTGATGGAGTTGCTTCTTGGAGATGTTGGGACAGGCCTACTAGACAAACTGAGGGTGGAACTGCAATGTTATCAATAAGAGTGGGGATGTATTTCTGTGTGTGCCTGTGCATGATAGATCTGTCGGGACGCATCCATGGATGATGAAGGGGAACCATGTGTTTGGTAAGAAAACCTAACTAGATCGGTAGATCAATTGTTGTTTAATCGGAGGAAGGAGAGACACAACTAATGAGGTAGATCGATCGATGTGTGGGTAAAAGCGAGTTATAAGGACCTAGTTGGCTATATGTATAGCGAGAGATCGGTCGGTGTACGTCCATTTGTTAGAGGCAAATAAGGCCCAGCGAGACGGATAGACAGAGAGAATGGAGCTAGGAGGTGGTGCGAGAGGCCCAACTACTAATTGGATAGGGGGAGGAGTGTGCGGTTGTGAGATTGATTAAAAGAGGGGTGAGAGTTTACACATGTGTCTGACCATATGAGAGACACGAGGCAAGGACACATAAAGGAGGAGATTGAAGCTGTGTGTGTATGCTGTAGGAAGGCATTGCTGGAGAGGTTTATCGATCGGTGTGTGTCGGAAAGGAGTTGTGGAGACTCTGGGAGAACGACCTAAAGGAAAAAATGAATGTGCCCGGTGGATAGAATGCCGAGGGAGGGGAGGCGAGGAGGCGTGTGCATGCACAAGAGAAAGTTAGTGGTAGCTACAAAGGTTAGAGGACTGTGTGGGTGTAAGAGACTAACAAAGATCATAATTTGATATGAAAGCGGATTCATATATTTGAATAGGAGATCATAGTGTTTTAAACATTGCATGCATGAATATAGCGGTGATACACGTGATGTGCACATGTTATACCATAATGTGATAATGCATGGCGTTTGCAACTCACAGCTAAATGCCGAACAATCTAAACCATACTATACATCAAACAATCTCACATTTTATTTGAATTTGTGATAATGTGCGGCGTTTGCAGCTTACAACTAAATATCGAGCAATCTAAACAATACTATATATCGAACATTCTCACATTTTCTTTGAAATTGTGGTAATGTGTGGTGTTTGCAACTCACATCTAAATACTTGTAGGCGTAGGGGCGGGGCACCATACATAACGTGATAAACACATTATACATATGATACATGGTTTAGATTATGAAGATCTAGCTAGAGCTAGAAATGTAATGTGATTTGAAATCAAAATAAAGTGGATTCAAAAAATCTAGTTCGAGTTCATATAGTACACATAGTTCATATGTAACTCGATCTCGATCATGTGGTGTGCTGTGAAGATAATACACAAGCGATGGTTTAACTTGACAATAATGATGATTGTAGATCTTATTAAAACAGAGAAACGAATTCAAATGCTTTGACTTCACAACAATCATTACTGTAGATCTTATTTAAATTTAGTTCATATTGAAGCGGTAGTATATACGTTTGGAATGCACTAAAACGCTCATTTGAGTAGTAGGTTGCATGCATTATACACGTAGCGAAATATTTTAATTGAACATAACATGAATTCAAAGTTTTGAATGACATTTGTAGTGCGCATTGATTTGGTACAGTACACGTTAGGCTTGTCCAGAAATTTCAACCCGCGCCTTGTTAGCCCAAAATATTTAAGATATATCTTTGTCTCGTTGTGCTCCGACAACTCCCTCCATCTCAACCCGCGCCTTGCTATTCCGAAATTACAACGCTCGCGAAAACTCCCACCTCCTGTGAAATCCCGACACGCGAAATGCCCGTGGTACCCTTGAACCGAAAGAACCGCCTCAAATCGGTGGGGGGTACTTTCGTAACTTACCCACATTTCGGACAAGCGCGTCTCTAAGCCATGGTTCCCCACTGCCATCCCATCCGCCCACCCTTTCAGACACCGAGGCCGCGAAAACCGCGACGAAACCCCACACCCTGCTCCGTCCGCCACCCAGCGGAGCTTCTTCCCCAATGGCGTCGTCCACAGCAACACCTCGGCGTCCCTCATCCACCGTACGGATGAGGATCCGTCGTCGATCTCATCGTCCGTCGGTTCAGCCACCCGTCCTCCACCTCCAAGGAGCTGCCCGACGTTCCCCTAGTCTTCGCGCCACCTCCATTCCCACACCGCCGTCTTCACCTGCACCATCGGAAGAGCATCATCATCACCGTTTCCTCGGATGAAGCTGCGGCCTAATCGGCGCCACCAAAGAGGTTGTACACTAATCGCGCATTTTCTTCTTGATTCGATCTCACGGTGCTGCCGGCGCTCGGTCCCGAGCCGACACGGCGCGGCTCCATCCACGGCGGCGTCGCCGGCCACTTCCTCCACGGCGTCGATCCCTCGACGGCAACGTCCACATCAGTAGGAGCTGCTGCTGCTTTAGCTCTCGCTCGCGCTACTGCTCTGCTCTTTCTCTCGTCCCCTGCCTGGTCTGCTCTTGCTCACGCTGCTCCTCTCGCTCTTGCTCTTGCTTGCGATGCTGCTCTGATTTGGCTACACTTCAGTCGACTGAATCGACTTTTGGGTCAGTCGATTTCCAAGAGGTGGGCTCGCCGGGGTGAAGGAAGAACCAGCCGCAGTGGGGAGGGGGGCTCGCCGGAGAGGTACACAACTATCTAACTTAGGGTTCAGGATGGGGGCGGTGGTCGCCGGCGGTGGCGGGGCGGTGGCGTGGGGATCGCCAGAGAAAAAGCTCGGCACGGGGGGGCCTAGAGGGATGGCAGGCGTCGGCGGACCGGCGGTGGGGAGTGTTTTGGGCGGCGGCGGCGCGACCACGGCGCGCGGCGGCGGGGGCTCTGTTTGGCCGGTGGTGGTGGCGGCTCGGGGGAGGTTGAAGATCAACCGCAGGCCCTTGATTTCGTATCCAACGGCTGCAAAATCGACCGACCAGAGATGAAAACGATCGACCGGCGTGTAGCCTCACCTTGCTAGTGCGTTCGGTTTAACAACAAAATTCAGTTTAACAAAGAAATTCAGTTTCGACAACAAAATTCAGTTTAAACAGACTAGGTTCAGTTTAACGATTAAGTTCAGTTTGACGGTTAAGTTCAGAGATGAGCGGCTGATGTATTTTACATCTAGCACTTTGTGGTTATGTATTTTCGTCATGTATTGGAGATGCTATTAGAATTCCACTCAGGTTAACGTTGTTCGTTGTCTCTCTTGTCTGCTTCAGCCTCGGCGTCGTACAACTCACGGAGCTGCTCCAACAACGAAACCCTCCATCACAGCGGAGCAGTACCTCGGGCTCCATCTCCGGGCGCCTAAGATCTTCTTCCCTCCTCCGACAGCAAAGTCAGCGGAGCATCCTCACCGCCAACTCAATCACGCTGAGATCGACATGGCTTCGCCAAAGAGGTTGTACACTTGTTGCATCTCTTTTTCTCTACATGTTATATATATTGTCCACTGAGCACATGGATTTGTTCCTTTAGTGTCTCCTTGAAAGAAAAAACGTAGGAATTTTAATTTTCACTTGTCCTCCTTTTCAAATTCCTATTCATGAAGCACAAGACTACGAGATAGTAGCATAATAGCATTATAACCGTACATTTTCCTGTGGTTTGACTTAATCTCACCATGCTTCTTTGCATCCTATGATCTTCCAATTGTTGTGAATCAAACACCCAGATTGGTAGAAATCATGTGTTTTTAAATTCTCTGTTTTGGACGTGCATTCCTATCCTATTCCTGCCTATTTCCTATCCCTGCATTGTTGGAATCCTCCAATTCAAACGAGCCCTTACAGAATCACTTCTCTTACATATAGTTGTCAAAGAAAACCTTGCGTGGTTTGTCCCGGTCCTGCTGCGCCGTCGTCCACCCCAGCTCAGCTGCTCCAACGACAGAAGGGTCCAGCAGAGCAGGGATCCGGCCTCCGGACTGTCTTTCGCCGCCTCAGATCTTCTTCCCCGCCACTGGCAGCCATGAAAACTGCATTACCATCATCAACCGAGCAGATGACCTCGAGGACTACACGGGTCCGCAAGAGAGGTCGCACTCTTTCGTGTCTGCTTACGTTATGCATCGCTTAATATTACATGCTACTTTATCGTCCTCTTCATCGATTAGACTCTGAGTCAGCTCCAAACTAATGGTCAAACTTGAGTTTTTAAATGGTTATGGGGTACATACCGGGGCCGCTATCAATAGTATCTATCTACTATCTGGTTAATCTCCGGTGTCTACTATGAGTTTCATGTTGGGTGGGAAACAAACAGTAAAGAAGCCATTATCTGTATTTATTAACTGAAGCCATTATCTGCCTGCTATTATTGGTTTTGGGTCTATCCACAGGTTGCTACCATCACTCTGGATTTCTGCATGCACTCCTTACATAATCTCACTATGTTTTATTCCTATGCATGACAGTTATTGTAAACAATGGAACTGAACATGTAGAGCAAAAGAGACGAGCCTTGCGTGGCAATATAATTTCATGCAGATGTCGCTCCATGGTAGGCGCAAAGGCAGCCCCCCTCCACGCATTTTGGATTGTAATCGAGAGGAAGATATCTGTTCTGAAGGGGATTCAGAAGGAGAAGATAACTCCTATTTACCCCCCTAAGGTCTTCGCTCTAACTTGGCATGCTGATGTCGGTTATATCATGCATATGGTGTCTTGCATTGCTTACTTTATACATCAAATATGTCATCTGCTTAGTTTAGACATCCTTTGTGCGAATGCCATCTGTTTAGTTTATGCATCGTTTATGTGAATTATGCAACGCCACCTTATTTAGCCAGGCATCATATATGTGAATTTTGCAATGCCTTTCTGCTTAGCCAGTCATCTTATATGTAAATTATATCAGGCCATCTTTTTTTGTTACATATTACATTCGTCAACAATGTTAGTACATTCAACTGCTCTTCATGTGCATCAGCCATTTGACACGGTGATGGCAAATTATGGAGTGAAAACAAGGTCTTCTGAACAGACTATGCTATCTGACAAAGCGCACATCTCGCTGGTTACGGATAGCTCCTCAGAGGAGGATTCGAGAGCAGATGACCAGTCCTATTCCCCGAGGTGTATGCTCTAACTTGGCAGGGTTATGTTGCTCATATCGTGCGTATGGTGTCCCGCATTGCTATGCCATTTGATTAGTTTAGACATGCTTTGTGTGAATGCCACCTGTTCAGTGTCTAATTACCATATATGTGAATTATGCATTGCCATCTTGTTGCAAGACATTATATATGTGAATTATACAATGCTATCTTGTTGCAAAGGCATTATATATGTGAATTATGCAATGCCATGCTGTTTAGCCAATCATCATGTATGTGAATTATATCATGCTATCATTTTTTTGTATTACGTGTTCCATTTGTCGACAATGTTTGTATATTCAACTACTCTTCACTGCATCAGCCATTTGAAGCGGTGATGGAAGTATCTGGAGTGAAAACAAGGTATTGAGCGAGACAATGCTACTGCTGAAGCGTACATCTTGCAGAGTTCTGAGAGCTCCTCGGAGGAGGATTGAGACCGATGACCAGTCCTATTTCCCCACGAGGTCTATGCTCAAACTTGGCAGGGTTATATTACCCATGTCATGCATGTTGTCTTGCATTGCTTAGTTTTTACATCATATATAGATTGCCATCTGCTTACTTGCTTACTATATAAATCATATATTTGAATTATATCATGCCATCATGTTTACATAGTACATACACATCATCTATCTAAATTATGGCATGGCAACCCATTTAATAAAGACATCATATAGTTATATCATCTCATCCTGTTTAGTGTATACAGTCATCATATTTAGAATTATGGCATTCTATCCATGAATGTATGTGAATTATGGCATGCCAACCTATTTAATAAACACATTATATAGTTATGTCATGTCATCATGTTTACATAGTCTCATATTTTCAACTATGTCTTTCCATCTTTTTTAGTTAGCCATCATAATGTGAAATTGTGTCATGCTATCCTCTTTAGTTAGCCATCATATATGTGAAATTGTGTCATGCTATCCTGTTTGGTTAGACAACATCAATATGAATTATTTCATGCCATCTTTTATTCCCCACTATCCATTGCACCTGTCTATCATACAATGTCTATACTTTCAATTACTTTTCTTGTTTATCAGCCAGTTGAATTGGAGAGCGTGATGGCAGTATCTAAGGGAGTAACAACACGGTCTTCAGAAAAGATAGTGCTACCAGTTGATGCAGATAGAACCACGGTTGTACTTGCCCAAGGACTAGATCCACCACACATAACCCGTAACTCTCGCAGATTGTACCCCTACCTAGTTGGACAGAGAACCAGCTACACCCCTTTTAACCCCAACCCCGGCAGATAGTAACCCAGTTCCAGTTGACATAGCACCGTCTCCAACACAGAGCACCCAAACACGAGCGGTTAGTAAGGGAACTGCAGTGCCCAAAGCACGAGGACCACCAATCCGAATCCCAACTCAACGCTTAAAGGAGAAGAAGATTTGTTCTCAGGTCAGGTTCTGTAGCTATGGTTCATACTCCTTTGCTCTTGCATTACTGTATTTACTCATACCAACTATTTTCAAATTTGAAGGATGTAATTGAAACTCCAATGGCACAATAGGTATGTTTTAAACCTGTTTCTTTAACTGGTTTGCTGTTGTAACCTGCTCTATGTTGATTTCAGCTTCAATTGAATAAACAGTTATGTTCTCATGTCATGCACATTACAAGTGTTGTTATTGCTCTATAGTTACCCACACTTATATTCTGTCTATTCTGCTTTGTCTTGAACAAATTTTATTTGAACTGTGTCTCTATCTTGATTTGGCAACAAAAACTAGAATGATATAGACCATAAAGTGACCATGGCACATAGATATATGTTTGTTTCATGTTGTTATCCTGTCTACTTTACTACTAAACTCATTTACCAAAATGAGTTTCATATACAACATGGTAAACATGTGATGTGTCTGCTTGTTTCTCTTTTAGAATGCGGAGAAAATATTGGAGAACAAGATGCGCGTTATCCAATGGTAAAGGAAGTAATCGAGATAAGGTTCAAGATAGTGAGACATCCTGTTGGTCTCCAAGAAAGCTGATAAAAACTATCTTGACGACAGTGAGAGAACCCAAAAGTTCTGTCTTGATGTAGTGTTCGAGTTCTTGGCCACTCTGCTGGCACAAGCTCTTGAACTCGCTGCTGAATCAGTTCGTCTTCTTGAGTCTCAACTTCAAGTTGAAAGACATCGATCGAGATGTCTTTGACGAGAAGTGAAGGACCGAGGAAGTCCTGCAGAATTCAGATGCATATTTTCGGTGCAATAGCAATATTTGGAGGATTTAAGCGCCAAACAAGAGAAAGTTAATAAGCTTGCTAAGCATCTTGCCGACATTATGGGTACCAGGATATAGTTTCTTGAGATCTTACGAAGTGGTTTCAGTTCTGGATTTGTTTTGCTCATGCGGCGTTTATTTGCGCTGGTCGCCAACTTTGACAACCAAAGTGTATATGATATGCTGCTTTGTTCCCTATATTTGCCTTTGGTGGCAAATTTTGATGCCGATGGATGTAATATGTGTAACAGCCGTGATAGCCTAGCATAAGTTGCTTGCTTATTTATTTCCTTGTTGTCTTGTTTATTTGTTTGCTTGTAGTTAGTGCAGTTCTTTTTAATACTAGGCCACAATAACCATGGGCTAATATTTACTGTAGTGACACTTTGGGCCTCCTACGGGCCGTAGAAGCGATGGGCCTTCTACGGGCCGTAGAAAGCGATGGGCCTTCTACGGGCCGTAGAAACAATGGGCCTTCTACGGGCCGTGAAACAATGGGCCTTCTACGGGCCGTAGAAACAATGGGCCTTCTACGGGCGTATCATCAATGGGCCTTATCGGGGGCAGTATGACCATAACGGGCCATCGTTAATAGGCCGTGTTGATGGCGCTATGAAAACGGCCCAACGTATTAACGGACCACAAGCGGGTCGATGTAACCACGGGCTGAATTTGGCCCTGGCGAAAAATAGCGATGTGGGCCGTAAGTAAGCGAATCTTTGAAATGAGCCCAGAATAAATGGGCTCGAGAAGGACGAAAGATAACATTTCTTTGAAGCGCCCAACTGAATAACGGGCCCTTAATGGGTATAAAGTGATATCTGTTCATTACGGGCCAGCTTCACTACAGGCC
Organism: Aegilops longissima; assembly: GCA_021605205.1. Taxonomy (NCBI): domain Eukaryota; kingdom Viridiplantae; phylum Streptophyta; class Magnoliopsida; order Poales; family Poaceae; genus Aegilops; species Aegilops longissima. Next base: position 697,087,638 of record CM038678.1, read on the forward strand.
GTTAGTGGGTGTAAAGTGATACACTGTTCATTGCGGGCCAGTTTCACCACAGGCCGTTAATAGGCCAAGAGTTACATAGGGCCTCATATGGGCCGAAAGACGTCATGGGCCATACATGGGCCAAAAGTGAAAACGGGCTGGAATCATATTGGATGGCCCAGATGACACTACTGGGCCTAATTCGGACAGGGCGTAACGGGCCTTGGGTTAGCGGGTTGTAAATGGGCTATATGCGAACAGGCCGTTAATAGGCTTTCCATGGGCCGGGCCGCCACCTTTTGACCAAGTCAAACGGGCCGGCCTTTTCACAGGAATGGGCCTCTGTTGGGCCGTGCCACGTGTCGACGTATCATAGGCGCCTTCTGTCCAATGAGTGGATGACATCTGTCCCAACGGTGAGCCAACACGTGTTTCCTCCAGCCAATGATGATTTTACACGTAGAAAATCCCCATTGGTCGGGGCTGTTAACGGGTTATCTGATCCAAAACCCAACCCGATAGCTTAACGGCGTTCCGTTATGGTGGATGCCACGTGTCGGTCACCCTTGACGAAAGCAGTTCTGTGACGCGTGATTTATCATCATGGAAGTGGACACTTCCGTGATGATAATTTTGGTAATGTCATCGAACACTTCTACGACAGCACAGGTATGACTATCTTGATTCTGTCATAAATTTGTCATGGATGTACATGCATGACAAAAAATGTGACCTACTGTGACAAACACGTATCATCACGGAAGTGTATTTTTTTTGTAGTGAGAGTTGATCTACCACGAGATCGAAGAGGCTAAACCCTAGAAGCTAGCCTATGAGTATGATTGTCTTGTCCTACGGACTAAAACCCTTCGGTTTATATAGAAGCTAGCCTATGAGTATGATTGTCTTGTCCTACGGACTAAAACCCTCCGGTTTATATAGACACTGGAGGAGGCTAGGGTTACACAGAGTCGGTTACAGAGGAGGAGATATATCATCCGAATGGCCAAGCTTGCCTTCCACGCAAAGGAGAGTCCCATCCAGACACGGGACGAAGTCTTCAATCTTGTATCTTCATAGTCCAATAGTCCGGCCAAAGTATATAGTCCGGCTGTCCGGATACCCCCTTATCCTGGACTCCCTCACAGCCCCTCCCCTCACCAACACCTCTCCTCTTCCGCTTGATCTTGGCGAAGCCCTGCCGGAGTACTGCTGCTCCACCACCACCACCACGTTGTCGTGCTGCTGCCGGAGCCATCTTCCTCAACCTCTCCCTCCTCCTTGCTGGATCAAGGCGCGGGAGACGTCACCGGGCTACATGTGTGTTGAACGCGCAGGTGCCGTTGTTCAGCGCTAAGATCGGAATCCACCGCGATCTGAATCGCTACGAGTACGACTCCTTCATTCACGTTCTTGCAACTCTTCCGTTTCACGATCTTCAAGGGTATGAAGATGCACTCCCCTCTCTCTCTCTCGTTGCTAGTATCTCCATAGATTGCTCTTGGTGATGCGTAGAATTTTTTTAATTTCTGCAACGATCCCCAACAGTGGCATCATGAGCTAGGTCTATGCGTAGTTTCTATGCACGAGTAGAACACAAGTTGTTGTGGGCTTAGATTTTGTCAATTTACTTGCCACTACTAGTCTTATCTTGATTCGGCGGCATCGTGGGATGAAGTGGCTCGGACCGACCTTACATGTACGCTTACATGAGACAGGTTCCACCGACTGACATGCACTAGTTTTATAAGGTGGCTAGCGGGTGTCTGTCTCTCATACTTTAGTCGGATCGGATTCGATGACAAGGGTCCTTATGAAGGGTAAATAGCAATTGGCATATCACGTTGTGGTTTTGGCGTAGGTAAGAAACGTTCTTGCTAGAAACCTATAGCAGCCACGTAAAAACTTGCAACAACAATTAGAGGACGTCTAACTTGTTTTTGCAGCATATGCCGTGTGATGTGATATGGCCAAAAAGGATGTGATGAATGAAATATATGTGATGTATGAGATTGATCATGTTCTTGTAATAGGAATCACGTCTTGCATGTCAATGAGTATGACAACCGGCAGGAGCCATAGGAGTTGTCTTAATTTATTATATGACCTGCGTGTCATGGAATAATGCCATGTAATTACTTTACTTTATTGCTAAACCGTTAGCCATAGTAGTAGAAGTAAAAGTTGGCGAGACAACTTCATGGAGACATGATGATGGAGATCATGGTGTCATGCCGGTGACGATGATGATCATGGCACCCCGAAGATGGAGATCAAAAGGAGCAAAATGATATTGGCCATATCATGTCACTATTTGATTGCATGAGATGTTTATCATGTTTTTGCATCTTATTTGCTTAGAACGACGGTAGCATAAATAAGATGATCCCTCATAAAATTTCAAGAAAGTGTTCCCCCTAATAGTGCATCGTTGCGAAGGTTCGTTGTTTCGAAGCACCACGTGATGATCGGGTGTGATAGATTCTAACATTCGCATACAACGGGTGTAAGCCAGATTTACACATGCAAAACACTGAGGTTGACTTGACAAGTCTAGCATGTACAAACATGGCCTCGGAACACAAGAGACCGAAAGGTCGAACATGAGTCGTATAGTAGATACGATCAACATGAAGATGTTCACCGATGATGACTAGTCTGTCTCACGTGATGATCGGACACGGCCTAGTTGACTCGGATCATGTATCACTTAGATGACTAGAGGGATGTCTATCTGAGTAGGAGTTCATTAAATAATTTGATTAGATGAACTTAATTATCATGAACTTAGTCTAAAATCTTTGCAATATGTCTTGTAGATCAAATGGCCCACGCTAATGTTGCCCTCAACTTCAACGCTCCTAGAAAACCAAGCTGAAAGACGATGGCAGCAACTATACGGATTGGGTCCGAAGTTCAGATCATCCTCATAGCTGCCAAAAGAGCATATGTCCTAGATGCACCGCTAGGTGAAGCACCGTTTTCCAGAAACTCAAGGCGTTATGAGCGTCGGCGTCAGCAGAGTGATGATTACTCCTGGTTCGGTGCAGCATGCTTTACAGCTTAGAACCGGGGCTCCAAAAGCGTTTTGAGCAGCACGGAGCATATGAGATGTTCCAAGAGCTGAAAATGGTTTTCCAAGCTCATGCCCGGGTCAAGAGATATGAAGTCTCCGACAAGTTCTAAAGTTGTAAGATGGAGGAGAATAGTTCTGTCAGCGAGCACATACTCAAAATGTCTGGGTTGCACAACCGCTTGTCTCAGCTGGGAGTTAATATCCCGGATGACGCGATCATTGACAGAATCCTTCAGTCTCTCCCACCTAGCTACAAGAGCTTTGTGATGAACTATAATATGCAGGGGATGGTGAAAACCATTCCTAAAGTATTTTCAATGCTGAAATCAGCGGAGGTGGAAATCAAAAAGGAACATCAAGTGTTGATGGTCAATAAAACCACTAATTTCAAGAAAGGTAAGGGTAAAAATAACTTCAAGAAGGACGGCAAGGGAGTTGCCGCGCCCGGTAAGCCAGTTGCCGGGAAGAAGCCAAAGCGTGGACCCAAACCTGAGACTGAGTGCTTTTATTGTAAGAGAAACGGTCACTGGAAGCGGAACTGCCCCAAGTACTTAGCGGACAAGAAGGCCGGCAACACCAAAGGTATATGTGATATACATGTTATTGATGTGTACCTTACTAGTACTCGTAGTAGCTCCTGGGTATTTGATACCGGTGCGGTTGCTCGTATTTGTAACTCAAAACAGGAGCTGCGGAATAAACGGAGACTGGCGAAGGACGAGGTGATGATGCGCGTCGCGAATGGTTCCAAGGTCGATGTGATCGCCGTCGGCACGCTACCTCTACATTTACCTACGGGATTAGTTTTAAACCTCAATAATTGTTATATAGTGCCAGCTTTGAGCATGAACATTGTATCTGGATCTCGTTTAATGCGAGATGGCTACTCATTTAAATCCGATAATAATGGTTGTTCTATTTATATGAGAGATATGTTTTATGGTCATGCCCCACCGGTCAATGGTTTATTCTTAATGAATCTCGAACGTGATGTTGCACATATTCATAGTGTGAATACCAAAAGATGTAAGGTTGATAATGATAGTCCCACATACTTGTGGCACTGCCGCCTTGGTCACATTGGTGTCAAACGCATGAAGAAGCTCCATGCAGATGGACTTTTGGAGTCTCCTGATTACGAATCATTTGACACGTGCGAATGATGCCTCATGGGCAAAATTACCAAGACTCCGTTCTCCGGAACACTGGAGCGAGCAACCAACTTATTGGAAATCATACATACTGATGTGTGCGGCCCAATGAGCGTTGAGGCTCGTGGTGGCTATCGTTATGTTCTCACCCTCACTGATGACTTAAGTAGATATGGTATGTCTACTTAATGAAACACAAGTCTGAGACCTTTGAAAAGTTCAAGGGATTTCAAAGTGAGGTAGATAATCAACGTGACAGAAAAATAAAGTTCTTACGATCAGATCGTGGGGGAGAATATTTGAGTCACGAGTTTGGTACGCACTTAAGGAAATGTGGAATTGTTTCACAACTCACGCCGCCTGGAACACCTCAGCGTAATGGTGTATCCGAACGTCGTAATCGCACTCTACTGGATATGGTGCGATCTATGATGTCTCTTACCGATTTACCGCTATCATTTTGGGGATATGCTTTAGAGACAGCTACATTCAATTTAAATAGGGCACCGTCTAAATCCGTTGAGACGACATCGTATGAATTATGGTTTGGAAAGAAACCTAAGCTGTCGTTTCTAAAAGTTTGGGGATACGATGCTTATGTCAAGAAACTTCAACCTGAAAAGCTCGAACCCAAGTCGGAAAAATGCGTCTTCATAGGATACCCTAAGGAAACCATTGGGTATACCTTCTACCTCAGATCCGAAGGCAAGATCTTTGTTGCCAAGAACGGGTCCTTTCTGGAGAAAGAGTTTCTCTCGACAGAAGTAAGTGGGAGGAAAGTAGAACTTGATGAAGTACTACCTCTTGAACCGGAAAGTAGCGCAGCTCAAGAAGATGTTTCTGTGGTGCCTGCACCGGCTAGAGAGGAAGTTAATGATGGTGATCAAGGTACTTCAGATCAAGTTGCTATTGAACCTCGTAGGTCCACAAGGACATGTTCCACACCAGAATGGTATGGCAAATCCTGTCCTGGAAATCATGCTGTTAGACAACGGTGAACCTTCGAACTATGAATAAGCGATGGTGGGCCCAGATTCCAACAAATGGCTTGAAGCCATGCAATCCGAGATAGGATCCATGTATGAAAAAAAAGTATGGACTTTGACAGACTTGCCCGATGATCGGCGAGCGATAGAAAATAAATGGATCTTTAAGAAGAAGAGGGACGCGAATGGTAATGTTACCATCTATAAAGCTCGGCTTGTCGCTAAGGGTTACCGACAAGTTCAAGGGATTGACTACGATGAGACCTTCTCACCCATAGCGAAGCTGAAGTCCGTCTGAATCATGTTAGCAATTGCCGCATTCTATGACTATGAGATATGGCAAATGGACGTCAAAACGGCATTCCTTAACGGCTTTCTTAAGGAATAATTGTATATGATGCAGCCGGAAGGTTTTGTCGATCCTAAGAATGCTAACAAGGTATGCAAGCTCCAGCGCTCCATCTATGGGCTGGTGCAAGCATCTCGGAGTTTGAACATTCGCTTTGATGAAATGATCAAAGCGTTTGGGATTATGCAGACTTATGGAGATGCGTTTACAAGAAAGTGAGTGGGAGCTCTATAGCATTTCTCATATTATATGTGGATGACATACTATTGATGGGAAATGATATAGAACTTTTGGACAACATAAAGGCCTAGTTGAATAAGTGTTTTTCAATGAAGGACCTTGGAGAAGCTGCTTACATAGGCATCAAGATCTATAGAGATAGATCGAGACGCCTCATAGGTCTTTCACAAAGCACATACCTTGATAAGATATTGAAGAAGTTCAATATGGATCAGTCCAAGAAGGGGTTCTCGCCTATATTGCAAGGTGTGAAATTGAGCTCGGCTCAATGCCCGACCACGGCAGAAGATAGAGAAAAGATGAGTGTCATCCCCTATGCCTCGGCCATAGGGTCTATTATGTATGCCATGTTGTGTACCAGACCTGATGTAAACCTTGTCGTGAGTTTGGTAGCAAGGTACCAAAATAATCCCGGCATGGAACACTGGACAGCGGTCAAGAACATCCTGAAGTACCTGAAAAGGACTAAAGATATGTTTCTCGTTTATGGAGGTGACGAAGAGCTCGTCGTAAAGGGTTACGTCGATGCTAGCTTCGACTCAGATCTGGATGACTCCAAGTCACAAACCGGATACGTGTATATTTTGAATGGTGAGGGAGTAAGCTGGTGCAGTAGAAAGCAAAGCGTCGTGGCGGGATCTACATGTGAAGCAGAGTACATGGCAGCCTCGGAGGCAGCGCATGAAGCAATCTGAATGAAGGAGTTCATTACCGACCTAGGAGTTATTCCCAATGCGTCGGGCCTGATGACTCTCTTCTATGACAACACTGGAGCTATTGCCCTTGCCAAGGAGCTTAGGTTTCACAAGAAGACCAGGCACATAAAGCGTCGCTTCAATTCCATTCGTGAAAATGTTCAAGATGGAGACATAGATATTAGCAAAGTGCACACGGATCTAAATGTCGCAGATCCGTTGACTAAACATGTTCCGCGAGCAAAACATGATCAACACCAGAACTCTATGGGTGTTCGATTCATCACAATGTAACTAGATTATTGACTCTAGTGCAAGTGGGAGACTGTTGGAAATATGCCCTAGAGGCAATAATAAAATGGTTATTATTATATTTCCTTGTTCATGATAATTATCTATTGTTCATGTTATAATTGTATTAACCGGAGATCGTAATACATGTGTGAATACATAGACCAAAACATGTCCCTAGTGGGCCTCTAGTTGACTAGCTCGTTGATCAACAGATGGTCATGGTTTCCTGACTATGGACATTGAATGTCATTAATAACGGGATCACATCATTAGGAGAATGATGTGATGGACAAGACCCAATCCTAAGCATAGCACAAGATCGTGTAGTTCGTTTGCTAAAGCTTTTCTAATGTCAAGTATCATTTCCTTAGACCATGAGATTGTGTAACTCTCGGATGCCGTAGGAGTGCTTTGGGTGTACCAGACGTCACAATGTAACTGGGTGACTATAAAGGTGCACTACAGGTATCTCCGAAAGTGTCTGTTGGGTTGACACGAATCGAGACTGAGATTTGTCACTCCGTATGACGGAGAGGTATCTCTGGGCCCACTCGGTAATGCATCATCATAATGAGCTCAATGTGACTAAGTAGTTAGTCATAGGATCATCACTAGTAGAAAAAGGGTCAAATGTGAGACACATTAGTCCCGGTTTGTAACAGAACCGGCACTAATGTGTCCATTAGTGCCGGTTCCAACGGCTAGGCGGGAGGAGCTCTTTAGTACCGGTTCGTGGCGAACCTTTAGCACGGGTGCGTGCCACGAACCGGTACTAAAGAAAGTGGTGGCAGGATGTTGTCAGAGTGGGCCCCTTCCAGCACCTTTAGTACTGGTTCGTGGCACGAACCGGTACTAAAGGTCATCCTATATAAACCCTTCGTCCACCCGCACTCTGTTCTTACCCCTTTCCCCTCTCCCTCTCCTCCGTTCTTCCCTTCTTCCTCTCGAGTTCATCACAAAATTTGCCCCAAATTTGTCAAGATTTGAGCCCCATCCATTCAAATGATCACCAAGGTTAGCAACTTTGTCCTTTCATCTCTCATTGCTAGATTAGCTCTTGCATTGGTTTATATAGTGATTAATTGTGGGTTTTAGTAATTTGGGAGGAATTATATGTGGTAGTATTTGATTTATATGCAATTTGAGGTCAAAATAACACTTAGTTTGCATATGTAGGTGTGTTTTACTTAGTGCCTTCTAAATCTCCGTCGTAACCACCGTCGATCACCCGCACCATCCCGTCGCCGGCACCACCTTGTGGTGAGCCTCTTGTTCATGAAATTTTATAAAAAATTGATGTTTGTGTGATTTGGATATATAGTTACTCGTATAATTATCTTACCCGTACGTTGTTTGTTATACATAGTGCCATGGTTTTGATATCCGTCCCCGTCGGCCCTCGTCCTTGTTATGATTTGGATGTGGTATATTCTCTTTTAAAACTATTTGTTGCATTTCGTGTTTATGACAAATTATGCCCATCAAGTTGACATAGATATTTTTATCTAGGAGGTATGTGAACCGGAAATTCCAACCGACCCTATTGTCGAGAGGTTAATTTTAGTTGAAAGAGAAAACGAGTACTTGAAAGAAAAATTGAAAAGAATTGAGGGGGGGGAGATGGAATTGGAGTTGCATGTTGTCGATATCGTCGATGATCACAAGATCAAGATGGAGAAAATGCGCTTGAAGATTAGAAAGATTATAAAATATGCCATCGATAGTGAGGCTTGGTATCGTTATGTTGTTGGATCAATTGTTACCTTAGTTGCGATCTTGATCGCATTTGTTGTTGCATTTAAATGCTTTAGCTAGAGAGTTATTTGTTTGTTGCATTTAAGTGTTGTGTGAACTTTATGTATGAACTTGTATTAATTTGGTCTATTCGGTGTTGTGTAATGAAGATGAGCCGGCAATGGATGTATGATGACCGATGCTCTCCCCAGTTCGTTGAGGGCGTGCATACTTTTCTGCTTGCGGCCGAGGCAAACAAGCGGGCGGATGGTTTTATGCCTTGTCCATGTGTTGGCTGTAAGAATGGTCGCAATTACTCTCGTCAAGAACCATTCACTTCCACCTATTTGAGTCGGTTTCATGCCCCACTATAATGTTTGGACCAAGCACGGAGAAAGAGGGGTTATGATGGAAGACAATGAAGAAGAAGAGGACGACGACAGCTATCCCGGCCATGGGTTCCCTGAATACGATGATACAACAATGGGGAAGAAGCTGAGCCGTAATGCGGAAGAAGCTGAGCCGGCAATGCGGGAAGAAGCTGAAGAAGAGGCATCGATGAGCCGTTGATGATCTAGGTCGGGCCATTGCCGATGCAAAGAGAAACTCGCAAAGTGATTTGGAGAAGAAGAAGTTGCAGCGCATGTTAGAGGATCACAAAAATTGTTGTACCAATTGCGTGGGTGACAAGAAAAAGCTGGGCACCACATGGAATTGCTGCAATGGAAGGAAGAGAATGGTGTATCCGACAAGGGATTTGGAAAGTTCTTGGTAATGATAAAGGATATGCTTCGAAGGACAACAAATTGCCCGAGAATGCGTCTGAAGCAAAGAAGGCTGTCGCCCTCTAGGGTTAGAGGTGCGAAGATACATGCATGCCCTAATGATTGCATCCTCTACCGCGGTGAGTACGAGGATTTGAGCGATTGCCGGTATGTGGTGCATTGCGCTATAAGATCAGCCGCGATGACCTGGTGATGTCGAGGCGGCGCCCGGAAGAAGATTCCTGCCAAGGTGATGTCGTATTCTCCTATAATACCACGGTTGAAACGTTTGTTCCAAAACAAAGAGCATGCCAAAGGCGATGCGATGGCACGAAGAAGACCGTAAGAAAGACGGAAAGTTGAGAGTACCCGTGACGGGTCGCGGTGGAGAAAAATTGAAAGAAAGTACGGAAGGAGTTTGCGAGATGGCGCAAGGAGCGTATGGTTTGGTCTAAGCGCAGATGGCATTAATCCTTTTGGGGAGCAGAGCAGCAACCATAGCACCTGGCCCGTGACTCTATGTTTGTATAACCTTCCTCCTTGGTTGTGCATGAAGCGGAAGTTCATTATGATGCGGTGCTCATCCAAGGCCCTAAGCAACCCGGCAACGACATTGATGTGTACCTAAGGCCATTAGTTGAAGAACTCTTACAACTGTGGAATGGAACAGGTGTACGTGTGTGGGATGAGCACATGGGGGAAGAATTTGAACTAAAGGCGTTGCTGTTCGTGACCATCAATGATTGGCTTGCTCTCAGTAACCTTTTAGGACAGACAAACAAGGGATACCGCGGATGCACGCACTGTTTGGATGATACCGACAGTATATATTTGAATAGTTGTAAGAAGAATGTGTACCTGGGACATCGTCGATTTCTTCCGAGCAGGCATCCCGTAAGAAAGAAAGGCAAGCATTTCAAAGGTGAGGCGGATCACCGGACGAAGCCTCGCCACCGTACTGGTGCTGATGTACATGATATGGTCAAGGATTTGAAGGTGATATTTGGAAAGGGTCCTAGTGGACAACCTGTTCCGAAGGACGCTGACGGACGCGCACCCATGTGGAAGAAGAAATCTATATTTTGGGACCTGCCATATTGGAAAGACCTAGAGGTTCGCTCCGCAATCGACGTGATGCACGTGACGAAGAATCTTTGCGTGACCCTGCTTGGCTTCTTGGGAGTGTATGGGAAGACAAAAGATACACCTGAGGCACGGGAGGACCAGCAACGTATGCACGGAGAAGACGGCATACATCAGGGTCATGCAAGCTACGCTCTTACCAAAGAAGAGAGGAAATCTTCTTTGAATGCCTGCTCGATATTAAGGTACCGTCGGCTTCGTCGAATATAAAGGGAATAATAAACATGGCAGAGAAAAAGTTCCGAACCTAAAGTCTCATGACTGCCACGTGATTATGACGCAAGCGCTTCCGGTTGCATAGAGGGGCTTCTACTGAAAAACGTTCGATTAGCCATTGTGAAGCTATGTGCATTTCTCAATGCAATCTCTCGAAGGTAATCGATCCAGAAATCATACCAAGGTTCTGAATGATTTGGTGCAATGTCTTGTCGGTTTCGAGTTGGTGTTCCCACCATCCTTCTTCAACATCATGAAGCACGTCCTAGTTCACCTATCTGAAGAGATTAACATTTTGGGTCCTGTATTTCTACACAATATGTTCCCCTTTGAGAGGTTCATGGGAGTCTTAAAGAAATATGTTCATAACCGTGCTAGGCGGAAGGAAGCATCTCCAAGGGCCATCAAAATGAGGAGGTCATTGAGTTTTGTATTGACTTTATTCTGACCTTAAGCCGATTGGTGTTCTGAATCGCGGCATAAGGGCGATCGGATGGAAAAGGCACGCTAGGAGGGGAACAAATAATATGTATGGACGGACATTCTCTCACCAAGCACACTACACAGTTCTACAGAATTCCGCCTTGGTGGCTCCGTATATGGATGAACACAAGAATTTGCTACGCTCCAAACACCGGAGCGGTCGATGACCGGATTACACGTGAACAAACCAGAGTTTAGCGCCACTGGTTGCGAACCGCACCATGCATGACACATCTATTGAAGATGACATGTACTTGTTGTCCCGATTACCATCTTGAATATAATGACTTTCAAAGTGCGAGATAAATGGTAATACATTTTACACGATCGCCCAAGATAAGAAGAGCACCAACCAAAACAGTGGTGTCCGCTTTGATGCACAAACCAAGGCGGAAAGGAAACATATTATGGTTATATACAGGACATATGGGAACTTGACTATCGGCGTGGTTTAAAGGTCCCTTTGTTTGGTGCAAATGGGTCAATATGACACGAGGCGGGGTAACGGAAGACCCGCAGTATGGAAAGACAATAGTGGATCTCAACAATCTTGCGTATGCAGACGAACCATTCGTCCTAGCCAATGATGTGGCGCAGGTTTTCTATGTGAAGGACATGTCTACCAAGCCAAGAAAAAGAAAAGATAAGGAAGCGAATGCATCGTACGATGAGCCAAAGCGGCACATAGTTCTTTACGGGAAGGAAACATCGTGGGAGTGGATGCCAAGACGGACAAGTCGGAAGATTATGAAAAGTTTAATGAAATTGCTCCATTCATAGTGAATATTGACCCGAGCATCCCGTTAAATGATGAAGATTTTCCATGGTTCTGGCGCAAAGGACACACACGAAGAAAAGTTTCACACCCAAAGATCTGGGATGTGATCGGCTTCACTATCATCACTTTCTTCGTGTTTCACACCCGGAGGGGAATCTCTGTAATAGTTAGGGTAGTTATGTGTTTTGGCATTTGAAGCGAAGAAATTTTATGTGCAAACAAATTCTTTCATGCCTTTACTGATTTTTAAAGTTAAATTATTCACAAACTAGTGATTCACACTAATTTCAAATAATTCAAAATTTAAACTATTCAAATTTGAAAACTACGGGCACTAACAGAATGTTTGTAATTTTTGTACCTAAAGCAAAAATATTCACAAAGAAACTCTAAATACACAAAAAACACAAAATAAATAAAGCAAAAAAATAAAAAAGCTCGCCTACTAGGCCAGAGCGGCTGCATACGACTAGAGCAACCTATTGTTGGGCGGGATGCAGGCCATAAGGCCAAGTGGGCCTGAGGCAACAAAGAACACGTAGGCCCAGTGGGCCTGCTTTGGAGAGGAGCTCGAGAGAGCGACCGCCGCGGGGTTTATAAAGCGGTCGGTCGCCCCTCGGCTAGCGAGTGGGACTAAACTTGCCAAGACCGCACTGCTGCTAATAAGACTTTTTAGTACCGGGTCATGGCACAAACCGGTACTAAAGGGGCCTTTAGTACCGGTTTGTGCCACCACCCGGTACTAAAGGGGGTCGCTCCCCGCCGCTTGGGCTGGCCAAAACTGGCCTTTAGTACCGGTTGTTGGCACAAACCGTACTAAAGGCCCTCCTATATAAACAACACTTACGAAAATTTCATTTTCTCATCTGCTTCTTCTCCTCTGCACTGCCGCCCGCCGCCTCGTCGTCTCCATCCTCGTCGCCGCCCGTCCCGTGTCGCGCCGCCCGTCGTCCCGTTGTCACCGCCGCCCGTCCGGCCCGTCTGCGTCGTCCCGTCCCGTCGTCGGCGCCGCCGCGCTGTCAGACGTCGTCGTGCGTGCCGCCACCCGGCCCGTCCGTCCCGTCCCGTCGCTATCGCCACCCGTCCCTGTCCCGTCGTCGTCATCCCGTCGTCGCTGCTGCCCTGCTGGTCCCGTCCCCTGCCCAGGCCGCCCCGCCCCGCCGCCTTGGTCCCTCGCCTCGCCGGTGAGCGCGCACACACACACACACACATACATTTTTTGTTTTTTAGTTATACAAATAGTTAGAAATTTTTCAGTTTTTTAGAAATTGTTAGAAATTTTTCTGTTTTTCAGAAATAGTTAGAAATGTTAGAATTGTTAGAATAGTTAGAAATGTTAGAATAGTTAGAAATGTTAGAATTGTTATACAAATGTTAGTTATATATATAGAAATGTTATAATTTTTTTCTGTTTTTTAGTTATAAAAATATTAGAAATGTTATAGAAATGTTAGTTATATATAGCATTGTTAGAAATGTTATAGAAATGTTAGTTATATAGAAATGTTAGAAATTTTAGTTATCAAAATCCAATCATTAAAAAAATGTTACTTTTTGCTGGCATATAGCTAGTATTTGTTCTCGACGATGCCCGACCCGCATCCTCGCCGTCGACACGTCCTGACGACGTCCGGCTGACCCATGTCCGGACTGGGCTCCGCTGGCTGGCACTTTGGAGGTGCTGCTGGAGGGGCGCGCCGCTTGATGAGGAACCCGGCCCCGGGTCCCGTCGTCGACCCTGATCTCGTTTGGTGGCATTCGCGTGGGCCAGTTTCGGTGCGGAGGGAGCCGGCCCCGCCGGAGGTGGTACGTCGCCGTGTCAGGGAGTAGTGATTTCTTTCTGTAATTTAAGTCTCAAGCTAGCTGTAGTGATCCTTTTGATCAATCATTACCTGTAATTATCCTCGCTATATTTCTTTTCTGTGGTATTATGCAGGATGAAGATGTATGAAATGAGAAATGGTGGACGCTTTGGCATTGGGTTCATTGACCCAAACACCGTTAATGAATACACATGGCTAATAAATCCACATCATCAAAAGGCCGTAGAGGACAACATGCTAGAGTTCTTGAAGCGCCTCAAATACAATGAAGATATACTACTTCCTTACAACTTCCAGTGAGTCACACTGTCTTGTACTACAAATTCTCTGTTTTTGCCTACTAGCTAGCTACATGTTTTTGCTTACATATGCCCGCTTAATTAAGACATGCAAGCGTGTGTGCATGCAGATTTCACTGGATCTTGTGTATCATTAAAGTTGATGCTGAACAGTTGAAATCTGGACTCACTACTCAAAGCAAATACTGACTATAACATCTTGTTTGAGATAGTCAACAGGTAATTTCAATCATTATTAACTATATATCTCGGCCTATTTAGTTCGTCATTTCATGATATGAACTATTTAATGACCCCTTTATTCATTTTCTTTGTCGGCGGGCAGGGCTTGGGCAAGGTTCATCAGCGTCACGGAAGGCGAATGGAAAAAAAAGCTTAAATGGTTTCGACCCAAGGTAAGTAATTAAGTAGTACTAGCTAGCTAGCTAGCTGCCATCTCTTTAATTATCATGCTTGATTAATTATTATCTGATCAAATTCCATTCTCGTAAAGGCCTCAAGCGAGCATGGGGACTGATCTGTGTGCATTCTGCGTTTGCGAGAACATTCGCATGATGGCGTCCGAAAGGAGCAGATCTCAAAGACAGGAATGGGTACGCTTGTCGAACACTATTCACAATTTTACACCATTATCGATATCTAGTCACACAACTAATACACATGCATATTGATCTCCTTCTTAACAGTTCACGAGGTGTGGGACAAGCTCCTAGAAACGGAGCGCCGAGAAGCACTTCAAGAGGAAATAGCGGGATTTTTGCTCGACCAGGTCATAAATCCGAAGGAGAATACTATTACCGCTACCGCCCCATGAAAACCACTTCCAATTGTCATCGTGCTCAAGGCACCAATTAGGCTAATGCCACTGGCTCAAGGCAACATGCATATGTAGGAGAAATTGTATATAGCTATACATGTGTGTATGTGTGAATTAATTAATATGGTAGTTTGTGAGACATTGATGATATATATATGCATGATTGGTTCTACTAGAAATTCTATATATATAACGTGTACAATGCGTAGTATCGTAAAATACCAGAAAACGAAAAAGAATTAAAATGGAAACACAAAATTAAATGAAAAGAAATCATAAAACTAAAACCCCCAAACCTTATAGTACCGGTTGGTGTTACCAACCGGTACTAAAACTCGAGCCCCGAGTGGCTCGTGCCACGTGGTTGCCCTTTAGCACCGGTTCGTCCTGAACCGGTACTAAAGGGGGGGGGCTTTAGTGCCCACACTTTAGTGCCGGTTATGGAACCGACACTAAAGGGCCTTACGAACCGGTGCTATTGCCCGGTTCTGCACTAGTGCATGCATTACGCAATGAGTAAAGTGACTTGCCGGTAACGAGATTGAACGAGGTATTGGGATACCGACGATCGAATCTCGGGCAAGTAACGTACCGATTGACAAAGGGAATTGTATATGGGATTGCTTGAATCATCGACATCGTGGTTCATCCGATGAGATCATCGTGGAACATGTGGGAGCAAACATGGGTATCTAGATCCCGCTGTTGGTTATTGGCCGGAGAGCTGTCTCGGTCATGTCTGCGTGATTCCCGAACCCGTAGGGCCTACACACTTAAGTTTCGATGACGCTAGGGTTATAGGAAAGATTTGTATGTGATTACCGAATGTTGTTCGGAGTCCCGGATGAGATCTCGGACGTCACGAGGAGTTCCTAAATGGTAAGGAGGTGAAGATTTATATATGGGAAGTCATCATACGGTCACCGAAAATATTCGGGGGTTTACCGGTATTGTACCGGGACCATCGGAGGGGCTCTGGGAGACAACCGGGAGGGTCCACCTGCCCCGGAGGGCCTTATGGGCTGTAGATGGAAGGGAACCAGCCCCTAAGTGGGCTGGGCGCCATCCCCCCTAGGGCCCATGCGCCTAGGGTTGGGGGGAGACTCTAAGGTGGGCGCCCCCCTTGGCTTGGGGGGCAAGTCCCCTCCCCCTTGGCCGCCGCCCCCCTCTAGATCTCATCTAGAGGGGCCGACCCCCTTCCCCCTTCTCCCTATAAATAGAGGGGTGGAGGGAGGACTGCAGCACCACATCCAAGGCGCAGCCCCTCCCCTCACCAACACCTCTCCTCTTCCGCTTGAGCTTGGCGAAGCCCTGCCGGAGTACTGCTGCTCCACCACCACCACGCCGTCGTGCTGCTGCTGGAGCCATCTTCCTCAACCTCTCCCTCCTCCTTGCTGGATCAAGGCGCGGGAGACGTCACTGGGCTGCACGTGTGTTGAACGCGCAGGTGCCGTTGTTCGGAGCTAAGATCGGAATCCACCGCGATCTGAATCGCTACGAGTACGACTCCTTCATCCGCGTTCTTGCAATGTTTCCGTTTCACGATCTTCAAGGGTATGAAGATGCACTCCCTCTCTCTCATTGCTAGTCTCTCATAGATTGATCTTGGTGATGCGTAGAAGAATTTTAAGTTCTGCAACGATTCCCAACACAACCAGGACCGTGCGGACCACGTGCTGCAGCAGCGCCTCCTCCTCATCGCCGAGGAGGACGAGCGAGCCATGGCGGAGTGGCACCGCCGCCACCCGGAGGACATTGTTGCTGAGAACGAGTTCTGGGCAGAGAGGACGGCAAGGCGCCGCGCGGAGCGTGCCGACAGGCATCGGCGCAAGGCACTGGCGATATCGCAGTGCGATATCGTCGAGAACGGCGGGCAGTCGATCTTCTCCCCCAATGATCTGCGTTGGGAGGACATATGGCTCGATACCTCAGACAACACCACCGAGGATGATGATGGTGATGATGATGGCGGCTGGGAGTCACCGTAGTTTGCCTCGTTGCACCGTAGTTTTTTCTATCTAGTTGCACCGTAGTTCTATCTATCTATGCTTTCGAACTATCTATTTAGTTGCACCGATGTAAAATACCTTTGTATCCTTTTTTATCTATGCTATGATGATCTATGTATCGTTTTTATCTATGCTAGAACTATGTATAGTTTTTTATCTATGCAAAATTAATTAACAAAATGTTGTAGAATGAGCACGCGCTGTGCATTTTAGCTACTTTATTGAGCTCTTGTGCTGCATGCATCAGCCATGCATTGGAGCCAGCCAATATGCAGCGCCGTCTGAAAACTTAGCGAAGAAGCGCGCCGTAAAGCAAAATTTAGCGCAACACGCGTTCGGCGCCTGTTGGAGATGCTCTAATCATTACAAACAGGATCCATGGCGTGCAATAGGTGTCTGATTTGATGCACATTTCGGCGCAGTGCTATAAAAAATGAATTAAAATAATCACTGCCTTCCAAAAACCAGGCATGGGAGTGAGCCGAGCCGAGCTTAGCAGGGCAGGCGAATCTCAGACAAAACCGCGCGCAGCTGCTGGGTGGTTCCCGGATCTAGGTGAACAAAGGGCTAGGAGAAGAAGATCCCTAACTGGCAGACCTAAACCATGGCCGATGCAGGCGGCAGGGAGAAGGGGATGGATGCCGTACCGCAGAACCAGCGGAGACCGAGCAAGAAGAAGAAGACGATGATACCTGCTCTCGCTCTGCTTGCTTGCTTGTGGGGAGAGCGCCGGCGTTGCGGGGCACGGCGGTGGCGTGGCGAAAGGAGCCGGACGGAGAAGGTGGGAGGCAATGGGAAAGGGGAAGGGGAGGAGGCCACAGGGGGACGAACCAACCCAGCTCAGCTGCACACTCATTCACTCACTGACGACACTCGGACGGCACAGGACGGACGGTGGCGATATGTATCGCAGACAAGTTGGAGTTGATCTGTACTTTCTTCACCCTATTAAATATTATTACTCAACGTCTTATAAAAGTTTACGAAGGGAGTACCTTATTGTATTTTGTGTCAAACTTTGCCATTAAATTTAATTAACAAAATGTTCATGCATGTCAAAAATTATATAATTGAAAACTATGTTCAAATACGAATCCAATGATATGATTTTTGTTAACATGCATTGACATTTCATCAGTTAAATTTTTTGCCAAAATTTTGGCACAAATTACAAAAAGAACTAATAAAACAGGACAGACGTTATCTTAGATTTGTACTGATATGGATGCATTTAGACATATTTTAGTACTAGATACATCCGTATCTAAACAAATCCAAAATAAGTAATTTAAGACGGAGGTAATATATAAAATAAATAAAGTGACATCCATATGAAATGTGTTTTTTCAAACATGACCACCAAATTTTACTATAGTGAATAAAAATATACTACTCCTACTAGTATTTTTATTTCTCAAAACATGATAAGCCGTATTTTTTGAAGTTTTTTAATTTCCCTCCTTCTCGGGACTAATCCCTTGCGGGCTTTCCGGCGTTATTCCTTACACGGTATGACGTGTCTGTCAACTACGAGTCGTCTATGATGACTTCGTCAATTTTTACGATCCGTCGTACCAATCTCTTAAGTGCTCATAGGCGTAAGATATGAACAATTATAGATTCACGTAATTGTCGGTTCTTAGCCTTTTTTGCCAAAAGCATCAACTCTATTATAAAAGTTCAACGGAAGTACAAAGCATCTCAAACATAATGAAAATTATGTTTAGATTCCGAGACCACTGAACGACCACTATTGCCGCCAGAACGAGTCGCTACTCCCCTACAAGAGTCAGCTTGACATTGTCGATGACAGCCGGAAAGTCTTTGTGCACGTGCCCCCAAGGACCATCGCCCTAGAACCGCAATCATCGTCGTTGAACCCTTACATAGATCTGAACCACCTGACACAAATTCACTCCACGTGTCGAGAAACCCTAACCTCACCGCCCCAAGGAGACGGCTGAAATCTACGTTGGAGCTCCGATGACTATGCTCATACAGACGGACTCGGGGAGGATTGGAGCTCAGAAGACAAACTCGAAGAAGAAGCGTTGCCATCCGTCTAAGCGTCTCACCTGCAAGGACAAAAAAAAAATCTAACCTAAACTACTAATCGGAGCGGAGGCACTAGCCTCCTGCCACCTACCGCTGGAGCGGCATGCATGCATACTCCCTTCTTATTTTTTTTCTTTACTTTGCGTATAAGATACATTTGAACTTTGAAGTCAAATTTCGTAAAGTTAGAGCAGCCTTGTAGAAAAAAATATCAACATTCACAGTATGATATTAATATCATAAAATTAATTTTCATATTGTATATAACTTTAATGTTATAGACGTTGATATTTTTTAATATAAATTTGCTCAAACTTCATGAAATTTAACTTCAGACAAATCTTATATGCAGAGTAAAAGGAAAGGCGAGAGTACTTTTCATATATTACTACTATGCAATTATGCGAAGAAAATTCCATGTTTAAAAAGAAACTCAAAACAAAACAGGTCTTCACAATATTTGTAAAACTTATACAAAAAGCAACTTGAGGCTTAAAATAGTGCAAGTGCCTCGGTCTTGCCTGCCTGCCAGTGGACTTTGACCAAACTCCCTCTGGTCAGTCCTTCCTTCCATTGGTTGGCACGCTGACCATGCCCAATAATTCAACATGGCTTACTCCTATCCTACCACACCAGCCTAACCACCGCTACTAAACTATGGCCCTATTTGCATGTATAGGTTAGAGTTTGTTTGGTTTAGTTTGGACTCAACTAACCCAAAAATATCCAAACGGGGAGGGTTAGTTTGGGTTAGATGCATCTAACCTACCTAAAAAAACTAACCCATCTAAGAGGTGCTTATTTGGGTTAGTTCTCCTCGGGACCACTAAAAAATCATATTTTTCTCTCGCTCTCCCCGCAGCAGGTCCGCCCTATCCTACCGTTCCAACCCCATCGTCTCCCCGCGGCCCGTCTGCCCGCCGGTAAGCAGTTGCGGCTCCTTGCACGGCCGGTCCCCGTCGGCCTCGGCCAGCGCGGCTCCTTGCGCAAGGATGGCAGATTCGGCCGGCGGGCTGCACGAGAGGCCAGCGCGGCTCCTTGCCTGACGCGTCCGGTCTGCCTCGATCAGCGTAGCTCTCGGCCAAATGATTGAGAAAGAACATTCATTGTCAATCTAACCCTGCCATCCAAACACCACTTTGGTTAGAGTTAGTTCAGGGTTAGTTCAGAGTTAGAATCTAACTCTAACCTCTAACTAAGTTAGAGTATCCAAACAGGGCCTATGGCTGCTAATCACAAACAAGATCTCATCTACTTACTAATCCACATCACCAGCATCTAGAAATAAGGATGACAGTCATCCTCCCGGCTCCTCACCGCTTTGGATCCCTGGCCGTTGGATCTGTCTGCTTGATGCGATTTGAACCGTCCGATCTCGCCCTGGATTGATCTCAGCCGCTGGATCGAACCGATGACACTATTGCAATGAATAGTTACCTCTCGTTCCTGCCACCGCGTGTAAATTCGTTGCCCCGCTGAGGGCATTTCCGTCATTTCACATGCTTGGAAAAATATCCAATTCGACAGGGTGAGCGCGGGGTCGTCGCTCCTCCCCCACTCATGCCGCACCCTCTCCTCTTCCTCCCGCCTCACCTCTCTCCCTCCCTCCAAACCCTAGAGCCGCCCGCGTCTCCCTGCTATGCCGCCGTCCAGGTCCAGCCCCACGTCGCCGTCATCTCCTTCGCCCAGGCGGCCGCCGCTGCACCGCACGCCCGTGCCGTCTTCCGGGGCCACGACGCGCAGCTGACCGGGACAGGGCCGCGGGCGAGGGAGGGAGGCCTCGCCCCCCTCGATCTAGACGGGGCCGCGACCTGCCTACACCACCGCCAGCCAGCCGCCGCAGCGCGCCTTGCCGGCCGGCGCCTCCGCTACCCCGCCGTCCAGGTCCAGCCCCACTCCCCCGTCACTCCTCCTACGTCCTCTGCAGGTGCTCCCCCATCACTCCTTCTCCATGGTCTACTGCAGGTTCTCTCCTCTCTTTGACCGCTGCTCCATCCATCATCTTGGAATTGCAGGAGACGAATTTGTCATGTTGGGCTCGGACGAGACCGCCATCTTGGCCAGCAAGAGGATGCTCACATGCTTCGTCTTTCTCACCAGTCGGCTCTTATTAACCAATGATGATGTATCTTCAAGGTAGATTGATTCTTCTTCTGGTGTTAATTTTCTGTTGTGTTTGTTACATATGCGTGTGAGTAAACACTGGGGGTTTCAGTTAGGACATAAAAGGCAGAAAACCTTGAGAGTAAAATTGTGACTACCTGCAACTGAATAAGATGTGCGATCATGTTTATCATCAGGTGACCAACTTGGATTGGCACTGCTGTTGCACATGTATAAATTTTATTCTCTTACTATCTGCTAGCCTGCGATTATTCGATATGCGCATATGTCACCGTTGGTTCATGTGGTACTTTGTGACCTACTTGCTTTTCCTTTTGTATGCACAGATTATTTATCTGCTTGAGTTACACTTTTTGGGATGATCAGGGATTAATCGATGTTCAACTGAGAAAGTACGTCATGTATCTCTCTATATGATTATTCAATATCAAGAAAAATTAAGAGTATATATGTGTTGGTACTTAGTTTGTGCAAAAGTAGCTAGATAAGGCTATTTGTTGTAATGGCATCAAGATTGACTTCCTGGTAAAAAATGCCTTACTTTATATGGATAAGATTTAGTACTTAGATATATGGACCAAATGTTTATGCTCATGTGTGCAATCTGATAGGGAGACTAAAAACTTCAGTATATGTGAGTCATGAGGGTCTTTCTTTTTGTTCAGCTAAAATTATTTGGCAGTTATATCTTCCCACATTCTTTGCTTTTATTGTAGATCCATTGGATTTTGCACAAAACCTTTGTTATGCTAGATGCTACTAATAAATAAGCTCTGGCTAATTCGCAAAGAGGTGCACACCATCGAGACTTCTGGGAAACACTGCTCTGACCGTCCGGAGATGTCGCCATCGATGGAAGGGCGCCGTGGAGAGGAGAGCTGGCACACACTTCCTCATCCACCGCGACATTTGATGGCAGTTGTTGCCTCCCCATAGCTCAGTAGGAGGAGCACGAGCAGCGCTGGAAGGAGGACCATGCAGTCTTGGACCAGGTCGCGGCACTAGATGCGGACAATGAAGGCTTCTGCCAGGTGCTCTTGTGATATAAGCATAGTTAAAATTCGTCACATACTAGAATTTTCTGATCTACCAAATCCAAAATTGCACTTCGTACTGTCACTTTTCACCATACATGTTACACTACCAGTAGAATTTTACTGTTTTGCTCTTATTGTATTGAGGGAAATATATCCTTTAAGTCTTGGGACCATCAGTTTATTTATTTCGATATGCATTACTGTGAGCTACTCTGCGTGAAGGTTCTTGGTGACATATATTGATACAGGTCGTAAAAAAAGTAAACGGCCTTAGATGTGTGGTTAGTTAAGGTGATACCATTTTTTTGAGACTTGAGTTAATATTTGATATCATGTGGGATGTTACTTCGGCAATTGCATGAGCACGACGGATTTATAAGTTTCTCACCTGCTTGCTCATCTTTGTTGTTTACCTAATTACCAGATTTGGTCTGGGGTGATGAAGGCACTGGTTATGGTCGTTGTCCATCCTATAGGCTAAGAGGAGAGGCAGATCACTCCCACACTGTCATCTATGCTAGATCCAACTGGTGGCCTACTTGGTTATTGATTTTTTTTCTCATTCATTTTGATTCCTACGTCCTATGTACAGGCAAACTCAAAAGGTTGCGTGATACTGTCGTTGGCACTAGCTGGGTATCTTGCTTACATTGTTCTCTCCAGCAAAATTGGAAGAGGCTGTTTCTTGTTTCCTTAGTTGTTTTTGTGTTTGATTTGTTATCTCCTGGTGCTCACCTAGGTCTTGTGTTGCACGTTGCCTTTCTAGGGTTAGAGTTTGTTGTTCAATTGGTGACTACCGCGCGCTGGTGCTCTGTTAGGTTGCCATGATCTGCTGTCCCTGTTGACTGAGGTTACTTTGTGTGTTCCCATTAGGTTCACTCTCTTGCCCCAAGTTTGACCACACACCCATGTTTTGCTCGCTGAGATTTAGGCATTATCCCGTTTAGTTAAATGTATACTGGATAGTTATATGACCTTTTTGCTGAACTTGCTTTCTTCAACTAAGGCCTTATATTTTAAATGACAAACACATTACAGACTGACTCGGGGGCAATCATTATTTTATTCTCTATTTAATCTGCAGCAGATGCTTCATAATTTTGTCTTAAGCCGTACCGGGCCTTATATTTTAATTTTTTTAATTTTTCTGAGAAACAGGCCTTCTATTTTAGATGACACCAGACGTACGTAATTGATGCACATGGGCTCAGCTTCTCTATATTGATATGAAGGCTTGGAACGTGTTTCTTTTGTACAATGAAAAGCCCGTTTCTTTGTCCACTACCTTATAAAGGACGACCAGTGCTGACATAATATTTCTGGTTCCCTTCTACTGTGTGTACAACAGAACCTGCTGGCGCAAGAGAAGATGCCTTCTAGCACGAAGCACCGGTCAGAGATAACCTTGCCAGGAAAGGTACTTGCTTTTCCGTTCTTGTCACCTGCGACCTTTGGAGCTTCACTTTATTTTCAGTTTTCCCACCTCCAATCTTTAAATGTCATCATGTTTCTTCTACAGCAAATTTCCCAGCCGCTATGGATGAGGACGAGGTCTTCGACCGAGCCTCGCTTGGATCTACATCATTGGTAAACAAAATAATCCATCCAGATATCCTGGTTAGTCAAACTTCACCGCCCTCTTTGCCGATAGCTTTACTCTCTGTAGATGTCGTGTTCATCCAAAATAAATAAATTAAACAGATAGATAAGATGGTTCTAAACTGCCTTTGTTAAAAAGACCTACACTGTATCTGCATATGTGTGTCTACATTTTTATTCTGGGCGTACTACTCTAATTCCAAAGCACGTAGTGAGATAGATGGATCCAAACACTGTATATATGTCTTACTCAATAAAAAATGATGCAGATTGGTCCCGCCACTGTAAGGGTGCCAGCCAGAATGATGCGAGCGGCTTAACATACCCGACGCCATCTACTGTCGAAGGCAATACTCACAGGACACAGTCAGTGTCACCGTACTCTTCTACACCTGTCCACCGATTAATGGAATCAATCCACCACAGATGACAGTTACAGATGTTCGCTCTGCCAATCAGGAAGCGGCAGAAGATTCTGCGGCTGTGGCAGCCATCAGGTACATGGAAACGCTACAAACACTGTTGTGGTGGATCTAAACTATGCAAGGTTCAAAAGGATGCAGCAAGACAATGGTTATCTGAGGCTCAGACTTGACGAGGCGTTTGAGGCGATAGACAAACTTTCTAAAGGTTGCTTAATTGCTGTCAGATACATGTGTGCCTTCTCGGATCAGCTTCACAATGTTATTGCACATGGCTTTCCACCTACTCGTGTTGTAGACAAAAACACCAATGAAACCCTTATGAATGTTGAAGTGGTGGCGAACAATCTTAAGGACAGAAGCAACCATTTAGAGAAAAAAAACTATACAAGGTCAAAAGATAGGCTAAAGCACGAGAGCATGAGATATTCGCACCAGTACGGCTTACCGTGTATTCCTATTGCTCATCGTGCAAGTTGGATTTTACTAATAACCAATGAAACCTTCCTTACACAGGTCATTCGCCGGTGATGATCAGCAGGTGCCAAGAACAACTTGCTTCGACGCTGTTGATGCTGCCACTATGTTTTAATTAGCTTCTATTTGAGGGTTCACCTTTTGCAATAGTGCCTTATGCTTCATAAAACTGTTTGATGCCTAAGCCTTTTGTACTAACTGCTACCACTGTGTGTGTGCTTAATATGGAAAATGGTTTACTTGCTCAGTATGCATCTCACTCTATCGCACTGAACTATATGCCCTGCTTTCAATCAAGATGTATACTATTACTTTGTGCCTGACTCCTGCTTTTTTTAGTCAAGATAAATACTCAGCTCCTGCTGTTTTTAGTCAGGATAGATACATGTACAACTAAGCATGCTAAACTTACAAGGCTGGCACGCGCGCTTGGTCACACCGTTCGTACCATTGTATGTGAGAAGAATTGTATTTACTCTCTTGATGGCAATGGTCGAGTCAGAGCTTTCCACACAATGGACCCAAAGGGGGTGTTCGACACACTTATTTTTTTTCATGAAAATCAAGGCAAAGTAGTACCACTCACCGGCTCTTCAACTTATGATCCTGAGGTGAGTTCTCATGGTCAAGTGTTGTAATCTTCGTATCGGTGAACTCACGACAGGTTCATTCTAAGATATACCATTTTTCCTTTGTCACTAGATTCCCACCAACGATAGGATAAATGTGTGACCAAGAGGAATGGAGTGTATGGAGCAACGGTTGATGAGGCTGATATGGTTGTTCTCCTTGAAATGAACAACAATGGTCAGCTGATTCAGGTATATTTCGATATGACAGACACAATTAGCATTCAGCAAAACAAGCTCGACAAGATTTACGGCATTAAGCCCACCAAGTGTCACTGAAATGCTTCTACAAATGATACAATATACAGACTGCTAACTTACAAGTGTTTGTTACATATAGATGCATGTTCCTTGATGTCAACTGAGTGATGGGTACTCTCCCGCAAAAAATAAATATATAACAAGTGAGTGCTGCGCTACTGCATATAATTGTGTTCTTATTTCAGTTTCATGTAATATTGTTTGGTTTGGGTACCGTCACTGTGAAATTGCCAATTCTAAACTTGTATTTATTCCTCTACTGTAGGAGATTTATACTGTCATTTGATTAGCCCCTGGTGTGGAATCAGAAGGTCACTCTTTTTTTGAGTTGAATGGCTACCCAGCTGTGTACGTATGCACCAGAACAGAGCATGGAATGAAGGGGACAGCCAGGGAGTTATGATGGTGAGTTATATGTGCTTTAACATCCCTTCTTGTTACTTGATTCTTTGATAAACTCTATTGTTTAGTGTTCTGCATTAGTCATATGAACCTCTCCTTATAGTATTCCGTTGAGGCCTTTCCGAGAGGTTGGATAGGTTTAAGGGTTTAAATTTTAAACCTGGTCTGCACACCACTAAAGGCCAATGTTTAAGCATATGTTTGAATAGATTATTGTCCAGTAGATGAATCAGTAAAGTGAGAGCATGTAGTAGTGGTAGGGTAGGTATGATTTTATTTCAAGTTTTGTGCGAAACATCCTAGCAATTACTTATGTGGTTATATAATGATATATTTAGGATGGGCCTTCAGGTGTTGAGACCAGAAAAATAGAAAACTGAAATTTTATTTGTATTAATTCCCGTGTTTCCATTTTTTGGAATTTCTTGCTTTTCTAATAGGTGTTATGCTTTCAAGGTCCATAATCCTTGTGATGTTTTCTTCTATTGATTTACAGGTCCTTGCGGTTGTCATTCCCATGACTGTGCCATTCGCGTTTGTACAGGGTGAGCTCTGTTATGTTCGTCTATTTACTCGGTGGTTACTAGAGACTATATTTCATGTGCCCTGTCTTGGTTGATAGTGTATCTTACTCTTGCTTTCTTACCGTCGAGGAGATGGATAGATATAGATTCTAGGCATGTCCTTGGTCCTTGCAAAAGAGTTTTTTTTGCTGCCTTCATTGCTTTATTTGGTACCTTGCTCTTTTCCACTGTCGATCAGAAGACAAATTTGGCATCAACACCTGTCCTTGCTCTTTGCAGAGGAGGATTTTGTTCTTTTCTTCAATGGATGTACATTTTGCTCATTTGCTGACCATTACGTCTTCCCAACCTGCAGTATTTATCGGTTCGCTATACAGAGATGGAGCTTGCAGAACACATTAATTTATCGGTCGACGGCATGTGGGCTGAACTCGTGTGTGGATGCGCAACGGGGCAAGTCCGTCTGATGAAAGGTGTGGACGGAAGAGCGACAATAACTACGGGGTTGGTCAAAGATTGAAAGAAATCTCTTATGTGTCTTCGGCTTCGACACTACGCATAGGAAGTCGTTGCTGATAATCCAAAATTTGAAAAGGTTAGTTCAAGGTTCATAACTCTGTTGTTAATGGAGAAAATGTTGTTTCAAGTGACTGAACAAACTACTCATAGCAGGTTCATGTGTTGTGGCGTATGAAATGTTGAACGCCAAGACGATCAGGTGGATCTATCGAAAAATATGCTTATGTGGAACTACATAGGTTCTTTGTTGCCGATGTGGCTTGGTTTTGTTGTATGAAAAGTACATTGTCTATGTCAAACTTGATGTGGATTGACGAACGGTTCTACTGAGAAAATCCCTTTGACTTGCCTTCTGCCATGACTTTGACAAATGATCCTATACAAAGTAGCAATAATATTACTGTTTATTTAAACGCTGGGACAAAACATTCAGCCAGGCACCACGCGCCAAGGCGCGTTTCCGATCTAGTATACTACCCATGCATACCTTTCTATAGCACCAGTACCCTACCCAAAGCTCCTCCTCTATTGGGGAACTAACCCAATATCAACAAAAAGTAAATATTACAAATTATATGGCATCCCCGGAGAGAGGGCTCAACAACCAGATGCTGCTAAATTTAACTAGGAGACAGTGCCATGCATCAGAGTGTATCTACACAAGATCTTTCTTCCCTACTACTTCCTCCTTTCCGGTTTATATGGCTCAAATATGAAATCTCATCAATCAAGGTATTTTTGTGAGTAGAGGAATGTATCTCGTATTTAATAAAACTTCCCCAATTAAAGCCATGCATTAATTTGGATTAATTACAGTGCATGCATGCTTGGCCCCTAGATGAGTAGGAACATTACATGCATTGGTGTGTTCCTTTTTAATTCTTGCATGCAAAGATATAATGCACCTCAAAAACTAAAAATGAGATGAAGATGAGCCCTTTAAATTGGAAAAATAAAAAAGTTGAGGTAAGACCTATAAACCGAAAAGAAGGGAGTATCATATCATCATCCATGGCTCACACCAGACTCATCTTTTCTTTCTCGTCAAACATAAAAAATACAACCATGTCTCCCTTTCACTCCAACCAACACACAAATACATAGGGCAAAGCAGCCCAGCAGACTAAACAAGCACTAACAAACAAAAGCAGGGATCTGCCCTCACTAACCAGATCAAACAAACCATTTACAGACACCACCTCTTCCTCTCTCCATGACCCCTGGCTGTGTCTCAAAAATTCAGCCACTACAAACCCCATGTCCCTCTACTCATGCTCATCTTCTTTACTGTGGTAACGCCACTGAATGTGTATGTAGTACATCAAAACTTATGTGGTACACTAGCACTCCTTGATGAATATCCTGCCCATGAAATCCTGGAACCTCTGCGAGTAGAGCCTCGGGTCGACCGCGGAGATCGACCTGGGGTCCGTCTGCAGCGACTTGTACGCGTGCTCCAGCCTCTTGCTGATGTCGTAGTCCCGGAGGATGTCGATTATCCCAAAGTAGAGGATGACGTCGTAGGCTTCCCCCCCGCTCTTGCTCCGGCCCGATGAGAATCCCCCGCCGCCAGAGAGGAACGGGTTGATGTCGCTCATGGATGTGCGCTCCGCTCGAGCTGGCAGATGCGCGCCCAGTCTGGCCAATGGTTTCCTGAAGTTCCTAAGAGAAGACCGATTAAAAATGAACCTGAAGTTGGAGTTGCCGACTATACTACCTCCGTCCTGGTTTATTGGTCCCTATTATATTTCGTGCCAAATTTTGACCAAAAAATTGACTAACAAAATGTTAATGCATGTCAACAAAAATTATATCGTTGGATTCGTATTTGGATATAGTTTTCAATAATATATTTTTGTTGACATGCGTGAACATTTTGTTAGTTAAATTTATAGTCAAAATTTAGCACGGAATACAATGGGGACCACTAAACCAGGACGGAGGTAGTACTAGTTATTTTCCAAGAACAGTTAAAAATGAACTTGGAGTTGCCAAGTGTCCAGTTGGTATTAGTCACATATAAGAGAAAACGATGACACGATAGAATAATTAAGGGGTATTGCTATCTCGGTATTACAGGTGGGGGGCGAGCAATCCAAATGATGCCAGAACATGCACTATGTGAAAACTAGGGACGACAACAATCAAGTTTGAACTATGTATGGTGACAGCTCACGTTTTATAAAAAAAGAGACGGACAATGCGACCCCAGGTGTAACATCTTAGGGAGGCAAGAACTAAGTGTAGCACTTGTCACTAAAATAAGGCATGTGTTCCCTTAGAACTAATGTATGTATTTGCAAAAGGCGACATATTTAGTAACTGAAGCTCTCATAGTGGAGGGACAAACAACTGAAGCTCTGGGATCCAAAGAATTACTCCCTCCTTTCATTTTTGTAAGTCATTTCAGACAACTCAAAATGGGTTTACATTGTCTGAAATGTCTTCAAGGTCTTATAAAAGTGAACAGAGGGAGTACTAAACATGTCGCTTTGGTAGTACAAAGTGCTAGTAGAAGTACTAGTAGCATGGAAGTAGCTGCCCATTCAGTAGAGTTCTGAGATAGCAACACATTTGGTACCTTTTTTCTGACAGGGAAAACATTCAAAGTGGCTAAGCCAAGATTTCAGGAAAAGATTTTCTTCACTCTTTATGCTTAACAAGAGCGGGCTCATATTGCAAGCAACATATTGGATCTTGCACAGACAGCAAGTCCAGAAAAAAATGTATCATGTCGTTTAGCAAATATTTAAAGGGGTGACATCAAATTTCATTTTCATGCCACTGATACATGATGTTTACAGGTATCTTAACATAGACAAAACAGGTTCCAAAGTTTAATCAGTCTCTATTTGATTATCAGTTTATCAGTACTATTTATGACTAGATTTCATTTAATTCTGCAAGGGTCAAGAAGCTACAGAGATGCATATGTGTGCAAGCACTATTATGACGTACCAGTGATCGGACATCTTGTCCAAATCTTTAGCTGAGAGGCACGGCTCAGGCATGCTGACGCTGACTCGGCATGCCGACAGCGTGTTGGCTGATAGCTCTGGGTAATATGATTGCTCACGTTAGCGAAAAAGAACCCATAATGTTGCCAAAATTCCGTGCTTATTTAGCATTTAGCAGAATCATGTCTTCCTTCAAGTAACAACCAACTTGCTTACCAGGAGAAGAAGTAAAAGTAGATAATGCCATATTTGATGCAGGGGTAATATCATCACAAAAGTGAACTCCAACCAATAGACTGTAATCCATGATGCCCTCCGATTCCAAGAACGCGCAATCTCGCCTAAGTTGCCTAAAGAAAACAATGACATCATGCAAGGCTCAGTGCTGCAATTTCATCCGAAAAACAACTATACCATGACAATATAGTTGCACTAGCATCACCGGGGAGGGCAGAAAAGCTTACTCATGAAGATCTTTATACAGAGAGCGCTGCATCCGGAACGCAAAGTTGAGGTCCAGGTCCTTGAGCGTGGTTGCATCGCCGGTCTCTTCTTCAAACCTGTCGGATTTCCGACCGTAGGAGGAGCCTTTCAGATCGTAACGGCGATGGATCCGGTGCTCCGAGAAGAACAGATTGCCCATGACGATGAACCGCACCTGCGAAATAACATGTGTCGTAGTGTCATGAACCAAGAAACGGTCAACAACACTAGGAAGGAGCCAAGGCAGTTGTTGTTGGCTTGTGGGAAGGATTGCACACCTTCTGCCCACCATATGGCTTCACAGAGTGAACGCCATAGAACCTTGTGATGAGGGAGTTGTTGTACCGTTTAACGTGTTTGTGGTAGCTCGGCAACATCCGAATTAACAACTACACAACATGCAGAACACCACAGAAGATGAGTTGTAGGCCAAAAATAAGCAGTGTACAGCAATGCAAAACTAAGAAACAGCATATTATTGGTGTTACCTTGACTTCGGATTTCTTGACAGTCTTGATCATGAAGCGCTCGTCCTGCGTGAGGTAGAAGAAGCTCCCGCTCTTCCCCGGCGACGACAGCTCCCGCAGGGCGTCGTCCCCGCAGATGGCAAGCATGTAATCCGCCGGGTCGACGGCGAACAGCTTCCTCATGTGCCTGTCAAGCAAACCAACATAAAAAGAAAGCAGAGTCAGTTTACAGAGCAGGTTGAAGTAACAAGTGACTGAACTGAAGATTATCCATCAGTTGGCATTGGACAGGCACCGGAGACCTGAAGACCATGGGGCAGTAGTCCTTCCACCGGAACTCGGAGGAGGAATGCGGCGGCGTCGTCTTGGAGCCCGCCGGCGGGAACCGCGTCCAGAACTTCTCCCGGGGATCAAAGTCCGCCCGGCTGAGCTCCCGCATCGGCTTCGCCGCCGACTTCCCCACCGCGTGCCTGCACACAAGAATGGTCACAACCCATTGCCAACAAAACTGTAGCCACCATTGGCAGTATATCTTATGAGGTCTGCAATGGAGAATCAGGGACCGACAAAAGGAAAGAAAGAAAGTATGGACATGCCTGATGCCGAGCTGCAGGTTGAGCGTGAGGTGGTAGTTCCTGTGCCCCTTGGAGATGGTCTTCCCGGGGCGCCTCCACCGTTGCGGCGGCGGCGGCGGCGCCGGATTGGTGCGCGGGGTGGCGGCCTCGTCCGGCCACGCCACGGAGACGGAGGCCTCGAGGACGTGGCCGTCGCCGGCGGAGTCCCAGATGCAGATCCGCGGCAAGGAGGGGGCTTTGGCCTCCGGCGAGCGGCTGGCGTTGCCCCCGGCATTGCCGCCGACGGCGTGGTGGTCGGTGGCCTTGCCGCGGCGGCAGGGGCAGGCGCAGCCGTGCGGCGCGCTGGGCAAGGAGTGGGCATCTCCGTCGTGGCCTTGGTGGACACCTCCGTGGGCAGAAGCGACGGTCGCGGGCGCCACCCGCCTCATTGCTCCAGCATGAACCAGTTAATTGATTAGCGAGAGATGAGAAGGAAGAAGCAGAGGAAGATTGGTTCAGTGTGGGTGGGTTTAGCGAGGAGGGAGGGGTTAAGGTCACCATGACCACGAGGTGGCGGCCATTAACATCACCATTGGCATTAGCATTAGCAAAGCCAAAGGCAAAAGGCAAAAGCAAAGCAACAGAGAGGGAAGAGATCGAGGAGGACGGCGGAGAGAGTAGTAAAAAAGAAAAGGAGGAGAGATCGCAGTGAGTCAGGCTTTGGTGTGGACGACGACCATGGACGAGATTAGCGGAGCAAGCTATTAAGAGGGGGATTGGATTGTATTGGAATCATCATCATTTGATTTGATTCATTCATTGGTTGATTTGAAGATAATAACTAGGGTAGGATCCGTCCTTTTTTTTTTGAACATTTTTTTTGAACATAGGGTAGGATCCGTCCTTGGTGATCCGTTATTTTTTCCTTTAGTGGCTGATGTGGTGGTGCTAGAGGCAGGTGACAGACGTTGGTGTCTAAGTTCAGGGGTTTCTTCGGTCTTGTTTGTAACTTTACATCTTGGCCGTTGTTCCTTCATGCAAAAACTAGTGTTTTGCATTTTGTTCAGTTTTGCCAGATCGATATGTACGTAACTTGTACTATGATCTTGATGATATAAACGAGAGACTTATTACCATGAAAATAATCCCATTCATTATCGAGTACCCACTAGTAATTCTTTTCCCCAAATGACAAGTGCTACACATCACATGCGTGACACTCTGGCCATAATGTTTTTCGATGTCAATTCAACCGTGCAAGGATGGCAGATTCCAATCACACAAGAATGATAAATTTCAGTCACGCAAGGATTACATATTCCAGTGGTACACCAGAAATTTGTATCAAAACTAAACTGAAGTATGAAAGTTCCCATGCTGGTACTCCTCACGTCACTAAACTCGCCTAAAGTTAAACTTGTCATTCTCGCGTCATTAAATTTGCTTAAAAATATATTCAGAGGTACTATGTGCTTGAACCTGACTTGTGGGACTTACCTGGGTTCTTTTTTAAAAGGGGATACAAGTAGTAATTCGTTCTTGTTGGATGATTGGCCGATACCAGCAAGAAACTAAGGCTGGACAAGTACATACTCCTGGTATAGTGTTATTTAAGTACAAATTCTTGGGCTATTTGTAACATTTATAGGAATAACTCTATAGATCAATCGGAGATGATAACTTTGAGGTGGTTTTGTCCTATAAATATATTTTTTATGTTCTTTGCTAGAAAAGAAATTTAGAGTGATTCTTCGTCGCAGGTCGAGGGATTGTTATATGATCCAATTATATTAGCATTTTTGAGAGACTGCACTAGTGAAAGTATGAACCCTAGGTCTCATTTTCAAGCATTGCTATACCGTTTGTGGTCACTTTTGTTACTTGCTATCTTGCTGTTTTTTATTGTTCCTCTTACAAAAATCAATATCTAATATCATTACTAAACTTGTATCACCATCTCTTCACCGAACTAGTGCATCTATACAATTTACCATTGTACTTGGTGTGTTGGGGACACATGAGACTCTTTGTTATTTGGTTACAGGGTTGTTTGAGAGAGACCATCTTCATCCTACGCCTCCCACGGATTGATAAGTCTTAGGTCATCCACTTGAGAGAAAATTCCTACTATCCTACAAAACTCTGCGCTTGGAGGCCTAACACGAGTCTACAAGAATAAAGTTGCGTAGTAGACATCAGTGCACCCCTCCAAGGAACTTTATCTATTCAAATAGTTGTTTCCACGATAACGGACGCTCAGAGTTGTATCCTGATATATTACAACTAGAACCGGATACTAGAGGCACTAAATGGATATGATCGCTTCGGAATCGCTTTCTCGTAGGGAGTCGAGGAAGGATCTCTGGGTGTTACTAAAATATATTTGTTATCGTATGATATGTTAATCTGCAGTCTTCTAATGTTGCAAGACGCGACAAGATGCTAGTCTTCGATAGGCTAGGCCTTCCCTTCTGTTCTGGTATTTTTGTAGTTTAGTCGAAAGAAATAACCCCATTCCTTTGATACCGATGCATACTTAGTATAGATTTGATGTAAGTCTTGCAAGTATTTTGGATGAGTACTCACGATTGCTTTGCTACCTTTTTCCCTTCTACCCGATTGCTGGATCAGATGGCGGAGCCCAGGAGCCAGCTGATCCCGCCGATGACTACTACTACACTAACAGAGCCTACTACTACGTGGGTACCACTGATGATCAGGAGTAGTTAGGAGGCCTAGGAAGGAGGCCTACGCCTTTTCAATCTAGATTTCGTTGTTTTTGCTCAGCCTTCTTAAGGAAAATTTGTTTACTTATGTTTGTATTCAGATGTTGTTGCTTCCGCTGATTTATGTATTCGAGCCTTCATGGTCCTGGCTTGTAATATAAAACTTTATGTTTGAATTTGTATCTAGAGTTGTGTTGTGATATTTTCCCGCGAGTCTCTGAACTTGATCGTGTGCATTTGCGTGTATGATTAAGTCGGGGGCGTTACAGCTGGTGAAGATGTTAATGAAGATTAGTCCTCTCGCAATGAGAGGATCGCTGGTGATGTCGATGGCTTCACCCCCACCCCCCTCTCCGGAGGGATGTTTCCTCGGTGGAATCGCTCCGCTCGAGAGCAAAAGTGCCACTGCGCAGGTTCCGCCCTCGAGACTTTTCATCCCGAAAAGCCTCTCCTTATTTTTCCTAGGTAAAAACCCTTCATATAGAAGGAGATAGGCATTGGAGGCCAGCTGTGGCCTCACAAGGCATCAGGGCATGCCTAGGGGAGTGGTCGCGCCCTGTTGCCTTGTGAGCAGGAGGTGGTTCCCCTCTGGTATTTCTTTTCTTCAGTATTTTTTTATATATTCAATAAAAATCTTCATGAAATTTCAGGTCATTTGAAACTCCGTATAATAGCTATCTCTGTTGTAGCTCTTTTAGGTCCAGAATTCCAGCTACCGGTAATTTCCCTCTCCACTTGCAAATTAAGAGAGAAAAACATTAGAATTGCATCATAAGATGAAATAATGACCAAAAATATTATAAATAATAATAGAAAAATATGATGCAAAATGGACGTATCAATTTGCATGTTGAATATTTTGACGTTCCATAGGTTGCTTCGACACGTTGGAAGACCATGCATGTTTTGCCGCACACACATGGACAACATGTGGCGTGAGGCTGCAATAGTTTTTTGTGTTGTAGAAGGCATTTTTTTTGTGTTGCATATGTAGCAACGGATGCTATTAGGTATTTATTGCAAGTAGTGGGTATTTATTGCATAGATAAAAAATCATTGCATGGATTTGTTTGAAATTGTTACATCGTTTTGCTTTTCTTAATACAGTATATTATGAGCAAAATGTCGTGTAGAAAAAAATATTGAGGTTTAAGTCAAATTGAAAAGGTGAGGCGGCTGATCCGGCACTGCCTCCGCCCGACTGATCAACGCCTAGGGTGGGCCATATCTTGAGTTGTCTGTTAGAACAAAACCTAGTCTGCGCAGGTTTAATTTCTCTCCCATGGCAGTGGCAGCGCTTTTTGTTTCCTAGCATGGCATAATTTCGGTTGATTTTGGCTGGCATGGTGCCCCTTTTTTTAGCTATTTTAGCTCGTAGGCTCACTTGTTTTGAGCAATTCTTGCGGCACCTTTAATCCATTCATGGGATGGCACACAAACAAGTAAGGATCGTCAGCGGTCCATGTTCTGTGTAACCTGAATAAAAGGAGGAGAAATAAATCAGAAAAGTTGCAATTGCACTCGTGGCGAACAAACTCTCAGTGTCTCCATGTTCTTCGTGTCCAGAGCAAGTGTGAGCTGAGAGCGTAGAGATTGCCATTTTTCACACATATACACATAAAAAGTTCTATTTGACGGACGCGTCCCGATACAAATGAGTAGAGGAGATTTCGATGGGTAGCGTCGTCAAGTGCTCCTATGCAATTTCACGGTATTACATCGGTTTCCACATGTGCTAGTCTACTGGCCTACTACAACTACTAGCGCGAGAGAGAACTCTCTCGTTTTCTCTCAAGAGACAACCAATGCATGCAAGCATGGCTGTAGGAGCACTCGGGCGACGCTGCCCACCGGAATCTCCTCTACTCATTTGCATTGGGATCCCAACCACTATATTAGTCAGGATGCATTTCATGATTTAACAATCGTATATATCCCTCCCGTATAAATATCAATAATTGTCTTGACGCCAGTGGCAGAGGAGAAGACCCCATTGTCTCCAATGGCCACCTCCGAACCATCCATCAAATATTAAATGCAGCACTATAGCCTTGATCAAATCTTGGTAGTACTGGCCATCTAATATTTTATTTGGACAAAATTTGAGGTTGGAAAGATCGATTATGTGATTAACTATTCCCTTAAGGTTATGTTTCTGTCGCATAATTTAGTACGACGAAAGAAGTAGTGCTTAATGATGGAGATATGGTAATTTGTATTATCAACCATTCGACCCTAATCATGTAATCAAATTATTATATGTATGCTTGCTGAGACGTTTTTTGTACTAACGCCTAGTTTGGCAACATAGTTTTCTGAAAAGTGTAGTAATCTAAAACCTCTATATTCAATTGTGTAAACAATGAATACTTCAGTTTTGAGAAACATAGTTTTTTCTTCTTCAGTTTAGAAAAAAGTGGTCAAGATATCTTTTCTTGAATACTACAAAAAATGGTATTAGAGATAATATGTTTATAAAACTGTGATATTTGTTGAACCCAAACACCTCAAAGTTTTGAAAACTGTGGTTTATGAGAAAACCATAATATACTTCAAATACTTAAAAAAACTAGTCTAAGTCTTTGTAGCGGCATCTTTTATTTAACTTTTTGTTTTATTTTTCTAGTATAAGTTTTTCGGAAACACTAACGCCCACACACGTGGGCGTTCCCCAACTCGCCCACACACCTGCATCGTCATTCACTGTCTTTTGCACGAATCTTAACACGAAAAGGTGGCTTTGGTGTGCCATGTAGGACGGGGCTGGTGTGTGGGCATTGGAGAGTTTGCCCACACGCTCGCACCACGCTATTTGCCAGCTACGCTGTGTGGGCGAATTAGTTTCTGCCCACACAACCAACCACCTAGTTCATGCGCGTGTGGGCGAACTGCTTTTCGCTCACACAACACTCATACGTTATGGATGGCAACTGCAGTTAGGCGAACGTGGCAGCTAGGTAACACACATGGCAACTGTGATTCTTTGCTAGACAGCAACTGCAGTTGCGCGTACGTGGCAACCAGATAAACACACATGGCAACTGTGATGAATAATACATGGCAAATATGGTTGGACCACACGTGGCAACTAGGTAAACACATATGGCAACTACTGTTTGACCATATGTGACAAGTAGTTAATCGCACACGGCAACTATAGTTGGACCACACGTGGCAACTAGGTAAACACACATGGCAACTACTGTTTGACCATATGTGGCAAGTAGTTAATCACACACGGCAATTATGGTTTGATTACACGCGACAACTACCATAAATTAGACATGACAACTATAATTAATCAAAACAGATAGAGTTGCCAGACTTTTACAACTACACTTGCCATCCCGGATAACTACATCTGCCAACCAAGATGGCAACTAAATCGTCATCCCGCGGTATACCTAACATAGCTGCGCCAGGACGTGTGGGCATTTTTGCTTCGTGCCACACACGCGGGGTGGAGATGAGTATTACTTGTTGGCGTGTGGCACGAAGTAGCCGCGCCCACACGTGTGGGCAATTCTAATGTCCGCCCACACACACAGCCCGTGTGGGCTGCCTCCTACTCACACCACACATGGTGTGTGGACGCATGTCGAATATACCACACGTGTGGCAGTTATCGGCGTCCACTTTTCTTAGGGATACCTTTTCCACTGTAAGTTGCCTGACAAGTTTGCATTCATTTATTTCAACCAATTCTCCATTGAAAACTTAAACCACTTTGTCAGTCAATGTGTGAGTTAAATACGCTGCGTCCAATTCACTAATAAATGAGTATGACAGCGACTAGTGCGTGTGCTAGTGCCTTCCGCAGTACTACCTCCCTCTCAGTTTACAAGTCCTGCGCATATACCTAGATTGCCAATTTTATCATCCTAATATAAACTATATAATACAAAAATTATACCTTTTGAAAATAGAAACTCCGTAGTTTATGTTGATATAATTTTGTAATATATGACTTGTATTATGTTGGTCAAATTGACGACCTAAGGGTACGCGCACGCCCTGTAAACTGAGAGAGAGGTAGTAGTAGATTTTCTTGTGTTGCTCTGCATCGTCACCGTCATCCTAGTCCGTCGACGACGCATATGGGAGAGGTTAAACGATTCCGACGACGAAAAACGCGAGCATGCCGAATTTGAGAAAGGGGTAGGCCCTAGAAGATACCGCTACCGTGAGCTCGCGGCGGCCACCAAGGACTTCGCGGAGGAGGGAAAGCTTGGGCGAGGTGGCTTTGGCAACGTGTATCGGGGCAGCCTGAGCGGCCAAGACCGCCCAGTGGCCATCAAGATGCTCTCCACGGAATCATCTGCGCAGGGGAGGAAAGAGTTTGAATCCGAGGTGAAGATCATAAGCCGACTGAGGCACCGGAATCTTGTGCACTTGTTAGGCTGGTCCGATAGCTGCAAAGGACTCCTGCTCGTCTACGAGCTTGTGCCGGAAGGCAGCCTTGACCGACACATATACAACCCTGATCGTCTACTCACTTGGTCAGAGAGGTAATGTACGCAACAAAACCATCATGGCATGGAATATGTCTTTTTTTTCCATCATTCCCATTACTAGTTTTTTTCCCAGCATTTCCATCATTCCATCCACTAGTGCAGAACCAGCCTTTAGTGTCGGTTCGTAACGGCCTTTAGTGCCGGTTTGCCAACCGGCACTAAAGAGTGGGGACTAACACCCCTCCCCCCCCATTTAGTACCGGTTCATCACGAACCGGCGCTAAAGTGACACCATGTGGCACGAACCAGACCCGTGTGCGTGTAGGACATTAGTACCGGTTGGTAACACCAACCGGTACTAAATGTTTGGGGGGTTTTTTGCTTTATTTTCCATTCCATTTTTTTTGTTTGCTGGTATTTCACGATACTACAAATTGTACACGTTATGCATATATATAAATAGATTTTCTCGTACGTAGAACCGCATATATATATATATATATATATATATATATATATATATATATATATATATATATATATATATATATATAATGTCTCACAACCAACACCATTAATTATTCACACATACACATGTATATACATATACACAATTTCTCCTACATATATTGCCTTGGTGCCTCCGGAGCACGATGACAAGTGGTTCATGGGGGCGGTAGCGGGTAATAGTATTCTTCTTTGGGATATATGACCTGGTCGAGCAAAAATCCGGCTATTTCCTCTTGAAGTGCTAGTATGCGGTCCGATGGTAGGAGCTTATCCTGCACCTCTCTGAACTGTTAAGAAGGAGATCAATATACATGTGTGTTAGTTGTGTGACTAGATATCGATAATGGCGTGAATAGTGTTCTAACAAACGTACCCAGTCCTGTCTATCAGATCTGCTCCTTTCGGACGCCATCATGCGAATGTTCTCGCAAACGTAGAATGCACACAGATTATTCCCCGGCGCCTGCTTCAGGGCCTTTACGAGAATGGAATTGAATCAGATAATGATTAATCAAGCATGATAATTAATTAATGATATTGAAACAAGAACTAAAGAGATGGTAGCTAGCTAGTACTACTTAATTACTTACCTTTGGTCGATGCCAAAACAACTTTTAAGCCCAGTCGCCTGGAGTCACCTTGATGAACTTTGCCCATGCCCTGCCCGCCAGCAAAGAAAATTAATAAAGGGGTTATTAAATAGTTCATATCAGGAAATGATGAACTAATAATAGGACGAGATATATATAGTTAATAATGATTGAAATTACCTGTTGACTATCCCCTTCACGATGGTGAAGTCTTTATCTTCTTTAGTTAGTGAGTCCAGTAATTCAAATTTTCCTTCCTCAACTTTAATGTCCATCAAGACCCAGTGCCAACTGCATGCACACACGTTTGTATGTCTTAATTAAGCAGGCATGTGCATAAAATTAATCAACTACCGTAAACCGTATACACTTAATTATTAACATCTAACTAGCTAGTAAGAAAAAACATAATTTGTAGTACAAGACAGTGTGACTCACGGAAAGTTGTAAGGAAGTAGTATATATTCATCGCTATTGAGGCGCTTCAAGAACTCTAGCATGCTTTCCTCTACACCTGCTTGATAAAATGGAAGCTTCCATATGTCCTCATTAATGGTATTTGGGTCAATGAACCCAATGCCATAGCGTCTAGATTTTTTCATTTCATACATCTTCATCCTGCATATAATACCACAGAAAAGAATATAGTGAGGATAATTACATGTAATGATTGATCAAAATTATCACTACATAACTAGCTTGAGACTTAAATTACAGAAAGAAATCACTTACA
This sequence comes from Aegilops longissima, assembly GCA_021605205.1. Classification (NCBI taxonomy): domain Eukaryota; kingdom Viridiplantae; phylum Streptophyta; class Magnoliopsida; order Poales; family Poaceae; genus Aegilops; species Aegilops longissima. The sequence continues at coordinate 697,127,997 of CM038678.1, forward strand.
GACAATAGCAACTGACGATAGACTTGTCGAGTGCGTCTTGATTGTATAACTGAAATAGTTCTGGATACTCAATGGCCAGAGCTTTCTCATGGTAATAATGCTCATGCTTGACATTCACCATGAGGGACTCTCGATTGGAAATCTTGGTAATGTTCATGTACCATTGATGCAATTCATATATTCTCCTTGGGAGGTCCTTGACCTTGTTTGGATGGACCAAAGGTTGGCCCCGGACATATTTCCATTTTATTTACGATTCTCTAAGCGGAGACATGGGCTCGATTTCGAGGAGTTGTCCAATAGAGATCTTGAGCATTTCAGCCTGCATTATATGCTCCTCCGTTATTACCACATCGCCCTGCTGGGGAACACTAACGGTTTGCCCACAATAATATTTGGCGCGCGTACTCCTCTCATGTGTTGTTGGCACAACAAGCGGGGAATCGCTATACGCCGCTGTTCTCCCAATGAGGGAACGGTTTTCCGCATGTTTTGCCACCTGCTTGTTGGCTCGAGCTCGAGCTCGCTTCCTTCTGTAGCTGTGCTCGATGTAGCTTCCTCATTTGACGCTCATAGTCTGAGTCAACAGGCTTGGGAGCTGGTCCTCTATCCATACGAATGAAGTGGTCAATCATTTTCTCAGGCACTTTCTCCTTTGGCGGTGGTGCCGGTTTCGGTCCAAAATGGGCGTCCACTTGGGCCTGCACTATGGCCGCGTTTTGCTCCTCGGTCATGTCGTAAGGCCTCTGAGGAAGAGGAGCGAGGCTTGGACCATATTTATATCGCTTGTCTCCTTTGTACTTCCTGTACTACCTCGACTCGTGCCGCTACGCACCATAGCTGCGGCGTGTCTCTTCTGCGATTGCTGAGACGGCGGAGACGGCTGACGTGGCTGACGCTGTGCCGGACTTGAAGCAGGAGGAGTGGCCTGACGCTGTGCCGGACATGAAGGAGGAGGAGTCTGCTCAAGCGTTCGTTGGAGGAGGTGGCAGACTTCGAGGAGGAGTCGGCTCACGCGTTTGTGGACTTGGAGGAGCGGGAGTCTGCTGACTCGGTGGCGGACTTCGAGGAGGAGTCGGCAGACGGCGCGGTGTCGGTGGACTTGGAAAGATGATGCAATCCTTTCTCCATAGGATGATACGATGTACGACCTCTCCCAGTGTGCGCTTGCCGTCACCTCCAGCAATGTCAAGTGCTAGCATCGAATATGGCTCCACCACTTCATCAACCATGACACGAGCATAGCCCTCTGGAATCGGGATGCAATGGAAGGTTGCTTCAGGGGTAATTGTGAAAGCAACGCCGTCCGCCACCTTCATGGATATGTTCTTCATTTTGGAGTGTAGCTCACAGTTAGCGTTCTCTATGATGTCATCCACAGGGTGGTATGTATCCAGCAGTGTGTCGCCCGGGGCAGAACCAACGCTGCTTCTCGGCATGGATGGGACGGTGCTATCCAATGATGGACGATCATCTGCTTGCCGCTGCCGCTGCTAAGACCCCCTTTCCTGGCTAAGTGAGTCGATCTGCTGCTGCTGGAATTTGAGTGCCAAGTCCGCGTGCCTTGCTTCTAGGCCTTGAAGGCGTTCTGCGTCCTGCTTCCTCTGCTCCTCCTCCAGCTTCCTCTTCTTCTCCTCCTCCATCTTCTTTCTTGCACGGGACCTGTAGTCGTCGTTCCAGTCCGAAAAGCCCTCATACCAGGGAATAACGCCCATGCCTCGTGTTCTTCCTGGGTGTTCAGGATTTCCCAGGGCGCGCGTAAGATCGTCGTTCTCTCTGTTGGGCGTGAACACCCCCGCTCGAGCTTATTCTATTGTGTCAAGTATCTTTTGTTCGGCTCCTTTTAGACTTGCCTTCTTCGACACCAGGCCTGTCTTCTGGTCCAACGCCCCCCCATGCGCATAGAACCAAGTCCTGCACCTGGGGGGCCAGCTCCTAGTAATCGGAGTGACCCCTGCACCCTCCATCTCTTGCTCAGACTTATCCCACTTAGGCATTCCCACCGCGTAGCCACCTGGACCCAGCCTATGGAACTACGTCTTTTTTGCGGCATTGGCCTTGTTTTTTATCGACCGTTCCTTAGATATTTCTGAATTTCACGAAATCGTCCCAGTGTTCTCTTTGCTTCTCCAGTGTTCCCTTGAATTCTGGAGTCTTCCTTTCTGCAGCGAGTTAGTTGGCCCATACAGTTTTCTTGTGGGTGTTGAATGCAATTGCCATCTTCTTAAGAGCAGCGCCCTTCACTTTGTCCACATCTGCTTTAGTGAAATAATCTGGTAGGGTGAAACGTTCCATCAGAGAATCCCAAAGGTCTTGTTTGGCTCTGTCGTCGACCCAAGTAACACCGGGACGTTTAGTCTTTGGCTCTTTCCATTCTTGAATGGAGATCGGGACTTTGTCCTTCACAAGAACTCCGCACTGACGAGTCCACTTGTTTGCAATGTTCTTAGGCGATCGGGATTCGCCACTAGGTTTGACGGAGTCGATGTTGTACTTTACACCGTCCTTCAACAATCTGCTCGGGCCTCGCTTTGTCCTGCTGTCTGTAGAAGCAGATTTGCTCGATCCGGACGGCTGAAAAGAAGGAAGATGGTTTCGTTCATATATCTTAAAATAAAAAAAACATGTGATGATCACCAGATGCCTGCTTATATAAATATACCTCGCTGGTAGTCTTTGTTATTTGAAGATCAGCATTCTCCGTGTCATCATAAACATTGTTTGTGTCATCATAATCAGAATCATAGTTCATGACTTCATCAGCTCGGTCGTCGAGATCGAATATCTTTTCATCACCCTCTCCGGTATTGTTCAGATATTGGGAGCCGTCATCTGCTTCATTCAGATCATCTAGCCTGCCAGGGCTGCGTATGATGTCGAACAATTCCTCTTCTCTGTCTCTGCCGGTATTGTCTGTCATAGCTTTTACTTAACTAATACAGAAGAAATATAGAACAATTTAGTATTCAAATTAATTACAATGCATGGATGCAATCAATAAGGAAAAACTGAATCATATAGTACATAATATATATGCATCGTCTCGATTAATATATAATCTCGAATACATCATCGTCTCGAATAATATATATAATCTCGAATAAAGCGTCTCGAATATTATATATCGAATACATCACTAGCTAGGTACCTAATAAAGATCGAGTACTACAGAAGAATCTAGGGCGCCACTCGCGGTTCCTGGGGCGCGGCGGTGGACACCCAAAGAGAAGGAACCATCATAGGATCATATCTCCGGTCATCTGCCCAAAAAACCTGCCAAGTAGTGGAGAACCTGACGTCGTCCATAGCAGCCATGTAGCGATGGACGTGCTCGTCTTCCTCCCTGACACGGCGACGCACCACCTCCGGCGGGGCCGGCTGCCTCTGCACCAAATGTGGCCCACGCGAACGCCACCAAAGGAGATCAGGGTCGACGATGGGACCCGAGGCCGGGTTCCTCATCAAGCGGCGCGTCCCTCCAGGTAGCACCTCCCAGTGCCAGCCCGGCGGAGCCCAGTCCCGGACATGGGTCCTCTGAAGCATGACGTCGTCACGAACGGGTCGACGGCGAGGATGCGGGCCGGGCATACGTCAAGAACAAATACTATATGCCCGCAAAAAGTAACATTAATCTAACATTCTATATGCAAATTCTAACAATTTGACATTAATCTAATTCATCTAACTAAAACTAATTCTAAAATTTCTAACATTTCTGATTATATAACTAACATTTCTAATATTTTTATAACTAAAAAACAGAAAAATTGCTAACATTTTTATAAATATTTCTATAACTACAAAACAGGAAAAAATTATAACATTTCTAATATTTCTATAACTAAAAAACAGGAAAAATTTATAACATTTCTATATAACTAACATTTCTAAAAAAATTTCTATAACTACAAAACAGAATAAGTTCTAACATTTCTATAACTAAAAAACAGAAAAAATTCTATAATGTGTGTGTGTGTGTGTAGTGTGTAATGTGTGTTTGTGTGAACATGGTGGCCGGGGTGAGCTCACCGGCGAGGCGATGATGGGGCGACGGGACGGGGCGGCGACGACGCCTGGGCGTCGATGATGATGATGGGCGGCGGCGACGGGGACATTTACATCGACGGGCGGCGACGAGGGGGGGACTACTACCTCTTGAGCACTGCGTTGGATTTCCCCGAAGAGGAGAGGATGATGCAGTAAAGTAGCGTAAGTATTTCCCTCAGTTTTTGAGAACCAAGGTATCAATCCAGTAGGAGATCACACACAAGTCCCTCGTACTTACACAAAACGATAGCAACTCGCAACCAACGCTTAGGGGTTGTCAATCCCTTCACGGTCACTTACGAGAGTGAGATCTGATGGAGATAATATTTTTGGTATTTTTGATAGATAGACGCAAAGTAAAAAAGTAAAAGGCAAAGTAAAACAAAGCAAGTAAATAAAGTAATGGAGATTGATATGATGAGAATAGACCCGGGGGCCATAGGTTTCACTAGTGGCTTCTCTCAAGAGCATAAGTATTCTACGGTGGGTGAACAAATTACTGTTGAGAAATTGATAGAAAAGCGAATAATTATGAGATTATCTAGGTATGATCATGTATATAGGCATCACGTCCAAAACAAGTAGATCGAAATGATTCTGCATCTACTACTAATACTCCACTCATCGACCGCTATCCAGCATGCATCTAGAGTATTAAGTAAAAACAGAGTAACGCCGTAAGCAAGATGACATGATGTAGAGGGATAAATTCATGCAATATGATAAAAACCCCATCTTGTTATCCTCGATGGCAACAATACAATACGTGCCTTGCAACTCTTTCTGTCACTGAGTAAGGACACCGCAAGAATGAACCCAAAGCTAAGCACTTCTCCCATTGCAAGAACTACCAATCCAGTTGGCCAAACCATAAAGATAATTCGAAGAGACTTGCAAAGATAACTCAATCATGCATAAAAGAATTCAGAGAAGAATCAAATATTGTTCATAGATAAGATGGATCATAAACCCACAATTCATCGGTCTCAACAAACACACCGCAAAAAGAAGATTACATCGAATAGATCTCCACAAGAGAGGGGGAGAACATTGTATTGAGATCCAAAAAGAGAGAAGAAGCCATCTAGCTAATAACTATGGACCCGAAGGTCTTAAGTAAACTACTCACACTTCATCGGAGAGGCTATGGTGTTGATGTACAAGCCCTCCGTGGTAGATGCCCTCTCCGACGGAGCTCCGGAACAGGCCCCAAGATGGGATCTCGCGGATACAGAAGGTTGCGGCGGTGGAATTAGGTTTTTGGCTCCGTATCTGATCTGACGGGGGTACGTAGGTATATATAGGAGGAAGGAGTACGTCGGTGGAGCTCCGAGGGGCCCACGAGGTAGGGGGCGCGCCCAGGGGGCGCCCTCCACCCTCGTGGCCTCCTCGGGAACTTCTTGGAGTAGGGTCCAAGTCTCCTGGATCACGTTCGGTTGGAGAATCACGTTCCCGAAGGTTTTTTTCCGTTTGGTCTCCGTTTGATATTCTGTTTCTTCGAAACACTGAAATAGGCAAAAAACAACAATTCTGGGCTGGGCCTCCGGTTAATAGGTTAGTCCCAAAAATAATATAAGTGGAAAATAAATCCCAATATAGTCCAAAACAGTAGACAAAGTAGCATGGAGTAATCAAAAATTATAGATACGTTGGAGACGTATCAAGCATCCCAAGCTTAATTCCTGCTCGTCCTCGAGTAGGTAAATGATAAAAAAGAATTTTTGATGCGGAGTGATACTTTGGCATAATTTCAATGTAAATCTTCTTAATTGTGACATGAATATTTAGATCCGAAAGATTCAAGACAAAAGTTCATATTAACATAAAAGTAATTATACTTCAAGCATACTAATCAAAGCAATCATGTCTTCTCAAAATAGCATGGTTAAAGAAAGTTATCCCTACAAAATCATATAGTCTGGCTATGCTCTATCTTCATCACACAAAGTATTTAATCATGCACAACCCCGATGACGAGCCAAGCAATTGTTTCATACTTTAGAAATCTCAAACTTTTTCAACTTTCACGCAATACATGAGTGTGAGCCATGGACATAGCACTATAGGTGGAATAGACCGGTGGTTGTGGAGAAGACAAAAAAAGGAGAAGATAGTCTCACATCAACTAGGCGTATCAACGGGCTATGGAGATGCCCATCAATAGATATCAATGTGAGTGAGTAGGGATTGCCATGCAACGGATGCACTAGAGCTATAAGTATATGAAAGCTCAACAAAAGAAACTAAGTGGGTGTGCATCCAACTTGCTTGCTCACGAAGACCTAGGGCACTTTTGAGGAAGCCCATCATTGGAATATACAAGCCAAATTCTATAATGAAAAATTCCCACTAGTATATGAAAGTGACAACATATGAGACTCTCTATCATGAAGATCATGGTGCTTATTTTGAAGCACAAGTGTGGAAAAAGGATAATAGCATTGTCCCTTCTCTCTTTTTCTCTCTTTTTTTATATATATATATATTTTATTTTGGTGGGCTTCTTTGGCCTCTTTTATTTTTCATAAAGTCCGGAGTCTCATCCCGACTTATGGGGGAATCATAGTCTCCATCATCCTTTCCTCACTGGGACAATGCTCTAATAATGATGATCATCACACTTTTATTTTTCTTACAACTCAACAATTACAACTCGATACTTGAACAAAGTATGACTCTATATGAATGCCTCCGGCGGTGTACCGGGATATGCAATGAATCAAGAGTGACATGTATGAAAGAATTATGAATGGTGGCTTTGCCAGAAATACAATGTCAACTACATGTTCATGCAAAAATCAATATGACAAAAGTAATGTGTGTCATATGAGCGGAACGGTGGAGAGTTGCATGGCAATATATCTCGGAATGGCTATGGAAATGCCATGATAGGTAGGTATGGTGGCTGTTTTGAGGAAGGTATATGGTGGGTGTATGATACCAGCGAGAAATGCGCGGTATTAGAGAGGCTAGCAATGGCGTAAGGGTGAGAGTGCGTATATTCCATGGACTCAACATTAATCAAAAGAACTCATGCACTTATTGCAAAAAATTAGAAGTCATCAAAAACCAAAGCATTAAATGCATACTCCTAGGGGGATAGATTGGTAGGAAAAGACCATCGCTCGTCCCCGACTGCCACTCATAAGGAAGACAATCAATAAATAAAATTGTGCTCCGACTTCATCACAAGCGGTTCACCATACGTGCATGCTACGGGAATCACAAACTTCAACACAAGCATTCTTTAAATTCATAATTACCCCTACTAGCATTGCTTTAATATTATCACCTTCATATCTCAAAACAATTATCAAGCATCAAACTTATCTTAGTATTCAATGCACTGAAAAGAAAGTTTCACAAATCTTGAATACCAAGTATATTAACTTTAAGTAAATTACCATGCTATTAACAACTCTCAAAATAATCTAAGTGAAGCATGAGAGATCAATAGTTTCTTTAAAACAAATCCACCACCGTGCTCTAAAAGGTCTAAGTGAAGCACTAGAGCAAAAATTATTACGCTCAAAAGATATAAGTGAAGCACTGTGAGCAAAACTATCAAGCTCAAAAGATATAAGTGAAGCACTATGAGCAAAACTATCAAGCTCAAAAGATATAAGTGAAGCACGTAGAGTATTCTAGCAAATTCCATATCATGTATGGCTCTCTCAAAAGGTGTGTACAGAAAGGATGATTGTGACAAACTAACAAGCAAAGATAGAAATAATACAAGATGCTCCAAGCAAAACACATGACATGTAGTGAATAAAAATATAGCTCCAAGTAAATTACCGATGAAAGTAGACGAAAGAGGGGATGCCTTCCGGGGCATCCCCAAGCTTTGACTTTTTGGTGTCCTTGGATTATCCTGGGGGTGCCATGGGCATCCCCAAGCTTAGGCTCTTTCCACTCTTTGTTCCATAATCCATCAAAAGAATTCACCCAAAACTTGAAAACTTCACAACACAAAACTCAATAGAAATCTCGTGAGCTCCGTTAGTGAAAGAAAACAAAAGACTACTTCAAGGTACTGTAATGAACTCATTCTTTATTTATATTGGTGTTAAACCTACTGTATTCCAACTTTCTTATGGTTTATAAACTAATTTATTAGCCATAGATGCATTGAAATAAGCAAACAACACACGAAAAACAGAATCTGTCAAAAACAGAACAGTCTGTAGCAATCTGTAACTAACGCAAACTTCTGGAACTCTAAAAAATTCTACCAAAATAGTAGGCACTAGACAATTTGTTTATTGAACAGCAGAAAAAATAATCAATGCAAAATCTCGTTCCTGTGATTTATTGAATTTTTTCTCGTGAGCGCAAAGTTTCTGTTTTTCAGCAGAATCAAATCAACTATCATCATAGCTTATCCTATAGGTTCTACTTGGCACAAACACTAATTAAAACACAAAATCACATCTAAACAGAAAATAAAAACAAAATTTAACACTAAACAGGAACAAAAACAAAGAACACAAAATAAAATTGGGTTGCCTCCCAACAAGCGCTATCGTTTAACGCCCCTAGCTAGGCATAAAAGCGAAAATAGATCTAAGTTTTGCCATCTTTGGTAGGCAATCCATAGGTGGCTCTCATGATAGATTCATATGGTAGTTTTATTTTATTTCTAGGGAAGTGTTACATACCCTTTCTCAAGGGAAATTGTAATCTAATATTCCCTTCCTTCATATCAATAATCGCACCAATCGTTCTAAGGAAAGGTCTACCAAGAATAATAGGACATGAAGGATTGCAATCTATATCAAGAACGATAAAATCTACGGGCATATAATTACTATTGTCAACAATAAGAACATCATTAATTCTTCCCATAGGCTTTTTAATAGTGGAATCCGCAAGATGCAAATTTAGAGAGCAATCTTCAAAGTCACGGAAATCTAGCAAATCACACAATGTTTTGGGAATAGTGGAGACACTAGCACCCAAATCACACAAGGCATGAAACTCATAATCTTTAATTTTAATTTTGGTAGTAGGTTCCCACTCATCATAGAGTTTTCTAGGGATAGAAACTTTCAACTCAAGTTTTTCTTCATAAGATTGCATCAAGGCATCAACAATGTGTTTGGTAAAGGCCTTATTTTGACTATAAGCATGAGGAGAATCTAGCACGGATTGCAACAAGGAAATACAACCAATCAAACAGCAATTTTCATAATTAAATTCCTTGAGATCCAAAATAGTGGGTTTAGCAACATCACAGTTTTTATTTATTTCAATCCCACTTTTATCAATTTCATCATCAAGATCTAGAAACTCAGAATTCTTAGGATGCCTTCTAGGTAAAGGAAGATCATATTCAGATTCATCAAGATTCATATTGCAAAACAAGGATCTAATAGGGGATACATCAATAACTTTTAGATCTTCATCTTGATTTTCATAGGAATCGGAAGAACACGCTTTAATAAAGGCATCTTTGGAAGCACGCATCCTAGCGGTTCTTTCCTTGCACTCATCAATGGAAATTCTCATAGCTTTGAGAGACTCATTGATATCATGCTTAGGAGGAATAGATCTAAGCTTTAAAGAATCAATTTCAAGAGAAATTCTATCAACGTTCCTAGTCAAATCATCAACTTTAAGCAATTTTTCTTCAAGCAAGGCATTAAAATTCTTTTGTGAATTCATAAACTCTTTAACACTACTCTCAAATTCAGAGAGCATCTTATTAAAATTTCCATAAGAGTTGTTGTAGGAATTTCCATAATTATTAGAAGGATTACTAGGATAAGGCCTAGGATTAAAATTCCCTCTATACGTGTTATTTCCAAAACTATTCCTTCCAACAAAATTCACATCCATAGATTCATTATTATTCTCAATCAAAGTAGATAAAGGAATATCATTGGGATCAAGAGAAGTATTTTTAGTAGCAAACATCTTCATAAGTTCATCCATCTTTTCACTCAAAACATTGATTTCTTCTATAGCATGCACCTTTTTACTAGAAGTTCTTTCGGTATGCCATTGAGAATAATTAGCCATAATATTGTTAAGCAATTTTGTAGCATCTCCTAACGTAATTTCCATAAAAGTGCCTCCCGCGGCCGAATCTAAAAGATTTCTAGAAGCAAAATTCAATCCGACATAAAAGTTTTGTATGATCATCCATAAATTCAAACCATGAGTAGGGCAATTGCGAAGCATTAATTTCATTCTTTCCCAAGATTGGGCAACATGCTCATGATCAAGTTGTTTAAAATTCATGATATCATTCCTAAGAGTGATAATCTTAGCGGGAGGAAAATACTTGGAGATAAAAGCATCTTTGCACTTGTTCCAAGAATCAATACTATTTTTAGGCAAGGATGAAAACCAAACTTTAGCACGATCTCTAAGTGAAAACAGAAATAACTTTAATTTGACAATATTGTTATCCGTATCTTTCTTCTTTTGCATATCACACAAATCAACAAAATTGTTTAGATGAGTAGCGGCATCTTCACTAGGAAAGCCGGCGAATTGATCTTTCATAACAAGATTCAACAAAGCGGTATTGATTTCACAAGACTCATCATTATTAAGAGGAGCAATCGGAGTACTAAGGAAATCATTATTATTGATATTCGAGAAATCACACAATTTGGTATTATCTTGTGCCATGCCAACAAGTAATCCAACACACAAGCAAAGGCAAACGAGAAAAGGGCAAAAGAGAAAGAGAGGAGGAGATTGGGAAAGAGAGGGCGAATAAAACGACAAGGGTGAAGTGGGGGAGAGGAAAATGAGAGGCAAATAATGTAATGCGAGAGATAGGGATTGTGATGGGTACTTGGTATGGTTGACTTTTACGCGAACTCTCCGGCAACGGCGCCAGAAATTCTTCTTGCTACCTCTTGAGAACTGTGTTGGATTTCCCCGAAGAGGAGAGGATGATGCAGTAAAGTAGCGTAAGTATTTCCCTCAGTTTTTGAGAACCAAGGTATCAATCCAGTAGGAGATCACACACAAGTCCCTCGTACCTACACAAAACGATAGCAACTCGCAACCAACGCTTAGGGGTTGTCAATCCCTTCAGGTCACTTACGAGAGTGAGATCTGATAGAGATAATATTTTTGGTATTTTTGATAGATAGATGCAAAGTAAAAAGTAAAAGGCAAAGTAAAAGGCAAAGTAAATAAAGTAATGGAGATTGATATGATGAGAATAGACCCGGGGGCCATAGGTTTCACTAGTGGCTTCTCTCAAGAGCATAAGTATTCTACGGTGGGTGAACAAATTACTGTTGAGAAATTGATAGAAAAGCGAATAATTATGAGATTATCTAGGTATGATCATGTATATAGGCATCACGTCCAAAACAAGTAGATCGAAACGATTCTGCATCTACTACTATTACTCCTGTAACACCCCGAGAATCATGCTACAGTAATCTCCTCCTAATGGTGGCCATGCCATCGTGATTACTATGCAACTTGCCACTTGTCCACAGATCAAAGCCTTTTTCAAATTTAAAATAAGTCGAATAAATTATTTCTTCGAGCAGTAAAACAAAATTGTTTACCTTATTCTAAAAACAGTCTCCTGATCATTTCTCATGTTGAAATCAACACCATTTGACTCACCAATTAACTCCTAGGAAATTATAAAGTGGTCCATCAGTAAATGAAAATAGCCTTCTCAAAATATACAAATACTTATACATTTCCAAATGTCCCCAAACTTTGTGGGACGCTCCAGAATATTGCATGGTAATTATTTGCAAATTTTGAGTCCAAGCAAAATTCATTTGCTATGTGAACTAAATAGAAAACTAAGACAAAATGATTAAGAAAAAAAAAGCAAAACTAAAAAGAGAGGGGAGGCCCCTGCCCCCTGGGCCACTTGGCCCAAATGGCCGAGGCAGCCCAACCAGACCGACCGACCGAACCCCTTCCCGGGTCGTCTCCCTCCTCCCTGTTCGACCGACCGGAGGGAGGGCTCCCGCTCGTTCCCGCCGGACCCGGCGCGGCGCCCCGCGCTGCCACGACGACGGGGAAGAGATAAGGCCGCCACCCGCAGCCCCCTCGCCTCCCCTACCTCTCCCCACTCCCCACTCTCCCCCTTTTGCCCTCTCTGTTCCCTCTCCGATCCACCTCACCGCACGCGGTTGACGCCAGCGACTACGCTCCACCGGGCGGCCCTCACCTCGCCGACGAGTCTGGGAGCACGACCTTCGTCTGCCTCGTCTCCTTCACTTCTGGATCGGGGCCGGGAAGCCTCAACGCCGACGCCCTCAACCTCTTCTTCCCGGCGCCGCCCGCCTCTGTCGTCGTCGATCCGCCACCGTCGCTGCACCTCGGCCTCCTCAAGTTGGCTGCGAGCACCACTGTGAGCCGCCGTTCGTTTCCCCTCTCTCCCCATGCTCGATTTCCTGCCGTAGCACCGTCCTGAACGAGGCCGAAGCCAGCGTCCGCCATGGCCAAGGAGCCCCGCGCTCCCGAACTCCCCCTGTCTGTCCTTTACTGCGCCCGGCCGCGGCCTACAGCGTGCGCGCGCGCCCACACTCCCCACTGCTGCTCTCGCCTGCTGCGAACAGTCGCCCATGGCCGCCATGTCCGGACATCTGTGTCCCAGCGCGCATAGCCTCTCCTGGCCGCGCCCCTGCAGCTCGCGCATGCCTGCGCGCGAGCCCGCCTCGCCCCGGCCACAGCCCTTGCTCGCTGCTGAAATACTGCTGCCGCTCAAGCTGCTGCCGCTGTGTACTGCTGCCACTGCGTGCTGCTGATTACTCCTGCCGCTGCTTGCTATTAGCTGCTACTGCCCGCTTGCTATTACTACCATCTGCTGTTGTAGCTCCTGGCCAAGCCCCCTGTACATGGCCGTGCGTATGGCCGGCTGGGCTAATGGCCGGCCCTTGTTTAATTAGTCTAGGTTTGTTTAGTAGTAGTTTAGTGCTAATTTAACCTATTAGCTAATGACAAGTGGGACCCATCTAATTAGATTAGATAGATCTTTTGGAATTATTAAAACAGTGACATGTGGGCCACCACCTCCTCTTTTGACCAGTCAAATTGACTTGGTCAATCCGGCTTAATATTAAATCAGGAATTTCGGAAAATTGTTTAAAAACTTTAGAAAATCGTAGATATTAAACCGTAACTCGGATGAAAATGTTTTGTACATGAAAGTTGCTCATAACGATGAGGCGAATCCGGTTACGCAGCCCTTTCATCCGCCACGCATCCCTAGCACAACGAACACGCAACTTTTCCCCTCCGATTCATCTGTCCGAAAACGCGAAACACCGGGAATATTTTCCCGGATGTTTCCCCCCTTCGTCGGTATCACATCCTACCGCGTTAGAGCATACCTAGCACCGTGTATTGCCTCTTTATGTTTTGTGATGCTTTGTTTGCATTATATTTATTGTTTTCCCCCCTCTTCTCTCCGGTAGACTACGAGACTGACGTCGCTGCTGCCCTGATCGACTACGGTGTTGACGACCCCTCCTTCTTGCCAGAGCAACCAGGCAAGCCCCCCCTTTGATCACCAGATATCGCCTACTCTTCTCTATACTGCTTGCATTAGAGTAGTGTAGCATGTTACTTGCTTTCGATTAATCCTATCTTTGCATAGCTTTGTCCTTGCTACTCTCGTTGTTACCTTTACCTGCTATCCTCTGCTTAGTATAGGATGCTAGTGTTCCATCGGTGGCCCTACATTCTTGTCCGTCCGCCATGCTATACTCTTGGGCTGTGATCACTTGGGAGGTGATCACGGGCATATACTATATACTTTACACTATTACATTACCTTGATACTGTTAGGAGATGGGGGCTGAAAGGACAGGTGGCTCCATCCCGGTAGAGGTGGGCCTGGGTTCCCGACGGCCCCCGACTGTTACTTTGTGGCGAAGCGACATGGCAGGTTGAGACCACCTAGGAGAGAGGTGGGCCTGGCCCTGGTCGGCGTTCGCGGATACTTAACACGCTTAACGAGATCTTGGTATTTGATCTGAGTCTGGCCATTTGGTCTATACGTACTAACCATCTACGCGGGGCTAGTTATGGGTATCCCGACGTCGTGGTATCAGCCGAAGCACTTCGTGACGTCAGCGACTGAGCGGCGCGCGCCGGATTGGACTGGAACGCCTGTTAGGCTAGGTCTGCTTCCGGCCGCGTACGCAACATGCAGGTGTGCTAAGGGCGATGGGCCCAGACCCCTGTGCGCTTAGGTTTAGACCGGCGTGCTGACCTCTCTGTTGAGCCTAGGTGGGGCTGCGACGTGTTGATCTTCCGCGGCCGGGCATGACCCAGGAAAGTGTGTCCGGCCAAATGGGATCAAGCGTGTTGGGTTATGTGGTGCACCCTGCAGGAAGTTAATGTATTGAATAGCCGTGATCTTGATAACAGGGCGACTTGGAGTTGTACCTTGACCTTATGACAACTAGAACCGGATACTTAATAAAACACACCCTTCCAAGTGCGGATATAACCCGGTGGTCGCTCTCTCTCGGGGTTACGGGAGGGATCGCGGGTAGGATTATGCTATGCGATGCTACTTGGAGGACTTGATCTGCTCTCTTCTACATGTTGCAAGGCGGAGGCTTCGAGCGTAGTCTTCGACAGGATTAGCTATCCCCTCTTATTCGGCATTCGTAGTTCAGTCCATGATAAGGCCCTTTACACATATATCCATGCATATGTAGTGTAGCTCCTTGCTTGCAGTACTTTGGATGAGTACTCACGGTTGCCTTGTTCCCCTTTTCCCCCTTTCTTTACCCGTTGCTGCGACGACGATGGAGCCAGGGCGACGCCACCGTCGATGGCGACTACTACACGGAGGTGCCTACTACTACGTGCAGCCCGGCCGCGACGACCGAGTTGTTAGGAGGATCCCAGGCGGGAGGCCTGCGCCTCTTTGATCTGTATCCCGGTTTGTGCTAGCCTTCTTAAGGCAAACTTGTTTAACTTATGTCTGTACTCAGATATTGCTGCTTCCGCTGACTCGTCTATGATCGAGCACTTGTATTCGATCCCTCGAGACCCCTGGCTTGTATTATGATGCTTGTATGACTTATTTTATTTTTAGAGTTGTGTTGTGATATCTTTCCGTGAGTCCCTGATCTTGATCGTACACGTTTGCGTGTATGATTAGTGTAAGATTGAATTGGGGGCGTCACAAGTTGGTATCAGAGCCGACTGCCTTTAGGAATCCCCCTTCCACACTCCTTGGCCGAAGTCGAGTCTAGTCATTGCAAAACTTTTACTAACATGGTTGTGTGCCTTACGGGCCCACGTCGCCATTGGGTGGTATTAGGATCTTTTACTCCTCGACCTTTACTCTGGGACTCTGATCTCTCCTATATTCGGGTTAAATGAATTTTACTAAATCTAACATTAGGATCTCGTTATCACTTTCACCCGGAGAGCCCCTTATTACTGATGATCGTCTACTGCACCAGAAGATTTCGAAGATACTCTCCGATTTTCTCTCGAGACTTTGTTCCCATCACTTTTGCTATTCCCGACCACCGATAAATCCTTATGGATAACTACTTATACTTGCCATTCATACGATCATCCCCCATTGATCTTGTTATTACAAGATACCCCGAAGTTTTCTCTATTGTTCCGAGAATACTTTGTGCCTACTGCCTAGCAGTTCTTTGCCACATGAATACCCCTTCAAATAAATACTCGCACTTGTCGAGTATCCGCTCATCCCCAGTTGTTCATGTGTTTCATAAAAGTCTTCGAAATACTATTTGATCTTCCGAAAATCCTCTGGAGCCTTTTGCTCTTGAAATTCTTGCTTGCTTGCATTATGGTTAATCCCATAAGTCTCGTAGTCTTATTGGCATCCCTTGTCATTATCATTTGGGTCCGTTGATTCAATATGTTGTGAATGCTCGCAATCCCCAATCAGGTCCTAGAATTCATCCGGCTCAGACGTCATTTTGAACAGGAGCTGGTTCTCGACCAATCAAATTGCCATCGATTGTACCCTAAGGCTATTCAACTTATCCATCCCTAATCAGAGCATTGCTTCTGATCCCTTGATTTGGAAATCATAATTCCTTTGCATTTGACAATTGAGTTAGTCAGTTGTTTCTATAATCTGATCTCCTTGCATTCTTCTTCCTCTAGTAGAGTACCGATGCTTACTTCAGATCCCTTGTGGACCACCAGATCCTTTGTTGGATTTTATCTGACAACGCCCTTCATATTCAATAACCTTGTGAGCCTTTCCTCTGATACATAATGCCTTTGGTAAATTGCATCCTCTGCTTTCTCAACCATGCTCTGCCTTCGAGCTTGAGTTAATTACTTCTAAAGATTCTGGTATATGATTCTAAGATGCCTCGATGGGTTGAACCTATGCCTTCCTTAATATGTGTGAACTCGGAAGTTTTCACGAGTCATACTCTTCTGGTATTTTGCTAGATAAAATTTCAACACTACGACTTCTTCAAAAGTGAGAGGTGAATGGAAGGTTATACATTGAAGAAGTGGGAGTCGACCTTGAACTTTGTGTTCATGCCCATGGACGCGATGTATATCCTATCATGGAAGCTTCTTGTAATAATAACTATTTCCTTGATAACTAACATATGGTATCTGTGAATTGATCCCTTGCAACCGTGGTTCCGACCATGATTGTTCTTCTTTGATTCTATTTCTCGGACAAGTTATAACAATTGTCTTCTATGGATCAATACACCAGTCCAACCTTTACTTTGATCTTGTGTCGAGTATTGCCCCCCTGGTATCTCGAGATTATCATGGAACTGCATAACTTCTTACGAGTTCTTCATCAAGTGCTACCTTCCCACTGATTCCAATTTTTCACGGGCTCTGAGTTATTATACACTCAAAGACACCGATAACTGAACCGAGTCCGCACTACGGTTCAACAACTCTTCAGTAAGCTTCTATAAGTACGAGTTTGTACCCGATCACGCCATTCCTAGCCTGTTTGGCTATATCATTGTCGTGATGATTTTAACTGTGCTACCCGGTCCTTATCCCAGGAGCACAACTTTCGACGATTGAGCTAAGCTTACGTCGATTTCCTTGTCTTATCATTCCATCTTGAACAACAAACTTGATCTCGAGTCTGTGTCCTACTCGTGGTTCCAATAACCTTTCGCTTCATCATTCGTTTGACTTGATGTCATCGTCGATCGATTACATCTTCATGAAATCTCTCGACAAATGTGTCGTGATCATCATCAGTATTCCGAGCTTTTCCAAGATATCAATTCAATTCGTGATGAGAAATACCATCCTTGCCCTCGATGAGTTGTGTTATCATCGGCCACTTATTGCCTTCCCTCCAACACAAACTTGTTCGTGTTTCGTGTTATACCTTGAGTTCCTTGCTACCCATCATTGTTCTTCTTTACCTTGGAGTATTACCACCCTTATGTCAAGAATGCCGTGGGAATTTCACCACCTCTTAAGGATTCTTGGTATAGTGATACTTCTCACCATCACCATTTTTTCTTGGTCCTTGTGTTGATCCCGACCGGGGTACCAACAAGTGAACGATGCTGTTTGGATTCTGCACTTCTAGCAGCCCTATTGCTTTGAAGTTAATGGTCGATAGTTTCATTCTAAGTCTATTGCTTATTGATTCATCATTCGAACATTGATCGTGCTACCTAGTCCAGATTCCTGGGTGCACCCTACTATCATTGTTCAGTTGTGTATGTTTTCCCTCGAGCATACATCATTATATCATTTGATCCGACAAATGATATTTCCTTGTTCACATAATTGTGGAAATCCATCCCTTGGAAATCTCGATGATTTGTTGTTGAGCCTATCAGCCACCCCCTCATCCTCTCCTTGGTTTACTAATGAACTCTTGTTTCAAAACTTGCTTCCATAGTTCATTTCCCGAGAATCTTGCAACGCCATTTTGTCAAATTGTGTTGCACCCCTTCCTTCCCAGGCATCATGAGTCTAAGGTATCCTAATAGCCATCAGATCTGAATCTCGGTCAGATATGCTGGTTGTTTCATATTTCCAAGAGTTTTAACATTGGTCTTTATATGAACCGGTAATGTGATGTCATGCCTAGCACACCTGGCCGGAGGACCTATTGCTATAGTTTTCTTTGTAGCAAGGTTAGCCATTCTTCCATGAACAAATTGTAAGACTTATTTTATAAGTTGTTTCCAATGGGTCCTTGTGTATCCAAAGTCTGACCTTTCCTTGATGACCATGTCAATGTTATCCCGAAGCATGTCTGTGGTACTCCGAACATCAACAAGAACATTGGAAGCGCAATGCTAAATCTTCTTGATCAATTATCCAAACACCGTTGCATGGGTAAACCTCATAAATTCCTTGCCCCTTTGTCTAACTGGTTTCATACTTGGAGCCTTATCATTTATATCATGCTATGCCTTTCCTTGGGAAAGATATACTCTTATACCCAGGTATAAACACATTTTCCTTGCCATTGGTCTGTTTAATCTGATAATCACATTTTCCTTTCCATTGTTTTGTTTAACCTTTCTGGTAATCTAACTTGTCTGAGCAGAGATAAATCCCTGCTTAAGTAAGCACCTCAGTGTACAACTCTGTCAGTAAGACCCCGTTACTATTGTTGGTGACATTCCGGTAAACCCCAATGGACGAGAACTTTGCCTATTGGTCCGACTCGTTTTAACGAGCAGGAAAATGGTTCTCTTCGTCCCACGCCCTTGGTACCAAACTTTGTTGCCAACATAACTGACAGGCTATCCTTTGATCTGCCTTGCTATCATGACCGTTCAAGATGTTAGCACCTTCCTGCATTTAACCCACATGGTGGGCCCATAACCCACAGTTCCACAAGATCGAAACCTGACTCTCCTGTACACCCTTGTTTTTAAGGTTATTTCTCACGCTTGGCTTCTTATGAAAATCCCGAGCCGCCTTCCGAGAGGCGATCTATTCTGGTATCAGACGCGATACTTATTACCATTGCTCTGAACCTCTTTCACGCCCCCTTGTTTCAGGGAACAAACGACTGTCTACCAGGTTGAAGCTTCTTATTGCCACTCACCTTGCTCTCGATGGCTTTCTTGAATTTCAACTCAAGAGATGCCGCTATGCCACGTTCGCTCACATAGTCCCCACGTACCTATCTTGTGTTGAGCTCCGTCCTTCCTGAGTCTTTCCCCTTACTCCACCTCTTAAATCTCGGGACGAGATTTCTTGTAGTGGAAGAGATTTGTAACACCCCGAGAATCATGCTACAGTAATCTCCTCCTAATGGTGGCCATGCCATCGTGATTACTATGCAACTTGCCCCTTGTCCACAGATCAAAGCCTTTTTCAAATTTAAAATAAGTCGAATAAATTATTTCTTCGAGCAGTAAAACAAAATTGTTTACCTTATTCTAAAAAAATCTCCTGATCATTTCTCATGTTGAAATCAACACCATTTGACTCACCAATTAACCCCTAGGAAATTATAAAGTGGTCCATCAGTAAATGAAAATAGCCTTCTCAAAATAAACAAATACTTATACATTTACAAATGTCCCCAAACTTTGTGGGACGCTCCAGAATATTGCATGGTAATTATTTGCAAATTTTGAGTCCAAGCAAAATTATTTTGCTATGTGAACTAAATAGAAAACTAAGACAAAATGATTAAGAAAAAAAAAGAAGCAAAACTAAAAAGAGAGGGGAGGCCCCTGCCCCCTGGGCCACTTGGCCCAAATGGCCGAGGCAGCCCAACCAGACCGACCGACCGAACCCCTTCTCGGGTCATCTCCCTCCTCCCTGTTCAACCGACCGGAGGGAGGGCTCCCGCTCGTTCCCGCCGGACCCGGCGCGGCGCCTCGCGCTGCCACGACGATGGGGAAGAGATAAGGCCGCCACCCGCAGCCCCCTCGCCTCCCCTACCTCTCCCCACTCCCCACTCTCCCCCTTTTGCCCTCTCTGTTCCCTCTCAGATCCACCTCACCGCACGCAGTTGACGACGGCGACTACGCTCCACCGGGCGGCCCTCACCTCGCCGACGAGTCTAGGAGCACGACCTTCGTCTGCCTCGTCTCCTTCACTTCTGGATCGGGGCCGGGAAGCCTCAACGCCGACGCCCTCAACCTCTTCTTCCCGGCGCCGCCCGCCTCTGTCGTCGTCGATCCGCCACCGTCGCTGCACCTCGGCCTCCGCAAGTTGGCTGCGAGCACCGCTGTGAGTCGCCGTTCGTTTCCCCTCTCTCCCCATGCTCGATTTCCTGCCGTAGCACCGTCCTGAACGAGGCCGAAGCCAGCGTCCGCCATGGCCAAGGAGCCACGCGCTCCCGAACTCCCCCTGTCTGTCCTTTACTGCGCCCGGCCGCGGCCTACAGCGTCTTGCTGCCCACACTCCCCATCTGCTGCTCTCCTTTGCTGCGACGATCGCCCATGGCGCCATGTCCGGACATCTGTGTCCCAGCGTGCATAGCCTCTCCTGGCCGCGCCCCTGTAGCTCGCGCATGCCTGCGCGCGAGCCCGCCTCGCCCCGGCCACAGCCCTTGCTCGCTGCTGAAATACTGCTGCCGCTCAAGCTGCTGCCGGCTGTGTCTTCTGCCATCGTCTTGCTGATTACTCCTGCCGCTGCTTGCTATTAGCTGCTACTGCCCGCTTGCTACTACTACCATCTACTGCTGTAGCTCCTGGCCAAGCCCCCTGTACATGGCCGTGCGTATGGCCGGCTGGGCTAATGGCCGGCCCTTGTTTAATTAGTCTAGGTTTGTTTAGTAGTAGTTTAGTGCTAATTTAGCCTATTAGCTAATTACAAGTGGGACCCATCTAATTAGATTAGATAGATCTTTTGGAATTATTAAAACAGTGACATGTGGGCCACCACCTCCTCTTTTGACCAGTCAAATTGACTTGGTTAATCCGGCTTAATATTAAATCAGGAATTTCAGAAAATTGTTTAAAAACTTTAGAAAATCGTAGATATTAAACCGTAATTCGGATGAAAATGTTTTGTACATGAAAGTTGCTCATAACGATGAGGCGAATCCGGTTACGCAGCCCGTTCATCCGCCACGCATCCCTAGCACAACGAACACGCAACTTTTCCCCTCCGATTCATCTGTCCGAAAACGCGAAACACCGGGAATACTTTCCCGGATGTTTCCCCCCTTCGTCGGTATCACCTCCTACCGCGTTAGGGCATACCTAGCACCGTGTATTGCCTCTTTATGTTTTGTGATGCTTTGTTTGCATTATATTTATTGTTTTTCCCCCCTCTTCTCTCCGGTAGACTACGAGACTGACGTCGCTGCTGCCCTGATCGACTACGGTGTTGACGACCCTCCTTCTTGCCGAGCAACCAGGCAAGCCCCCTTTGATCACCGGATATCGCCTACTCTTCTCTATCTGCTTGCATTAGAGTAGTGTAGCATGTTCTTGCTTTCGATTAATCCTATCTGCTGCATAGCTTGTCCTTGCTACTCTGTTGTTACCTTTACCCGCTATCCTCTTGCTTAGTATAGGATGCTAGTGTTCCATCGGTGGCCCTACATTCTTGTCCGTCGCCATGCTATACTCTTGGGCTGTGATCACTTGGGAGGTGATCACGGGCATATACTATATACTTTACACTATTACATTACCTGTGATACTGTTAGGAGATGGGGGCTGAAAGGACGGTGGCTCCATCCCGGTAGAGGTGGGCCTGGTTCCCGCGACCCCATTGTTACTTTGTGGCGGCGGCAGGGGCAGGTTGAGACCACCTAGGAGAGAGGTGGGCCTGGCCCTGGTCGGCGTTCGCGGATACTTAACACGCTTAACGAGATCTTGGTATTTGATCTGAGTCTGGCCATTTGGTCTATACGCACTAACCATCTTCGCGGAAGTAGTTATGGGTATCCCGACGTCCTGGTATCAGCCGAAGCACTTCGTGACGTCAGCGACTGAGCGGCGCGCGCCGGATTGGACTGGAACGCCTGTTAGGCTAGGTCTGCTTCCGGCCGTGTACGCAACATGCAGGTGTGCTAAGGGCGATGGGCCCAGACCCCTGTGCGCTTAGGTTTAGACCGACGTGCTGACCTCTCTGTTGAGCCTAGGTGGGGCTGCGACGTGTTGATCTTCAGCGGTCGGGCATGACCGGAAAGTGTGTCCGCCAAATGGGATCAAGCGTGTTGGGTTATGTGGTGCACCCTGCAGGAAGTTAATCTATTGAATAGCCGTGATCTTGATAACAGGACGACTTGGAGTTGTACCTTGACCTTATGAAAACTAGAACCAGATACTTAATAAAACACACCCTTCCAAGTGCCAGATATAACCCGGTGGTCGCTCTCTCTCAGGGTTACGAGGAGGGGATCGCCGGGTAGGATTATGCTATGCGATGCTACTTGGAGGACTTCAGTCTGCTCTCTTCTACATGTTGCAAGACGGAGGCTGCCAGAAGCGTAGTCTTCTACAGGATTAGCTATCCCCCTCTTATTCTGGCATTCTGCAGTTCAGTCCACTGATAAGGCCCTTTACACATATATCCATGCATATGTAGTTAGCTCCTTGCTTGCGAGTACTTTGGATGAGTACTCACGGTTGCCTTGTTTCCCCCTTTCTTTACCCGGTTGCTGCGACTAGACGATGGAGCCCAGGAGCCAGACGCCACCGTCGATGACGACTACTACACCGGAGGTGCCTACTACTACATGCAGCCCGCTGACGACGACCAGGAGTAGTTAGGAGGATCCCAGGCAGGAGGCCTGCGCCTCTTTCGATCTATATCCCAGTTTGTGCTAGCCTTCTTAAGGCAAACTTGTTTAACTTATGTCTGTACTCAGATATTGCTGCTTCCGCTGACTCGTCGATATGATCGATCACTTGTATTCGAGCCCTCAAGGCCCCCGGCTTGTATTATGATGCATGTATGACTTATTTTATTTTTAGAGTTGTGTTGTGATATCTTTCCGCGAGTCCCTGATCTTGATCATACACGTTTACGTGTATGATTAGTGTACGATTGAATCGGGGGCGTCACAACTCCACTCATCGACCGCTATCCAGCATGCATCTAGAGTATTAAGTAAAAACAGAGTAACGCCGTAAGCAAGATGACATGATGTAGAGGGATAAATTCATGCAATATGATAAAAACCCCATCTTGTTATCCTCGATGGCAACAATACAATACGTGCCTTGCAACTCTTTCTGTCACTGAGTAAGGACACCGCAAGAATGAACCCAAAGCTAAGCACTTCTTCCATTGCAAGAACTACCAATCTAGTTGGCCAAACCATAAAGATAATTCGAAGAGACTTGCAAAGATAACTCAATCATGCATAAAAGAATTCAGAGAAGAATCAAATATTGTTCATAGATAAGCTGGATCATAAACCCACAATTTAACGGTCTCAACAAACACACCGCAAAAAGAAGATTACATCGAATAGATCTCCACAAGAGAGGGGGAGAACATTGTATTGAGATCCAAATAGAGAGAAGAAGCCATCTAGCTAATAACTATGGACTCACACTTCATCGGAGAGGCTATGGTGTTGATGTAGAAGCCCTCCGTGGTAAATGCCCTCTCCGACGGAGCTCTGAAACAGGCCCCAAGATGGGATCTCGCGGATACAGAAGGTTGCAGCGGTGGAATTAGGTTTTTGGCTCCGTATCTGATCTGACGGGGGTACGTAGGTATATATAGGAGGAAGGAGTACGTCGGTGGAGCTCCGAGGGGCCCACGAGGTAGGGGGGCGCGCCCAGGGGGGTGGCGCCCTCCACCCTCGTGGCCTCCTCGGAAACTTCTTGGAGTAGGGTCCAAGTCTCCTGGACCACGTTCGGTTGGAAAATCACGTTCCCGAAGGTTTTATTCCGTTTGGACTCCGTTTGATATTCTGTTTCTTCGAAACACTGAAATAGGCAAAAAAACAGCAATTCTGGGCTGGGCCTCCAGTTAATAGATTAGTCGCAAAAATAATATAAAAGTGGAAAATAAAGCCCAATATAGTCCAAAACAGTAGACAAAGTAGCATGGTGTAATAAAAAATTATAGATACGTTGGAGACGTATCAGGGATGGCCCGGGTCGGCGACGTGGGGCGGGGGCGGCGACGTCGACGGGGACGGCGTCGACTGGGGCAGGGCGACGCGATGGAGGGAAGAAACAGAGAGGGAAAGTGAATTTTTTCAACTGTTGTATATATAGGATGGACCTTTAGTATCGGTTGGTGCCACGACCCGGTGCTAAAGGTCTATTTTGGCCAGGCCAAGCGGCGGGAAGCGCCCCCCTTTAGTACCGGGTGGTGGCTCCAACCGGTACTAAAGAGCCCCTTCGCACTGGTTGGTGCCACGACCCGGTACTAAAGGGGGCTTATTGCAACGATCTTGATGCGGCAAGTTTAGTCCCACCTCGCTAGTCGAAGGGCTACCGACCGGTTTATAAGCCCTAGTGCGGTAGCTCTCTCGAGCTCCTCTCCTAAGCAGGCCTCTGGGCCTACCTGCTCAGTGCTGCTGCCAGGCCCATCTTTGGGCCTTTGCGGGCCTGCATCCCGCCCAATGAAGGTTGTGTTTCTAGTCGTATGCAGGCCGCTTTGGCCCGATGAGGGCGCCTTTTTGTTTTATTAATTTTTTTTGCTTTTTTTGTTTTATTTATTTTTGAGTTGTTTTTTGCTGTATTTAGAGTTTCTTTCTGAATATTTTTGCTTTAGGTACAAAAAAATACAAACTTTCTGTTAGTGCCGGTAGTTTTCAAATTTGAATAGTTTAAATTTTGAATTATTTAAAATTTGTGTGAATCACTAGTTTGTGAATAACTTAGCTTTGAAAAAGATTTTTAGTGATTCTTTTTCTTATGTTTAATATTATTGTGTTTTATCATTATATTCAATTTGGTAATGCTTAGGTTATTTAAAAATGAAATGCCTTTGTAATGATGAGTTTTAAATGCGAAACCACGATACTTGAAAGAGATAGTAAATGCATGAAAGAATTTGTTTGTACATAAAATTTCTTCGCGTTTAAAATGCCAAAACACATAACTACCCTAACTATTACAGAGATTCCCTCCGGGTGTGAAACACGAAGAAAGTGATGATAGTGAAGCCGATCACATCCGGATCTTTGGGTGTGAAACTTTTCTTCGCGTGTGTCCCTTTGCATCGTAGCCATGGAAAATCTTCATCATTTAACTGGATGCTCGGGTCAATATTCACTGCGAATGGAGCAATTTCATCAAACTTTTCATAATCTTCTGACATGTCTGTCTTGTCATCCGCTCCCACGATGTTTCTTTTCCCTGAAAGAACTATGTGGCGCTTTGGCTCGTCGTATGATCCATTCGCTTCCTTATCTTTTCTTTTTCTCGGCCCGGTAGACATGTCTTTCACATAAAAAAACTGCGCCACATCATTGGCTAGGACGAATGGTTCTTCTGCATATGCAAGATTGGTGAGATCCACTGTTGTCATTCCATACTGTGGGTCTTTCGTTACCCCGCCTCGTGTCATACTGACCCATTTGCACCAAAACAAAGGGACCTTCAAACCACCTGCATAGTTAAGTTCCCATATGTCCTCTATGTAACCATAATATGTTTCCTTTCCCGTGTTGGTTGTTGCATCAAAGCGGACACCACTGTTTTGGTTGGTGCTCTTCTTATCTTGGGCGATCGTGTAAAATGTATTCCCATTTATCTCGTACCCTTTGAAAGTCATTATATTCAAAGATGGTAACCGGGACAGCGAGTATAGGTCATCTTCAATATCGCCATCGTGCATGGCACGTTTCTGCAACCAACCGGCGAAAGTCCTCGTTTGTTCACGTGTAATCCAGTCGTCAGACTTCTCCGGGTGTTTGGAGTGTAGAAAATTCTTGTGTTCCTCCATATACGGAGCCACCAAGGCGGAATTCTGTAGAACTGTGTAGTGTGCTTCGGTGAGAGAATGCCCGTCCATACATATTATTTGATCCCCTCCTAGCGTGCCTTTTCCATCCAGTCTGCCCTTATGCCGCGATTCAGGAACACCAATCGGCTTAAGGTCAGGAATAAAGTCAATACAAAACTCAATGACCTCCTCATTTTCATGGCCCTTCGCGATGCTTCCTTCTGGCCTAGCTCGGTTATGAACATATTTCTTCAAGACTACCATGAACCTCTCAAAGGGGAACATATTGTGTAGAAATACAGGACCCAAAACGTTAATCTCTTCGCAAAGGTGAACTAGGACGTGCGTCATGATGTTGAAGAAGGATGGTGGAACACCAACTCAAAACTAACAAGACATTGCACCAAATCATTCTGTAACCTTGGTATGATTTCTGGATCGATTACCTTCTGAGAGATGGCATTGAGGAATGCACATAGCTTCACAATGGCTAATCGAACGTTCTCCGGTAGAAGCCCCCTCAATGCAACCGGAAGCATTTGCGTCATAATCACGTGGCAGTCATGAGACTTTATGTTCTGGAACTTTTTCTCTGCCATATTTATTATTCCCTTTATATTCAACGAGAAGCCAGACGGTACCTTCATGCTGAGCAGGCATTCAAAGAAGATTTCCTTCTCTTCTTTGGTAAGAGCGTAGCTAGCCTGACCCTGATGTATGCCGTCTTTTCCGTGCATATGTTGCTGGTCCTCCCGTGCCTCTGGTGTATCTTTTGTCTTCCCATACACGCCCAAGAAGCCAAGCAGGGTCACACAAAGATTCTTCGTCACGTGCATCACGTCGATTGCGGAGCGGACCTCCAGGTCTTTCCAATAGGGCAGGTCCCAAAATATAGATTTATTCTTCCACATAGGCGCGCGTCCGTCAGCGTCCTTCGGAACAGGTTGTCCGCCAGGACCCTTTCCAAAGATTACCTTCAAATCCTTGACCATATCATGTACATCAGCACCAATACAGTGGCGAGGCTTCATCCGGTGATCCGCCGATCACCTTTGAAATGCTTGCCTTTCTTTCTTACGGGATGCCTGCTCGGAAGAAATCGACGATGTCCTGTGTACACATTCTTCCTACAACTCTCCAAATATATACTGTCAGTATCATCCAAACAGTGCGTGCATCCGCGGTATCCCTTGTTTGTTTGTCCTGAAAGGTTACTGAGAGCAGGCCAATCATTGATGGTCACGAACAGCAATGCCTTTAGGTCAAATTCTTTCTGTCCGTGCTCATCTCACGCACGTACACCTGTTCCAGTCCACTGCTGTAATAGTTCTTCAACTAATGGCCTTAGGAACACATCAATGTCGTTGCCGGGTTGCTTAGGGCCTTGGATGAGCACTGGCATCATAATGAACTTCCGCTTCATGCACAACCAAGGAGGAAGGTTATACAAACATAGAGTCACAGGCCACGTGCTATGGTTGCTGCTCTGCTCCCCAAAAGGATTAATGCCATCTGCGCTTAGACCAAACCATAGGTTCCTTGGGTCACCTGCAAACTCCTCCCTGTACTTTCTCTCGATTTTTCTCCACTGCGAACCGTCAGCGGGTACTCTCAACTTTCCGTCTTTCTTACGGTATTCTCTGTGCCACCGCATCGCCTTCACATGCTCTTTGTTTTGGAACAAACGTTTCAACTGTGGTATTATAGGAGCATACCACATCACCTTGGCAGGAATCTTCTTCCTGGGGCGCTCGCCCTCGACATCACCAGGGTCATCACGACTGATCTTATAACGCAACGCTCCACATACCGGGCAAGCGTTCAAATCCTCGTACGCACCGCGGTAGAGGATGCAGTCATTAGGGCATGCATGTATCTTCTGCACCTCTAACCCTAGAGGGCAAACAACCTTCTTTGCTTCATACGTACTCTTGGGCAATTCGTTATCCTTTGGAAGCATATTCTTTATCATTACCAGCAACTTTCCAAATCCCTTGTCAGATACACCATTCTCTGCCTTCCATTGCAACAATTCCAGTGTGGTGCCCAACTTTTTTTTGTCAGCTTCGCAATTCGGGTACAACAATTTCTTGTGATCCTCTAACATGTGCTGCAACTTCTTCCTCTCCAAATCACTTGCGCAATTTTTCTTTGCATCGGCAATGGCCCGACCTAGATCATCAGCGGGCTCATCTGATGCCTCTTCTTCAGCTTGTTCCCGCATTGCCGGCTCAGCTTCTTCCTCTATTGTTGTATCGTCATATTCAAGGAACTCATGGCCAGGATAGATGTCGTCGTCCTCTTCTTCTTCATTGTCTTCCATCATAACCCCTCTTTCTCCGTGCTTGGTCCAAACATTATAGTGGGGCATGAAACCGGACTCAAATAGGTGGACGTGAATGGTTCTTGACGTAGAGTAATTGCGACCATTCTTACAGCCAGCACATGGACAAGGCATAAAACCATCCGCCCGCTTGTTTGCCTCAGCGGCAAACAGAAAAGTATGCACAACATTAATGAACCCGGGAGAGCATCGGTCATCATACATCCATTGTCGGCTCATATCTTCATTATACACAACACCGAATAGATCAAATTAATACAAGTTCATACATAAAGTTCATACATAAAGTTCATATACAACACTTAATTAAATGTAACATACAAATAACTCTCTAGCTAAAGAATTTAAATGCAACAACAAATGCGATCAAGATCGCAACTAAGGTAACAATTGATCCAACAGCATAATGATACCAAGCCACACTATCAATGGCATATTTTCTAATCTTTCTAATCTTCAACCCCATTTTCTCCATCTTGATCTTGTGATCATCGACGACATCAGCAACATGCAACTCCAATTCCAGCTTCTCCCCCTCAATTCTTTTCAATTTTTCTTTCAACTCGTTTTCTCTTTCAACTAAATTTAACCTCTCGACAATAGGGTCGGTTGGAATTTTCAGTTCACATACCTCCTAGATAAAAATATCTATGTCAACTTGATGGGTTTTTCATAAACACGAAATGCAACAACTAGTTTTAAAAGAGAATATACCACATCCGAATCATAACAAGGACGAGGGCCGACGGGGACGGATATCAAAATCATGGCACTATGTATAACAAACAACGTACGGGTAAGACAATTATACGAGTAATTAACTATATATCCAAATCACACAAACATCAATTTGGTAATGTAAAACATTCATGAACAAGAGCCTCACCACAAGATGGTGCCGGCGACGGGACGGTCCGGGCGATCGACGGTGGTTATGACGGAGTTTTAGAAGGCATTAAGTAAACCACACCTACATATGCAAACTAAGTGTTATTTTTGACCTCTAATTTCATATAAATCAAATACTAGCAAATATAATTCCTCCCAAATTAATCACTATACAAAGCATTGCAAGAGCTAATCTAGCAATGAGAGTTGAAAGGACAAAGTTGCTAACCTTTGTGATCATTTGAATGGATGGGGGCCTTCAAATCTAGACAAATTTTGGGCAAAATTTGTGAGGAGCTCGAGGAAGAGAGGGGAAGAACAAAGGAATTGAGGGGAAAGGGGAAGAACAGAGTGGCTCGGGTGGACGAAGGGTTTATGTACGTCGACCTTTAGTACCGGTTCGTGCCACGAACCGGTACTAAAGGTGCTGGATGGGCCCCAGATTGACAACATCCTGCCACCACTCTCTTTAGTACCGGTTCGTGCCACGAACCGGTACTAATGAGAGCGGCCGGCTAGCCGTTGGAACCGGCACTAATGGACACATTAGTGCCGGCTCAAAATCAAACCGGCTCAAAATCAAACCGGCACTAATGTGTCTCAGATTTGCCCCTTTTTCTACTAGTGATCATTCCCATTACTAGTTAACCTAACACACCACACCACACATTCAGATACAGAATTATCCTTGGCTTGGGATCTGCACTACACTATCTCCACACAGAGTGGGATCAGTGTGTGCTGCATGGAGACATTAAACCAAGCAATATACTTCTTGACTCATCACGCATCACCAAGTTGATGGATTTCGGCCGGGCGAGGCTCGTGGATAGTCCTGGCCATGGGAAGCCCAGCCCGGCCGGCCCGGCCCGGCCTGAAAAAGCCCGACCCGGCCCGGCCCGACGCTGCCCCGGGCCGGGCTCGGGCCTAGTTTTTTAGCCCGAAGGCCGGGCCGGGCCCGGGCCCGTCGTTTTTGCCATTTTCTAAAGCTCGGGCCGGGCCGGCCCGAAGCCCGACGGGCTTTTACGTGCTCGGGCCGAGCTTGGGCCCAGAAACACAGGCCCGATAGCTAGGCCGGGCCGGGCCCGGGCCTGAGTTTTTTGTGTAGGGCTTGGCTAGGCCCGGCCCGAAGCCCGGCCCGGCTCGAGGTTTGGCCAGGTATACTCGTGGAGCATGGAGCCTGACCGCGGACAACGCATGTTTTCATGAGTACTGCAGGGCACATAGACCCAGAGTTCGTCCGCACACTCAGGCCGACCACCGAATCCGACGTCTACAGCTTTGGCATCGTCGTGTTGGAGGTAGTGTCCGGCCGCCGGCCGGACACGGAGATGAAGATGGAGCAACCAACAGCAGCTAACAAAGTATACATGGCGCTGCCGCTGCTCAAGTGGATCTGGAACCTGTACGAGAAGAGCGCCATTGTTGAAGCGGTGGATGAAAGGCGAAAGGGAGACAAGCAGCTCGACGGTTGCAAGTGGCAGCTACACCGGGCGCTGGTTGTTGGGCTCTGGTGCACGCACCCGTGCCCGGGCGTGCGGCCGTCTGTTGTGCAGCTTATGAACGTCTTGCAATCCGAGGACGTCACGCTGCCGACCCTGTGAAGGCCGGGGCCGTCCGACATTTCTCCTGGATCACATGCCTACAACGCGTCGTCGTCAATCAATGTCTGCAGTGATGACGTGTCTTGGGCCACCACTGGCAGATGACCAAATTTGCCTTACTGGAGCCTGTTACAGAATTACACAAAGAGCTCAACTTTTTATATTTTTCCGGTACAAAAAGATAAAAATATACAGACATTGTTGTTTATTACTATCATTATAGTAAGGGAGAACCTAGAACTCATCTAGGTGAGATATAATTTGGGCTCATTCACTTTGAAAACAAGAACAGATACAACCCACGTCAACATACACGCATCTTATAGCATCACATCCAATGGCTATAAAAGATGAATGAAACCAAATTATATCTCATCTAGATGAGTTCTAGCAAAACTGATAATGAAATATAGTGGTGAATCCGGGATGTAAGTTGAGGATGGGCGTAAAAGACTAAAGCACTAAACTTATTTGGGTTGATCACATGAAATTTCTGGAGCGGACCATAGCCTATAGTGTCGTGGGAAATGCCCCTGGTTACTGGCTGAATATACATTTATATTGGAAAAAAGTTTAATAATTACAAAAAAGTTTAAAAGTTTTTCTGAATAAATTTGACTTTATTTTGCACCGGTATATAAATTTTCACGAATAAAAACCTAGCATTGACTTCAGGGCAAAAAAATATATTGCTATATACAAGTCACTCCTCGCATTATTTAGACCATTTTATTGTTTTTTTTGCCCTGAAGTCAAAGGGGTGTTCTTCTTATGTGGAATTCTTTTTATGAGTACAATGGAAGTTCAAGTTCACTTTAAACATATTTTTATTTTTTTGCTTTTCATTTAATTACTATTTTTTTCATATAGGGTGTATATACACCAATAGAACAAACGTCCGCGCCCATAGTGTCGTGCAATAATAAGAACACAATTGCTATTACACATATGATGGAATTATTTTCCAGTTCAGTTGAGTTTCTTCCAGAGAAGAACAACATCAACAGTCACGAGCGGGAGATGGGGATGCCACCACGGCGTCCGTGAGAAGGGATCACCGAGACCTTGTGTAACGCCCCGGATTCGATGCGCCAGGTGTCCGTCAGTTATTCGCCGTCTTTGCCATGTCATTTGCTTGCGTGTTGCATTTTGCCATGTCATCATCTGCATTTCATATCATGTCATCATGTGCATTTCATTTTGCATACGTGTTCGTCTCAGGCATCCGAGCATTTTCCCCGTTGTCCGTTTTGCAATCCGGCACTCCTATGTCTCCCGGCACCCCCTTTTACCTCTTTTCGTGCGCGGGTGTTAAATGTTCTCGGAATGGGTTGAAGCTTGGCTTGCGGTCTTATTATAGTGTAGACAGAGCGCCTGTCAAGTTTCGTCGAATTCGAAGTCCGTTTGACTGCCCAACCATTAAACATATAGCGGTACCGCTGTCGGTACCTTCGTCGGACGTTTCGGCCTCCGAAACTGTGGTCGGGCTGCATTTCTCCCCTCTCCTCTCAGCCCAACCCACTCTTCACAGCCCACCTAGGTCTGCCTAACCCCCCCCCCCCCTCTCGATCGGGTCCGTCGGATCGCGATTGAAGGCTCCGAAACCCCTCCAAAATCCTCAAACCCTAGTCCCTACCCTTTATATACACCTTCCCCTTCCATTTTTGGCAGCCTACCCCCCTCTTCTCCTCGTTTTCACCGCCTCCTCCCACCTCGAGGGCCGCGCCGCCGCCTCCCCCCTCCAGATCCGGCGCGCCCCAGCTCCCGCCGCCACTTGGCGCCGCCCGAGCGGGTAGCCGCCACCATCACACCGCCTTGCAGCCATCCAGGGCTGCCACGTCGCCTCCCTCGCCAGCTCCCACCTCCACGCGCCAGCCCACGAGGCCCACCAGCCCGTGCCCGAGCTAAACCGGGCCACACAGGTGCCCCCCGCCCGTCGGCGCCCGACCCCGCCGGCTCCCGATCCAGCGCCGCGCGCCTGTCGCCTTGGCCTCCTCCGGCGACCCGACCTCGCCGCCTGGTCGCCCTTCATCCCCACCGCCGCTCTCGGCGTCGGCGTCGCCATGCCCCATGCCCGGCGCCACCGCCAGAGCCCGGCCGCCTCGCCCGGCCGCCCGGCCAGACCGGCTTGGCCCGTCGCCCGCGCCTCGAGCAAGCTCCGCCGTCGGCCAACCCCTCGCCGGAGGCCGCGCCCTTCCCCGCGCCCCTCCAACTCCGGCCGGCCTCCTCCTCCTCCCGCAACTCCAGCGAACTCCGACGTGCCTCGGGAACCGCGCCCCAGATCCAGTCCACGAGGTTGACCCCGTTATCCACTAAGTCCCTGTGATTTCAGTATTTTGTTGCCATATTCATCATGCCATAACTCTCTGCATATTGCTCCGTTTTGTGCGTGTAATATGTCAAATTGTTCGTCTCGACGAGTACATCATTTCATCTCGTTGCATCATTTACATTTGAGCTCATCTTGATGCCCGAAATGCTGTTAGAAGAGGGCTATGTGATGTTAGTTTGATTCTTATCGAACATGCACTTTTGTCATTTTGCCATGATTGATGTGTCCACCCTATGAACTTGAGTCCTACATGTGTTTTGTAATATGCCATGCCATCTTTACAGGGGTGTATGCCATGTATTTTTGTGATCTCTGTGGTGACTAGCACAAGCATGCAAACTAGGCTTCATGATGTTGCTGATTTCAGCCCCTGTTCTGCTGATATTTTTATGCCATGTTAACTTGATGCTACAGAGAGATCCATGCTTATTTTGAGATACTTCAGTAAGGATGTTTTGAACATATGGTTATTCTATATCCATCCATGCCCTTGTTTGCAATTATGGAGTGCCATAGCTTGATTCAATCGAGCTCTACTTTTGCTATAAAATGTTTCCTGGCAGTTTGTTTACATGTTATTCAGTTTTGCCAAGGTTGTTGTAGTTGATCCGTGTATGCTATGATGTTGTTCTTGCCATGTATAGCTGCTATGCCATGTCTTCTTACTGTTGGTTGCCTTGCCATGCCATGTGTTGCTCTGTGGTGAGTGGTTCAAGCTCACCAACATGCCTACTTATTGTTGTTCCTGCCATGTTTAAATCTGTAATATAACTTGCAATGTTTACATGTGTGCCATCATATCTTCTGATCCTTTTTGGCTTATGGTCAGTAAGGGACTTCTGATCTATGCTTTGAGTAGAACATTCCATGCCTTTGTTTTCCATGTATAGTTCCTGTAGCATGTTGTTTGATAGCTCTAAACATTGCAACCTGATGTTATTTTCTGCTAAGAATGAAACTGTTATTATTTGCAATCTTGCCATGTCCTTTTGAGCATGTTCTAGTGATTTCTGGAGATAGCTCAGTGTTCATGTTTTGTCATGTTTTACCTGTACTTCATGCCCATGCCTTTTGTTTTCACGTTGAGATGCTGTAGCATAGTGTTTTGATGCTTGCAATATGCCTAGTTGCTGTTTTGGACAGCTTGTCCTTTAAACTTGTTTCATGTGTATGTGTTGAACCGTTGCTCCGTTTTGAGTGTGCTCTATATGAAACTTGCTTAGAATTGCATGTAGCTTCATATTATCATGTTGCATTCATGTTTTGAGGTGTTTGCTTGATGTTTGGATGCATTTAGCATCAATGCCATGGTTAACTTGTTTTGCTCATATCTTCTAGGCCTCATTTAAACTTGCTTTGATGTGTTGCTCTTGTATGCATCATCTCTTGCCATGAGTAGCTTCATGTAGCTTTGTCATGCATCATGCTTGGTTGTGCATCTTGTCTTGTCTATGTGTGGTGTGTTTACCATGTTGTGTGCTTCTTCTTGTTAGTTCCTGTTTCATTGCGATCGCGAGGATTCGTTTGTCTACGCTTGGTTCGTCTTCGTGGCTTCATCTTCTTCATGGACTCGTTCTTCTTCCTTGCGGGATTTCAGGCAAGATGACCGTCACCTTGGATCTCACTACTATCATTGCTATGCTAGTTGCTTCGTTCTATCGCTTTGCTGCGCTACCTATTACATGTTTATCAAGCCATCCCAAATTGCCATGTCAGCCTCTAACCTTTGTCACCCTTCCTAGCAAACCGTTGTTTGGCTATGTTACCGCTTTGCTCAGCCCCTCTTATAGCGTTGTTAGTTGCAGGTGAAGATGAAGTTTGTTCCTTGTTGGAACATGGAGATGTTGTTCCTTGTTGGAACATGTTTACTTGTTGGGATATCACAATATATCTTATTTAATTAATGCATCTATATACTTGGTAAAGGGTGGAAGGCTCGGCCTTATGCATGGTGTTTTGTTCCACTCTTGCGCCCTAGTTTCCGTTATATCGGTATTATGTTCCCGAATTTTGCGTCCCTAACGCGGTCGAGTGATTTATGGGACCCCCTTGACAGTTCGCTTTGAATAAGACTTTTCCAGCAAGGCCCAACATTGGTTTTACCATTTGCTTCACCACCACCTACATTTCCCTTGGGAGTAATTAACCCAAGGGTCATCTTTATTCAGCCCCCCCGGGCCAATGCTTGTCTAAGTGTTGGTCCAAACTAGAGCCCTTTGCAGCGCCCCCTCAAGGAAACTTGGGGTCTGGTTTTAGTTGTATGGACTGCTCATCCGGTCGTGGCCTGAGACGAGATACGCGCGGCTACTATCAGGGTGTGGGCA
Organism: Aegilops longissima; assembly: GCA_021605205.1. Taxonomy (NCBI): domain Eukaryota; kingdom Viridiplantae; phylum Streptophyta; class Magnoliopsida; order Poales; family Poaceae; genus Aegilops; species Aegilops longissima. The sequence continues at coordinate 697,163,337 of CM038678.1, forward strand.
CGCCGGGAGGTCTTGCTGGTCTTGTTTTATTGCTGTCAAAATGTCTTGTAGCCGGGATTCCGAGACTGATCGGGTCTTCCCGGGGAGAAGGAATATCCTTCGTTGATCGCGAGAGCTTATCATGGGCTAAGTTGGGACACCCCTGCAGGGTATAAACTTTCGAGAGCCGTGCCCGCGGTTATGTGGCAGATGGGAATTTGTTAATATCCGGTTGTAGTAAACTTGAAGCAAACTCTTCTAAAATACACCAACCGTGTGCGTAACCGTGAGTGTCTCTTTTCGGGGTTGATCGAGAGGAGAACACGGTTTCTGGGTTATGTCTGACCTAAGTAGGAGTTCAGGATCACTTCTTGATCATTGCTAGTTGACGACCGTTCCTTTGTTTCTCTTCTCGCTCTCATTTGCGTATGTTAGCCACCATATATGCTTAGTCGCTGCTGCAACCTCACCACTTTACCCCTTCCTTTCCCTTTAAGCTTTGCTAGTCTTGATACCCATGGTAATGGGATTGCTGAGTCCTCGTGGCTCACAGATTACTACACCATCAGTTGCAGGTACAGGTTTTGCGATGATCATGACGCGAGAGCGATGTTTGCTTGTATTGGAGTTCTTCTTCTGCTTCTTCTTCGATCAGGGGATAGGTTCTAGGTTGGCAGCCTGGGCTAGCAGGTTGGATGTCGTTTGAGTTTCTGTTTATGTTTCATCCGTAGTCGGATGTTGATCTTGTATATGATGTGATGATGTATTCTTGTGGCATTCGTGCCTTATGTATGTATCCCTATGCATTATGTAATGTTGATGTAACGATATCCACCTTGCAAAAGCGTTTCAATATGCGGGTCTATCCTTGGTGGGACCGTCGAGTTCCTTTTGGATAGGGTCGCATATTGCGCGTGACAAGTTGGTATCAGAGCCTCGACCGACCTTAGGAGCCCCCTTGATTGATCGTGTAGTTTGGCCGTTGTTGAGTCTAGAAGAAAACTATTTTTCGGAGTCTAGTTATATCGGAGAGTAGGAATTCTTTTTACTCCTCATCCCCTTCGTCGCTCTGGTAAGGAATCTTGACGTAGGTGTTTTGAATTACTTCTCTTCCCCTTCAAATTTTCTTTAGGATCACGCAGTTGGTTTTCTGATCGTTGTTCCTCTGCTCTTTTGATCCGGTGCATTTCTCGTCAAGTTGACTCGAGCCTCTTCATCGTTGTCAAGTTCAATCCTCATTTCTTCCTCCGACGTCGTTGTTTTTCCTTGTCCGAAGTTGTCCTTGTTTTTCCCACCCGCCCTCCCTTCTTCCTCTCGGAACCGGAGTCTGCTATTGAGTATCCTTCTACTCGTGCGAAGTCTTTGCTTTCTTTCCTCAATGATTTCAACCGGTGTTTTCTCTTCAAGATATTCGTCGGTTTCCCCTTCCAAGTTGTCTTTGTTTTCCCGCCCTCCCACCCTATTCTTCCCGGAGCCCGAGTCTCTGTTTCGAGCATCAATTTCATTCGTGTGGAGCCTCTTCAGTCTTCCCTCAATTATTTCAACCGGTGAATTCTCGTCTTGTTCGTCATTCATCGTCCCTTTTTCTTCCCCGGTGGATTCAATTCAAGTTTTTCGTTGTCGATCGTATTCTTTTCCTTGGGTCAAGTGTTTTCCCTGCTCGTTCGCCTCTCACCAGTTTATCCTTCCGGAGTGCTGAAGACATCTCAAGAGATTCGTCTGTGTTCGAATTAATTCGAGGTTGTCAACTCATTCAAATATTTCTATTGTTCCGGTGCATCATCTATCTGTTCAACATCCCTTTCCAACGGTGTTTTTCTCTTCAGTGGGCCCTAACCCACAGGTATTTTCCCAGGATCTTACCTGACTCTTCTAATTCCCCCGGAGTTATTCTCAATTCTTTTCAAGTGTGACGTAAGAATGGATTCCATCAGTCAGATGTTTTTCCAAGATCTCGTTCAAATTCTTTTCATTATTGGCTCAACCTCTTCGCTTTTCATTCTACCGGAGTATCTCAACAATTTTGGTGGTGTTTATCGTCGTCCTTTGAAGACCGAAGTAGAGTTTCTCTTAAATCTTGTCCGTTCCCCCGGAGATTCATGGTGATAGCTCGATGTTATCCTATCTAATTGTTTCTAGTCATGCAAATGCTTTTCATCCATCCGGAGCATTTCAGGAGTTGCTTTCTCTCTCGATCATCCGGAGGCCATCTTTTCGGAAGATCTCTTCATTCTAAGTTTTCAGATTCATTCCCCAATTATTCTATATCCGTGCCCCTTCGTTCATCTCAATATTCTTCCGGTGCTTCGTTCAAGTGTTCTTTAATCAGCTCATGGTCTCTTTGTTCTTTTGAATCTAAATCCCCTCTAGCATATTGGTTCTTCTAATTCTTCCCGATGATTCGTTCTCTTCTCTTCGTTCATTTTCATTTCCACCAGTGGTTCATGAAGATCTTCTCAAGTTTGCGTTATGTCACTTCTCAATCCTTTTCAATAAGAATAAGTTGCATGCCAAATCCATTGCTTGTCATCAATTTAATTTGATGAAGGATAAGCATACAATAAATCTTATTCTTATTTCATCAAAGTGATTAATCCTTTTCTTCGGAGTTTGTTCTTGAGGAATAAATTCTAGTTCCAAGTGTTTTCGTCTTTCCTTTTCCGGAGTTCAATTATTTCCTCGGCCATCTCGTCGGAACCTCCATCTAAGTCAGCGTAATGCTCATCTTATTCTTTCTTCCTTCATTCTATCTCACCATCCTTTTTGTTATCGGAGTTCTTCACGGTGGTTCTTCATGATTTAATTCATTCTTCAAGAGTTCATCAAGTATCATTCCATCCTCTCTAGTTCGTGTTCTTTTTCTTCCATCTTCAGTCGGAGTGCTGCCTAAATCTTTTCAGTCTTATCCGTTTTTTTCTCATTCTAGCCACTCCGGTTAGAACGAGTCGTTTCATAGTCTATCTGATTCCGTGAGCTTTTGATTCTCGGCATTCTCATCGTTCCTCTCTTCTTCTCGAGTGCTCTCGATTCTTTGCTTCTTCTCTTGAGTTCTTGTTTCGCCTCATCCCTTTTCCCTTCCGTCTCGGTCCTAAGATCTCGGGACGAGATCTCTTGTTAGTGGAGGAGTGTTGTAACGCCCCGGATTCGATGCGCCAGGTGTCCGTCAGTTATTCGCCGTCTTTGCCATGTCATTTGCTTGCGTGTTGCATTTTGCCATGTCATCATCTGCATTTCATATCATGTCATCATGTGCATTTCATTTTGCATACGTGTTCGTCTCGTGCATCCGAGCATTTTCCCGTTGTCCGTTTTGCAATCCGGCACTCCTATGTCTCCGGCGCCCCTTTTACCTCTTTTAGGTAAAGGGTGTTAAATGTTCTCGGAATGGGTTGAAGCTTGGCTTGCGGTCTTATTATAGTGTAGACAAAGCGCCTGTCAAGTTTCGTCGCATTCGGAGTCTGTTTGACTGCCCAACCATTAAACATATAGCGGTACCGCTGTCGGTACCTTCGTCGGACGTTTCGGCCTCCGAAACTGTTGTCGGGCTGCATTTCTCCCCTCTCCTCTCAGCCCAACCCTCTCTTCACAGCCCACCTAGGTCTGCCTAATCCCCCCCCCCCCGTCTCGATCGGGTCCGTTGGATCGCGATCGGAGGCTCCGAAACCCCTCCAAAATCCTCAAACCCTAGTCCCTACCCTTTATATACACCTTCCCCTTCCATTTTTGGCAGCCTACCCCCCTCTTCTCCTCTTTTTCACCGCCTCCTCCCACCTCGAGGGCCGCGCCGCCGCCTCCCCCCTCCAGATCCGGCGCGCCCCAGCTCCCGCCGCCACTTGGCGCCGCCCGAGCGGGTAGTCGCCACCGCGCCACCGCCTTGCAGCCATCCAGAGGCTGCCTTGTCGCCTCCCCTCGCCAGGCTCCCACCTCCACCGCGCCAGGCCCGCGAGGCCCACCCATGCCCGCCCGGGCGAACTGGCAGCCACAGCCCGCGCCCGTTGGCGCCCGACCCGCCGGCTCCCGATCCAGCCGCACATTGCCGCCGCCTTTGGCCTCCTCCGCGATCCCGACCTCGCCGCCCGGTCGCCCTTCATCCCCACCGCCGCCTCGCCGTTCAGCGTCGTCCCCGCCGCCATGCCCGAGTGTTCCGCCGCCAGAGCCCGGCCGCCTCGCCCGCCGCCTGCCAGACCGGCTTGGCCCCGTCCGCCCGCGCCTCGGCGAAACTCCGCCGTCGGCCAGCCCCTCGCGGAGGCGCGCCCTTCCCGCCCCTCCAACTCCGGCCGGCCTCCTCCTCCTCCCGCAACTCCGGCGAACTCCGACGTGCCTCGGGAACCGCGCCCCAGATCCAGTCCACGAGGTTGACCCCGTTATCCACTAAGTCCATGTGATTTCAGTATTTTGTTGCCATATTCATCATGCCATAACTCTCTGCATATTGCTCCGTTTTGTGCTTGCAATATGTCAAATTGTTCGTCTCGACGAGTACATCATTTCATATCATTGCATCATTTACATTTGAGCTCATCTTGACGCCCGAAATGCTGTTAGAATAGGGCTATGTGATGTTAGTTTCAGATTCTTATCAGAACATGCACTTTTGTCATTTTTGCCATGATTGATGTGTGCACCCTATGAACTTGAGTCCTACATGTGTTTTGTAATATGCCATGCCATCTTTACAGGGGTGTATGCCATGTATTTTTGTGATCTCTGTGGTGACTAGCACAAGCATGCAAACTAGGCTTCATGATGTTGCTGATTTCAGCCTGCTCTCTTGATATTTTTATGCCATGTTAACTTGATGCTACAGAGAGATCCATGCTTATTTTGAGATACTTCAGTAAGGATGTCTTGAACATATGGTAATTATCTATCCATCCATGCCCTTGTTTGCAATCATGGAGTGCCATAGCTTGAGTCAATCGAGCTCTACTTTTGCTATAAAATGTTTCCTGGCAGTTTGTTTACATGTTATTCAATTTTGCCAAGGTTGTTGTAGTTGATTTGTGTATGCTATGATGTTGTTCTTGCCATGTATAGCTTCTATGCCATGTCTTCTTACTGTTGGTTGCCTTGCCATGCCATGTGTTGCTCTGTGGTGAGTGGATCAAGCTCACCAACATGCCTACTTATTGTTGTTCCTGCCATGTTTAAATCTGTAATATAACTTGCCATGTTTACATGGGTGCCATCATATCTTCTGATCCTTTTTGGCTTATGGTCTGTAAGGGACTTTTAATCTATGCTTTGAGTAGAATCATCCCATGCCTTTGTTTGCCATGTCAAGTTCCTGTAGCATGTTGTTTGATAGCTCTAAACATTGCAACCTGATGTTATTTTCTGCTAAGACTGAAACTGTTATTATTTGCAATCTTGCCATGTCCTTTTGAGCATGTTCTAGTGATTTCTGGAGATAGCTCAATGTTCATGTTTTGTCATGTTTTACCTGTACTTCATGCCCATGCCTTCTGTTTTCACGTTGAGATGCTGTAGCATAGTGTTTTGATGCTTGCAATATGCCTAGTTGCTGTTTTGGACAGCTTGTCCTTTAAACTTGTTTCATGTGTATGTGTTGAACCGTTGCTCCGTTTTGAGTGTGCTCTATATGAAACTTGCTTAGAATTGCATGTAGCTTCATATTATCATGTTGCATTCATGTTTTGAGGTGTTTTCTTGATGTTTGGATGCATTTAGCATCAATGCCATGGTTAACTTGTTTTGCTTATATCTTCTAGGCCGTAGCTCCGAATCTAATGAACTTTATATGTAACTTGACTAGATTTTCGTGTAGATCATTGTGGTGCATATTAACTTGCTGTTTAACAACTTGAACATAAGGTTTATTCAGATCTGGACCAATTTCGAAATTCGCATATGAGGACTTACCGGAATTGTTATATGTTGTTTCCGGCCTCATTTAAACTTGCTTTGATGTGTTGCTCTTGTATGCATCATCTCTTGCCATGAGTAGCTTCATGTAGCTTTGTCATGCATCATGCTTGGTTGTGCATCTTGTCTTGTCTATGTGTGGTGTGTTTACCATGTTGTGTGCTTCTTCTTGTTAGTTCCTGTTTCATTGCGATCGTGAGTATTCGTTCGTCTACGCTTGGTTCGTCTTCGTGGCTTCATCTTCTTCATGGACTCGTTCTTCTTCCTTGCGGGATTTCAGGCAAGATGACCGTCACCTTGGATCTCACTACTATCATTGCTATGCTAGTTGCTCCGTTCTATCGCTTTGCTGCGCTACCTATTACCTGTTTATCAAGCCATCCCAAATTGCCATGTCAGCCTCTAACCTTTGTCACCCTTCCTAGCAAACCGTTGTTTGGCTATGTTACCGCTTTGCTCAGCCCCTCTTATAACGTTGTTAGTTGCAGGTGAAGATGAAGTTTGTTCCTTGTTGGAACATGGAGATGTTGTTCCTTGTTGGAACATGTTTACTTGTTGGGATATCACAATATATCTTATTTAATTAATGCATCTATATACTTGGTAAAGGGTGGAAGGCTCGGCCTTATGCCTGGTGTTTTGTTCCACTCTTGCCGCCCTAGTTTCCGTCATATCGGTATTATGTTCCCGGATTTTGCGTCCCTAACGCGGTCGGGTGATTTATGGGACCCCCTTGACAATTCGCTTTGAATAAGACTTTTCCAGCAAGGCCCAACATTGGTTTTACCATTTGCTTCACCACCACCTACATTTCCCTTGGGAGTAATTAACCCAAGGGCCATCTTTATTCAGCCCCCCCGGGCCAATGCTTGTCTAAGTGTTGGTCCAAACTAGAGCCCTTTGCAGCGCCCCCTCAAGGAAACTTGGGGTCTGGTTTTAGTTGTACGGACTGCTCATCCGGTCGTGGCCTGAGACGAGATATGCGCGGCTACTATCAGGGTGTCGGCACGCCAGGAGGTCTTGCTGGTCTTGTTTTAGTGCTGTCGAAATGTCTTGTAGCCGGGATTCCGAGACTGATCGGGTCTTCCCGGGGAGAAGGAATATCCTTCGTTGATCGCGAGAGCTTATCATGGGCTAAGTTGGGACACCCCTGCAGGGTATAAACTTTCGAGAGCCTTGCCGGCGGTTATGTGGCAGATGGGAATTTGTTAATATCCGGTTGTAGTAAACTTGAAGCAAACTCTTCTAAAATACACCAACCGTGTGCGTAACCGTGAGTGTCTCTTTTCGGGTTGATCGAGAGGAGAACACGGTTTCGGGTTATGTCGGCGTAAGTAGGAGTTCGTGATCACTTCTTGATCATTGCTAGTTGACGACCGTTCCTTTGTTTCTCTTCTCGCTCTCATTTGCGTATGTTAGCCACCATATATGCTTAGTCGCTGCTGCAACCTCACCACTTTACCCCTTCCTTTCCCTTTAAGCTTTGCTAGTCTTGATACCCATGGTAATGGGATTGCTGAGTCCTCGTGGCTCATAGATTACTACACCATCGATTGCGGTACAGGTTTTGCGATGATCATGGCGCGAGAGCGATGTTTTCTTGTATTGGAGTTCTTCTTCCGCTTCTTCTTGATTAGGGATAGGTTCGGTCGGCAGCCTGGGCTAGCGAGGTGGATGTCGTTTGAGTTTCGTTTATGTTTCATTCGTAGTCGGATGTTGATCTTGTATATGATGTGATGATGTATTCTTGTGGCATTCGTGCCTTATGTATGTATCCCTATGCATTATGTAATGTTGATGTAATGATATCCACCTTGCAAAAGCGTTTCAATATGCGGGTCTATCCTTGGTGGGACCGTCGAGTTCCTTTTGGATAGGGTCGCATATTGGGCGTGACACCTTGCTGGAGATAAAAACGACGAAGGCTCGACCAAGACGGGACCGGCGGCTCAGCCGATGGTACTTGGGGAAGGGGTGCGGTAACTAGCTGGAGGAAGAAGATGAAGGCCGCCCGTCATTGGATTCAATCTAACGGTCCACGCAAAAATTGTCTAAAACTCAAAAAGGAAAATTCCATTAGCATGTTTAAGTAGTGGGCTCGCAATAAAAGAAACAAGAAATAAAAATAAACACCCACAAGATACTCTCAACTTGCTAAATATAGTATGGGCCCACTTGTAAGCTGAGCTTGATACGTCTCAAATGTATATATAATTTTTGGTTGTTTCATACTATTATATTATCATTTCCATATAATTTTATTATCATTTTATATTATTTTCTGGACTAATATATTAGTTTAGTGCTAAGTGCCAGTTTCTGTTTTCTGCTGGTTTTTGGTTTCGCATGAAACTAATATCTATGGAGGTCCAAATAAGTTGTCGATTACATGAGTTTTTGGGTAATAATAAACACCCAAAACTTCGGGAGAGATCGAGGTGAGCCACGAGGGGCCCACACGAACACGTGGAGCAGCCAGGGGGTGGTTGCGCCCCCTGTCCGTGTGGGGCCCACACTTACCGCCTTGACCTGATTCCACCTTCATAAATTCTTATAAATCCCAAAACCATTCGCGGCGCCTCCAGAAGAATTTTATCTCTGTTTCGAAGAAATCCCATCTGGAGCACTATTTCGGAGCCCTGCCGGAGGGGGAAGCCATTTCCAGAGACCTCTTTATCAACCTTGCTGCCTCCATGACCATGTGTGAGTAGTTTCCTTAGGACCTTTGGGTCCAAAACAGTAGTTAGATCTCTCTTTCTCTCCCTTTGATTTTCAATAATAAGTTCCCGAGAGCTGTCTCACATGATCGGGATCAATTTGATGTAATCCATGGACGTATTTGTTGGGATATGATGATTAATCGCTTTATGATCAGACTGTTTATTGAATTCTATTGAATCTTTTTGAGGTTTTCTTGTTGTATAATTAAATAGCTTTGCATGTTCTCCGATATATCTATCTTCTTTGGTCAAGTCCGATGGTTTTTTCTTCAGAGGAAGTGGTGCTTTGTAGTGGGTTCTAATCTTGTGGTGATCTATATCCCAGTGACACAATATGGACAAGACACATATTGTATGTTACCACTAATGATAAAACTGAAGGAAATATGCCCTAGAGGCAATAATAAAGTTGTTATTTTATATTTCATTATATCATGATAAATGTTATTATTCATGCTAGAATTGTATTAACCAGAAACTTGATACATGTGTGAATAGATAGACAAAACACAGTGTCCCTAGTATGCCTCTACTAGACTAGCTCGTTGATCAAAGATGGTTAAGTTTCCTAGCCATGGACATGCGTTGTCATTTGATGAAGGGGATCACATCATTAGTGGAATGATGTAATGGACATGACCCATCCGTTAGCATAGCATAGTAATCGTTCAGTTTTATTGCTACTGCTTTCTTCATGTCAAATACATATTCCTCCGACTATGAGATTATGCAACTCCCGGACACCGGAGGAATGTCTTGTGTGCTATCAAACGTCACAACGTAACTGTGTGATTATAAAGATGCTCTACAGGTATCTCTGAAGGCGTTTGTTGGGTTGGCATAGATCAAGATTAGGATTTGTCACTCCGAGTATCGGAGAGGTATCTCTTGGCCCTCTCAGTAATGCACATCATATGAAGCCTTGCAAGCAATGCGACTAATGAGTTAGTTGCAGGATGATGCATTACAGAAAGAGTAAAGATACTTTCCCGTAACGAGATTGAACTAGGTATGAAGATACCGACGATCGAATATCGGGCAAGTAACATACCGATGACAAAGGGAATAACGTATGTTGACATTGCAGTTCGACCGACAAAGATCTTCATAGAATATGTGGGAACCAATATGAGCATCCAGATTCCGCTATTGGTTATTGACCGGAGAGGTGTCTCGGTCATGTCTACATAGTTCTCGAACCCGTAGGGTCCACACGCTTAATGTTTGATGATGATATGTATTATATGAGCTATGTGTTTTGGTGACCGAAGGTTGTTCAGAGTCCCAGATGAGATCACGTACATGACGAGGAGTCTCAAAATGGTCGAGAGGTAAAGATTGATATATTGGAAGGTGGTATTCAAACACCAGAATGGTTCCGGAGTTTTTTGGGAATTTATCGGAGTACCGAGGGGTTACCGGACCCCCCCCCCCCGGTGGGAAGTAATGGGCCTCATGGGCCATAGGGGAGAGGCAAGGCAGGCCACAAGGAGGTGGCGCGTGCCCCCCCCCCCCATAGGGAGTCCAGATTGGACTAGGGGAGGGGTCGCGGCCCCCCTTTCCTTCTCCCTCTCCCTCTCTTTCCCCTTTCCCCCTCCGTTGGAAGGAAGGGGGGCAACTAGGACTTGGAGTCGTAGTAGGACTCCCCCCATGGAACGCGCCCTAGGGCTGGTCTCCTCCCCTCTCCCTCCTTTATATACGGGGGCAGGGGGCACCTCTAGACACATCAATTATCTTAGCCGTGTGCGGTGCCCCCTCCACTGTTTACTCCTCCAGTCATATGGTCGTAGTGCTTAGCCGAAGCCCTGCGCGGATCACATCAGCATCACCGCCACCTTGCCGTCTTGCTGACGGAACTCATCTACTGCCTCGACCCTCTACTGGATCAACAACTCGAGGGACGTCATCGCGCTGAACGTGTGGAGAACTCGGAGGTGTCGTACGTTCGGTACTTGATCGATTGATTCAAGAAGACGTCCGACTACATCAATCGCGTTAAGCTAACGCTTCCGCTTTTGGTCTATGAGGGTACGTGGACATACTCTCCCCATCTCGCTGCTATGCATCTCCTAGATAGATCTTGCATGAGCGTAGGATTTTTTGAAATTGCATGCTACACTTCCCAATAGTGGCATCCGAGCCAGGTCTATGCGTAGATGATATGCACGAGTAACACAAAGAGTTGTGGTCGCTGATCGTCATACTGCTTACCACCAACATCTTATTTTGATTCGGCGGTATTGTTGGATGAAGCGGCCCGGACCAACCTTACATGACCGCGTTCATGAGACCGGTTCCACCGATTAACATGCAACTAGTTCTGCATAAAGGTGGCTGGCGGGTGTCTCTTTGTCCAACTTTAGTTGAATCGAATTTGACTACGTCTGGTCCATTTAAAGGTTAAAACAACAAACTTGATAAATCACCGTTCTGGTTTTTGTGCCGTAGGTAAGTACGGTTCATGCTAGAAGCCCGTAGCAGCCACGTAAAACTTGCAACAACAAAGTAGAGGTCGTCTAACTTGTTTTTGCAGGGCATGTTGTGATGTGATTTGGTCAAGACATGATGTGATATACATTGTTGTATGAGATAATCATGTTTTGTAAAAGTTATCAGCAACTGATAGAAGCTATATGGTTGTCTCTTTATTGTATGAAATACAAATGCCATGTAATTGCTTTAGTTTATCACTAAGCGGTAGCGATACTCATAGAAGAAATAGTTGGCGAGACAACCACGACGCTACGATGGAGATCATGACGTTGCTTTGGCGATGGAGATCAAAAGCACAAGATGATGATGGCCATATCATGTCACATATTTTGATTGCATGTGATGTTTATCTTTATGCATCTTATTTTGCTCAGTACGGTGGTAGCATTATAAGATGATCCCTTACTAAAATTTCAAGGTATAAGTGTTCTCCCCGAGTATGCACCGTTGTGAAAGTTCTTCGTGCTGAGACACCACGTGATGATCGGGTGTGATAAGCTCTACGTTCAAACACAATGGGTGCAAGCCATTTTTGCACCTGCGGAATACTCGGGTTAAACTTGGCGAGCCTAGCATATACAATATGGCCTCAAAACACTGGAGACCGAAAGGTCGAATGTGAATCATATAGTGGATATGATCAACATAGAGATGTTCACCATTGATGACTACTCCATCTCACGTGAGGATCGGACATGGTTTAGTTGATTTGGATCACGTAACATTTAGATGACTTGAGGGATGTCTATCTAAGTGGGAGTTCTTAAGTAATATGATTAATTGAACTTAATTTGTCATGAACTTAGTCCTGATAGTTTTTTGCATATCTATGGTGTAGATCAATGGCCTGTGCTACAGTTCCCTTGAATTTTAATGCGTTCCTAGAGAAAGCTAAGTTGAAAGATGATGGTAGAAACTACACGGACTAGGTCCATAACTTGAGGATTATCCTCATTGCTGCACAGAAGAATTATGTCCTTGATGCACTGTTGGGTGAAAGACCTGCTACAGGAGCAGAAGCTGATGTTGTGAATGTCTAGCAAGCTTGATCTGATGACTACTTGTTAGTTTAGTGTGCCATGCTTTACGGCTACAAAGGCTTTGTGATGAACTACAATATGCAAGGGATGTAAAATACTATTCCCGAGCTTTTCGTAATGCTAAAGGCTGCGGAGGTAGAAATCAAGAAGGAGCATCAAGTGTTGATGGTTAACAACACCACTAGTTTTAAGAAGAAGGGCAAGGGTAAGTGTCGGTGTCAAAACCGGCGGATCTCGGGTAGGGGGTCCCGAACTGTGCGTCTAGGCGGATGGTAATAGGAGACAAGGGACACAATGTTTTTACCCAGGTTCGGGCCCTCTCGATGGAGGTAATACCCTACTCCTGCTTGATTAATATTGATGATATGGGTAGTACAAGAGTAGATCTACCACGAGATCAAGGAGGCTAAACCCTAAAAGCTAGCCTATGGTATGATTGTTGTTAGTCCTCACGGACTAAAACCCTCCGGTTTATATAGACACGGATAGGTTAGGGTTACAGTCGGTTACAAAGGTAGGAGATCTACATATCCGTGTCGCCAAGCTTGCCTTCCACGCCAAGGAAAGTCCCATCCGGACATGGGACGAAGTCTTCAATCTTGCATCTTCATAGTCTTGGAGTCCGCCGTGATGATAGTTCGCTATCCGGACACCCCTAGTCCAGACTCCTCGGTAGCCCTGAACCAGGCTTCATGACGACGAGTCCGGCGCATATTGTCTTCGGCATTGCAAGGCGGGTTCCTCTTCTGAATACTTCATAGAAGGTTTTGAACACAAGGATAGTGTCCGCTCGCAAAACAAGTTCCACATACCATCGTAGAGAGAATAATTTTTGCACAGTGTCTGCGGCGTATTCAGGGCGTGACATCACACCACGGCCAGGCCTTTATATGAATCGTTTTTATTGTTCCACCTCAGCGCGTTTAGCGGGCGGTTTCCACAGCACGTCTTATCAAAGCATAGATCGTGCCCCCCTTATTCCGGGATTCTCATCAATACGGACGTGGGTAACCCAACCGTGCCCGTTGGCACGCCTCCTCTATCGAAGGCGAGTCCTAATCGACCACGGGGAGGGCTCTTGGGATTCAACCTCTTTATAATGAGACCAAGGCCCTCTTCTTTTTTACACCCTCCGTCGAGTTCGCCTCGCGCTTCGAGTTCTAACACCCAAAGCTTCAGATTTAGGCGCTTCGGACTTTCGACGATGTCCGGCTCCGACCAGCTCGGCCGATGGATGTCTTCTTCCGTCATAGAAGAAGATGTGCTAAAGCTGCAAGGCGCCAGGTATCTAACCGGTGATATTTCGCATAGGCTGCCCGCTCCAGCGCAGGTCATTCCCACTCCCGAGCCCGGCGAGAGCGTGGTGTTCGTGTCTCACTTCCTTCGGGGTTTAGGCTTCCCGACGGATCCCTTTGTGCGGGGGCTCATTTTTTATTATGGGTTGGATTTTCATGACTTGAATCCGGAGTCCATCCTCCATATCTCGTCATTCATTGTCGTATGTGAGGCCTTCCTCCATATTACCCTCACTTTGGATTGTGGCTCAAGACCTTCAAGGTGGTGCGAAGATGATCGAGGGCAGCAAGCGAGTCTTGGAGGGCGTCATAAGCAAGTGTGCTGATGCTCCGTGGCCCGAGGGCTCTTTTCAAGAGGAGCTTGGTTTGTGGCAACGGGAGTGGTTTTATATTACCGCTCCCCGGGCAACAAATGGGTGGCGCTTCCTGCCTTCCGCTCAGGTCCACCACAGCGGCTGGCGTCATGGGTCAACAAGGGGCTCGACTGGGGGCCGTCCAAGGATGTTCCTCTGTCGCAGAGCCGTATTCAAGACCTCCAAGAAAGAGAGATCAATCTAGTCGCAGTGGCGCAGGTTATGTTGATTTGGCGCCTGCTGCCCTGCAAACGTCGCCCCCTCCGTCTATGGGAATTCAATCCGGAGGGACCACGAGCTCTCCATCATTTTGTGGGTACGACAGCCGTGGAGATGTATAAACTGTTCTTCGGATCACAACAGAAGTGTCCGGACCTGACTGAGGACGTAGGGCTAAGCTGCAATCGCCCAGATACTCAAGTAAGTAGTCCTGTAATCGGACAAGCTGTTCATTCATTTATCATATATATGCCCTTTAAAGGAGCCGTTTCTTGAACAGGAGTGGATAGCCAAGGCAAAGTTAATAAGGTGTCCGGCTCCCCTCCCAGAGACCACGCCGGATCCCATGCTGACCAAGATGTTGAAGGTCGCGCCTTTTGAAGAAGGCGAAGGGGGGAGCGGGGAAGCAACTGCCTCTACGAAGGAGGCTATCAAGGAAGGAGGGTTTAAAAGTCCCATCTTCCGAGGAGAGGAGAGGACCGCTTCGGAAGATCCGGAGGTCAAGGCCCCAAAGAGGGGAAAGGAATCTTCGTCAGAGAGTCCGGCGCTGGGAAGTAACCCAACCGCACTATTTCCCCAAGGGATCAGCCCTCAATGAGCCGTAAGTAAAAAAGAAGGGTCTTGTAAATAAGGAACATCCTGTATTTATTTCTAAAGATGACCAAATTGTACCTTGTAGTTCGGATCTCAGCCCTTCTCGTGAGCTTCGTCTTGAGGATCTTCTTCCGGAGATGATGGAGAGCAAACGCCTCCCTGTCGCACCTTCATGTGAGGCGGCGCGCCTGAGGTGTCGTCGCGGAGGTTTCCCAGTCCGCGGGGCGGAAGGTCCGCGCCAAGCGGCGTCTTGGTCGGAGGAGCTGAAGGATCTGCTCGGGCGAGCGGCTATCTCAGAAGATCACCGTGATCTAATGGGTACAATCATTGAAAGAATTGCATCCGCTGAGAGCGGATTGCATGAAGCCACCAGAAGTTTACTGACGGGGTTTGAGGTACGCAAAAATGATATACCTTCTGACAGTTATGCATATAGAATGCGCCCTGTATAGATAGTAGCCCCTATGACTCGGTATGTTGTCAAAATTGACAGCGTGCCGAGGATCATAATCTCAGTTATAACATTGCGCCGCTCCTAAATAGGTGGCGGGGCGTCCGATGGCCAGCCGGACTGATGAATTTGCCGAACTAAAGAGGCAACTTGACGAGGCGGATGCGGACATCGCGCTGGTCAATAAACGGTTTGACGAGTCACAAGGTATGCGACTTCTCTGCGGACACCTGGTAAGGTAGCTTGACGCCCATGCCTTACTTCTTGTATGCTTAATGCAGGTGGTTCCGCTGCCGTGGAGGAGCTGCGAGCGGAACTCGCCCGAGCTAAAGAGCAAGCGAAGTAGTAATGCGGCGCTTTAAGGCGGCGAATAGCTAAAAGCGAGCGGGCTGCTCCTTTGCGAAGCAAAGAGAAATGGCCGATATGGCCATAAAGTTGAAGAATACTACCGACCGTTGCTAGGTTCTTGAAAAAGAACGTCAAAGCGAACAAGAGGGCTGAAAAAGGCCACCGCCCGAATCAAGGATGCCTGTTCCGCTTTGAGAGCTGCCAAGGAGGAGCTGAGTCGGGCGGGGCTATTGTGGCTGGAAAACCGTTTACGCTGCGGAGAAATATCACGGATCGAAGTGTGCTCGGTTGGACAAGTTGTGGAGTTCGGAGGATGCTTATCTGGACTTAGCGGCGAGCGCTGTGGACGCGATTGAGCACTTCCGATGCCAGAAGGGGCACAGAAGGGAAGAGCTATATTGGTCACAATTCCATCGTCCGGAGCGTCCTCTTCCGCTGACCGATCGGATGGCCGAATGGGCCGAGCTGAATCGATTATCCGGACTTGCCATGAAGCATGTCATGACTCATTTGTGGCCAGGCGGACCCCAGCCGAAGAGTTATTTTGGTTTAGTGCAGCAGTTCCTTGGCGCGGTACCGCGTATCGACGCAATGAAGCGGTCGGCGTGTATTGAGGGAGCGCGGATGGCTCTGGCCCGTGTCAAGACATACTGGGCGGAGATGAAGGCCACCGACGTTGCATCCCAAGATTCGGACAGAAGCCGAGTACCTGCCGAGCACTATTTTGAGGAAGTCCCGCAGGGCGCTCGTTTAATAGAGACGCAGTGCTCGAAGGATATTATGTTTAAATGACATGTATGATTTGTGAAACCAATGTTTCAATATAATATAAGAGCTTTTTATACTTGTGAGCTCAAGTAGTAAACTACTCCCTGTGCGGCCGTTGATGTATATGTATATATAACCTGAAAGATGGCAGTCCTTGGCTTCAGCCCCCACGCACATAGTGCGGGGGTGTTTGCAAAGAAGGCGCTTTTCACACTTAATCCAACGTCTTGGTCCTATTAAGGAGGTGGTAGCGTAGCAAACTAGGCAACGGACTATAATGCTTTATCACTTTCACTTAGCCATAGGAGTTCGAGGTGGGGCTACTATATAGCCCCTAGGGGCACCGCACTCTCCCGAATTCGGTGCGTATGTGCTGACCAAAACGGTCCTTCGTTAATCGGAGAATTCTAAACATTTTGGTGAGTCATCGAGTGGTTGACCAGTCTCTCGCTATATCATGACATCAGTTTTCGGCTTTCTCTACTAAGGTGCTCGCCCGGCGAACTGGGCACAATCGCATAGTTCTCCGGTGCCGCGTTAGCCGATAGAACGAGCGTAAGGCAGCAAAACACAGGAGCCGGCAAACCCAACATTTGACCAAAGACATGATTCGGAGCTGATGCATATAAGGCCTAACTCGAGGCGCGAACACTCCCTAAGGTATTCGGTCTTTATAAAACAGGCAGAATAATGCCCTAAGCCCCGGTGTCCAGTGCAGCATAAAAATTCTGGTGCGGCCAATGCCAAAACGCCAGCCTCCTCCTCGGTTATAGTAAGAAACCGGGGATGTATATCAACAAGAGACAATAAAAAGGTTTATGCAGGGTCTTAACTGAAAAGAATCCTTGCAGCGGGTCCCTCTTGCGCGTCTGCGCTTTGTGTCTCCGTTGTGCCGTATCCTGGACGGGTGTAGCACGTTGTTCATCTGTAAAAGAGAGGAACTTAGTTTAAAAGAAAAAAGATCGTGCGAAAAATGTACTTTATATTAAATAAACAGAGTACGATTCGAAGAAGTGAATAAAATTTAGCTTTATTGTCTCTTGTTGTACATGCGTGCAGCCCCTTGTATGGGGGTATGCCGCTAGTAGGCGCCGAACTCGTCTAGCCGTGTCTGGGGTATGAATGACCTATTCAGGTGCTTTGATTAGCGGAGCCGGATTGGTGTGAGGCTGTCAAGGCAGTCTCATGTTCTTCCGTGCTTGAGCAACACTTAATAATCCCTTTTAATGAGATGATGCCTCGTGGACCGGGTATTTTAAGTGTAAGAGATGCGTAATGCGGTATTGCGTTAAAGCGGGCGAAAGCTTCGCGTCCCAATAGTGCTTAATGGCTACTTTTAAATGGGGCGACATGGAAGACTAACTTTTCACGACGGAAGTTGTCAGATGAACCGAACACAACTTCTAGCAGTAGGGAGCCCGTACAATGGGCATATGGGTCTGGCATTACCCCTTTAAAGGAGGTGTTGCTATGGCGAATTTTGGTTGGGTCTATCCCCATCCTGCGGATTGTGTCCTGATATATCAGGTTTATGTCATTGCCGCCATCCATGAGGACTTGTGTAAATTGGAATCCATTTATTATGGGATCCAATATCAAGGCAGTCCATCCTGCGTTCCGGATACTTTCGGAGTAGTCCTGATGGTCGAAGGTGATTGGGTTTTGACAACCAGTGTTGGTGTTCCGCTAGGGTAGTATGTGCGGCGCGTATCTTAATGGGCGCCGCTCTGTTTTTTCCTTTTATCACGTGAAGTGAGTTTACTGTTTTAACCTCTTTTGGGAAATTCTTTTGTTTTCCGGTGCTCTGCTTGTGGGGTTCGTCATCATCCTCACTTGGTGTGTCGAGCCCCTTGTGTTCGGCGTTGAGTCTGCCGGACTATTTGAAGACCCAACAATCTCTGTGGGTATGGTTTGCAGGCTTCCTAGGAGTACTGTGGATTTGACATATCTTGTCCAAGATTTTGTTTAAGTTGGACAGCTCATCGCTATTGTCCTTAAGAGGCAGTTTTTTATTGTTCTGCCGTGAGCTTTTGAATCCGGCGTTTACTGTCGCGCTCTTTGGACCGTTTCCTTTAATTCGGCGCTGGTCCTTGTTGCGCCGTGGTTTCCCATTTCCATCCCTGACTTCGGATGTACTTGGGTCGCTGGTGCTGCATCTCGCTAGCCAGCTATCCTCTCCCGCGCAAAAGTGGGTCATGAGGCTTGTTAATGCGGCCATGGTTCTCGGCTTCTCCTGGACGAGGTGTCTGGCGAGCCATTCGTCTCCGACGTTGTGTTTGAAGGCTGCTAAGGCTTTGGCGTCCGGACAGTCGACTATTTGGTTCCTTTTGGTGAGGAACCTGTTCCAGAATTTGCGGGATGACTCTCCGGTTTGTTGAGTTATATGACTTAAATCGTCTGCATCCAGAGGAGGGACATAAGTCCCTTGAAAATTTGCCTGAAAAGCATCCTCGAGCTCTTCCCAACTTCCAATGGTATTTTCGGGGAGGCTTTTAAGCCAATGCCGAGCTGGCCCTTTGAGTTTGAGGGGTAAGTATTTTATGGCGTGGAGATCGTCTCCTCTAGCCATGTGTATGTGGAGGATGTAATCCACAATCCAGACTCTAGGGTCTGTTGTTCCGTCGTATGCCTCTATGTTTACGGGTTTGAATCCCGCTGGAAATTCATGATCCAGCACCTCATCGGTGAAACACAAGGGATGTGCGGCGCCCCTGTATTTGGGTGTGCCGTGATGTTCGGATGTTTGGCGTGTTGCATTGCTTTGAAGAGCTTGCTTTCTCGTCCCACAGATGGACCTAACTGGGCCATCCTTTTGACGTGAATCCTTATGCGGATCGCGTAACGGCTTGTGTGCGGCGCCATTTGCCGCTCTCTTTTTGCCGTGGGGTCGTCCATCCGACCGGGTGGCCTTCTTACTTTTTGATTGTGGGGGCTCTAAGGCCTCCTCATCAAATTCGGGCAGTAGTTTTCTCTTTGGGTAGCTCTTTGTTCGGCGACTGTCGCCGTATTTGTCTGCGGTGTTGAATACTTTGCTCCATCTGATTCTGAGTGCATCTTCCGCTGT
Source organism: Aegilops longissima (assembly GCA_021605205.1). Classification (NCBI taxonomy): domain Eukaryota; kingdom Viridiplantae; phylum Streptophyta; class Magnoliopsida; order Poales; family Poaceae; genus Aegilops; species Aegilops longissima. The sequence goes on from CM038678.1 coordinate 697,182,547, forward strand.
TTTGAGCTTCCGCTTCTGCTTTTTCAGGCTACGCGCAGTGGCGGCGAGCCTTTGTGGAGGTTATTCTGCTCCAACAATTTGTCCGCGTGAGATCATCCGGACTGTTACCTTCACCGGGACGGGTTGTTTGTCCAAGTTGTCCTGTTGGATTGCTTTCGATAGCATGTTAAGTAGTCCACGGTTCGCCTGCTCTATGGCTGGGTCTTTGTTGGCGCGGACTTGGTGCGGCGTTTAGGTTGCCGTTTTGATTGCTTTTCGAGGGATTTATCCTTCGTAGCGTCCCGTTGTTCCTCGTCTTCATTTCCTTTAGGTGTATCTACCATGTATACATCATGGGATGTGGTGGTTGTCCAGCATCTTATAGGCGCTGGTTCATGGTTGTCTCCTACATCGTCGTCCATACCGTCGATGTCTTCGGAGTCGAAATCGAGCACGTCGTGTAAGCTTTCGACAGTGGCTACGAAGTGGGTGGTGGGTGGGCGTTGAATTTCTTCGTCGTCCGCATCCCAACCTTCCTGACCGTAGTCCGACCAGGGCCCTCCGGATAAAGAAAGAGACTTTAGTGAATTCAGGATGTCGCCAAAGGGCGAGTGCTGAAAGATGTCCTCGGCAGTGAACTCCATGACCGGCGCCCAATCGGATTCGATTGGCAGGGGCGAGGAAGGTTCGGAGTCCGGAGAGGAGTCCAGCACCTTGGAGTCACGGTCTTCGCAAAGGACAGGAATTGTGTTCAGCTCAATCACCGTAGAGATTTCAGCCCCCGAGGTGGTGTCCAACCAACCATCCTCGATTGGCGAGATCGGCTCGAATCAATGTTCGGGCGGACACTAATCTTGACCTCCGGGACCTTTGTTCGGCGGCGAGTTAGATCATGCCTATCGAGACAAAGTCGCGGCTTATGGCGTGGCTCGAATCCGTTGAAGATCAAGTCTCCGCGGATGTCGGCCGTATAATTCAAGCTTCAAATTTGACTGATGGCCAGGGCGTAGCTTTCGATCTGCTCGGATGGCCAAGTGAATTGGCCCGCAGTGCAAAGCCGCCGAATAAGAAGATCTGTCCGGGGAGAAAAGTCTCACCCTGGACCGCGTTGTTGTTGATGATCGAAGGAGCCATTGGGCCTATAGGTGACGACATAGAGGAACTCTCAATGAAAGCACCAATGTCGGTGTCAAAACCGGCGGATCTCAGGTAGGGGGTCCCGAACTGTGCGTCTAGGCGAATGGTAACAGGAGACAAGGGACACGATGTTTTTACCCAGATTCGGGCCCTCTCGATGGAGGTAATACCCTACTCCTGCTTGATTAATATTGATGATATGGGTAGTACAAGAGTAGATCTATCACGAGATCAAGGAGGCTAAACCCTAAAAGCTAGCCTATGGTATGATTGTTGTTCGTCCTACGGACTAAAACCCTCCGGTTTATATAGACACCGGATAGGTTAGGGTTACACAGAGTCGGTTACAAAGGTAGGAGATCTACATATCCGTATCGCCAAGCTTGCCTTCCACGCCAAGGAAAGTCCCATCCGGACACGGGACGAAGTCTTCAATCTTGTATCTTCATAGTCTTGGAGTCCGGCCGTGATGATAGTAAGGCTATCCGGACACCCCCTAGTCCAGGACTCCCTCAGTAAGAAAGGGAACTTCAAGAAGAATGACAAGCAAGTTGTCACTCCCGGAAAGAAACCCAAAGCTAGATGAAATATTGAAGCTGAGTGCTTCTACTGCAAAGGGACTGGTCACTAGAAGCGGAACTGCCCCAAGTATTTGGCGGATAAGAAGGATGGCAAAGTGAACAAAGGTATATTTGATATAAATGTTATTGATGTGTACCTTACTAATTCTCGTAGTAGTGCCTGGGTATTTGATACCGGTTTGGTTTCTCATATTTGTAACTCGAAGCAGGGACTACAGATCAAACAAAGATTGGATTAGGACGAGGTGACGTTGCGCGTCGGGAATAGTTCCAAGGTTGATGTGATCGCCGTCGGCACGCTACCTCTACATCTACCTCCGGGATTAGTTTTAGACCTAAATAATTGTTATTTGGTGCCAGCATTGAGCATGAACATTATATCTGGATCTTGTTTAGTGCGAGACGATTATTCATTTAAATCAAAGAATAATGGTTGTTCTATTTATATGAGTAATATCTTTTATGGTCATGCACCCTTGAAGAGTGGTCTATTTCTGTTGAATCTTGATCATGACGATACACATATTCATAATATTGATGCCAAAAGATGCAAAGTTGATAATGATAGTGCAACTTATTTGTGGCGCTGCCGTTTGGGTCATATCAGTGTAAAGCGCATGAAGAAACTCCATAAAGATGGACTTTTGGAATCACCTGATTATGAATCATTTGATACTTGTGAACTGTGCCTTATGGGAAAGATGACTAAAACTCCGTTCTCCGGAACAATGGAACGAGCTAATGTCTTATTTGAAATAATACATACCGATGTATGCGGTCCGATGAGTGTTGAGGCTCATGGCGGGTATCTTTATTTTCTGACCTTCACAGATGATTTGAGCAGATATGGGTATATCTCACTACTAGGGAAAACCTTATACACAAAACTTTAGCAGTAGCGTGGGTTAAAAAAGCACGCTGGTGCTAAGTAGCAGTAGCGCGCCTGCGCAAACCGTGCTACAGATAAAGTTCTAGCAGTAGCGCGCCTTGCTCTAAACACGTTACTACTAAAATTCCCATGGCTTATCCCATAGGCTACACATAGTAGTAGCGATCTACATCGAACAACGCTACCGCTACTTTCTTTGTAGCAGCGCGTTTTCCTCTAAACCCGCTACTGCTAAAGGATCTAAAATTAAATGGAAAGCAGATAGAAAGGTAAGTGAAAATGAAAGAAATAGAATAAGGTGAAAGGAGAAAAATAAAATGTGAAGAAAAATAAATGAAAAAGGGGAAAAAAGAGAAAGGAGTAGCAGTAGCGTGTATCACAGAATGCGCTGTAGCTAATGTAGCAGCAGCGCGATTTCTGGAACACACTACTGCTACTTCTAACTTAAACACAGGGTTCGTCCCTCCCCATGGCCACTTCCCCAAATCCAACTCCTCCGCTCTCGCTGCCGCCGTCGCCCGTCGGCCGCCGCGCGCTCTGCGCACACCCTCTACACCGCCCTCGACTCCGGATTCAACGCCGCCCCTGCTCCCGACCTCAACGCCGCCCCCGCCCCCGACCTCGACGCCGCCCTCCGCCACGTGCCCGAGCCCCGACCATATCCTCGACGCCGCCTGCCCCTCCCTCGTCGCAGTCACCCGAGGTGAGCACGCCTGCTCCTCCCTCTCCCCTACCTCCGCCTAGGGTTTCTTCATATTTTAGTTGCATCAAATTAGTTAGGGTTCATGTAAGGGTTGAAACGAATCGGATGCGGATGCGGCTCAAATTAGTTAAGGTTCATGTAAGGGTGGAAACGAATCAAATTTCTAAGTTGAATCATAAAACGAGTAAAAAATTTATTTATAGTTCCTAGGTACTAATTAGTTAGTAAGAACTAGGTACTAATTAGGTACTAGTTTATTTTTATTTATAGTAATTTTATTTTTAGTAAGAACTAGTTGAATTAATAAAACTAGTTAGTAAGAACTTGTTGTATATGTTGTGTTGCTCAAATAGGATATGTGCTTGCCCAAGTGGCCGGTCATGTTTGCAGGTTACCCCTCCGAGTGGCCTATGTTTTGCCGGAGTATTGATTCATTTCCGTTTCGGCAAATTTCAGGCGCTCGATATGTCCTATTTTATGCCGGATTTTTCCGTCAATTTTGGCATGACTTGTGCAAGAATATGTAGGAAATATCGAGTGCCCCGGATTTGTGTGTTGAGTATCCTGGTAGTTGTCTTCGATCAATTTTCAATTAATGTTTCAACTATGAACATAGGAAATGTCTGACGACGAAAAGGATTTTGGTATTTGCAAATACTGCAAAGACGAGCGCGACCTGTGCGACGGAATCTTCCTAAATGATGATAGGCGCTTCAGCATCAAGCTGGACGAGAACTTAGAAGTGGATACAATAAGTCACAACGACAAGTCTTTTTTCGTAATTAAGCATGACATCTGCTTCATTTGCTTCAACTTATAATATTTTTTACTATTCTAGTAGCGTATCCCCTGCCATGCAAGAGTTTTTGTATTGGATAATATAGGTTTCAGTCGTACTATGGAGGTAAAGAAAGTTTACTTGAAGACCGAGCATGGTTATATTTTCCACGCAAAATTATACAATTCAGACGACTACACCTATTTTGGATGCAAAACATGGCGAGCACTATGCAAGACTTATGCATTTGAGCTTGATATGGTTATCACCTTTGATATTCGTCCGGAAGATGATATTGAAGGTAATACCGACATCTTGGTCGATGTGCAGACGCCTCGAGTTATACCATTATGTGAGTTTCTCAACCATATTTATGTCTTTGATATTGTTTATTCAAAAATAGTTGACAACTAATTTCTATTGTCAGCTTATTTCAGTTCAAGCAAACATGTCCAGCGCTTGGTAGACAGGACCTACTACTGTGCCGGGGCTGAACTATACTGCGAGGAGCTAAGTCATTATGTTTCATGGCTTGCGGATCTTGATACTGTCAAGACAAATTTTCTTCCTGCATTTAGAAATGTTAGTACTGAAAACGTGCGACCAATAGTGTTCGTAATGAACTACGGTCACATCTATTTAGGAAGGATGTTAAGATTTTTACTATTTGTCCTCAGTGCATCTTTTCCATACATTATTTTTGAAGCTAAACTTCATTGCTAAGTATGTTACCGTAGGATATTCTTTAACAGGGACTCCCGATGAATGTTGTGCCTCATGGGATCGAGACTAAAGGTACCATGAGTATTATTAGCTTACGGCCTACAGATCACTTTAGTGCATTCAGGATTAGCGATGGATTCTTAATAGTGAAAGGCTGCACCAAATTTGTGATGGAGGAGCACAGAGAAGTACTAGGGGGCAGCCAACAGAAGTGCAGCCCACGATTAGGAGACAGGTTCATCTGCATGCTCCAACTTGATGAAGGAGGAGAGCTACACATGTTTTATGTTATTTTACCTAAGAGAGAGCAGCAGGAGTGATTAGCTAGCTAGAAATGAGTTTGAAGATGATGATGTGCAACACTATTACTATGATGATTAAATAGCTAGTGTTGGTGGTAATGACTATGATGATTATTATTAGCTGGTGTTAGTGGTGATTAAATAAATATTGTTGGTGGTAATGACTATGATGATGATTAAATAGCTTGTGCTGGCGGATTAGATTCAAGTGGAGGCAACATGTGGTGCACATCGAAAGTACTACTAGTCCAAACTATATCAAGTTTGGATTAATAGTATACTTTTGACATGCACCACATATTGCCTCCACTTGAACCTAATCCACCTTCATTTGACACACTATCATGGACATAATGATATAAACCTCATAATTGGTATTGTACCAAAATTTGTATAATAACGGATAAATAAACTAAAAATAAAAATAAAATAAAAAAAGAATACTAGTAGCGATTGATAGTAAACACGCTGCAACTAGCTAGATTAGCAGCGGCGTGGGAGAGAAGAAGCGCGGCCGCTATTTGTCTTAGCAGTAGCGCGTGTCACACGCGCTACCGCTAAGTAATAGCTGTAGCGCCTTATTAGTAGCGCGGCAGCATGCGCTACTAGTAGGCTTTAAACCCGCGCTACTACTAGGGTTTTCCCTAGTAGTGTCTACTTAATGAAACACAAAGTCTGAAACATTAGAAAAGTTCAAAGAATTTCAGAGTGAAGTGGAGAATCATCGTAACAAGAAAATAAAGTTTCTACGATCTGATCGTGGAGGTGAATATTTGAGTTACGAGTTTGGCCTTCATTTAAAACAATGTGGAATAGTTTCACAGCTCATGCCACCTGGAACACCATAGCGTAATGGTGTTTCCAAACATCGTAAGTGCACTTTATTAGATATGGTGTGATCTATGATGTCTCTTACCGATTTACCACTATCGTTTTGGGGTTATGCATTAGAGACAGATGCATTCACTTTAAACAGGGCACCGTCAAAATCTGTTGAGACGACACCGTATGAACTGTGGTTTGACAACAAACCTAAGCTGTCGTTTCTTAAAGTTTGGGGATGAGATGCTTATGTCAAAAGGCTTTAGCCTGATAAGCTCGAATGCAAATCGGAGAAGTGTGTCTTCATAGGATACCCTAAGGAAACAATTGGGTACACCTTCTACCACAAGTCAGAAGGCAAGATTTTTGTTGCTAAGAACGGTACCTTTCTAGAGAAGGAGTTTCTCTTGAAAGAAGTGAGTGGGAGGAAAATAGAACTTGATGAGGTAATTGTACCTAATCTCAATTTGGAAACTAGCTCATCCGAGAAATCTGTTCCCATGATGCCTGATACGTCTCCAACGTATCTATAATTTTTGATTGTTTCATGCTATTATATTACCCCTTTTGGATGTTTATGGGCTTTATTTTATACATTTATATCATTTTTGGGACTAACCTACTAACCGGAGCCCCAGCCCATATTGCTGTTTTTTTTGCCTATTTCAGTATTTTGAAGAAAAGGAATATCAAACGGAGTCCAAACTGAATCAAACCTTCGGGAGCGTGATTTTTGGAACGAACAAGATCCGGAGAGCTTGGAGTGCAAGTCAAGAAGCTCCCGAGGACCCCATGAGATAGGGGGTCGCGCCCCCCTGTAGGCAGATGCATGTAGGGCGCGCCCCTGTCTCGTGGGCCCCTCGGGCGGCCACCAACGTACTTCTTCTTCCTATATATACCTACGTACCCCGAAGACATCCAGGAGCACCACGAAACACAATTTCCACTGCCGTAATCTTCTGTATCCGCGAGATCCCATCTTGCAGCCTTCGTCGGCACTCTGCCGGAGGGGGAATCGACCACGGAGGGCTTCTACATCAACATCCTTGCCCCTCCTATGAGTTGTGAGTAGTTTACCACAGACCTACGGGTCCATAGTTATTAGCTAGATGGACTCTTCTCTCTTTTTGGATCTCAATACAATGTTCTCCCCCTCTCTTGTGGAGATCTATTCGATGTAATCTCTTTTTGCGGCGTGTTTGTCGAGATCCGATGAATTGTGGGTTTATGATCAGATTTATCTATGGATAATAATTGAATCTTCTCTGAATTCTTTTATGTATGATTGAGTTATCTTTGCAAGTCTCTTTGAATTATCAGTTTGGTTTTGCCTACTAGATTGATCTTTCTTGCCATGGGAGAAGTGCTTAGCTTTGGGTTCAATCTTGCGGTGTTCTTACCCAGTGATAGAAAGGGTTGCAAGACACATATTTTATTGTTGCCATCGAGGATAACAAGATGGGGTTTATATCATATAGCATGAGTTTATCCTTCTACATCATGTCATCTTGTTTAATGCGTTACTCTGTTCTTGTGAACTTAATACTCTAGATGCAGGCAGGAGTCGGTCGATGTGTGGAGTAATAGTAGTAGATGCAGGCAGGAGTCGGTCTACTTGTTATGGACGTGATGCCTATATACATGATCATGCCTAGATAATCTCATAACTATGCGCTTTTCTATCAATTGCTCGACAGTAATTTGTTCACCCACCGTAATACTGATGCTATCTTGAGAGAAGCCTCTAGTGAAACCTATGGCCCCCGGGTCTATCTCTTATCATATTTGCTTTCAATCTACTTTTATTTGCATCTGTACTTTTTTGCATCTATATTATAAAATACCAAAAATATATTTATCTCATTATACTATCTCTATCAGATCTCACTTTCGCAAGTGGCCGTGAAGGGACTGACAACCCCTTTATTGCGTTGGTTGCGAGTTCTCAGTTTGTTTGTGTAGGTGCGTGGGACTTTTGAGGAGCCTCCTACTGGATTGATACCTTGGTTCTCAAAACTGAGGGAAATACTTACGCTACATTTGCTGCATCACCCTCTCCTCTTTGGGGAAAACCAACGCTAGCTCAAGACGTAGCAAGAAGGATTTCTGGCGCCGTTGCCGGGGAGGTCTTTGCTCAAGTCAAGACATACCAAGTACCCATCACAAACCCATCTCCCTCGCATTTAAATTATTTACCATTTGCCTCTCGTTTTCCTCTCCCCCTCTTCACCCTTGCCGTTTTATTGCCCTCTCTTTCCCAATCTCCTCCTCTCTTTTTGCTTGCCTTTTTTCGTTTGCTCTTGTGTTAGTTCATTTACCTCGTTGCTTTGGCTAGTCTTCCTATCCTCATTATTACTCCCGAACATGAAATCCTCAATTTTAAACAAAGGGAGGGAGAAAATTTAAAAGATGATTGGCATAGAATTTGCAATACTCAAAATAGATCTGCTAGGAGGCTTTCTACTTCCGTTCTTCTCCGCAATTTTTATGTAGGCATCACTCCTTGGAATAGATGTGTTCTTGATACTGTCGCCGGAGGTGATTTCTTGAGTAGCCATACGTTTGATGCTTATAATGCTATGTTAGATTTGTTTGGCCCACCACCTCTTTTGGTTAATGGAACTGTTTTAACCTTAGAACACGTTATGCAACGGCTTGATATTATTGAAAATAAAATTGCCACTGTTGAGTTGGTTGAAAATTTGGATAAAAAGATTCATGATCTCATCACTCAATATGAATCTAGGGTTGGAGTTATTTTGAAAAATCTTAAAGAGAAAGAACCTATAGTCAATGAAAAATAGATCTTGATTCTGCTAGAATTGGTAAACTTGAGGATATAATTACCAACTTAGGTTCGGCATTTTCTCCCATGAAAAACACTCCAAAACCCCCTACAAAAATCACCAAGTTTATTTATGTTCCTAAAAATAAGGGTGAAACCGCTAGTAAGGGAGACGCGGATCTCAAATCCATAAGTGTTCACCCCAATTGTCTTTCTATCATTAAGGAACCTTTCGCTACAAACGAATTTCTTGAATTTTTGCCCAAAGGTTTAATGATTGCTAAAAAGGGAGAAATGCCTAAAGATTATAAGTGCTCTACTTATGAATTTAGTGCCAAAGATGACACTACTTAGATCTATCTTCGCTTTTATGCCTAGCTAGGGGCGTTAAACGATAGCGCTAGTTGGGAGGCAATCCAATTTTCTTTATGTTTTTTGTTTTTGGTCTTGTTTAGTGTTAAATTTTGTTTCTACTTTCTGTTAAGATGTGTTTTTATCTTTTGTTTAGTGTTTGTGCCAAGTAGAACCTATAGGATAAACTATGATGATAGTTGATTTGACTCTGCTGAAAGACAGAAACTTTGCGCTCACGAGAAACAATTCAATAAATCACACAAACGTGCTTTTGCATTGATTATTTATTCTGCTGATCAGTAAACACATTTTCCAGTACGTCCTATTTTGGTAGGATTTTTAGAGTTCCAGAAGTTTGCGTTAGTTACAGATTTCTACAGACTGTTCTGTTTTTGACAGATTCTGTTTTTCGTGTGTTGTTTGCTTATTTCAATGCATCTATGACTAATAAATTAGTTTATAAACCATAAGAAAGTTGGAATAAAGTAGGTTTAACACCAAAATAAATAAAGAATGAGTTCATTGCAATACCCTATGTGGTGGTTTTGTTTTCTTTCACTAACGGAGCTTATAAGATTTCCTGTTGAGTTTTGTGTTGTGAAGTTTTCAAGTTTTGGGTAAAGCTTTTATGGACTCTGGAATAAAGGGTGTCAAGAGCATAAGCTTGGGTATGCCCAATGGACCCAAAGATATTCAAGAATAGCCAAAAGCCTAAGCTTGGGGATGCCCCGGGAATGCATCCCCTCTTTCGTCTTCGTTCATTGGTAACTTTACTTGGAGCTATATTTTTATTCGCTACATGATATGTGTTTTGCTTGGAGCGTCGTGTATTATATTAGTTTTTGCTTTTTAGTTTGCCACAATCATCCTTTCTGTACACTCCTTTTGGGAGAAGCGTATTTGATTAGAATTTTCTAGAATACTCTATGTGCTTCACTTATATTTTTTAAGCTTGATAGTTTTTGCTCTAATGCTTCACTTATATCTTTTAGAGCACGGTGGTGTCTAAATTTTATAGAAATTGCTAGTATCTCATGCTTCACTTATATTATTTTGAGAGTCTTTTAGAACAGCATGGTATTTGCTATGGTTACAAAGTTGGTCCTAGAATGATGGGCATCCAAGTTGGGTATAATAAAAACTATCATAGAAAAAGAATTGGATGCTATGATTAACTTGATGCTTGATAATGGTTTTGAGATATAAAGGTAGTAATGTTAGGGTCATGCTAGTGGGTAATTATGAAATTGGGAAATACTTTTGTTGAAGTTGGCAAGTCCCGTAGCATGCACGTATGGTAAAAGTTGTGTGACAATTTTTTTGCATGAGGTGCTCTTTTGAGTGTCTTCCTTATGAGTGGCAGTCGGGGACGAGTGATGGAATTTTTTCCTACCAATCTATCCCTCTTGGGGCATGCGTAGTAGTACTTTGCTTCGAGGGCGAAGTAGACTTTTGCAATAAGTATATGAGTTCTTTTTTGACTAATGCGAGTCCATGGACATATGCACACTTATCCTTCCACTTTGCTAGCTTTTCTTATTACCGCGCAACTCTCGCCGGTATTGAACGCTTTATTTACCTTCCTCAAAACAGCCACCATACCTACCTATTATGGCATTTCCATAGCCATTCCGAGATATATTGCCATGCAACTTTCCACCATTCCGTTTATTATGACACGTTTCATCATTGTCATATTGCTCTTTGCATGATCATGTAGTTGACATCGTATTTGTGGCAAAGCCACCTTCATAATCTTCATACATGTCGCTCTTGATTCGTTGCATATCCCGATACACCACCGGAGGCATTCACATAGAGTCATATCTTGTTCTAGCTTTGAGTTATAATTTTTGAGTTGTAAATCCATAAAAGTGTGATGATCTTCATTATTAGAGCATTGTCCTAGTGAGGAAAGGATGATGAAGACTATGATTCCCCCACAAGTCGGGATGAGGCTTCGGACTTTACACTAGTAGAAAAAGGGCCTATAGTCCCGATTCATAAGGGCCTTTAGTCCCGGTTCGTGAACCGGGACTAAAGGGTCGATACTAATACCTCACCCTTTAGTCCGGTTCTATCCGAACCGGACAGATGGGCCTCCACGTGGCCTGTCCGCTGAGCCCAGGCGGGAGGGCCTTTGGTCCCGGTTGGTGGCACCAACCGGGACCAATAGGCATCCACGCGTCAGCGTTTCTTTGGCTCTGGTTTTGTTTTTTTCAAAAGAGGGGGGGTTTGGGGGTTTTGGGGGTTAATTTAGGTGTTTCATATATTGTGCTATAGCTAGCTAATTAATAGAGAAAATGTCCTTTCTTTTGTCCGTGCTTGGTCGACGCTTCGTACTATACATACGTATAGAGAGGACTAACTAGACATGCTAGCTAGCTAGTAATTAAGCAAACAGAAGATCGTCATGAACATATATATGCATACGAGAGAAGTGATATCGACCACCTCTCCTTCTCCGAGAGATTGGTCGAACAACAAGTTCTCGTATATCTATCCGACACTACCGACTACATATATACAATAATTATCTTTTCAATACGGACGCGTGGTCCACATAGTATTCCCCGTCTTCAGCGATCACATAGTCAAGAAAGAATGCCGCCAATTCCTCTTGAATTGCTCGCATGCGATCTGGTGCTAGGAGTTCATCCGCTGCGAAACATCTAATTTTAAGAAAGGGGTATATATATATATATATATATATATATATATATATATATATATATATATATATATATATATATATATATATATATATATATATGAATGAATGAAACTCAACACAAATGATGGTAATAAAATAAAATTGTGAATATTTTTATTTACGCACTTCAAATTGTTTGTCGGAGTAGCCCTCTCACAGGTCGTGTGGCGGATGGACTACAAACGTAGTATCCACAGAAATCATTCCTTGTTCCTGCCACAACCACTTTACAAGAAACAGAGGTCAATCAAAATGATAATTATATATAGCAAGCACATGCTAAATGGTATTGATGAAACTAGCGATTGAATCACTAGGAGATGCGCGTGGAATATGCTACTATATAGTACTTACTTTCGGGTGTCTAAATTGCAGCTTCTTCGGTAGTCCCGGAGCTTTATTGGTGAATTTTCCCCAAGCCCTTCCATACAAAGAAAACAATTACTTGATATCAGAAATGAACAAAGTTGCTGATATGGTGGATAATGATCGATTTAACTTACTTCTCGAGCAATTCAGTCATTTCCGCATACTCCTTGGGATCTTTTCGTCTCGAGTCTAAGACAGTTACTACTCCTGCTCAAGCTTAATCTCTAGGAGAATATAGTGGAACCTGCTTGCGCATGCATAACTCATCAATATTACATTTCTATAACCTGGACTAAATAAGGGAAACCGAATATGCCACAAGACAAGAACACTCACGTGTAGTTGTAAGGAAAGAGTATTGTATTTTTGTGTTCATTTATTTCCAACGATCGTAGCAAGTTGGCCTCGGTTTCCTTGGCACGATATTTAACCTCATTTGCATCGATGAGATATGTGTTAATGAACCCAATATCACCCACTTGTTTTTCTTCATTTCTGCGATCTTCAATCTGCATAATATAGTGAGGATATTTATAAATACATGCAATGAAAGAGCTGAGTTATATAGAGATACTTAATGACAGAAGTAGTACTACTTATAGACAGTAGCAGGTGACCGTTGCTTTATCGATGGCCAATTGATTGAAAACTGATAGAACTCCTCAAATGGAATAGGCAACAGTTCAATTCCAAGGAGGTCATGCTCCTTTTAACTCTCAAATACAAAGTATTCCTCCCGTCGACTCTTTGCAGGTTTTCATGTACCAATCATGCAATCTTCGCATCATCGTTGTTAGAGAGCTTTCATCTTTGACGAGAGGCTTCCCGTACTCGTATCTTTGTATCTGCACCTCCAAGAAATCAAATTGTACATCGTCGGGCAAGTAATCTTCAGGATTGCCATAACGGGCACCATCCTCGGATCGGCGATGTCGCTAGCAGAGCACCTTGAGCGGGGGCACGATTCTTTAGCTTGTTCGCCGAGCTGGGCAATTTGTTTCCCAGCTCGTCGTTCTTTCATCCTTTGATCAACGACAGTACTTCCCGATCTCTCCGCCTCGGCAAATGCCTTTCCAATAATGCGCTCATAGTTGCCTTTCGGCGGAGACTTGGGTGGTTTTGTCGGGGCAGCAGAGTGCGCTTCGCTTTGACGGATCTACCTTCTCCTCCGGAGGTGGATGTCTCTTTGCTTTCAACCCTTGAAACCAGTCATCCACTTCGGTCTGCGCGATCTTCGCGTTTTCCTCCTCGCTCCTCTCGTCGGTAACTTCTCCGAGTCTTCAGAGAAGGACCGAATCAGATCTCCTCCCGCCTTTGGCAAGATCTTGCTAGACGCCGCAGAGCAGACGGAGCGGATGTCTTCTTTCCTTGCTTACGAGGCGGAGGAGAAGGACTACGACGCCGGAGCAGCCGGAGCGGCGGCGGGTCTCTTCCGCCCTTGCCGACGAGGCGGAGAAGGAGGAGGCTGGCTGCCGGACGCGCCGGTGCAAAGCGGAGAAGGAGACGGAGTGCCGCCACGCGCCGGAGAAGGAGCCGCCGAGTGCCCTGATCGTCACTCGCGGGAGGAGGAGGCGGTGGAGGAGGCGGAGTGCCTGACTCACGGAGGAGGAGGAGGAGGCGGTGGAGGCGGAGTGCCCTGACTTGCCGGAGGAGGAGGAGGAGGCGGAGGCGTCCAGTTCGGAAGGTTGATGAGATCCTTCCGCCATAGGCATGGAGTCTTGAGCAGAACCCAGCCGATACTCCCCTTCACCGTAGGGTGGTCAAGCCGAGCTCCTCAAATCCCTCCGTTATTTCATCGACCATCACCTTAGCATATCCTTCGAATTGGCGGCGGTGAAAAGTTGAGTCGGGTTTAGTGGGATAAGCAGAGCCAACAGCCGCCTTGACCTTTAAATTGCTCCATTGCGCCATAAGGTGGCAACTTTCAGCATCCGTGATAGCATCCACGGGATAGCTGGCAGGAGCCGTCAAGGCATGCTGCTCTGGCTGAAGCAGCTCGGTGGAAGCCACGCTGCTTCTCCGCCGAGATGGCGGGGTAGCCGGGGAAGCTTCGTAGGTCGTTTGTTGTGATCGGCTGCTTCTCGTTCCTCTTCTCGTTCCTCTAGCCCCATTACCCTTTCGTGCAGCGCTGCATTAGGCTCTGCTCCAGTTTCTTCCTCCTCTCATGGGTTTTGTAACCCCTGCGTCCGAAATCCAGCCTTCCACGAAGGGAGCTGGCGTGCCTCGTGTCCGTCCGAGGTGCTCAGGATTCCCGAGGGCCATTGTGAGCTCGTCCTTCTCCTGTCTCGAACGAACTTCCCTTGCCACGCTTCTTCGATATAATGCTTAAGCCTCTTGACTGGTATGTCCAATTGTTCGTCCGTCCAAATGCACTTCCCGTTATAGGGTCCAAGGATCCGCCGCCCGAAGAACCAAGTCCGCAGCGGTCTGGCCAGTTCATTGTCTCGGTTCGATCCCTTTATCAAGCAGATCATTCTCAGCCTTGGACCACTTAGGCGGGCTATGAGGTAGCCACCACGACCCGTGCGATGATGAAGCTTCTTCTTCGCAGCATTTCTCTTGTTTGTCGCTGACATCTTTTTACTCTTTTCCGATGTCTTGTAGGCCACAAATGCGGGCTAGTCATCTCGATCTTCTCATATTTGCCGTGAATTCTGGTGTCTCATTTTTTCGACATACGTATTGAGGTCTTTCTTCCAATTCCTGAATAGTTCTGCCATCTTCTTAAGAGCAAAAGACTTGATTAATGGCTCTATTACTGGCTTCTCGGATCATCCTCTGGCGGTAGGGTAAAATTTGACTTCAGCTCAGTCCAAAGATCATTTTTCTGCATATCATTGACATAAGACACCTCGTGGTCTTCGTTCTTAGGCTTATACCATTGGTGGATGCTGATCGGGATCTTGTCCCTAACCGAACCCCGACCGAGCAACAAATGCCTTCTTTGTCCGGTAGGGTTCAATCGGTTGGCCGTCGTAGCGATTTGTATGATCTCAAACTTTTCATCCGAGCTCAACTTTTTCTTGGGCCTCGTCTCTTTACCGAAGTTGTGCTCGATCCGGAGGGCTAGAAAAAAGAACAAAGACGAGAGTTAATTAATATGTGTACATATATATATACCAAAACAAAGACGAGAGCTAGTCAGCACAGGCTTAACTAATATATATACCTGGCCGGACTCGGTTTGGTGATCACCGGAGCCGTCCTCACGATCTACTTCTTGCACCGGCATTGGGTCATCGGAGCCATGTAAATCATAGCCAGCTGCTTCTTCACCCTCTCCTTCCAGACCATCGTTATCGATGTTGAGAAACATCATCGAGGAGACGGCATCACTTCCGTGTGCGATTATGTCCCTCAACAACGCTTCTTGTGCTTTGTCTCGGGGGGTGTCCATAGTTTCTATAAATATTTACAACATGGCAATTATTATTCAAACATGACAGATATGGATATATTAGTGCCAACGTAGAACTAGCTAGCTAATCACAATAAGGAATCATATTAGTGGCCTCGACGCTGCTTCTCTAGGGTTTGGGGTGGCCTCGACAACGCTTCAAGGGTTAGGGGGTGGCCTCGAGAATGCTTCAAGCTAGGAGGGTGCGTAATATCGACCCCCCCACGTGTTGAAGCTATTGGGAGGGGTCGGCGTTGAACAGTACATCTATGTCCCACAAGTAGGGTAGAGGGTCGTGGATCGCCGAGCGGTCGAGGTCAAGGGTCGAAGATCGCCGAGGGTCGGGAGGTTGCCTAGTGTCAAAGGATTCAACAAAACCATGTCTTCATCATTAGGCTTGCAGGTGCATGATGGTGCAAGCTCTCCAAAGTTGTTTTGGAGCGGAGTCCCGAGATAGGATAATTCGCTTTTGGTACAAAGTTCAGCAAAAGGCAAATTATCCTATCCGGGACTCCATTCCGTAACAACTTTGAGGACTTCGCACCATCATGCCATGGTTACTTCCGGCTAATGATGAAGCGATAATTTCTTCAATACTTTGACACTATCGGTACCCCTATCGGAAAAGGAAGAAAAGAGGAAGAAGGAAGAAGAAGAAGAAAAAAGAAAAAAAGGAGAAGAAGAAGAAGAATAGAGGAGAAGAAGAAAAATAGAAAAAATTCTATTTTTCTTCTTCTCCTCTATTCCTTTCTTCTTCTCCTCTTTTTTTCTTCTTTTCCTCTCATTCTTTTCTTCTTCTTCTTCCTTCTTCCTTCGATCCTAGAACCCTCGAACCCTCGACCCTAGAACCCTCGAACCCTAGAACCCTCGAACCCTCGACCCTAGAACCTCGAACCTCAAACCCTTGTGCCTCGAACCTCGACCGGCCTCGATGACCCTCGACCGGCCTCGGCGACCCTCGACCCCTCTGTGACCCTCTCGACCCTCCAGCCTAGTTCCCGGCACCGTGACCCTCAGCGATCCTCGACACCCTCGTTGCCGATAAAAAGAAGAAGAAGAAGAAGAAGAAGAAGAAGAAGAAGAAGAAGAAGAAATGAGAAGAAGAAAAAGAAGAAGAAGAAGAAGAAGAAGAAAAATAGAAGAAAAAAGAGAGAGCCTCTATTCCTTCTTCTTCTCCTCTCTTTTTCTTCTATTTTTCTTCTTCTTTCTTCTTCTTCTTTTCTTCTTCTCATTTCTTCTTCTTCTTCTTCTTCTTATTTTATAAAATATTCTATACATCAATGAATATATCAATATATATACATGAACATTTATCTGCAAAAACATCATATTCTATACATCAATAAAAACATCATATTCTATACATCAATAAAAACATCATATTCTATACATAATAAAAACATCATATTCTATACATCAATATATATACAAAAAACATCACATATATATGCAGAAAAAAAAATCATGGCGGCGGCAGGGGCAGGGCAGGCAGTGCTTGTGGGAGCACTGCAGTGTGCTTGGGGCTCATCAGGGGCGGAGGCGACGGCGAGGTCGCGCGACGGGCGGGGGGGAGGCGGAGGCGACGGCGAGGTCGGGAGGCGGAGGCGACGGCGAGGTCGGGAGGCAGGGCGGCGACGGCGAGGTCGGCGAGGTCGCGAGGCAGGGCGGCGACGGCGAGGGCGCGGCGACGGGCGGCGGCGACGACGAGGCAGGGCGACGTCGTTGGGGCGATCACGGTCTGGCGGCGAGCGGTGGGGCGGCGATGGCGGCGGCGGGCGGAGCGACAAGCGGCGACAACGGCGCGAGCGACGGCGATGGTGGCAGCGGCGTGGGCGGCAGATGGCAGCGTCGGGCGGCGTCGGGCAGCTGGCGGCGTCGGGGAGAATTGGGGAAAATGGGCGATGAATCTGAAATTTCACAAGTCTTGCTTATATAGAAAGAGCATTGGTCCCGTTCGTGGCACGACCGGGACTAATGCCACCTGCTAAGCCGGTTGGTGCCACCAACCGGGACCAAACCAAATTTCAGCAGCCCAAAGGGTGGCAGCGGCCTTTGGTCGGTTGGTGGCACCAACCGGGACTAAAGGGGCATTAGTCCCGGTCGAGGCACCAACCGTGACTAAACCCCTTTAGTCCCGGTTGGTGCCTCCAACCGGGACCAAAGGCTGTGTGCTGCCCGAACCCAAATGTTTAGTCCCACCTCGCTAGTTGAAGGCGCCTGCCTGGTTTATAAGCGCTGGTGTGGTCCCCTTCGAGCTCCTCTCCAATGCAGGCTTTGGGCTAATCATGCTACTTGCTGTGGGCCTATTGGGCCTCTGCGGGCTGAATCTGGCCCATGTAGGGTTTCTAGTCGTATTCAGGCGTGGGGGCCTAGTAGGTGGCAGTTTTTTTGCTTTATATTTTATTTCTTTTTGCTTTTAGTTTTAGAAAAAATATAAACTTTCTATTAGTGCCATTAGTTTTAAAATTTGAAAACACTTTTTTGTTTTCTTTGTTGCTTTATTTATTTTATTTTGTTTCTACTTACAACAAAATACTTATTGTTGCTATTTTTATTTTTTTCAAGTTTTTTGTTTTGTTTTCTGCATTATTTATTTTCTTTTGGTTTTTGCTTTATTTTTAATTCTTTTTGCTTTTAGGTCAGCAAAATTATAAACTTTCTGTTAGTGCTTTTAGTTTTAGAAAAATATAAAATTTCTGTTTGTGCCATTAGTTTTAAAATTCAAAAACACTTTTTTGTTTTCTTTGTTGCTTTATTTATTTTATTTTGTTTCTACTTACAACAAAATGCTTATTGTTGCTATTATTATTATTTTTCAAGTTTTTTGTTTTGTTTCCTGCATTATTTATTTTCTTTTGGTTTTTGCTTTATTTTTAATTCTTTTTGCTTTTAGGTCAGCAAAATTATAAACTTTCTGTTAGTTCCATTTGTTTTAGAACAATTATAAACTTTCTGTTTGTGCCATTAGTTTTATAAAATTTGAATTCTTTGAAATTTGTGTGAATCACAAGTTTGTAAGCTCAACAAGGCGTAGAGGGACGGGCTTAATTATAAACGGTGTGGCGCCCTTGGTTGGCGAGGTTTTCAAATTCATAGTTTTCAAATGAACTCTGAAAAGTTGGCATAGCATGTTCATGAACAAAACGGACAATGGTATCATACTCGTGTGTTACAAAGTTGGCATGGTATCATCATAATAGTTATGGAGAAAGTCTTCACTTTTTCTTCGCTTGTGTCGTTTGCTTATTGCGCCAGTAACCATGGATAATCTTCATCATTTATCGGGATGCTTGGGTCAGCCTTGACTTTGAAGGGGGAATTTCATGAAACTTTTCATACTCTTGAGACATGTCATCTTGCCCTCCACTCCCGTGGATGTCCCTTTTCCCTGAAAGAACTATGTGGCGCTTTGGCTCATTGTATGATGTATTCGCTTCCTTATCTTTTCTTTTCCTCGGTCTGGTAGACATGTCCTTCACATAGATAACCTGTGCCACATCATTGGCTAGGACGAACGGTTCGTCAGTGTACCCAAGATTTTTCAGATCCACTGTTGTCATTCCGTCTCGTGGGTCTACACTGCACCCCTCCTCGACAGATTGACCCACTTGCACTTAAACAAAGGGACCTTAAAATCTACTCAGTAGTCAAGTTCCCATATGTCTACTATGTAACCATAATATGTGTCATTTCCTTGTCGGTTGTTGCATCAAAGCGGACACCGCTGTTTTGGTTGGTGCTCTTTTCATCTTGGTCAATCGTGTAAAATGTATTCCCATTTATCTCAGATCCTTTCCAAATCATTACAGTCACAAGATGGTCCCTGGACAACAAGTACAACTCATCACAAACAGTGCTTTCACCTCCGAGGCGTGTTTCCAACCAACTGCTGAAAGTCCTGATGTGTTCACATGTAATCCATCGTCGCCTTTGCTCCGGTGTTTGGGCGCAGATCGTTCTTGTGTTCATCGACATACGGGTCACCAAGGTAGAGTTCGTAGAGAATGTGTAGTGTGCTTGAGACCAAGAATATCCGTCCTGCATATTATTGAGTCTCTTCCAAGCGTGCCTTTTCGGTCAGTCTCCCCTCATACCGCGATTTAGGGAGACCTATCTTATTAAGGCCAGGAATGAAGTCCACACAAAACCCGATGACATCCTCTGCTTGATGGCCCATGGAGATGCTTCCTTCGGCCTAGCACGTTTCTTAACATATTTCTTTAGGACTCCCATGAACCTCTCAAAGGGGTACATATTGTGTAGAAATACGGGCCCCGAATGACAATCTCGCCGACTAGATGAACTAGGACGTGCGTCATGATATTGAAGAAGGATGGTGGGAACACCAGCTCGAAATCGACAAGACATTGCGCCACATCACTCCTTAGTGTTGCTACGATTTCTGGATCGATCACCTTCTCGAGATATTGCATTGAGGAATGCACATAGCTTCACAATGGCTAATCGGACGTTTTCCGTAGAAGCCCTCTCAATGCAACCGAAGCAGCTGCGTCATAATCACGTGGCAGTCATGAGACTTTAGGTTCTCGAACTTTTCTCGACATATTTATTATTCCTTTATATTCGACGAGAAGCCGGTCGGGACCTTCATCTTGAGCAGGCATTGAAAGAATATTTCTTTCTCTTCTTTAAATAAGAGCGTGGTGGCGGGACCTTCATCTTGCTTGGAGGCATGCCCTCTTTTTCGTGCAAGCGTTGCAGGTCCTCTCGTGCCTCGGTGTATCTTTTGTCTTCCCATACACGCCCAAGAAGCCTAGCAGGTTCACGCAAAGGTTCTTCGTCACGTGCATCACGTCGATCAAGAGCGGACCTCTAGGTCTTTCCAGAGGGTAGGTCCCAAAATATAGATTTCTTCTTCCACATGGGTGCGTGATTCTCGCGTCATTCGAACAGCTAGTCCGCCGGGACCCTTTCCAAAGATTACGTGTAAATCATTGACCATAGCAAATGCGTGATCACCGATGCGCATGGCGGGCTTCTTCCGGTGATCTGCCTCGCCTTTGAAATGCTTGCCTTTCTTTCGACATTGATGGTTGGTCGGAAGAAATCGACGATAGCCCAGCTACACATTCTTCCCGCAGCTTCCCGGTATATACTATCGGTGTCAAGTAAACAGTGCGTGCATCGTGGTATCCCTTGTTTGTCCGTCTCCGAAGGTTATCGAGAGCGGGCCAATCGTTGATTGTCACGAACAGCAACGCCTTCAGGTCAAATTCCTCCTTTTTGTGCTCATCTCACGTACGTACACCGTTTCCATTCCACAGCTGTAAAAGTTCCTCAACTAATGGCCTTAGGTACACATCAATGTCGTTGCCGGGTTGCTTAGGTCCTTGGATGAGAATTGGCATCATAATGAACTTCCGCTTCATGCACATCCAAGGAGGAAGTGTTATACATACATAGAGTTACGGGCCAGGTGCTGTGATTGCTGCTCTGCTCCCCGAAAGGATTAATGCCATCCGCGCTTAAAGCAAACCATCGTTCCTTGGGTCCTTTGCAAACTCATCCCAAGACTTTCTCTCGATTTTTCTCCATGCGACCCGTCGTGGGTGCTCTCAACTTCCGTCTTTCTTACGGTCCTCACTGTGCCATCGCATCAACTTGGCATGCTCTCCATTTCGAACAGACGTTTCAACCGTGGTATTATAGGAGCATACCACATCACCTTCGCAGAACCCTCTTCCCGGAGGCTCGCCGTCAACATCACCACGGTCATCTCGTCGATCTTATATCGCAATGCACCGCATACGGGCATGCGTTCAGATCCTTGTAGGCACCACGGTAGAGGATGCAGTCATTAGGGCATGCATGTATCTTCTCCACCTCCAATCCTAGAGGGCATACGACCTTCTTTGCTGCGTATGTACTGTCGGGCAATTCGTTATCCTTTGGAAGCTTCTTCTTCATTATTTTGGTAGCTTCTCAAATCCTTTATCAGCACAGCATTCTCTGCCTTCCATTGCAGCAATTCGAGTACGGTGCCGAGCTTTGTGTTGCCATCTTCGCAATTGGGGTACAACCCTTTTGTGATCCTCTAACATGCGATCGAACTTCAGCTTCTCCTTTTGACTTTCGCATTGTGTCCTTGCATCGACAATGACCCGCGGAGATCATCATCATGGGGCACATCGTCTGGTTCATCTTGATCTTCAGCAGCTTCGCCGTTGCAGCACCATCGTGCACATCGTCCAGTGCAACTTGATGTTCAGAGCATCACCGTATTCAGGGGCACATAGTTGTCATCGTACTCTTCTTCCTCGCCGTCTTCCATCATAACCCCTATTTCTCCGTGCCTCGTCCAAACATTATAGTGTGGCATGAAACCCTTGTAAAGAAGGTGGGTGTGAAGGATTTTCCGTCGAGTAAGACTTCAGATTCCCACATATAGGGCATGGACAACACATAAAACCATTCTGCTTGTTTGCCTCAGCCACTTCGAGAAAAGCATGCACGCCTTAATGTACTCGGAGGTGTGTCATCACCGTACATCCATTGCGGTTCATCTGCGTGCATTATATATAATTAAGTGTGTCAAAATCATTCAGAACATCATGAATAGATAATTAAATGACCAAATTAATAGAAGTTCATCATCACATAAAACCAAAGTACATACATAGTTCTCATCTAACAACATAAAGCTCTGCAGAGCATCTAAATTAATTAAACCATACATTGAAACTATGTAAACCATTTCAATGTGAAAACAAATCGATCATAATCGCAACCAAGGTAACAACTGATCCAACGGCATAATGATACCAAGCCTCGGTATGAATGGCATATTTTCTAATCTTTCTCATCTTCAAGCGCATTGCATCCATCTTGATCTTGTGATCATCGGCGACATCCGCAACATGCAACTCCAATATCATCTTCTCCTCCTCAAGTTTTTTATTTTTTCCTTCAAGAAATTGTTTTCTTCTTCAACTAAATTTAACCTCTCGACAATAGGGTCGGTTGGAATTTCCGTTCAACAACCTCCTAGATAAATAATATCTATGTCACGTTGGTGGCATAATTTTCATAAACAATAAATGAACCAATAGTTATGAAAAGATAATATATACCACATCCGAATCATAGACAGGACGAGGGCCGACGGGGCGGATACCAAAACCATCGCACTATATAAGATGCAATAATAAAAGTAAGAAAATAATACAAGTAAGAATATTTTTCCTTCCGAAAGAAGATAAGAACAAGAGGCTCACCACGGTGGTCTTGGCGATGAGATCGGCGCTGGTGATCGACGGCGGTGAAGACGGGACGGGCGTGACGGACCGCTAAACCTAGACAAATATTGAGGAAAATGGAGGTTAGAGGTCGATCTTGGAGAGGAGAAAGCTTAAGTAGTGTGGCTCGGGCATTCCATCGAACACCTTGTGTGCATAGGAGGTGAGCTAGAGCACCACCAAGCCCCCTCCCCTCGGCCAGAAAAAAAGAGCAAAGCAGTGCTCTGCTCTTGCGCGAGGGGCTATATATAGGCAGCACCATTAGTCCCGGTTGGTGGCATGAGCCGGGACTAAAGGGAACACTACTAGAAATACCACTACTAATGGCGCACCTAATATGGCCATTAATGGCGCATCACAGGTGCGCCATTGACAGCACGCCATTAGTATTTTACTAATGGCGCACCACCTGTGCGCCATTAGTATATCTTGAGGGTGCGCCATTAGTATGCCTCCTGGGGCATGTATACCAGTGCTTTGGCATACTAATGGCGCACCACCTCTGATGCGCCATTAGTAACGCAGCATACTAATGGCGCACTTCCCGTGATGCGCCATTAGTATGCCTTTGTCATACTAATGGCGCCTCGTCATGTGATGCGCCATTAGTATGAATATTAGGTTTTTTTTTTTTTATTTTCTGTTTTTTGCACAGGTTACAAAATGTATAATTTGACAAAATATAGACAGCACACATCAACAATAGATTCATCAAATACAATAGAAGATTAGTCTTTGAATACAATTCATCATATTAGTCTCCTAATACAATTCATCATATTAGTCTCGAATTGAAAAGACCGAACAAAGATAGAACATTATATTACAAGTCTCGAGACCGCGAGTAGCGAGTTTATCTTCGCATTACAAGTCGATATCGATCATCTAAACTACCATCACATAGAAGAGAGCTGCGATCATCACGATGAGCATCATCACGATGAAACTCGTCTTCATCCGGTTCCTCCAACGCTCCTCCCTCTCCCGCTAGATAGCGGGCGATATCTAGATTCGCCTCGGCCCTAGTGGTGTACCCTTTGTAACTGTTACCGCTGAATCGGTGAACCTGTCTCCGACACCTCCCAGTCATCGTAGACTCCGGAACCTTACCCTTGTACACGACATACGCCGGCATCGCTATGCAGTAGCCAAACGAAATGTTAGTACCAATTCACGACAATACATAAGCAATATATAAGTATGCAACAGAACGATCGGAAGAGAAAAGCAAGACATTAATAGCATCGATTACATCTAAGTTGAGCGACTCTCGAAACCAAAGAGACATACTACAAGTTCATTAAAGTTTAATTACAACATGAGCCAATCGATGTTTCAGAACTGAACAACTCGACTCAAGGGACGGGCGTGGATGAAGCCGCCGTCTATCGTGGGAGTCATGAAAGAACGGGCGTTGTCATCCTGCATTTGTAGCATTGTGTCGATGTCACCGTTGGACGGTTGATTTCGAGGTAGAACTGCCCGAGGTACGAAGGACATCTTGATGGATGATTTCCGCAAACTCCATTGGATGCAAAGAATTCTTGTCGGAGGTCCGCGTCTGGATTGCCGACACGCCGCGCCCAATCTTGGAGTTTACTCGGTAGCGAAGTTGATGATGGTCCCGCACGATCGCCGCATGTGATGGATGGCGTAGTAGGCACCCTTCGACCGCCCGGTGGCTGCTTGACGCAGCGAGCGTCGTATTGTGGGAGAACACGTGTTTGCCGTGCTTATGAATAGGCCTGGTGAAGGTGCCTCCAGATTTGGCGTGGCGGGAGAACATCATCAAGAACCTTCTTGACATTTGTGTAGTCTACGTTCGATCGACGGTCCGGTCGAAATACGTGGCCATGGAATATTTGGGGCTTAGGAGGATGGCGTGCAACGTGTGTCACCGCAGAAAACACGGAATGTTAAAAGAAAAACGATCGAAATGTAAGAATTCATATGTTACGGGCGGTTGAGGGAGGACTTACTCGGAAAGTAAGGCACGAGGAAGTTATCCTTATCTTGGTTTGCCGAATGACGCCGAGGTAAGAACTTCGCGACTTGCGGTCCCCAGCGCTGCCCAAGATCTTGGCACGCATGTAGAAGGGGTCGACTATCACGATGTCCGGGTCTTGTCGCGAATGATCCGCATCTCCATACTCAGCGAAAATAGCGAGCGAAGGTGTAGTGCAGCGGATGAAGGTTCAACATAGCGTGGATGTCATCAAACGCAGGACGATCGTCGCCCGATAGAGTTATCCACAAAGCCCTTGCCCTCTGGCACCTTGGCCGCGAAAACCGGGTATGCCACATCCTTCTCCCGAGACGCCGCTTCTCCAAAGAAAGAACACATCATGCAGACTCTGCATAGCACCGGTTGCAGCATTGAGCATATTTGTCGGTAGCATCGCCCTACCGCCACATGCACCCTCCTCGAGATATCCTGCGGTGAAGGTGGCCCGTCCTAAGCACGGATCGTACTCGGTGCCGGCTGGCTCGCACCCTTCTTAGTCTTTCTTTTGCGTGCCTTCTTCTTCTCCTGTAATGGGACCGAGTTTTGCTCACAGACCGCCTTCTTGAGTGTGTTGGGGCTGATAATATTTCGCACCTCGCCTATCCGAGGCTCGGTGAAGTCGGCAGGTGGGGCGTCTCCGAGAGCTGAACGCTAGGCGGCGCTGTTGCAACTTGGCTTCTCCAGCTGTGCGAGCTAGATCGCACACGTCTTTGTTGGGTTTGGTTCTTGAGAAGGAGGCCCCATGAAGTCGCCATCGCACCCATGCTCGGCAAAGTCTTGATCGACGTTGCCAAATGTATCATAGTCGTCGTCGTCGTCATTACGATCCTGTGCCATATGCATGTTTGGATCCATGGCATAGGGATGTCCGCACCGTTACGGCGGTCTTGCCATGGGGCCGACTTAGCGCCGCACGACCGCGGTGTTGTCTTTGAGGTGGTGTCCCCGCCCCAAACGAATCGGCTCTTCGCCAAAGCAGGGGCCAGCTCAGCAGGCGCCGAGGGTCATCACGTCATCATCGTCGGCCCGACGGGTCGATTGGAGGTAACAAGTCGTCGCAGCCTGGCAGCACCAACCAGTTGAACCCTAAACAAGTTGGGTGGCATCTGGGTACCGTGGAACAAGGTTGCCGGTCGAACGATTTTTCCTTGGCGACATCGACCAACTCGTTGTTCACGAAGTGGAGGAGAGTGCACGGAACATCGGCGGCGCCCTGCGAAAACATGTAGGGCGTCGGGGATGCCCATCAAAACAAGGAGATGAAGTCCTCGGCGAGAGAGGCTTAGTTAGTTACCGTGATGATGGCGTCGAGCTCGGCTAATGTAGAGGCACCGCCAACGGCGGGCGTGCAGATTAACGGAGGGGCCGCTTGCTGCAGAGGTGCGGGCGTACACCGGGTGCATTAAGCTCCGTGCGGCGTCGGAGACACCAATGCCGCCTCGCGGGAGGCACCAATGGCCCCGCCATCGCATTATCACGAGTTGCTGGCCGTGAAGCTAGGAATCGGGCGGCCTGTTGGCCGCCTGCAATCCACGACTCAACCCGAGATCAAGGTAGGCACAAGGGCGGTGATCGTCCCTCCGAGTCGTTGTTCCACTTGCTCTTGGACAATCTCCGAATCCGCGCCACCTGTGCCTTGAGTTCTTGAACCTCTCGCTACCGCTTTCGAGCTGGTCTTTTCTCCTTCCGCACACCAGCGGTATAGTATGACCCCATTTTGTCGACAAGCCTTTGCGGCCACACGACCAGCCGACGTCGACTTCTCGAGCTTATCCTTGTTCTTCATTACATTCAACCCCTATTTAGAGTGGTGTCCCAAGGGTTGCTCTGAGTCGACCCCGCTACTGCTTTCAGTCGCCTGCGGAAGGAATGTGAACCATTTAGAAATTCGGCTTCATTAATTAGAATGCAACCATATGGAGCTAATTACGCGGGGGTGTATTCCTTACCAGAACAAGATGAAGCTGCCTGGTCTTCGGATCCGTGGTAAGCTCCTTTGTTTTCGGGTCCTTCTTGTACCGGGCCCTGACAAAGTTCCTGGTCTGCTTGTCACCGCCGTATGTATCGAAGAGGGGCGGTAGGCCTTGCTCGGCACGGTCCGCCTCCTCCTTGTCCCATATAGGCTCCGCCACTCAGTAACCGCCGGGACCGAGTGTGTGTTCCCCTATGTTCAGCTCCCGCATTTGTTTCCCCCACTCACTTGATTGGGAGCTTGCGGTGCTCGAGCAATTGATCTTGAAGTCGTTGTAGTCATCTTCGGTGATCGAAGGATTTTTCTCCTTGATCTTCTCATAACTCTCACCTTTCTCGATCATTCTCTTCACATTGCTTTTCCAAGTAGACAGGGCCTTGCTCATCTTCGTGAGGGCAGCATTGTTCACTTTATTCCCTTTGAGGCTTGTGTTTTCAAATTCAGCGGGAACTTGTATCGTTCGTGCAGCCGTGAAGAGGAGGTTGCGCAAATTCCTCGGTCGGGATGCCTCGGGTTCTCGGTGTTGATCGAGGCGGTGCTCCGGACAATGCACCCGATCTGAAGAGTACCCTTGACTATTCGTTCGAGCGCCGTTGGATTCCGTTGGAGTCCACTTGATAACTTCCTCCTTGAGGGTGCGAGCACGATCGGGCGCCAGTCCTTCCGTTGCCTCTTGGCTGGCTGCCATCTGTGTGTGCGCCGCCATCATCGATTAGGCATCCTCGGCGGCACCATCGGTGGTGGCATCAGTGTGGTCATCCTCGGCGGCACCATCCGTGGTCTCGGGATCGGTGGGGAAGGCGGCGGCCTCATACAAGTGAGGTTGTTCCTCCATCTCTGGGACAGCTCCTGAATGCCTTGCCGCTCAACCCCGGCCTCATCGTTGTGGGCCATGTTTCTCTCTAAATAGAAACAAAGTTTGGTCAAAAGTTGGTTATTGTCAAGGAACAAGATCATGGTCTCATCATTTAGGGTTTGTCGACACCGAGGCATCCTAAAATCTAAGCTTTTATCATTGAGGGTTTTTCGGCGCCAAGGCACCCTAAAAGCCTAACTTTTCATCATTTCGGTTTTTATCGACACTTTGAGGCACCCTAAAAGCCATGCATTAGTCACAAATGCGGGGGCACTTGATCCTACTTAATTAACTACTAAGATACCCGGCCCATGCATTAGTCACAAGTACCCCATATGTCCTATTTTTAGCAAAGTCATGCTAAAATTCACGGAAAATTTTCAGCATGATCTTTGCTGAAAATAGGACATATGGAGTACCAAATTTGCCGGAGCGGAAGTTAATCGACATTCCGCAAACTCAAGGGCCTCTCGGGTACCTGCAATATCATTATCCGTACAGAATGAAGTCCCCAATGGGTCATTTCAGAAGATCACAAGTAGCATCATCACAAGTACAACATCATCACAAGTACAACAAAGAACAACAGCAGTGAATACAACCATAACAGCAGCATCAACTTTATTCTTCTTCTTCATAAAGACTAATTGTCTAATTGAGCAATACAGCGACAGTGTGAACAAATAAAACACAAACTACACCTACATATTTGGGTACCTCTATGGTAGTAACATGCCATTCTCTGCCTAGAGCTCTCAGAGTACGATCTATTCTCGCTTAGTACTAAAGTTATAGCAGTATCATGCTTTCATAACCAACTAGTTACCTTTAAGTTCAAATACTGTCCACAAAACCACAACAGAAGTAGCACAAAATCATTCAAGTACCAGTGTTTAACTAAAACTTGGTGTGAATAAGATCCTCTGTCAGTACTTCATACCAATAATCAAAACCCCAAAACCTGACCCCAACTAGTTACCATAAGGTCAAATCATCCACAAAACCAAAACAGAAGTAGCACAAAATTATTCAAGTATCATTGTTTAACTAAAACTTGGTGTAAATAAGGTAATAAAAGCAAATTATCCTAGCCAACATGGGTTTTCAGGAAATATTGAGACGCCGCACTTCTGATCGACTCCTGAGGTACATTCTCAACTAGCATAGTTTGTTTACCTTCAATTCCTATGTGGTTCATTACTTGATTTCCTTTCAGCCTCAAAGTTTATGTTTGTCTTGGTCATATTATGCTTTTGGCAACCACTACAAATGTAAAAGATTTTTTGTGAACTTGGGAAGAAAAGAACCAACTTTCATCAAACAAATAAAAATAAGATCATGAGCAGAATAGTTGTTAGGGTACTGTCATTTATAGGACCATTTAACATTGGCTATGCATTTCTTGGCTGCAACAATCACTGAGTATGAAATAGGTAGAATAGAATGTATTTTTCTCACTTGGGAAAGTAATCAGTTACAGCAACTTCAATATTTTGTGTCTCTGAATATTTGCATAAATTCCTACGATCATCCATGAGCAGCACCACATAGCAGTTCACAGAGCAGAACATGAGGCAGTTAGCTACTGACAGAGCTTTTTGGCCAACACTCATAACACTGATCAACATTTCTCTAACTCAGACTACTTTACACTGATCAACTGTTCTAATGGAGGAGAGGAGGAACATCTGAGGTGGCTACTCACATCTACTTCTGGTGGGTGTTGAGGTAGGACTTCTCGCAGATACTCGGAGGCGGAGTAGAGCTGCTGCCGTAGGTTCTTGAGCTCCTGCATCAAGCATGGCCACAACACTCAGTTTATCTACCATAGACAGTTTAGCGAAACAAAAGCAACACACATATGTCTATGAAGTATCTGAATTTTGCAACTTTATTGTGTCTGAAATAGCTTTACTCGATGGTGTTATCGAGCTGAGCAAAGACGCATCAATATTTGCATGTACAGAGATGTGAAATATTTATCAAGTGAATGTAAACATTTGGTGTTTGAATTTATTGACCGGAAGGTGTGCTTCAATGCATACTCACTAAGTGAAATGAGAAATTCCAAGTTGAGATGAGAAATACTCACCGACTAAGATAACACCGTATCCTGTTAGTCTGAAAATGATGTTGCAGAGGCGGGCTTGTGCTCTCAAGTGATATGTTGGTGGAAAAACAGAGGATGGGAGTACTCCTGCGTGCAGCAATATAAAGAGGCACTCAAACAAACGACGCTCACCATTCAAAAATAAAAGCAAACAATGGTTGCAGTTTGAAACAACCACAAAAAATTGGTACTCTCGAACCCCAAACACTATTTAAAAGAAGTGCAGAAGCGGTTTCGTGGCTCTCTCGAGCACCGAAGTGTTGGGGAACGTAGTAATTTCAAAAATTTTCCTACGAACACGCAAGACCATGGTGATGGCATAGCAACGAGGGGGAGAGGTCCGTCCACGTACACTCGTGAGACCGAAAGCGAAGCGTTATAACAACGCTGTTGATGTAGTCAGACGCCTTCACGATCCGACCGATCCAAGCACCGAACGACGGCACCTCCGAGTTCTGCACACGCTCAGCTCGATGACGATCCACGGACTCGATCCAGCAAAGTGTCGGGGATGAGTTCCGTCACGACGGCGTGGTGACGATGTTGATGCTCCACCGACGCAGGGCTTCGCCTAAGCTCGCTGACGATATGACTTCTCCGCGCGGGGCTTCGCCTAAGCTCTACGACGATATGACCGAAGTGGAATATGGTGGAAGGGGGCACCGCACGGCTAAGGAACGATCCAGAGATCAACTTGTGTGTCATGGGGTGCCCCTGCCCCCAGATATAAAGGAGCAAGGAGGAGGTGGCGGCCAAGGAGGAGGCGCACCAGGGGGTGTCCTACTCCCACCGGGTAGGACTCCTCCTTTCCTAGTAGGAGTAGGAGAGTAGGAAGGGAAGGGAGGAAGGGGTGTGGCCTCCCCAGTCCACCTGGACTAGGCCTTGGGGCGCGCGCCTGCCCTAGGCAGCCCTCTCTCTTTCCCTGCAGGGCCCAATAAGGCCCAATACTTCTCCCGGCGAATTCCCGTAACTCTCCGTACTCGAAAAATACCGAATCATTCGAACCTTTCCGAACTCCAATATAGTCGTCCAATATATCGATCTTTACGCCTCGACCATTTCGAGACTCCTCGTCATGTCCCGATCTCATCCGGGACTCAACTCCTTCGGTACATCAAAACTCATAAACTCATAATATAACTGTCATCGAAACCTTAAGCGTGCGGACCCTACGGGTTCGAGAACTATGTAGACATGACCTAGAACCATTCTCGGTCAATAACCAATAGCGGAACCTGGATGCCCATATTGGTTCTTACATATTCTCTGAAGATCTTTATCGGTCAAACCGCATAACTACATACGTTGTTCCCTTTGTCATCGGTATGTTACTTACCCGAGATTCGATCGTCGGTATCCAATACCTAGTTCAATCTTGTTACCGGTAAGTCTCTTTACTCGTTCCGTAATACATCATCTCACAACTAACTTATTAGTTGCAATGCTTGCAAGGCTTATGTGATGTGTATTACCAAGAAGGCCTAGAGATACCTCTCCGACAATCGGAGTGACAAAACCTAATCTCAAATCGCCAACCCAACATGTACCTTTGGAGACACCTGTAGTACTCCTTTATAATCACCCATTTTGTGCTAGCGTTTGGTAGTACCAAAGTGTTCCTCCGTAAACAGGAGTTGCATAATCTCATAGTTACAGGAACATGTATAAGTCATGAAGAAAGCAATAGCAACATACTAAACGATCAAGTGCTAGGCTAACGGAATGGGTCATGTCAATCAGATCATTCTCCTAATGATGTGATCCCGTTAATCAAATGACAACTCATGTCTATGGTTAGGAAACATAACCATCTTGATTAACGAGCTAGTCAAGTAGAGGCATACTAGTGACACTGTTTGTCTATGTATTCACACATGTATTATGTTTCCGTTAATACAATTCTAGCATGAATAATAAACATTTATCATGATATAAGGAAATAAATAATAACTTTATTATTGCCTCTAGGGCATATTTCCTTCAGTCTCCCACTTGCACTAGAGTCAATAATCTAGTTCACATCGCCTTGTGATTTAACATCAATAGTTCACATCTATATGTGGTTAACACCCATAGTTCACATCGTCATGTGACCAACACCCAAAGGGTTTACTAGAGTCAATAATCTAGTTCACATCGCTATGTGATTAACACCCAAAGAGTACTAAGGGATGATCATGTTTTGCTCGTGAGAGAAGTTTAGTCAACGGGTCTGTCACATTCAGAGCCGTATGTATTTTGCAAATATTCTATGTCTACAATGCTCGCACGGGCTACTCTAGCTAATTGCTCCCACTTACAATATGTATCCAGATTGAGACTTAGAGTCATCTGGATCAGTGTAAAAAGCTTGCATCGATGTAACTCTTTCTGACGGGCTCTTTTATCACCTCCATAATTGAGAAATATTTCCTTAGTCTTCACTAAGGATGTTCTTGACCAATGTCCATGATCTACTCCTAGATCACTATTGTACTCCTTGCCAAATACAGAGCAAGGTATACAATAGGTGCAGTACATAGCATAGCATACTTTATAGAACCTATGACTGAGGTATAGGGAATGACTTTCATTCTCTTTTCTATTTTTCTGCTGTGGTCGGGATTTGAGTCTT
This sequence comes from Aegilops longissima, assembly GCA_021605205.1. Taxonomy (NCBI): domain Eukaryota; kingdom Viridiplantae; phylum Streptophyta; class Magnoliopsida; order Poales; family Poaceae; genus Aegilops; species Aegilops longissima. The sequence continues at coordinate 697,214,892 of CM038678.1, forward strand.
ACTCAATTTCACACCTTTTGCAACACAAGCAAGAACTTTTCTTTGACTGTTCCATTTTGAACTTCTTCAAAATCTTGACAAGGTATGTACTTATTGAAAAACTTATCAAGCGTTTTGATCTATCTCAATAGATCTTGATGCTCAATTTGTACGCAGCTTCTCCGAGGTCCTTCTTTGAAAACTCCTTTCAAATACTCCTTTATGCTTTGCAGAATAATTCTACATTATTTCCGATCAACAATATGTCATTCACATATACTTATCGAAATGTTGTAGTGCTCCCACTCACTTTCTTGTAAATGCGAGGTCGCGCGACGGGGCGGCGGGGAGGCGGAGGCGACGGCGAGGTCGGGAGGCGGAGGCGACGGCGAGGTCGGGAGGCAGGGGCGGCGACGGCGAGGTCGGGCGAGGTCGCGGAGGCAGGGCGGCGACGAGGGCGCGCGGCGACGGGGGGACGGCGACGACGAGGCAGGGCGACGCTGTAAGGCAGATGCGGTGCGGCGACGACATTTGGGTGGGGGGCAGACGGCGGCGACGACGGCGCGGGGCGACAGCGGGCGATAACGGGCGCGGCGACGGCGATGGTGACACGAAGGTATGACGGCATGGGGCGCGCGGGCGGCTGGGCAGCCTCAAGGCGTCGGGGAGAATTGGGGAAAATGGGCGATGAATCTGAAATTTCACAAGTCTTGCTTATATAGAAAGAGCATTGGTCCCGTTCAGGCACGACCGGGACTAATGCCACCTTTAAGTCGGTTGGTGCCACCAACCGACCAAAGGCCAAATTTCAGCAGCCCAAAGGGTGGAAGCGGCGTTTGGTCCCGGTTGGTGGCACCAACCGACTAAAGGGGCATTAGTCCCGGTCGAGGCACCAACCGTGACTAAACCCCTTTAGTCCCGGTTGGTGCCTCCAACCGGGACCAAAGGCTGTGCTGCCCGAACCCAAATGTTTAGTCCCACCTCGCTAGTTGAAGGGCGCCGACCTGGTTTATAAGCTGGTGTGCCCCTTTCGAGCTCTTCCAATGCAGGCTTTGGGCCTAATCATGCTATCTCAGGCCTATTAGGCCTCTGCGGGCTGAATCCTGCCCATGTAGGGTTTCTAGTCGATTCAGGCCGTGGGGCCTAGTAGGTGGCAGTTTTTTTGCTTTATATTTTATTTCTTTTTGCTTTTAGTTTTAGAAAAAATATAAACTTTCTATTAGTGCCATTAGTTTTAAAATTTGAAAACACTTTTTTGTTTTCTTTGTTGCTTTATTTATTTTATTTTGTTTCTACTTACAACAAAATACTTATTGTTGCTATTTTTATTTTTTTCAAGTTTTTTGTTTTGTTTTCTGCATTATTTATTTTCTTTTGGTTTTTGCTTTATTTTTAATTCTTTTTGCTTTTAGGTCAGCAAAATTATAAACTTTCTGTTAGTGCTTTTAGTTTTAGAAAAATATAAAATTTCTGTTTGTGCCATTAGTTTTAAAATTCAAAAACACTTTTTTTGTTTTCTTTGTTGCTTTATTTATTTTATTTTGTTTCTACTTACAACAAAATGCTTATTGTTGCTATTATTATTATTTTTCAAGTTTTTTGTTTTGTTTCCTGCATTATTTATTTTCTTTGGTTTTTGCTTTATTTTTAATTCTTTTTGCTTTTAGGTCAGCAAAATTATAAACTTTCTGTTAGTTCCATTTGTTTTAGAACAATTATAAACTTTCTGTTTGTGCCATTAGTTTTATAAAATTTGAATTCTTGAAATTTGTGTGAATCACAAGTTTGTAAGCTCAACAAGGCGAGAGGGACGGGCTTAATTATAAACCGTGTGAGCGCCTTCGTTATGCGTAGGTTTTCAAATTCATAGTTTTCAAATGAACTCTGAAAAGTTGGCATAGCATGTTCATGAACAAAACGGACAATGGTATCATACTGTGTTACAAAGTTGGCATGGTATCATCATAATAGTTGCGGAGAAAGTCTTCACTTTTTCTTCGCTTGTGTCGTTTGCTTATTGCGCCGAACCATGGATAATCTTCATCATTTATCAGATGCTTGGGTCAGCCTTGACTTTGAAGGGGAATTTCATGAAACTTTTCATACTCTTCTGACATGTCCTGCCTTGCCTCCACTCCTGTGGATGTCCCTTTTCCCGAAAGAACTATGTGGCGCTTTGGCTCATTGTATGATGTATTCGCTTCCTTATCTTTTCTTTTCCTCGGTCCGGTAGACATGTCCTTCACATAGATAACCTGTGCCACATCATTGGCTAGGACGAACGGTTCGTCAGTGTACCCAAGATTTTTCAGATCCATCGTTGTCATTCCGCATCGTGGGTCTACCTGCACCGCCTCCCCCGACAGATTGACCCACTTGCACTTAAACAAAGGGACCTTAAAATCTACTCAGAGTCAAGTTCCCATATGTCTACTATGTAACCATAATATGTGTCATTTCCTTGTCGGTTGTTGCATCAAAGCGACACCGCTGTTTTGGTTGGTGCTCTTTCATCTTGGTCAATCGTGTAAAATGTATTCCCATTTATCTCAGATCCTTTCCAAATCATTACAGTCACAAGATGGTCCCTCGGACAACAAGTACAACTCATCACAAACAGTGCTTTCACCTCCGAGACGTGTTTCCAACCAACTGCTGAAAGTCCTGATGTGTTCACATGTAATCCAATCGTCGACCGCTCCGGGTGTTTGGAGCGCAGATCGTTCTTGTGTTCATCGACATACGGGTCACCAAGGTAGAGTTCTCAGAGAATCTGTAGTGTGCTTGAGACCAAGAATATCCGCCCCTCGCATATTATTGAGTCTCTTCCAAGCGTGTTTTTCCAATCAGTCTCCCTCATACCGCGATTTAGGGAGACCTATCTTATTAAGGCCAGGAATGAAGTCAACACAAAACCCGATGACATCCTCTCGCTTGATGGCCCATGGAGATGCTTCCTTCTCGCCTAGCACGGTTACTTAACATATTTCTTTAGGACTCCCATGAACCTCTCAAAGGGGTACATATTGTGTAGAAATACGGGCCCCGTAATGACAATCTCGCCGACTAGATGAACTAGGACGCGTCCATGATATTGAAGAAGGATGGTGGGAACACCAGCTCGAAATCGACAAGACATTGCGCCACATCACTCCTTAGTGTTGCTACGATTTCTGGATCGATCACCTTCCGAGATATTGCATTGAGGAATGCACATAGCTTCACAATGGCTAATCGGACGCTTTCCGGTGAAGCCCTCTCAATGCAACCGAAGCAGCTAGTCATAATCACGTGGCAGTCATGAGACTTTAGGTTCTCGAACTTTTCTCCGCATATTTATTATTCCCTTTATATTCGATTTAGAAGCCAGCCGGGACCTTCATATGAGCAGGCATTGAAAGAATATTTCTTTCTTTCTTTCGTAAGAGCGTAGCTGGCAGGACCTTCATACTGCTTCGGAGGCATGCCCTCTTTTTCGCGGTAAGCGCTGCAGGTCCTCTCGTGCCTCGTGTATCTTTTGTCTTCCCATACACGCCCAAGAAGCCTAGCAGGTTCACGCAAAGGTTCTTCGTCACGTGCATCACGCCGATCAAGAGCGGACCTCTAGGTCTTTCCAGAGGGTAGGTCCCAAAATATAGATTTCTTCTTCCACATGGGTGCGTGATTCTCGCGTCATTCGAACAGCTAGTCCGCCGACCCTTTCCAAAGATTACGTAAATCATTGACCATAGCAAGTACGTGATCACCGATACGCATGGCGGGCTTCTTCCGTGATCTGCCTCGCTTTGAAATGCTTGCCTTTCTTTCGACATTGATGGTTGGTCGGAAGAAATCGACGATGGCCCAGCTACACATTCTTCCCGCAGCTTCCCGGTATATACTATCGCGTCAAGTAAACAAAGTGCGTATGCGTGGTATCCTTGTTTGTCCGTCCGAAAGGTTATCGAGAGCGGGCCAATCGTTGATTGTCACGAACAGCAACGCCTTCAGGTCAAATTCTCCTTTTGTGCTCATCTCACGACGTACACCGCTTCCATTCCACAGCTGTAAAAGTTCCTCAACTAATGGCCTTAGGTACACATCAATGTCGTTGCGGGTTGCTTAGGGTCCTTGGATGAGAATTGGCATCATAATGAACTTCCGCTCATGCACATCCAAGGAGGAAGGTTATACATACATAGAGTCACGGGCCAGGTGCTGTGATTGCTGCTCTGCTCCCGAAAGGATTAATGCCATCCGCGCTTAAAGCAAACCATACGCTCCTTTGGGTCCTTTGCAAACTCATCCCAGATTTTCTCTCGATTTTTCTCCATCATGACCCGTCGCCGGGTGCTCTCAACTTCCCGCCTTTCTTACGGTCCTCACTGTGCCATCGCATCAACTTGGCATGCTCTCCATTTCTGAACAGACGCTTCAACCGTGGTATTATAGGAGCATACCACATCACCTTCGCAGAACCCTCTTCCCGGAGGCTCGCCGTCAACATCACCACGGTCATCTCGTCGATCTTATATCAGAATGCACCGCATACCGGCATGCGTCAGATCCTTGTAGGCACCACGGTAGAGGATGCAGTCATTAGGGCATGCATGTATCTTCTCCACCTCCAATCCTAGAGGGCATACGACCTTCTTTGCTGCGTATGTACTGTCGGGCAATTCGTTATCCTTTGGAAGCTTCTTCTTCATTATTTTCAGAGCTTCTCAAATCCTTTATCGAGCACAGATTCTCTGCCTTCCACCGCAGCAATTCGAGTACGGTACCGAGCTTTGTGTTGCCATCTTCGCAATTGGGGTACAACCCTTTTTGTGATCCTCTAACATGCGATCGAACTTCAGCTTCTCCTTTGACTTTCGTGATTGTGTCCTTGCATCGACAATGACCCGCGGAGATCATCATCATGGGGCACATCGTCTCGTTCATCTTGATCTTCAGCAGCTTCGCCGCTAAAGCACCATCGCACATCGTCCGTGCAACTTGATGTTCAGAGCATCACCGTATTCAGGGGCACATAGTTGTCATCGTACTCTTCTTCCTCGCCGCCTTCCATCATAACCCCTATTTCTCCGCGCCTCGTCCCAAACATTATAGTGTGGCATGAAACCCTTGTAAAGAAGGTGGGTGTGAAGGATTTTCCGTCGAGTAAGACTTCAGATTCCCACATATAGGGCATGGACAACACATAAAACCATTCTGCTTGTTTGCCTCAGCCACTTCGAGAAAGCATGCACGCCTTAATGTACTCGGAGGTGTGTCTGCCACCGTACATCCATTGCCGGTTCATCTGCGGCATTATATATAATTATGTGTCAAAAATCATTACAGTAACATCATGAATAGATAATTAAATGACCAAATTAATAGAAGTTCATCATCACATAAAACCAAAGTACATACATAGTTCTCATCTAACAACATAAAGCTCTGCAGAGCATCTAAATTAATTAAACCATACATTGAAACTATGTAAACCATTTCAATGTGAAAACAAATACGATCATAATCGCAACCAAGGTAACAACTGATCCAACGGCATAATGATACCAAGCCTCGGTATGAATGGCATATTTTCTAATCTTTCTCATCTTCAAGCGCATTGCATCCATCTTGATCTTGTGATCATCGATTTACATCCGCAACATGCAACTCCAATATCATCTTCTCCTCCTCAAGTTTTTTATTTTTTCCTTCAAGAAATTGTTTTCTTCTTCAACTAAATTTAACCTCTCGACAATAGGGTCGGTTGGAATTTCCGTTCAACAACCTCCTAGATAAATAATATCTATGTCACGTTATCGGCATAATTTTCATAAACAATAAATGAACCAATAGTTATGAAAAGATAATATATACCACATCCGAATCATAGATGTGACGAGGGCCGACGGGCGGATACCAAAACCATCGCACTATATAAGATGCAATAATAAAAGTAAGAAAATAATACAAGTAAGAATATTTTCCTTCCAGAAAGAAGATAAGAACAAGAGGCTCACCACGGTGGTGCATGGCGATGAGATCGGGCGGGTGATCGACGGCGGTGAAGACGGGACGGGCGTGACGGACCGCTAAACCTAGACAAATATTGAGGAAAATGGAGGTTAGAGGTCGATCTTGGAGAGGAGAAAGCTTAAGTAGTGTGGCTCGGGCATTCCATCGAACACCTTGTGTGCATAGGAGGTGAGCTAGAGCACCACCAAGCCCCCCTCCCCTCGGCCAGAAAAAACAGAGCAGGTGCTCGCTTCTTGCGCGAGGGGCTATATATAGCAGCACCATTAGTCCCGGTTGGTGGCATGAGCCGACTAAAGGGAACACTACTAGAATACCACTACTAATGGCGCACCTAATATGGCCATTAATGGCGCATCACAAAGCGCCATTGACAAGACGCCATTAGTAATTTTACTAATGGCGCACCACCGTGCGCCATTAGTATATGCGAGGGTGCGCCATTAGTATGCCTCCCGGGGCATGTATACCAGGTGCTTTGATACTAATGGCGCACCACCTCCGATGCGCCATTAGTAATCAAGAAGATACTAATGGCGCACTTCCCGTGATGCGCCATTAGTATGCCTGTCATACTAATGGCGCATCGTCATGTGATGCGCCATTAGTATGAATATTAGGTTTTTTTATTTTTTATTTTCTGTTTTTGCACAGGTTACAAAATGTATAATTTGACAAAATATAGACAGCACACATCAACAATAGATTCATCAAATACAATAGAAGATTAGTCTTTGAATACAATTCATCATATTAGTCTCCTAATACAATTCATCATATTAGTCTCCAATTGAAAAGACCGAACAAAGATAGAACATTATATTACAAGTCTCGAGACCGCGAGTAGCGAGTTTATCTTCGCATTACAAGTCGATATCGATCATCTAAACTACCATCACATAGAAGAGAGCTGCGGTCATCACGATGAGCATCATCACGATGAAACTCGCCTTCATCCGGTTCCTCCAACGCTCCCTCCCTCTCCCGCTAGATAGCGGGCGATTCTAGATTCGCCTCGCCCTAGTGGTGTACCTTTGTAATCTGTTACCGCTGAATCGGTGAACCTGTCTCCGACACCCTCCCAGTCATCGAGACTCCGGAACCTTACCTTTGTACACGACATACGCCGGCATCGCTATGCACTAGCCAAACGAAATGTTAGTACCAATTCACGCAGACAATACATAAGCAATATATAAGTATGCAATGAACGATCGGAAGAGAAAAGCAAGACATTAATAGCATCGATTACATCTAAGTTGAACGACTCTCAAACCAAAGAGACATACTACAAGTTCATTAAAGTTTAATTACAACATGAGCCAATCGATGTTTCAGAACTAGACAACTCGACTCAAGGGATCGGAGCGTGGATGAAGCCGCCGTCATCGTGGGAGTCATGAAAGAACGGGCGTTGTCATCCTGCATTTGTAGCATTGTGTCGATGTCACCGTTGGACGGTTGATTTCGAGGTAGAACTGCCCCGAGGTACGGCGACATCTTGATGGATGATTTCCGCAAACTCCGATCGATGCAAAGAATTTTGTCTGAGGTCCGCGTCCCGGATTGCCGACACGCCGCGCCCAATCTTGAGTTTACTCGGTAGCGAAGTTGATGATGGTCCCGCACGATCGCCTGCATGTGATGGATGGCGAGTAGGCACCCTTCGACCGCCAAAGGCTGCTTGACGCAGCGTAACGTCAGATTGTGGGAGAACACGTGTTTGCCGTGATTTATGAATAGGCCTGGTGAAGGTGCCTCCAGATTTGGCGAGCTGGGAGAACATCATCAAGAACCTTCTTGACATTTGTGTAGTCTACGCTCGATCGACGGTCCGGTCGAAATACGTGGCCATGGAATATTTGGGGCTTAGGAGGATGAGCGCAACGGTGTCACCGCAGAAAACACGGAATGTTAAAAGAAAACGATCGAAATGTAAGAATTCATATGTTACGGGCGGTTGAGGGAGGACTTACTCGGGAAAGTAAGGCACGAGGAAGTTATCCTTATCTTGGTTTGCCAGAATGACGCCTTCGAGGTAAGAACTCGCGACTTGCCGGTCCCCAGCGCTGCCCAAGATCTTGGCACGCATGTAGAAGGGGTCGACTATCACGATGTCCGGGGTCTTGTCGCGAATGATCCGCATCTCCATACTCAGCGAAAATAGCCGAACGAAGGTGTAGTGCAGCGGATGAAGGTTCAACATAGCGTGGATGTCATCAAAACGCAGGACGATCGTACGCCCGATGGAGTTATCCACAAAGCCCTTGCCCTCTGGCACCTTGGCCGCGAAAACCGGGTATGCCACATCCTTCTCCCCGAGACGCCGCTTCTCCAAAGAAAGAACACCATCATGCAGACTCGCATAGCACCGTTGCAGCATTGAGCATATTTGTCGGTAGCATCGCCCTACCCGCCACATGCACCTCCTCGAGATATCCTGCGGTGAAGGTGGCCCGTCCTAAGCACGGATCGTACTCGGTGCCGGCTGGCTCGCACCCTTCTTAGTCTTTCTTTTGCGTGCCTTCTTCTTCTCCTGTAATGGGACCGAGTTTTGCTCACAGACCGCCTTCTTGAGTGTGTTGGGGCTGATAATATTTCGCACCTCGCCTATCTGAGGCTCGGTGAAGTCGGCAGCTGGAGGCGTCTCCTGAGAGCTGAACGCTAGACGGCGCCTGTTGCAACTTGGCTTCTCCGCGGTACGAGCTAGATCGCACACGTCTTTTGTTGGGTTTGGTTCTTGAGAAGGAGGCCCCATGAAGTCGCCATCGTACCCATGCTCGGCAAAGTACTGATCGACGTTGCCAAATGTATCATAGTCGTCGTCGTCGTCGTTCTGATCCTGTGCCATATGCATGTTTGGATCCATGGCATAGGGATGTCCGCACCGTTACGGCGGTCTTGCCATGGGGCCGACTTGGCGCCGCACGACCGGGCGGTGTTGTCTTTGAGGTGGTGTCCCCGCCCCAAACGAATCGGCTCTTCGCCAAAGCAGGGCCAGCTCAGCAGGCGCCGAGGGTCATCACGTCATCATCGCCGGCCCGACGGGTCGATTTGGAGGTAACAAGTCGTCGCAGCCTGGCAGCACCAACCAGTTGAACCCTAAACAAGTTGGGTGGCATCCGGGTACCGTGGAACAAGGGTTGCCCGTTGAACGATTTTTCCTTGGCGACATCGACCAACTCGTTGTTCACGAAGTGGAGGAGAGTGCACGGAACATCGGGCGCGCCTGCGAAAACATGTAGGGCGTCGGGATGCCCGATCAAAGGCAAGGAGATGAAGTCCTCGGCCGAGAGAGCTTAATTAGTTACCGTGATGATGGCGCCGAGCTCGGCTAATGTAGAGGCACCGCCAACGGCGGGCGTGCAGATTGACGGAGGGGCCGCTTGCTGCAGAGGTGCGGGCGGCGACACCCGGTGCATTAAGCTCCGTGCGGCGTCGGAGACACCAATGCCGCCTCGCGGGAGGCACCAATGGCCCCGCCATCGCATTATGCGAGTTGCTGGCCGTGAAGCTAGGAATCGGGCGGCCCTCGCTGGGCGCCCGCAATCCACGACTCAACCCCGAGATCAAGGTAGGCACAAGGGCGGTGATCGTCCCTCCAGTCGTTGTTCCACTTGCTCTTGGACAATCTCCGAATCCGCGCCACCTGTGCCTTGAGTTCTTGAACCTCTCGCGCTGGCTTTCGAGCTGGTCTTTTTCTCCTTCCGCACACCAGCGGTATAGTATGACCCCATTTTGTCGACAAGCCTTTGCCGCCACACGACCAGGCGACGCCGGCTTCGAGCTTATCCTTGTTCTTCATTACATTCAACCCCTATTTAGAGTGGTGTCCCAAGGGTTGCTCTGAGTCGACCCCGCTATCGCTTTCGATCATGCGGAAGGAATGTGAACCATTTAGAAATTCGGCTTCATTAATTAGAATGCAACCATATGGAGCTAATTACGCGGGGTGTATTCCTTACGTAACAAGATGAAGCTGCCTGGTCTTCGGATCCGTGGTAAGCTCCTTTGTTTTCGGTCCTTCTTGTACCGGCCCCGACAAAGTTCCTGGTTTGCTTGTCACCGCCAGATGTATCGAAGAGGGGCGGTAGGCCTTGCTCGGCACGGTCCGCCTCCTCCTTGTCCCATATAGGCTCCGCCACTCAGAACCGCCGGGACCGAGTGTGTGTTCCCCTATGTTCAGCTCCGCATTTGTTTCCCCACTCACTTGATTGGGAGCTTGCGGTGCTCGAGCAATTGATCTTGAAGTCGTTGTAGTCATCTTCGTGATCGAAGGATTTTTCTCCTTGATCTTCTCATAACTCTCACCTTTCTCGATCATTCTCTTCACATTGCTTTTCCAAGTAGACAGGGCCTTGCTCATCTTCGTGAGGGCAGCATTGTTCACTTTATTCCCTTTGAGGCTTGTGTTTTCAAATTCAGCGGGAACTTGTATCGTTCGTGCAGCTTCGTGAAGAGGAGGTTGCGCAAATTCCTCGGTCAGATGCCTCGTGTTCTCGGTGTTGATCGAGACGGTGCTCCGGACAATGCACCCGATCTGAAGCGAGTACCCTTGACTATTCGTTCGGGCGCGTTGGATTCCGTTGAGTCCACTTCATAACTTCCTCCTTGAGGGTGCGAAGCACGATCGGGCGCCGTCCTTCCGTTGCCTCTTCTCGGCTGGCTGCCATCGTGTGTGCGCCGCCATCATCGATTGGCATCCTCGGCGGCACCATCGGTGGTGGCATCGGTGTGGTCATCCTCGGCGGCACCATCCGTGGTCTCGGGATCGGTGGGGAAGGCGGCGCCTCATACAAGTGAGGTTGTTCCTCCATCTCTGGGACAGCTCCTGAATGCCTTGCCGCCCGAACCCCGGCCTCATCGTTGTGGGCCATGTTTCTCTCTAAATAGAAACAAAGTTTGGTCAAAAGTTGGTTATTGTCAAGGAACAAGATCATGGTCTCATCATTTAGGGTTTGTCGACACCGAGGCATCCTAAAATCTAAGCTTTTATCATTGAGGGTTTTTCGACGCCAAGGCACCCTAAAAGCCTAACTTTTCATCATTTCGGTTTTATCGACACCGAGGCACCCTAAAAGCCATGCATTAGTCACAAGTACGCCGGGCACTTGATCCTACTTAATTAACTACTAAGATACCCCGGCCCATGCATTAGTCACAAGTACCCCATATGTCCTATTTTTAGCAAAGTCATGCTAAAATTCACGGAAAATTTTCAGCATGATCTTTGCTGAAAATAGGACATATGGAGTACCCGAATTTGCCGGAACGGAAGTTAATCGACATTCCGCAAACTCAAGGGCCTCTCGGGTACCTGCAATATCATTATCCCCGTAATGAAGTCCCCAATGGGTCATTTCAGAAGATCACAAGTAGCATCATCACAAGTACAACATCATCACAAGTACAACAACAACAGCAGAATGAATACAACCATAACAGCAGCATCAACTTTATTCTTCTTCTTCATAAAGACTAATTGTCTAATTGAGCAATACAGCTGACAGTGTGAACAAATAAAAACACAAACTACACCTACATATTTGGGTACCTCTATGGTAGTAACATGCCATTCTCTGCCTAGAGCTCTTGTAGTACGATCTATTCTGCTTAGTACTAAAGTTATAGCAGTATCATGCTTTCATAACCAACTAGTTACCTTTAAGTTCAAATACTGTCCACAAAACCACAACAGAAGTAGCACAAAATCATTCAAGTACCAGTGTTTAACTAAAACTTGGTGTGAATAAGATCCTCTCTGTCAGACTTCATACCAATAATCAAAACCCCAAAACCTGACCCCAACTAGTTACCATAAGGTCAAATATCATCCACAAAACCAAAACAGAAGTAGCACAAAATTATTCAAGTATCATTGTTTAACTAAAACTTGGTGTAAATAAGGTAATAAAAGCAAATTATCCTAGCCAACATGGGTTTTCAGGAAATATTGAGGCGCGCACTTCGATCGACTCACGAGGTACATTCTCAACTAGCATAGTTTGTTTACCTTCAATTCCTATGTGGTTCATTACTTGATTTCCTTTCAGCCTCAAAGTTTATGTTTGTCTTGGTCATATTATGCTTTTGGCAACCACTACAAATGTAAAAGATTTTTTGTGAACTTGGGAAGAAAAGAACCAACTTTCATCAAACAAATAAAAATAAGATCATGAGAAGAATAGTTGTTAGGGTACTGTCATTTATAGGACCATTTAACATTGGCTATGCATTTCTTGGCTGCAACAATCACTGAGTAAGAAATAGGTAGAATAGAATGTATTTTTCTCACTTGGGAAAGTAATCAGTTACAGCAACTTCAATATTTTGTGTCTCTGAATATTTGCATAAATTCCTACGATCATCCATGAGCAGCACCACATAGGAGTTCACAGAGCAGAACATGAGGCAATTAGCTACTGACAGAGCTTTTTGGCCAACACTCATAACACTGATCAACATTTCTCTAACTCAGACTACTTTACACTGATCAACTGTTCTAATGGAGGAGAGGAGGAACATCTGAGGTGGCTACTCACATCTACTTCTGGTGGGTGTTGAGGTAGGACTTCTCGCAGACTCGGAGGCGGAGTAGAGCTGCTGCCGTGGGTTCTTGAGCTCCTGCATCAAGCATGGCCACAACACTCAGTTTATCTACCATAGACAGTTTAGCGAAACAAAAGCAACACACATATGTCTATGAAGTATCTGAATTTTGCAACTTTATTGTGTCTGAAATAGCTTTACTCGATGGTGTTATCGAGCTGAGCAAAGACGCATCAATATTTGCATGTACAGAGATGTGAAATATTTATCAAGTGAATGTAAACATTTGGTGTTTGAATTTATTGACTGGAAGGTGTGCTTCAATGCATACTCACTAAGTGAAATGAGAAATTCCAAGTTGAGATGAGAAATACTCACCGACTAAGATAACACTGTATCCTGTTAGTCTGAAAAATGATGTTGCAAGAGGGCAGGCTTGAGCTCTCAAGTGATATGTTGGTGGAAAAACAGAGGATGGGAGTACTCCTGCGTGCAGCAATATAAAGAGGCACTCAAACAAACGACGCTCACCATTCAAAAATAAAAGCAAACAATGGTTGCAGTTTGAAACAACCACAAAAAATTGGTACTCCACAACCCCAAACACTATTTAAAAGAAGTGCGAGAAGCGGTTTCAGGCTCTCGAGCACCGAAAGTGTTGGGGAACGTAGTAATTTCAAAATTTTCCTACGAACACGCAAGACCATGGTGATGGCATAGCAACGAGAGGAGAGTGTCCGTCCACGCACCCTCGTGAGACCGAAAGCGAAGCGTTATAACAACGCTGTTGATGTAGTCGACGTCTTCACGATCCGACCGATCCAAGCACCGAACGTCGGCACCTCCGAGTTCTGCACACGCTCAGCTCGATGGCGATCCCGGACTCCGATCCAGCAAAGTGTCGGGATGAGTTCCACAAGCACGACGGCGTGGTGGACGATGTTGATGCTCCACCGACGCAGGGCTTCGCCTAAGCTCCGCGACGATATGACTTCTCCGGCGCAGGGCTTCGCCTAAGCTCTCGACGATATGACCAAGTGGAATATGGTGGAAGGGGCACCGCACACGGCTAAGGAACGATCCGTAGATCAACTTGTGTGTCATGGGGTGCCCCCTGCCCCGTGATATAAAGGAGCAAGGAGGAGGTGGCGGCCAAGGGAGGAGGCGCACCAGGGGGGTGTCCTACTCCCACCGGAGTAGGACTCCTCCTTTCCTAGTAGGAGTAGGAGAGTAGGAAGGGAAGGGAGGAAGGGTGTGGCCTCCCCTAGTCCACCCGGACTAGGCCTTGGGCGCGCGGCCTGCCCTAGGCAGCCCTCTCTCTTTCCGCAGGGCCCAATAAGGCCCAATACTTCTCCCGGCGAATTCCCGTAACTCTCCCAGTACTCAAAATACCGAATCATTCGAACCTTCCGAACTCGAATATAGTCGTCCAATATATCGATCTTTACGCCTCGACCATTTCGAGACTCCTCGTCATGTCCCCGATCTCATCCGGGACTCCGAACTCCTTCGGTACATCAAAACTCATAAACTCATAATATAACTGTCATCAAACCTTGTTGCGTGCGGACCCTACGGGTTCGAGAACTATGTAGACATGACCTAGAACCATTCTCGGTCAATAACCAATAGCGGAACCTGGATGCCCATATTGGTTCTTACATATTCTACGAAGATCTTTATCGGTCAAACCGCATAACTACATACGTTGTTCCCTTTGTCATCGGTATGTTACTTACCCGAGATTCGATCGTCGGTATCCAATACCTAGTTCAATCTTGTTACCGGTAAGTCTCTTTACTCGTTCCGTAATACATCATCTCACAACTAACTTATTAGTTGCAATGCTTGCAAGGCTTATGTGATGTGTATTACCAAGAAGGCCTAGAGATACCTCTCCGACAATCGGAGTGACAAAACCTAATCTCGAAATACGCCAACCCAACATGTACCTTTGGAGACACCTGTAGTACTCCTTTATAATCACCCAGTTACGTTGTGACGTTTGGTAGTACCAAAGTGTTCCTCCGTAAACGGAGTTGCATAATCTCATAGTTACAGGAACATGTATAAGTCATGAAGAAAGCAATAGCAACATACTAAACGATCAAGTGCTAGGCTAACGGAATGGGTCATGTCAATCAGATCATTCTCCTAATGATGTGATCCCGTTAATCAAATGACAACTCATGTCTATGGTTAGGAAACATAACCATCTTCGATTAACGAGCTAGTCAAGTAGAGGCATACTAGTGACACTCTGTTTGTCTATGTATTCACACATGTATTATGTTTCCGTTAATACAATTCTAGCATGAATAATAAACATTTATCATGATATAAGGAAATAAATAATAACTTTATTATTGCCTCTAGGGCATATTTCCTTCAGTCTCCCACTTGCACTAGAGTCAATAATCTAGTTCACATCGCCTTGTGATTTAACATCAATAGTTCACATCTATATGTGGTTAACACCCATAGTTCACATCGTCATGTGACCAACACCCAAAGGGTTTACTAGAGTCAATAATCTAGTTCACATCGCTATGTGATTAACACCCAAAGAGTACTAAGGGATGATCATGTTTTGCTCGTGAGAGAAGTTTAGTCAACGGGTCTGTCACATTCAGAGCCGTATGTATTTTGCAAATATTCTATGTCTACAATGCTCTGCACGGGGCTACTCTAGCTAATTGCTCCCACTTACAATATGTATCCAGATTGAGACTTAGAGTCATCTGGATCAGTGTAAAAAGCTTGCATCGATGTAACTCTTTACGACGGGCTCTTTTATCACCTCCATAATTGAGAAATATTTCCTTAGTCTTCACTAAGGATGTTCTTGACCAATGTCCAGTGATCTACTCCTAGATCACTATTGTACTCCCTTGCCAAATACAGAGCAAGGTATACAATAGGTCTGGTACATAGCATAGCATACTTTATAGAACCTATGACTGAGGTATAGGGAATGACTTTCATTCTCTTTTCTATTTTTCTGCTGTGGTCGGGATTTGAGTCTTACTCAATTTCACACCTTTTGCAACACAAGCAAGAACTTTTCTTTGACTGTTCCATTTTGAACTTCTTCAAAATCTTGACAAGGTATGTACTTATTGAAAAACTTATCAAGCGTTTTTGATCTATCTCAATAGATCTTGATGCTCAATTTGTACGCAGCTTCTCCGAGGTCCTTCTTTGAAAAACTCCTTTCAAATACTCCTTTATGCTTTGCAGAATAATTCTACATTATTTCCGATCAACAATATGTCATTCACATATACTTATCAGAAATGCTGTAGTGCTCCCACTCACTTTCTTGTAAATACAGGCTTCTCCAAAAGTCTGATATAAAACCATATGCTTTGATCACACTATCAAAGCGTTTATTCCAACTCCGAGATGCTTGCACCAGTCCATAGATGGATCGCTGGAGCTTGCACATTTTGTTAGCTCCTTTAGGATTGACAAAACCTTCGGTTGCATCATATACAACTCTTCTTTAATAAATCCATTAAAGAATGTACTTTTGACATCCATTTGCCAGATTTCATAAAATGTGGCAATTGCTAACATGATTCGGACAGACTTAAGCATCGCTACAGATTGAGAAAGTCTCATTGTAGTCAACACCTTGAACTTGTCGAAATCTTTTGTGACAAGTCGAGCTTTGTAGATAGTAACACTACTATCGATGTCCGTTTCCTCTTGAAAATCCATTTGTTTAACATGGCTTGCTGATCATCGAGCAAGTCAATCAAAGTCCATACTTTGTTCTCATACATGGATCCTATCTCAAATTTCATGGCCTCAAGCCATTTCATGAATCTGGGCTCATCATCGCTTCCTCATAGTTCGTAGGTTCATCATGGTCTAGTAACATGACTTCCGAACATGATTACCGTACCACTCACAGTGCGGATCTTACTCTGGAAGACCTACGAGGTTTGGTAGCAACTTGATCTAAAGTTTCATGATCATCATCATTAACTTCCTCACTAATTTGGTGTAGGAATCACTGGAACTGATTTCTGTGATGAACTACTTTCCAATAAGGGAGAAGGTACAATTACCTCATCAAGTTCTACTTTCCTCCCACTCACTTCTTTCGAGAGAAACTTCTTCTCTAGAAAGGATCCATCTTAGCAACGAAAAACTTGCCTTCGGATCTGTGTTAGAAGGTGTACCCAACTATTTCCTTTGGGTATTCTATGAAGACGCACTTCTCCAATTGGGTTCGAGCTTATCAGGATGAAACTTTTTCACATAAGCATCGCAGCCCCAAACTTTAAGAAACGTCAACTTGGGTTTCTTGCTAAACCACAGTTCATATGTTGTCGTCTCAACGGATTTAGATGGTGCCCTTTTAATGTGAATGCAGCTGTCTCTAATGCATAACCCCAAAACTATATTGGTAAATCTGTAAGAGACATCATAGATCGCACCATATCCAATAAAGTGCGGTTATGACGTTCGGACACACCATAACGTTGTGGTGTTCCAGGTGGCGTGAGCTGTGAAACTATTCCACATTGTTTTAATTGAAGACCAAACTCGTAACTCAAATATTCATCTCCACGATCAGATCGCAGAAACTTTATTTTCTTGTTACGATGATTTTCCACTTCACTCTGAAATTCTTTGAACCTTTCAACTATTTCAGACTTATGCTTCATCAAGAAGATATACCCATATCTGCTCAAATCATCTTTTGAAGGTCAGAAAATAACGATACTTGCCGTGAGCTTTAACACTCATCGGACCGCATACATCAGTATGTATTATTTCCAATAAGTCAGTAGCTTGTTCCATTGTTCCGGAGAACGGAGTTTTAGTCATCTTGCCCATAAGGCACGGTTCGCAAGCATCAAATGATTCATAATCAAGTGATTCCAAAAGTCCATCAGCATGGAGTTTTCTTCATGCGCTTTACACCAATATGACCTAAACGGCAGTGCCACAAACAAGTTGCACTATCATTATTAACTTTGCATCTTTTGGTTTCAATATTATGAATATGTGTATCACTATGATCGAGATCCAATGAACCATTTTCATTGGGTGTGTAACCATATAAGGTTTTATTCATGTAAACAGAACAACAATTTATTCTCTTACTTAAATGAATAACCGTATTGCAATAAACATGATCAAATCATATTTATGCTCAACACTAGTAAATCATCTTTGATTCCACTGAATATGTCTGATGAAGAGGGTCAACGTATGGCGGCTTTGATTGGATGTGATGTTGGCTCTATGCCATTTACTTACCTGGGATTGCCAATGGGTACTACTCGACCCACAATATATGACTTGCTACCTTTAGTGGACCGCATTGAGAGACGATTATCTGCCTCATCCTGTCTGTTGAATCAGGGTTGCCGGCTGCAACTCCTGAAATCGGTTTTATGTTCCATGTCAATATACTTCTTGTGTTCCCTTTCACTACCTCAAGGAATTTTGAAACAGATAGAACGTATCATGCGGCAAAGCCTGTGGCGAGGCAACTCTGACACGCCAAGACAATCTTTGGCAGCTTGGGAGTTAGTTTGTCGGCCCAAGAACCAGGGAGGACTTGGGGTTTTGGACCTTGGCAAACAAAATGAGGCCTTGTTGATCAAGCATCTCTTCAAATTTTATAATAAGTTGGATGTACCCTGGGTTTCACTTATCTGGGACACATATTATGCTGTTGCTCCGCCCCAAGTAACGCAAAGTTGTGGTTCCTTTTGGTGGCGTGATGTGATGAAACTTTACGGCAAATTTTGTAAGTTGGCCATCCCTCATGTTCGCTCCGGGGACTCGGTGGTTTTCTGGCTGGATCGGTGGCATCTTAATAACGAGGTGGTTGTCATGGAACAGTGTTTCCCGCGGCTTCATTCTTTTGTCATTGATGACACACTTACCATTAAGAATGTGATGGAGCTGCCTGTCCCGACCGACAATTTTCACCTGCCTTTATCAGTTGAAGCTTTTGAGGAATTCAATCAACTTCAGGCTATAATGCCTCTCATAAACTTACATGAGGGAGTTAGTGACGTATGGAAATGGCCTTCAAAAACTGGGGACTATCAATCCAGGATCTACTATTTGTCTTGTTTTTCTGAAGTCGTGGCTGACCCTCTTTTTCGGTGGATCTGGAAATGTGCTTGCACTCTCAAGCTCAAGGTGTTTGGATGGCTTCTTTTGATGGATCGTCTGAACACTAGGGATATGATGCAGAGATGTCATTGGATTATCCAGGATGATACTTGTGCCATTTGCTTCTCGTGTTTGCATGAAGATAGAACTCATCTCTTTTTGCTTGCAACTTTAGCCAACGATGTGCGGAATTATTTGGGCATTTCATGGAATGTTCAACCTAATCAGACCACTTTTGAAATGGCTTGTGAGGCCAGGAGGGAATTTGGTCAACCGTTTTTCACTGAGGTAGTATTTACGGCCACCTGGAATATTTGGACCCAAAGGAATGGAAGGATCTTCAGAAATGAGCTGCCCACTTTCCGAGCTTGGAGGAGGAATTTTATTCATGATATTACTCTCTTAGCTCATAGAATCAAGTGTAAATATAGAGATAGACTAACTGATTGGATAGATTCTTTACACTAATCCCCCCCTGTAAGTAGCCTTCTTTTCCCCTTTTGTTTACCTTTCTAATTCTGTACAGATTCTATAATTGTTTTAATAAAGGGCTGTGAGGCTGTTGCCTTGCAGTACATAGTCAAAAAACACCAAATAACACTTATTTAGGTTCCACACTAATCCCGAAAGTATAGGGAGTGTGCGATGATGATCATATCAATCTTGGAACTACTTCCAACACTCATCGTCACTTCCCCTTCAACTAGTCTCTGTTTATTCTGTAACTCCTGTTTCGAGTTACTAATCTTAGCAACCGAACGAGTATCAAATACTCAGGGGCTACTATAAACACTAGTAAGGCACACATCAATAACCTGTATATCAAATATAACCTTGTTCACTTTGCCATCCTTCTTATCCACCAAATATTCAGGGTAGTTCGCTTCCAAAGACCAGTTCCATTGCAGCAAAAGTACTCAGTCTCAGGCTTAGGTCTAGACTTGGGCTTCTTCACTCGAGCAGCAACTTGCTTGCCGTTCCTTTTGAAGTTCCCCTTCTTGCCATTTTCCTTGAGACTAGTGGTCTTGTCAACCATCAACACTTGATGTTTTTCTTGATTTCTACCTTCGCCGATTTTAGCATCGCGAAGAGCTCGAGAATCTTTTTCGTCATCCCTTGCATACTATAGTTCATCACGAAGTTCTACTAACTTAGTGATGGTGACTAGAGAATTCTGTCAATCACTATCTTATCTGGAAGATTAACTCCCACTTGATTCAAGCGATTGAAGTATTCAGACAATCTGAGCACATGCTCACTAGTTGAGCGATTCTCCTCCATCTTTTAGCTATAGAACTTGTTGGAGACTTCATATCTCTCAACTCGGGTATTTGCTTGAAATATTAACTTCAATTCCTGGAACATCTCATATGGTCCATGACGTTCAAAACGTCTTTGAAGTCCCGATTCTAAGCCGTTAAGCATGGTGCACTAAACTATCAAGTAGTCATCATATTGAGCTAGCCAAACGTTCATAACGCCCAGATTCGCTCATATTGAGCTAGCCAAACGTTCATAACGCCCGCATCTGCTCCTGCAATAGGTCCGTCACCTAGCGGTGCATTAAGGACATAATTCTTCTGCAGCAGCAATGAGGATAAACCTCAGATCACGGATCCAATCCGCATCATTGCTACTAACATCTTTCAATACAATTTTCTCTAGGAACACATATAAAAACATAGGGAAGCAACAACGCGAGCTATTGATCTACAACATAGTTTGCAAAATACTACCAGGACTAAGTTCATGATAAATTTAAGTTCAATTAATCATATTATTTAAGAACTCCCACTTAGACTGACATCTCTCTAGTCATCTTAAGTGATTACGTGATCCAAATCAACTAAACCATGTCCGATCATCACGTGAGATGGAGTAGTTTCAATGGTGAACATCACTATGTTGATCATATCTACTATATGATTCACGCCGACCTTCGGTCTCCGTGTTCGAGGCCATATCTGTTATATGCTAGGCTCGTCAAGTTTAACCTGAGTATTCCGCATGTGCAACTGTTTTGCACCCGTTGTAGATGGACGTAGAACTTATCACACCCGATCGTCACGTGGTGTCTGGGTACTACTGAACTTTGGCAACGGTGCATACTCGAGGAGAACACTTCTTGATAATTTTAGTGAGAGATCATCTTATAATGCTACCGTCAATCAAAGCAAGATAAGATGCATAAAGGATAAACATCACATGCAATCAATATAAGTGATATGATATGGTCATCATCATCTTGTGCTTGTGATCTCCATCGCCAAGCACCGTCATGATCACCATCGCCACCGCGCGACACCTTGATCTCCATCGTAGCATCGTTGTCGCCTCGCCAACTATTGCTTCTACGACTATCGCTACTGCTTAGTGATAAAGTAAAGCAATTACATGGCGTTGCATTTCATACAATAAAGCGACAACCATATGGCTCCTGCCATTGCCGACAACTCGGTTACAAAACATGATCATCTCATACAATAAAATATAGCATCACGTCTTGACCACATCACATCACATCATGCCCTGCAAAACAAGTTAGACGTCCTCTACTTTGTTGTTGCAAGTTTTACGTGGCTGCTACGGGCTGAGCAAGAACCGTTCTTACCTACGCATCAAAACCACAACGATAGTTTGTCAAGTTGGTGCTGTTTTAACCTTCGCAAGGACCGGGCGTAGCCACACTCGGTTCAACTAAAGTGAGAGAGACAGACACCCGCCGGTCACCTTTAAGCAACGAGTGCTCGGGCGGTGAAACCAGTCTCGCGTAAGCGTCTGGCGTAATGTCGGTCCGGCCGCTTCATCTCACAATACCGCTGAACCAAAGTATGACATGCTGGTAAGCAGTATGACTTATATCGCCCACAACTCACTTGTGTTCTACTCGTGCATATGACATCAACGCATAAAACCAGGCTCGGATGCCATCATTGGGGAACGTAGTAATTTCAAAAATTTCCTACGAACACGCAAGACCATGGTGATGGCATAGCAACGAGAGGGAGAGTGTCCGTCCACGCACCCTCGTGAGACCGAAAGCGAAGCGTTATAACAACGCTGTTGATGTAGTCGTGCGTCTTCACGATCCGACCGATCCAAGCACCGAACGTCACGGCACCTCCGAGTTCTGCACACGCTTCAGCTCGATGGCGATCCCGGACTCGATCCAGCAAAGTGTCGGGATGAGTTCCGTCAGCACGACGGCGCAGGACGATGTTGATGCTCCACCGACGCGGGGCTTCGCCTAAGCTCTGCGACGATATGACTTCTCCGCGCAGGGCTTCGCCTAAGCTCTCGACGATATGACCAAGTGGAATATGGTGGAAGGGGCACCGCACACGGCTAAGGAACGATCCGTAGATCAACTTGTGTGTCATGGGGTGCCCCCTGCCCGTATATAAAGGAGCAAGGAGGAGGTGGCCGGCCAAGGAGGAGGCGCACAGGGGGGAGTCCTACTCCCACCGAGTAGGACTCCTCCTTTCCTAGTAGGAGTAGGAGAGTAGGAAGGGAAGGGAGGAAGGTGCGGCCCTCCCCTAGTCCAATTCGGACTAGGCCTTGGGGCGCGCCTGCCCTAGGCAGCCCTCTCTCTTTCCCGCAGGGCCCAATAAGGCCCAATACTTCTCCCGGCGAATTCCCGTAACTCTCCGGTACTCAAAAATACCGAATCATTCGAACCTTTCCGAACTCCGAATATGGTCGTCCAATATATCGATCTTTACGTCTCGACCATTTCGAGACTCCTCGTCATGTCCCCGATCTCATCCGGGACTCCGAACTCCTTCGGTACATTAAAACTCATAAACTCATAATATAAGCATCATCGAAACCTTAGCGTGCGGACCCTACGGGTTCGAGAACTATGTAGACATGACCTAGAACCATTCTCGGTCAATAACCAATAGCGGAACCTGGATGCCTATATTGGTTCCTACATATTCTACTGAAGATCTTTATCGGTCAAACCGCATAACTACATACGTTGTTCCCTTTGTCATCGGTATGTTACTTACCCGAGATTCGATCGTCGGTATCCAATACCTAGTTCAATCTCGTATACGGTAAGTCTCTTTACTCGTTCCGTAATACATCATCTCACAACTAACTTATTAGTTGCAATGCTTGCAAGGCTTATGTGATGTGTATTACCGAGAAGGCCTAGAGATACCTCTCCGACAATCGGAGTGACAAAACCTAATCTCGAAATCGCCAACCCAACATGTACCTTTGGAGACACCTGTAGTACTCCTTTATAATCACCCGATTACGTTGTGACGTTTGGTAGTACCAAAGTGTTCCTCCGTAAACGGAGTTGCATAATCTCATAGTTACAGGAACATGTATAAGTCATGAAGAAAGCAATAGCAACATACTAAGCGATCAAGTGCTAGGCTAACGGAATGGGTCATGTCAATCAGATCATTCTCCTAATGATGTGATCCCGTTAATCAAATGACAACTCATGTCTATGGTTAGGAAACATAACCATCTTCGATTAACGAGCTAGTCAAGTAGAGGCATACTAGTGACACTCTGTTTGTCTATGTATTCACACATGTATTATGTTTCCGGTTAATACAATTCTAGCATGAATAATAAACATTTATCATGATATAAGGAAATAAATAATAACTTTATTATTGCCTCTAGGGCATATTTCCTTCAGAAAGTACCAGGACCAACATGTAGAAATCTGCCCCCTTGCCAATTTACCTTTACGAGCAACATCTACAAATCAAAACAGAAGAGATGCAAGCCAAAACTACTTCTGAGTAGCAAACCAGTGAACAACTATAAACCATAGAACTTAGGGAACCACAGCCAAAAAATGTGATGCGTGTAAAAATAAAAGAAATATTTCTTTGCGGTAGGACGTGCGAGTTCTTCAAAACATTTGATGCGTAAGATTTAGTGCAAAGGAGAAAGATATATATTTCACTCTCAACAATATAACCAAAGGTTATCCCGCATCAAAAGCTCCCACTTGTTGTGGGGGCCTGGGAAAGGGAATTATTAGGTTCTTAGGCAGCATTTCCTTGTTTGACTTTTTAAGGATACTAACTCAAACCCTGGACTTCCGGGATACAAGTGGAGATACTGCCATTCTCTTGTGGATACAAGTACAATTCCTCAAATGAACATCTCAATTCTTACAAATGCCTGCATAATTATTATTTTTAAAAGAGGCAACGCTGCATAAGGTTCAGTTTTAAAGCATTTGCTCATTGATTCACAGAAAAACAAGGCAACGCGAGCTATCATTTATTCAATTCTAAAACCAAATGGGCCATTTTGGCACCACCAAGGCTCAACTATCATGCGTATAGATGCTGAAATATATATATTACAGGACAAGAACTAATAGGCGGCCTAAACACCAATGTGATGAGTATAGATGCTGCAGCACAAATCAGTAAGTAATATTATTAGCGTATATGCAGAGAAGGAAAAATCAAGTAAGCTAGACCACTACATGGTTTCATGACACCAAATTATCACCTGAAAGCTGAAACGATAAATGGACACTTCTACAAACCAAATATGCATTATTCACTAAAACTAGCAGAGACAAGGTTGCAAACATTCTGTCATGAATTGCAAATGGAATGGATAAATTTGAGACAGAAGGCATGAAGGTGGTCGTACCTTGGGCGGGTCGAGGGAGGCGGGTCGACGGTGGTGTGGACGGGCGGGTCGAGGTGGGGCAGCGGCGCTGGGCGGGTCGAGGCGGCGCTGGGCTGCGGGTCGGGCGGCGTCTGGGCGGCGTCCGGGGCGGGTCGGGCGGCGTCTGGGCGGGCGTCCGGGCGGCGGGTCGGGCAGCGTCCGGGCGGCGTCCGGGCGGCGGGTCGGGCGGGTCGAGGCGGCGTCGGCGCGGATCCGGCATCCGCCCGGGCGGCGAGGAGAGGGCGAGGGAGGGAGAGGGCGAGGGCGAGGGCGAGGGCGAGGGCAGCGGCGGGCGGCTGTGGATCGAGAGGAGAGAACTGGCGAGGGGGATCGGGCGAAGGGGGATCGGGCGAAGGGGGGATCGGGCGAAGGGGGGCCACAATACTAATGGCGCACCTCACCGTGGTGCGCCATTAGCATGTCCACACTAATGGCGCACCCCACCGTGGTGCGCCATTTTTTTTTTATTTCCACTCAAGCCAAAAGGTTATGTACTACCAGAACCTATCCATGTCAAGCCCACTCTACTAGCTCGACTGGTCAGCCTCCAGTTCTCACACCAGGAGGTCCTGGGTTCGACTCCCAGGCTCCACAATTTTTTTTTACCATTTAAAAAGCGGTTGAGTAGGGGAATCGAGGGTGCGGGGGGTCAGCGGCGGCGGCCGGTGGACTGGGAGGGTGCTCGGCGGCGAGGGGGACCGGATCTGGCGAGGTGGGACAGCGATCGAGATGGAGGGCGATCGAGGTGGGCTCCACAAAAAAAATTTTAGCATTTAAAAAGCTGTTTGATACTTATTTGTGTTTAAAAATGTTCAAACTTGTTTAAATAATAACAGTAATATTTTTTTATAAGACAGTAGCATTTAAAAAGCTGTTTGATACTTATTTTTTATAAGACGGTCTGCTGGGTGCGGGGGTCGTGGCGGTTGAGTAGGGAATCGAGGTGCGGGGGGTCGGCGGCGGTGGACTGGGGGTGCTCGGCGAGGGCCGGATCTGGCGAGGTGGGATAGCGATCGAGATGGAGGGGATCGAGATCGAGTGTCCATGAAATTTAAAAATATTCATGATAGTTCAAAAGTACCCATGAAATACAATCGAGAAATGAAGGCTACGATTTAAATACAATCGATCTTAGCTAGCTATCTGTTCACAATCTTCTTGCCCTTCTTTTTCGCAAATGGAGTTCTTCTCGTGGAACGGACGTCCTTTAGGTAGGGTGGTCCTGCTTCTTCTTGTGGTGTATGCTGCTACTTCATCATCGTCGTCATGTTCGATCCTCGGTCGGCGTGCTTGTCAAGTCTTGCTCATTGGCTACTCCATCCATTCCGATGATCTTCCTTTTGCCTCTCCTCACGACAACACGAGTGGGCTTTGGCGGTCGGTAATGAAGAAGCATTGGTCCACTTGGGAAGCCAGTACCCATGGCTCATTTTTCATGGTGATGTTTGCGCCCTGGGTCTTGGATTTGGCTTCGTATAACCATGGTGGTGAAATACCGGTCTTCTTTTATGACGTTCTTGGCCCATCGACACGGAACATCGGACCTTCTCTCCAACAGCTCAGCTCCCAGATCTCCTCGATCCTTCCGTAGTATCTGTCCTTGTCGTTACCGTGTAGGATTCCATCGTTACCCGGAGTTCGATAACCATCGCTCTTCATGTCCTTGGCCTCGTGTAGAATGTGTAGCCGTTGATATCGTGACGCCTCATAGGTCATCGAGTTGTGCTCGGCGCCTGTGACAAGGCGAATATGAGTTGTTCTTCCACGGAAGAATCCTCATGTAAAGGGTACGACGAAGCTTATGCTTGAACCAACGCGTGAAACATGAGTTGTGCTCTTTGAGTGTATCTCCGTCCGTCCTCTGTTGGCCTCGGTCATTGTACGCCTTTTAATAAAGGTTTTGTGCTCTACCACCCAAGGATCGACCACGTCTATGTGTTGTAGCGCGACTAGGTTTGCTCTTTCAAAGTCTGCGAGTCGACCCTCGAAGTCGACATGCATTTCGCGCGACCCTCACGGTGACCCCATCCAGCGAGCCTGCCGAGGTGCTGCTGACGGGCAGACCAACGGGTTCTCGATGCCTAGATAATTCGTGCGAGGGAGATGCACTCTTGATCGAAAAGCCCCGGCTATGCTTCCTTCGGGCGTGACATGTTGCGAACGTATCCTTTGATGACACCATTCATCCTTTCGAACGGCATCATGCTGTGCAGGAACGTCGGCCCGAGTTGGATGATATCCTCCACTATATGGACCAGCAGATGCACGATAACGTCAAGAATGCGGGCGGAAGTACATCTCAAGCTCGCATAGTATCACCACGATCTCTTCCTGTAGCCTTCGAGTTGCCTCACGCCAATCGACTTCCGAGATGACGTCGAAGAAGTTGCATAGGCCAAATAGCATTTCACGGACGTGCGCGTCCATGATCCCAATGGATTGCAACCGAAGTATCTGCGTCATCAAGACGTGTGACGGTCGTGAGACTTCATCCCGTTGAACTTCGCTTCACTGGGTCAAGGTATCTGCTTATCTTCCCAGCGTAACCGTAAGGAAGTTTTACTCCTAGGAGGCAGGTGAAAACTGCTCGATCTCCTCCCGACTTAGAGTGAAGCACGCGGAGGGTAGTCATTTACGGTCTTCTTGGCCTTTTTGCCTTTGCGACGACTTTCTGTGTCCTGCTTCGCCTCATCATCATCATCATCATCATCATCATCATCATCATCATCATATATAGCGTGAAGCTCCTGCCTGATGCCCATTGATTTCAAGTCTGCCCTTGCTTTCGGCCCATCTTTGGTCCTCTCTGGCATGTTGAGCAGGGTACCAAGCAGACTCTCGCACACGTTCTTCGTGATATGCATGACATCAAGGCTGTGAGGCACACGGTGGATCTTCCAGTACGGCAAGTCCCAGAAAACAGACCTCGTTTTCCATACCTTCAGCAGCGGCTCTGGCGCCTTTCGCTTCTTTCCGGCTCGCGCCTTTTGCTTCTTTCGGCGGTGGGCAGTCTTTCCAATTTTCCAACAGCTTGTCTATTTCCTCGCCGCTCCTCGTACACGGCGTTTTCGGGGTTCGGTTTCACCATCGAACAGATCCTTGCGTTTCCTCCACGGGTCATCGTCGCGAAGCCACCTTCGATGTCCCATGAACACGGTTTTCGAAGACCCGGGATCTCTATCTAGCTGGCGATACGTTGTGTCATCCATGCACCTTACGCATCCGTAAAATCCGTGGACTACCTGCCCGCGACATATCCGTAATCGAGATAGTCGTGCACCGTCGTGAGCAGTGCGGCTCTCATAGGGAAATATTCTTTCTCTGCGGCGTCCACGATTGGCTGGCGTTTTCCACAGCGTGTCAAGCTCCTCTTTCAGCAGCCCCAGATACTGATTGATGTCGCTCCCTGGTTGTTTCGCCCTTCAATTAGCATACTCATGTGAATGTACTTCCTCTTCATGCACAACCAGGGGAAGGTTGTACATCCACACAAACACAGGCCAGGTGCTATGTGTGCTTCTCCGCTGCCAAACGGATTGACTCCATCGGTGCTCGCGCCCAAAGACGATGTTCCTTGGATCGTTCCCAAATTCCGAGTCTTGAAGTTCAACGCTTGCCACCGCTCGCATCCTTAGGGTGACTCAGCATCTTGTCTTTTTTATCTATCTCCGGATCATTTGCGTCATCTTCCCGCTTCTTCTCCTCCCTATCCGCGTGCCAACGCAGGAGCTTTGCTACCTTAGGGTCCGCGAAATAGCGCTGCAGACGAGGAGTGATCGGAAAGTACCACACCACTTTTCGAGGAGCTTTCTTCCTCTTCTTGTATCGAGTGACGCCGCACACCGGACATATGGTAGACTCCGCATGCTCGTCCCGATAAATGATGCAATTGTTCATGCACACATGGTATTTCACGTGCGGTAAATCCAGAGGACACACGATTTTCTTCGCCTCCTCCAAACTGGTCGGGCACTTGTTCCCCTTGGGAAGACGTTCGTGCCAGAATGACATGTTCTCGTCGAAGCATGCGTCGGTCATTTTGTGTTTTACCTTCATCTCCAGGGCCATGAGCGTTACTTTCAGGCGGGTATCCTCGGCCTGCATCCTTCATACAATGGAGTAACGCGTCTAACTCAAGTTGATCCATCTTGGCTTTCTCTCGGCGGCAGCTCTTGCGTTATCCGTCCGCTTGAGAAGCAGCTCTTGAATATGAGGGTCCTGCACCCAGCCCATCGATGGTCCAGCGTCGTCGCTCCGCCGCATCATCATCTTCATGATCATGCCCGTCGCCTGCTCCGCATCTTCCTCATCATCATGTCCTGCATCTTCTACATGATGACGTGTACAGCATCACGATCGTGATCATCTCCGGGGATTCTTCGTCTTCTCGCCCGCCCGAGCGCGGTGGTTGTCTTGCTGCCCTTCCTCATTTCTTGCCCGCCCGCATGGACGACTTCAGATTCATCTTCATCACCTTGCCACCGATAGCCATCCATGAAACCACGCAACAGCAGGTGGTCCCGCACCTGCCGAATCCGGGTCCGCAATAAGGCTCTTCACTTGCATCTTCGACACGGACATCTTATCTCCGTCTCGTTCTTTTGAAGCATCTCGCCTTCGCGGACCTCAAAAACCTATTCACGATGCCTTCGGTCATCGTGCGGACCATGGTCGCTCAAGGGTAGAGCAAAACGATATTTTAGAACCAAGAAAAATTTGGCATGACTTTCCTAAAATAGGACCAAAAGGATGCTTAATGCCAAAATTCTCGCTAAACGGAAATGACTCAACATTCCGCAAAATATTGGCAACTATCGCATTTCAAATACCGTACACCTCCAAACACAAACACATATGCAAACACCACAAACATATGCAACACCACGAACATACATAGATCTAGCTAGGCAGTAAAAAGTGCATGTGCACATTGTTGTAAGGAGAACAACCTAAATATAGCTTCCCCCCTTACTTACCTATTAAAACAAGGTAATTTAACCACTTAATTTGAATGAATCTATGGTGGAAATGAGGTGAAAAAGAGGAGGCACCAGAGACAAGGAGGAGGTGGAGAGAATGAAGTGGGGAGAAAGTGAGTGTGTGGGTAGGAGAGGCTGTCCCAAATATCTTGTTGCTGCCCACTAATGGCGCACCATCTTTCCGGTGCGCCATTAGTGTCATTTCCATCTATAGCCCTTTTCCTAGTAGTGGAAGCCTTTGGTCCCGGTTCATGCCACCAACCGGGACCAATAGTGGTGGGCCAGGAGCCAGGACCATTGGTCCCGGTTCGTCCCACCAACCGGGACCAAAAGGTCCGGACGAACCGGGACCAATGGCCCACGTGGCCCGGCCGGCCCCTTGGGCTCACGAACCGGGATAAATGCTCACATTAGTCCCGGTTCTGGATTGAACCGGGACTAATGGGCAAAACAGGCCTCAACGATAGCGCCTTTTTCTACTAGTGTTATAAAAATAAAAGAGGCCAAAGATGCCCACCAAAAAGAAAGAAAAAAAGAAAAAGAAAAAAAAAGAGAAAAAGAAAAAGAAGAAGAAGAAAAATATAAAAAGAGAGAAAAAGAGAGAAGGGACAATTGCTACTATCTCTTTTTCCACACTTGTGCTTCAAAAATAGCACCATGATCTTCATGATAGAGAGTCTCATATGTTGTCACTTTCATATACTAGTGGGAATTTTTCATTATAGAACTTGGCTTGTATATTCCAATGATGGGCTTCCTCAAAGTGCCCTAGGTCTTCGTGAGCAAGCAAGTTGGATGCACACCCACTTAGTTCATATATTTATAGCTCTATTGCATCCGTTGCATGGCAATCCCTACTCACTCACATTGATATCTATTGATGGGCATCTTCATAGCCCGTTGATACGCCTAGTTAATGTGAGACTATCTTCTCCCACTTTTTGTCCTCACAACCACCACCATTCACCACCATAGTGCTATGTCCATGGCTTGCGCTCATGTATTGCGTAAGAGTTGAAAAAGCTGAAGCGTGTTAAAAAGTATGAAACAATTGCTTGGCTCATCATCGGGGTTGTGCATGATGGGAGTATTTTGTGTAATGAAAATGAAACATGGCCTAACTATATGACTTTGTAGGGATAAGCTTTCTTTGGCTATGTTATTTTGATAGGACATGATTATTTGTTAGTATGCTTTGAAGCATTATTATTTTTATGTTTTATAAGCTTTTATCTTGAATCATTTGGATCTGAACATTCGTGCCACATTAAAGAAAATTACATTACGAATTATGCTAGGTAGCATTCCACATCAAAAATTCTCTTTTTATCATTTACCTACTCGAGGATGAGCAGGAATTAAGCTTGGGGATGCTTGATACGTCCCCAACGTATCTATAATTTTTGATTGTTCCATGCTATTATATTACCCCTTTTGGGTGTTTATGGGCTTTATTTTATACATTTATATCATTTTTGGGACTAACCTACTAACTGGAGGCCCAGCCCATGTTGCTGTTTTTTTGCCTATTTCAGTATTTCGAAGAAAAGGAATATCAAACGGAGTCCAAACTGAATGAAACCTTCGGGAGCGTGATTTTTGGAACGAACAAGATCCGGAGAGCTTGGAGTGCAAGTCAAGAAGCTCCCGAGGACCCCATGAGAGAGGGGGCCGCCCCCCTGTAGGGCACGCCCCCTGTCTCGTGGGCCCCTCGGGTGGCCACCGACGTACTTCTTCTTCCTATATATACCTACGTACCCCGAAAACATCCAGGAGCACCACGAAACACAATTTCCACCGCCGTAACCTTCTGTATCCGTGAGATCCCATCTTGGAGCCTTCGCCGGCACTCTGCCGAAGGGGGAATCGACCATGGAGGGCTTCTACATCAATGTCCTTGCCCCTCCTATGAATTGTGAGTAGTTTACCACAGACCTATGGGTCCATAGTTATTAGCTAGATGGCTTCTTCTCTCTTTTTGGATCTCAATACAATGTTCTCCCCCTCTCTTGTGGAGATCTATTCGATGTAATCTCTTTTTGCGGTGTGTTTGTCGAGATCCGATGAATTGTGGGTTTATGATCAGATTTATCTATGGATAATAATTGAATCTTCTCTGGATTATTTTATGTATGATTGAGTTATCTTTGCAAGTCTCTTCGAATTATCAGTTTGGTTTGGCCTAGTAGATAGATCTTTCTTTCCATGGGAGAAGTGCTTAGCTTTGGGTTCAATCTTGCGGTGTTCTTACCCAATGACAGAAAGGGTTGCAAGACACGTATTGTATTGTTGCCATCAAGGATAACAAGATGGGGTTTATATCATATTGCATGAGTTTATCCTTCTACATCATGTCATCTTGCTTAATGCGTTACTCTGTTCTTATGTACTTAATACTCTAGATGCAGGCAGGAGTCGGTCGATGTGTGGAGTAATAATAGTAGATGCAGGCAGGAGTCAGTCTACTTGTTATGGACGTGATGCCTATATACATGATCATGCCTAGATAATGTCATAACTATGCACTTTTCTATCAATTGCTATAGTAATTTGTTCACCCACCGTAATACTTATGCTATCTTGAGAGAAGCCTCTAGTGAAACCTATGGCCCCGGGTCTATCTCTTATCATATTTTCTTTCAATCTACTTTTATTTGCATCTTTACTTTTTGCATCTATATTATAAAATACCAAAAATATATTTATCTTATTATACTATCTCTATCAGATCTCACTTTCGCAAGTGGCCGTGAAGGGATTGACAACCCCTTTATTGCGTTGGTTGCGAGTTCTCAGTTTGTTTGTGTAGGTGCATGGGACTTTTGAGGAGCCTCCTACTGGATTGATACCTTGGTTCTCAAAACTGAGGGAAATACTTACGCTACACTTGCTGCATCACCCTCTCCTCTTCGGGGAAAACCAACGCTAGCTCAAGACGTAGCAATGCCTACACCAACTAGAGAGGAAGCTAATGATAAAAATCATGAAACTTTAGATCAAGTTGCAACTGAACCTCGTAGGTCAAACAGAGCACGATCTGCACCAGAGTGGTACGGTAATCCTTTTCTGTAGGTCATGTTACTTGACCATGACGAACCTACGAACTATGAAGAAGCTATGATGAGGCCAGATTCCGATAAATGGCTTGAGACCATGAAATCTAAGATAGGATCCATTTATGAGAACATAGTGTGGACTTTGGTGGATCTTCCTAATGATCGACGAACCATAGAGAATAAATGGATTTTCAAGAAAAAGACTGACGCTGATGGTAATGTTACTATCTATAAAGCTCGACTTGTTGCAAAAAGTTTTTGAAAAGTTCAAGGAGTTGACTACGATGAGACTTTCTCACCCGTAGCGATGCTTAAGTCTGTCTGAATCATGTTAGCAATTGCCGCATTTTATGATTATGAAATCAGGCAAATGGATGTCAAAACTGCATTCCTTAATGGATTCCTTAAAGAAAAGAGTTGTATATGATGCAACCAGAAGGTTTTGTCGATCCTAAAGGTGCTAACAAAGTGTGCAAGCCCCAGCGATCCATTTATGGACAGGTGCAAGCCTCTCGGAGTTGGAATATACGCTTTGATGAGGTGATCAAAGCATATAGTTTTATACAGACTTTTGGAGAAGACTGTGTTTACAAGAAAGTGAGTGGGAGCTCTATAAAATATCCAATATTATTGTGGATGAGATATTGTTGATTGGAAATGATGTAGAATTTCTGAATAGCATAAAAGGATACTTGAATAAGAGTTTTCCAATGAAATACCTCGGTGAAGCTGCTTATATACTGGGCATCAAGATCTATAGATATAGATCAAGACTCTTGATAGGACTTTCACAAAGCACATACCTTGATAAAGTTTTGAAGAAATTCAAAATGGATCAGTCAACGAAAGGGTTCTTGCCTGTGTTACAAGGTGTGAAGTTGAGTTAGACACAATGCCCGACCACTGCAGAAGATAGAGAGAAAATGAAAGTCATTCCCTATGCTTCAACAATAGGTTCTATCATGTATGCTATGTGTGTACCAGACCTGATGTGTGCCTTGCTATAAGTTTAGCAGAGAGGTACCAAAGTAATCCAGGAGTGGATCACTAGACAGCGGTCAAGAACATCCTAAAGTACCTGAAAAGGACTTGGAATATCTTTCTCGTTTATGGAGGTGACTGATGTATACTACACAACCTTCTTCTTGTAGACGTTGTTGGGCCTCCAAGTGTAGAGGTTTGTAGGACAGTAGCAAATTTCCCTCAAGTGGATGACCTAAGGTTTATCAATCAGTGGGAGGCGTAGGATGAAGATGGTCTCTCTCAAAAAACCCTGCAAACAAATAACAAAGAGTCTCTTGTGTCCTCAACACACCCAATACAATGGTAAATTGTATAGGTGCACTAGTTCGGCGAAGAGATGGTGATACAAGTGCAATATGGATGGTAGATAAAGGTATTTGTAATCTGAAATTATAAAAACAGCAAGGTAACAAGTAATAAAAGTGAGCATAAATGGTATTGCAATGGTAGGAAACACGGCCTAAGGTTCATACTTTCACTAGTGCAAGTTCTCTCAACAATAATAACATAACTGGATCATATAACTATCCCTCAACATGCAACAAAGAGTCACTCCAAAGCCACTAATAGCGGAGAACAAACAAAGAGATTATGGTAGGGTACGAAACCACCTCAAAGTTACCCTTTTTGATCTATCTATTCAAGAGTCCGTAGTAAAATAACATGAAGCTATTCTTTCTGTTCGATCTATCATAGACTTCATACTAGAATAACACCTTAAGACACAAATCAATCAAAACCCTAATGTCACCTAGATACTCCATTGTCACCTCAATTATCCGTGGGCATGATTATACGATATGCATCACACAATCTTAGATTCATCTATTCAACCAACACAAAGTACTTCAAAGAGTGCCTAGAAGTTTCTACCGGGGAGTCAAGACGAAAACGTGTGCCAACCCCTATGCATGAGTTCACAAGGTCACTGAACCCGCAAGTTGATCACCAAAATATACATCAAGTGAATCGCGTGAATATCCCATTGTCACCACAGATAAGCATGGCAAGACATACATCAAGTGTTCTCAAATCCTTAAAGACTCAATCCGATAAGATAACTTCAAAGGGAAAACTCAATCCATTACAAGAGAGTAGATGGGGAGAAACATTATAAGATCCAACTATAATAGCAAAGCTCGCGATACATTAAGATCGTGCCAAATCAAGAACAAGAGAGAGAGAGAGAGAGAGAGAGAGAGAGAGAGAGAGAGATGAAACACATAGCTACTGGTACATATCCTCAGCCCCAAGGGTGGACTACTCTCTCCTCATCATGGAGAGCGCCGGATGATGAAGATGGCCACCGGTGAGGGATCCCCCCTCCGTCAGGCTGTCGGAACAGGGCCCCGATTGGTTTTTGGTGGCTACAGAGGCTTGCGGTGGCCCAATCTATTGTGTTCCTCGGAGGTTTCAGTATTTATAGGATTTTTTGGCGTAGGTTTCACGTCAGGGGGGTCTCCGGGCTGTCCACAAGGCAAGGGCGCGCGCCCTAGGGGGGTGGGCGTGGCCCCCACCCTCGTGGACAGCCCGGGACTCTTCTGGCCCAACGCTTGCACTCCAGGGGCTTCTTTTGGTCCACAAAAATTCGTTAAAAATTGGCACGTCAATTGGACTCCATTTGGTATTCCTTTTCTGTAAAACTCAAAAACAAGGAAAAAGAGAAACTGGCACTGGGCTCTAGGTTAATAGGTTAGTCCCAAAACTCATATAAAATAGCATATAAATGCATATAAAACATCCTAGATGGATAATATAATAGCATGAATACTTCATAAATTATAGATATGTTGGAGACGTATCAGCATCCCCAAGCTTAATTCCTTCTCGTCCTCAAGTAGGTAACTGATAGAATAAATAATTTATGAAGTGTGAATTCTAGCAGGTGTATAAGTTTGATCAACGATAATTTCAATCACCTTTTCTAGCATCATTATGTGTCATAACAGTAGCTCATCTCATAAAACTTTTCATGATCAAGTAACAAGCTATTCACATGTTAAAGCATAGACCATAAACTTTCTTGAAAACTAGCAAACTACTTTCTCAGTCATCAAACAACTGCAATTCATCTTATTTTCAGGAAGGGTGTATGTCAGAGCTTTGATTTAGAAAACTCCACATAGTCAACTATCATTTAATCTTTCACAATTGCTAACACTCATGTGATATTAATGGGTTCAAATTTTTAATCGAACACAGAGAAAGATAGGGGCTTATAGTTTCGCCTCCCAACCTTTTACCTCAAGGGTAATGTAAACAATAATAATTTATGAATGCCTACACCCAAGTGGATATATATATCCGGATCACCCCAACACAAAGTGCTTGCCAAAGGAAAAAATGTAAAAAGGAAAGGTGTTGATCACCATGACTCTTGTATAAGGGTAGAAGATAAAAGTAAAAGATAGGCCCATCGCAGAGGGAAGCAGAGGTTGTCATGCACTTTTATGGTTGGATGCACAAAATCTTAATGCAAAAGAACATCACTTTATACTGCCACTTGTGATATGGACCTTTATTATGCAGTCTGTCGCTTTTATTGCTTCCATAACAAGATCATATAAAGCTTATATTCTTCGCACTAATAGATCATACATATTTAGAAAGCAATTTTTATTGCATGCACCGATGACAACTTACTTGAAGGATCTTACTCAATCCATAGGTAGGTATGGTGGACTCTCATGGCAAAACTGGTTTAAGGGATGTTTGGAAGCACAAGTAGTATTTCCACTTGGTGCAAAGAATTTGGCTAGCAGGAGGGAGAAAGGTAAGCTCAACATGTTGGATGATCCAAGACAATATAACTTTTCAGATATAGGAAAACATAACCCATTACGTTGTCTTCCTTGTCCAACATCAACCTTTTAGCATGTCATATTTTAATGAGTGCTCACAACTAAAAAAGATGTCCATGATAGTATATTTATATGTGAAATCTCTCTTCCTTCAATATTCTTTCACGAATTGTTCAAATGACCAATACTATGTTTGCTAACCTTCAATAAATTTACAACCTCTACTTCTTATATGTGAAGTCATTACTCCCCATGGGATAAGAATATGAAACATATATAATTTTAGGTTTATGATATTCAACTCATTCAACCATTTACTCATAGGATATAAGTGAAGCACACGAGTAAATGACAAACTACTCCAAAAAGATATAAGTGAAGATCAATGAGTAGTCAAATAATTATTTAGCTACGTGAGGACTCTCTCTCATTTAAGTATTTCAGATCTTAAGTACTTTATTCAAACAGCAATCAAAATAAAACAAAATGACATTGCAAGCATAGCACAACTCATGTGAAGAAGCAAAAACTTAGGCTCAACCGATACTAACCGTTAATTGTTGAAGAAGAGAGGTGGGATGCCTACCGGGGCATCCCCAAGCTTGGATGCTTGAGACTTCTTAGAATATTATCTTGGGGTGCCTTGGGCATCCCCAAGCTTGAGCTTTTGTGTCTCCTTAATTCCTCTCATATCACGGTTTTCCTAAATCTCAAAAACTTCATCCACACAAAACTCAACAAGAACTCGTGAGATAAGTTAGTATAAAACAATCCAAAAACCTTATCATTTTATACTGTAACAAATTACTAACATTATTATTCAACATTGAATACTAAATTTCTCTGCATATTTAACACTGCTATCCTCAAATAGAATCATTAAACAAGCAAACATATGCAAACAATGCAAACATAACAGGAGTCTGCCAAAACAGTATAGTCTGTAAAGAATGCAAGATTCATCATACTTCCCAGCCTCCAAATATTATAATAAAAATATTACGCTGTATAAGATTTATCAGAGATCATTATGCAAAAGATTCACCATTATATCACTCCCTGAATTTTCTAGGGAATTTTTGCAACAGCGGTAAACTTTCTGTTTGCAAACAGCAGCATGTATACTTGCAAAATAAGCATGTTAAAGGCTATCCTTGACATTTTTATTGAAAATATAGATGCAAAAAATTATTCTAAATAACAGCAAGCAAATACTAACAAAATAAAATGACACTCCAAGAAAAACACATATCATGTGGTGAATAAAAATATAGCTCGAAGTAAAGTTACCGATGAACGAAGACGCCCCAAGCTTAGGCTCTTGGTTGTACTTGAATATTACCTTCGGGTGCCTTGGGAATCCCCAATCTTAGGCTCTTGCCACTCCTTATTCCATAGTCCATCGAATCTTTACCCAAAACTTGAAAACTTCACAACACAAAACTTAGCAGAAAAGTCGTAAGCTCTGTTAGTATAAGAAAATAAATCACCACTTAGGTACTGTAATGAACTCATTATTTAATTATATTGGTGTAATATCTACTGTATTCCAACTTATGTATGGTTCATACCCTCCGATACTACTCGTAGATTCATCAAAATAAGCAAACAACGCAATGAAAACAGAATCTGTCAAAAACAGAACAGTCGGTAGTAATCTGTATCAAACGTATACTTATGGAACTCCAAAAATTCTGAAATAAATTGGTGGACCTGAGGAATTTGTCTATTAGTCATCTTCAAAAAGAATCAACCTAAAATCACTCTCCAGTAAAACATGTCAGCTAATCTCGTGAGCGCAAAGTTTCTGTTTTTTACAGCATGATCACAAAGACTTCACCCATGTCTTCCCAAAGGCTCTACTTGGCACAAACAATAATTAAAACATAAAACCACATCTAACCAGAGGATATATGAATTTTTTATTACTAAACAGGAGCAAAAGCAAATGACAAAGATAATATTGGGTTGCCTCCCAACAAGCACTATCGTTTAACGCCCCTAGCTAGGCATGATGATTTCAATGATGCTCACATAAAAGATAAGAGTTGAAACATAAAGAGAGCATCATGAAGAATATAACTAGCACATTTAAGCCTAACCCACTTCCTACGCATAGGGGTTTTGTGAGAAAACATATTATGGGAACAATAATAACCTAGCATAGGAAGGCAAAACAAGCATAACTTCAAAACTTTAAGCACATAGAGAGGAAACTTGATATTATTGCAATTCCCACAAGCATATGTTCCTCCCTCATAATAATTTTCAGTAGCATACTGAATGAATTCAACAATATAACCAGCACATAAATCATTCTTTTCATGATCTACAAGCATAGAATTTTTATTACTCTCCACATAAGCAAATTTCTTCTCATGAATAATAGTGGGAGCAAACTCAACAAAATAACTATCATGTGAGGCATAATGCAATTGAAAACTAAAATCACAATGAAAACTTTCATGGTTATCATTATTCTTTATAGCATACATGTCATCACAATAATCATCATACATAGCAACTTTATTCTCATAATCAATTGGTACCTCTTCCGAAACAGTGGATTCATCACTAAATAAAGTCATGACCTCTCCAAATCCACTTTCATAATTATCACAATAATATTCAACATCCTCCAAAATAGTGGGATCATTACTTCATAAAGTTGACACTCTTCCAAACCCACTTTAATCAATATAATCATCACAAATAGGAGGCATGCTTTCATCAAAATAAATATTCCCATCAAAACTTGGGGGACTAAACATATCATCTTCATCAAACATAGCATCCCCAAGCTTGTGGCTTTGCATATCATTAGCATCATGGGTATTAAAAGAATTCATACTAACAACATTGCAATCATGCTCATCATTCTCAGATTTAGTGCCAAACATTTTATAGATTTCTTCTTCTAGCACTTGAGCACAATTTTCCTTTCCATCATTCTCACGAAAGATATTAAAAAGAAGAAGCGTATGAGACAAACTCAATTCCATTTTTTGTAGTTTTCTTTTATAAAGTAAACTAGTGATAAAACAAGAAACAAAAAGATTCGATTGCAAGATCTAAAGATGTACCTTCAAGCACTCACCTCCCCGGCAATGGCGCGAGAAAAGAGCTTGATGTGTACTACACAACCTTCTTCTTGTAGACGTTGTTGGGCCTCCAAGTGCAGAGGTTTGTAGGACAGTAGCAAATTTCCCTCAAGTGGATGACCTAAGGTTTATCAATCTGTGGGAGGTGTAGGATGAAGATGGTCTCTCTCAAACAACCCTGCAAACAAATAACAAAGAGTCTGTTTTGTCCCCAACACACCCAATACAATGGTAAATTGTATAGGTGCACTAGTTCGGCGAAGA
Organism: Aegilops longissima; assembly: GCA_021605205.1. Lineage (NCBI taxonomy): Eukaryota > Viridiplantae > Streptophyta > Magnoliopsida > Poales > Poaceae > Aegilops > Aegilops longissima. Next base: position 697,254,464 of record CM038678.1, read on the forward strand.
GATGGTGATACAATTGCAATATGGATGGTGGATAAAGGTATTTGTAATTTGAAATTATAAAAACAGCAAAGTAACAAGTAATAAAAGTGAGCATAAATGGTATTGCAATGGTAGGAAACAAGGCCTAAGGTTCATACTTTCACTAGTGCAAGTTCTCTCAACAATAATAACATAACTGGATCATATAACTATCCCTCAACATGCAACAAAGAGTCACTCCAAAGCCACTAATAGCGGAGAACAAACGAAGAGATTATGGTAGGGTACGAAACCACCTCAAAGTTATCCTTTTTTATCTATCTATTCAAGAGTCCGTAGTAAAATAATATGAAGCTATTCTTTCCGTTCGATCTATCATAGAGTTCATACTAGAATAAAATCTTAAGACACAAATCAATCAAAACCCTAATGTCACCTAGATACTCCATTGTCACCTCAAGTATCCGTGGGCATGATTTTACGATATGCATCACACAATCTCATATTCATCTATTCAACCAACACAAAGTACTTCAAAGAGTGCCCAGAAGTTTCTACCGGAGAGTCAAGACGAAAATGTGTGCCAACCCCTATGCATAAGTTCACAAGGTCACTGAACCTGCAAGTTGATCACCAAAACATACATCAAGTGAATAACGTGAATATCCCATTGTCACCACAGATAAGCACGGCAAGACATACATCAAGTGTTCTCAAATCCTTAAAGACTCAATCCGGTAAGATGACTTCAAAGGGAAAACTCAATCCATTACAAGAGAGTAGAGGGGGAGAAACATCATAAGATCCAACTATAATAGCAAAGCTCGCGATACATCAAGATCGTGCCAAATCAAGAACACGAGAGAGAGAGAGAACAAACACATAGCTACTGGTACATACCCTCAGCCCCGAGGGTGGACTACTCCCTCCTCGTCGTGGAGAGCGTCGGGATGATGAAGATGGCCACCAGTGAGGGATCCTCCCTCCGGCAGGGTGCCGGAACAGGGTCCCGATTGGTTTTTGGTGGCTACAGATGGTTGCGGTGGCGGAACTCCCGATCTATTGTGTTCCTCGGAGGTTTCAGTATTTATAGGATTTTTTGGCGTAGGTTTCACGTCGGAGGGGGGGTCTCGTGCTGTCCACGAGGCGGGGCGCCTAGGGGTGGGCATGGCCCCCACTCTCGTGGGCAGCCCGGGAATCTTCTGGCCCAACTCTTGCACTCCAGGGGCTTCTTTTGGTCCACAAAAAATGGTCAAAAATTGGCACGTCAATTGGACTCCGTTTGGTATTCCTTTTCTGTAGACCTCAAAAACAAGGAAAAAACAGAAACTGGCACTGGGCTATAGGTTAATAGGTTAGTCCCAAAAATCATATAAAATAGCATATAAATGCATATAAAACATCCTAGATGGATAATATAATAGCATGAATACTTCATAAATTATAGATACGTTGGAGACGTATCAGTGAAAAAGAGCTTGTCGTAAGGTTTTACGTCGACGCTAGTTTTGACACTGATCCGGATGACTCTAAGTCACAATCCGGATACATATTTTTATTGAATGGTGGAGCTATTAGTTGGTGCAGTTCCAAGCAGAGCATCGTGGCAGGATCTACATGTGAAGCGGAGTACATAGCTACTTCAGAAGCATCAAATGAAAGAGTCTAGATGAAGGAGTTCATATTCGATCTAGGTGTAATACCTAGTGCATCTGGTCCAATGAAAATCTTTTGTGACAATATTGGAGCGGTTGCCTTTGCGAAGGAATCCAGATTTCACAAAAAGACCAAACACATCAAGAGACGCTTCAACTCCATCCGAGATTTGGTCAAGGAGGGAGACATAGAGATTTAGAAAATACATACGGATCTGAATGTGGCAGACCCATTGACTAAGCCTCTTCCAAGAGCAAAACATGATCATCACAAAGACTCCATGGGTGTTAAATTCATTACAATGTAATCTAGATTAGTAACTCTAGTGCAAGTGGGAGACTGAAGGAAATATGCCCTAGAGGCAATAATAAAGTTGTTATATTATATTTCCTTATATCATGATAAATGTTTATTATTCATGCTAGAATTGTATTAAACAGAAACTTGATACATGTGTGAATACATAGACAAAATACAGTGTCCCTAGTATGCCTCTACTAGACTAGCTCGTTGATCAAAGATGGTTAAGTTTCCTAGCCATGGATATGTGTTGTCATTTGATTAACGGGATCACATCATTAGTGGAATGATGTGATGGACAAGACCCATCCGTTAGCATAGCATAATTATCGTTCAGTTTTATTGCTACTACTTTCTTCATGTCAAATACATATTCCTCCGACTATGAGATTATGCAACTCCCGGACACCGGAGGAATGCCTTGTGTGCTATCAGACGTCACAATGTAACTGGGTGATTATAAAGATGCTCTACAGGTATCTCCGAAGGTGTTTGTTGGGTTGGCACAGATCGAGATTAGGATTTGTCACTCCGAGTATTGAAGAGGTATCTCTCGGCCCTCTCGGTAATGCACATCATATGAAGCCTTGCAAGCAATGTGACTAATGACACTCCAAAAAAATACACTTCCGTGACGATACGTGTTTGTCACAGTAGGTCATGTTTTTGTCATGCATGTACATCCATGACGATTTTATGACAGAATCAAGATTGTCATACCTGTGCTGTCATAGAAGTGTTCCATGACATTACCAAAATTATCATCACGGAAGTGTCCACTTCCATGACGATAAATCGCGCGTCACAGAAGTGCTTTCGTCAAGGGTGACCGACACGTGGCATCCACCATAATGGAACGTCGTTAAGCTATCGGGTCCGGTTTTGGATCCGATAACCCGTTAACAGCCCCGACCAATGGGGATTTTCCACGTGTAAAATCATCGTTGGCTGGAGGAAACACGTGTCGGCTCACCGTTGGGACAGATGTCATCCACTCATTGGACCAAAGGCGCCTATGATACATCGACACGTGGCACAGCCCAACAGAGGCCCATTCCTGTGAAAAGGTCGGCCCGTTTGACTTGGTCAAAAGGTGGCGGGCCGGCCCACGGAAAGCCTGTTAACGGCTTGTTCGTATATAGCCCATTTACAGCCCGCTAACCCACGACCCTTTAGGGCCCAATAGAAATCGGCCCAACAACGTCATGTGGGTCATCGAATATAACACTAGCCCATTTCACTTTCGGCCCATGTATGGCCCACGACGTCTTTCGGCCCATATGAGGCCTTCGTATCTTTAGGCCCTTTAGAGACCCACAGTGACTCTAGCCCATAATGAGCAGTAAATTTCTTTGTACTCGTTAATGGCTCGTGATTCACATGGGCTGTTTCCAGCCCGTGTTAGCTTTCGGCCTATTGACGGCCCATACGTTCTTGGGCTTCTTTCCGGCCCTTGATTACTTCCGGCCCGTTACTAGCATGTTCCCCTAATGGGCCAAATTCGGCCCGTGGCAAGAGTCGGCCCATTTCTGGCATGTTAACCCGTTGCGCCGTTTCCAGCCCGTCCTATATTTCGGCCCATTAACGAACCATTATGCCTGTGACAGAATTAAGACTTTGCTGTCCTCCGATCATTAACGGCTCGTTATTACGATCTTTGGACCGATACCGATTCGCCTGTTTACGGCCCATGTAGACCCATTTATCGGACATCCCGAGGGCCACCGATTCTACGGCCCTGTTGGAGGCCTATTTATCGACGGCCCGTAGGAGACCCATGGATCCTACGGCCCGTAGCAGGTTCAAGGTTACCACCGTCCGTATATGGCCCATGGTTGTTGCGGCCACTAGCAAACCGGGGAAAAAGAAGACTAGGAAATAAATAAGGCCGAAACTAACACTAGGCTATTAAGGCGATTACACAGATTACATCCACTCGGCATCAAAGATCGCCACCAGTGGAAATATAGGGAACACCCTACACTATACAAAAATGGTTTGATGTTTTCTTCAGCCGGTGGATGCATGTTAAGAACAAATTTTGTATCGCACCAAAACAAATTACAACTATAGAACAAAAGGAAGGTTGGCATAAAAGTTAGCAGTCTAGCAGATAAATGCACCACCAGAAGTTCAGAAGCTCAGTTCATTTGACCCGACTGTTATGTTTTCATGTTGTATTGTCCGATGGAGCATCATAACCTTCGCCTTCATTTCTCCTAGGCTCCTGAACAACATAGCAAATATCTGATAGTCTGGTTTCAAAACCATGCATATCTTGACGAGATCAAACAATGTCTCTCCTTGTTTCACAAAGGGTCTCTGTTAGGGAATGGACTTGTGTCTGGAGCGGAGATACAACATTGTTTTGAGCTTGCATATCTTGATCATGAGGAAGTTTGGACGAGATTGCCTTAACAACCAAACCCAGTATTACGCAGGAACGTGCTTTTGGCACTGTTAGTGGACAGGTACTGACCCATTGCGGCAAGAGCTCACATTGCGGTTATAGTTGCCTCGCCACCTTCAGAAAGTGGCAGTTCCACCATTTTTTCCATAGCTCGCTGAAAAGTTGAGTTTTTACATTAGTAGTACCAGACAGAAGATATTAAGGAGGCAGCAAAACCAAACAAAATAGCTTTGATCTATATACAGAACTTATTCTGGTGAACCCATGTAAAATATTGGTTGTATCTTATTGCAAAGTACATAATAAAACCAGATTCCAAACATATGACCATGTACCATCGCTAATGTATTGTCTATTTCTTCACATTGTTTTGAGGGCTAAGGATAAAGAGACGAAGTTTATGATACGGTAAGCATAGTATGACATCATTCATATCACAAAACAACTGAGAACAGACAAACAAGCAATTGTAACGTTGTGTGGACAAGTCCAGCACGGAACTATATTACAGGTCAAGATCAAAGGAACATCACTCCTCTCTTTTAAACCTTGTAAGGTGCAATGATACGCTAAGACAATTGTGTATAAAATTGAAAAGAGAAATAGACATTGGCTGCAAACCATGTAGTTCAAGGCACAAGGTAGAGTAAGTAGTAGTTAAAAGGCATGAGGATTAAGGACTTACAACAGCGGCTTTGACTGGTGTAGTCATGCCCTTCTTCTTGCTGGTGTGACAGTCCTCGAAGATTTCCACAACATTTGGTTCAGGTACTTTTTGGTCCTTGCGGGCTTTCCTCTGCATTTGGAACAAGTCAATATAGATATGCTAATATGGTACAACGAAAAGAGTGGAAACAATAGCTAATTACAAGAGCCTCGCAGTGTGCAATATAGCTACGAGATCTTGTCGTCTGTTGGAATTTCACTTTCGTACGGTTGGCCTTGTTCTTTGAACAGTTCACCTACAAGAAGATAGATTTGTGTGGCACATGCGTAAATAGGACTTCAACATGTGATCTGATCACATATATATAATGTACATGATACTTCGGATCAGACCAGTGTTTAACGAGGCCCCTCCAGTCTTCATCCGATATATTTTCCACTGGAGATGTTTGGGAAAGTTCACTATTAGCCTTGCCTTCAAAGTGAGTTTTCCTCAAGTTATATCGATATTGTCGCAGAGCAGATTTGAAAACATGGGTGCAAGCTTGTCTGGTTGCATCATCTTGGCTATCCAACTTGAATCTCATCTGTTGAAAATTATGGGAGTCTCATTATCAGCAGCCTATAAACTATGGGACAGAGCAAGAAGATATTACTAGTTTCCATACATTACCATACTTCCAGATAAATGGTCGAGGAAGGTGTTGAACTGGGTTTCGCCTTTGTCATTCCTGTACTAAATCCATGTTGGGAGGATACGTACATGAAACCTAACAACAACCGCTGCCTTTGATACTAACTTGGCTGACTCTATAGCATCACATGGCCTTTTTAAACCTTCCTCAGCGGATCTCCATTCTTCCTCCTCTAGATTTAGTTAACCTATCGAGCATTATCCCTGATGTTTGTTTCCTCTTCCGCCTAGGTGCTAGTCCAACAACGAACATAGGAAGTGTTAGTGTACATCAAACTGTGAGACTACATATAAAGAAGCATGCAACTGTAACTTGACTCCAGCAACTACCTTCTTGCTGTTGAAGCTCACAAGGTTCATCTGATCTTGCCAACTTGTCTTGTGTCAAGAGTGCTTGGGAAGTAGTGTCATGTGGCAAGGGAGCTTGGGAACGTGGTGCTAGTTGAGTTGACGCACGAGTAACTCATGCAGTTGGTAGTATTGTGGAAGGTGTTGCAAGAACTAGGGTTGTCTCTACTTGATTGGTGGTAGCTATTTGTTTCTGTTTGGATTTTTCTACAGCTCGTGTAGCATGGGATACCCTGTTTGTAGAATTTTCCTCTGTACTTTGACCTTGTATTGCACCATCAGTACCAGCAGAATCTGCAGGATTCTTCCGCTTCCCATTCCCTGCCATTCTAAGTTTCTTACTCTTTCTCTGTGCCATGTTAAGTCAAGCCGACAAGAAAAATGAATAACAATTTAGTTATTCAGAACAAATTGATGCGTGATACAGACGAACTGAACTTTGATGTTAGACAACCACATGATAGGAGGATGTAATATGTACGAACAACAGGACGGAAGAGATAACCAGAACTATGATGTGTAAACTAAGCAGAAGACATTTCACTAAATTAGAAGCAATGCAATGGAAGGTAGACACCATATGAAAGATGCTACAAATATTGCTCTGCAAAGTTAACAGTGTCTCATCGTAAATGGCGTTTAAACAAATGTGAAGCAGTACAAGAAATAAATCATATGCAAGATGCAAACAACATCACACTACCAAGTTAGAGGTCTCTCGTCATTAGTGCCATTGCATATTCACAGCATGGCATATTCACAGCTTATGATATGTAAACTAAGGAGAAGGCATTTCAACAAATTAGAAGCAATGAAAGCTAGACACCATATGAAAGATGCAATGAATATCACTCTACCAAGTTAAAACTGTCTCGTCATAAGTGCCATTTCAACAAATTAGTAGTACAAGCTAGAAAAGAATGTGAGATGTAACCTATATCACACTCCGAAGTCAAACATGTCTTATGATAAGTTATTGTTGCAGGTTACACAACAGTAGTAATTTGATGTAAGAACATGGTGTGATAGACAAATATTGTATGTTCTAGAAACAGGAACACGTGTCTTATTCAAGTATAATGTGTAAAGCAAGCAGATGGAATTCAACAAAATTAGAAGCAATACAAGATAGACATCACACATAACATGCAACCACATATAACAGTGCCAAGTTAGAGGGAGCACCGGTGAAGGCGTACTAGGGGAGACGTGCTCATCATAAACACAGCTACGTTGAGTGTCTATGCATGTGTTGTCTTGGAAATCATCTTGGGGGGATGGAGGAGTAGAAACTGTAGAGGCCCTCCGTTTGGAAGGAGCACCTTTATCCGCTGCCTTGCTAACTTCCTTCCGCTTTACTGATTTTGAATTTTCAAGTAAAATCGACAAGAAAAAATAATAAAATTCTCTCTTCAGAACTCATTCATGCATGATACTGACAATCACTACTTTGATGTAAGGCAAACACATGATACCAGGATGGAATATGTACGAAAAACAGGACGACATGGCATGTTCACAACTGTTTGTGTAAACTAAGTAGAAACCATTCCAACAAATAAGAATCAACGCAATCTAGACACCACATGAAAGATGCAACCAATATGACTTTGCCAAGTTAAATGTGTCCCATCATAAATGGAATTTCAACAAATTAGAAGCAACACATTCTATAAATCATATGAAAGATGCAACTAATACCGCACTGCATATACTAAAGGTGTCTCGTCATATTGATTGATGCAGGATACAAAAAAACAATAGTGTTATGTAAGGACATGCCTAATAGACAGATGTACTATGTATTAAATACAGGAAGGCATGTCACATTAACAGGTATAATGTATAAGCTAAGAAGAATAGCACATGCAGTTTAACCAGATTAGAAGAATTACAATCTAGACACCATATGAAACATGCAACCACATATCACGTTGCCAAGTTATAGCAAGCACCTGTGATGCTAGTGTAGGGGAAATGTGGTAATCAACTACAGAGCTACGTTCACTATCTTCATCTAGCCTTGCTGTTTCTTGAGAATCATGTCGGGAGGCTGACGCTGCATTGTTTAAATGAGGAGTAGTCCACTTGCCTGACTGCCTCATCATAAGTGACTGATGAGGGATACACAAGAACATTAGTTTGATGTAAGAACATGGTTAATACACAGATGTACTAGTATGTACCAAAAACAGAAAGGCATGTCATATTCAAAGGTATAATGTGTAAGCTAAGCAGATGCAATTTAACCAAATTGGAAGCAATACAAGCTAGACATCCGGCTTGGAGTGGTGAGCATGATCATCTAGGACCTGAGAGCCTGGTGGGAGTCAGGCTGCTTCGCCACCATCGCAGCTTTTTTAGTTGGCTTCCAGGTGATGCCCGTCTTTGCTGGTCTTGTCACTAGCTCGGCCAGTGCCCTGACTAGCTATTTGTCTTCTGGTGCTCACGGGATGGTGATTCATGTGAAAATATCTTTCCTTATCTTAATAAAGACAGACTTCGGCCTTTCGAATAAAAGCTAGACACCATATGGAACATGCAACCACATATGACATTGCAAAGTTAAAGCAAGCACCTGGGATGGTGGTTCATTGCGAGCGAGGTCATCAACTCCAGAGCTACGTTTACCGTCTCCATCTGCTGACACTGCACCCTTTATAGTGCTGTAACATGCCTTGCCTACCCGCATACCAAGCTGGAGCAACTTCTCTCTTTTCTTTTTTGCTTCTCTCGAGGCAGACTCTGAAACACCCTTGCATAAAAACACAATAGTGAGAGTATGGGTAAAGTGTGTGCAGAACTAGTGCACTGTAAAAGTAGCAGATAGCAGGTGGGAAAAATAAATGACAGGAGACATATGATAGCTCTACAACATTGCATGTTAAATAAAATTAGATTCTACTTCGTATGATTTTGTAATATATGAGCACAGGAAATGCAGGTACTCCTCCAGCACACCACCACATGTGGTCATACCAAGATAACAGTCGACTGAAAATAAATAGGTCAGTCGATTTTTTATGAACCGTCCGATCTATAAGTAACGGGCAGATGGCCTTCGTCTACCTCCCGCCAGTCACTATTGACGATCTTTCTCGAACCGCCAGCGACCACCGGCCAGACCCCTGCCTCCACCGCCCCGCCCTCCCCTCGACCTCACACCACCGCCGTGCTTGGCAGCGCCCCGAGGCCATCCCTTTAATCCCGGCCGACCTCCAGATCGGGTGCCAGCAGCTCTAGGCCCCACACGCACCTAAGATAAACACTGAGGCACTGCTTCCCCGGCGTAATAGGCGGATTAGCGCCTGTTACGCCGAGGAATGCTTCCGTTAATAAGGAATCAACTGACCAGGAAATGAAATCCATGGGGCGATGGACCTCTAGCTAAGGTGAAATAGTATATGAGGAGAAATCTTGTGCATCGCGAGTTACTAGGAATATCTAGTATCAAGAAGAAGCGGTCACCTAGTGTCTTCTTTGGGATGAATACCGTGCAAGCATACACGTAAGATTTGCATGAATAAGGGAAGATGAGTACCATTTCTGGTTGCCAGTGTGGTCTCCTCCATATGTCGCGGTGATCTTCTTTTTTCTCCCGGGGGAACCGATGTTTTGGAACCCATGGCCAAATTGTTGACTGTGTTGCCATGGCTGTATATCGGCCGAGGGGAAGCATATCCGAGGCGGTGAAGGACAGCATAGCAAGAACAACTCCGGTGCGGTGGACGGTGGAGAAGTTGGAGCGGCAGCGGTGAGGTGCAGGACGGTGTGGTTGAACTGGCTCGGGTACGGACGGCTCGGCCTCAGCTTTAACTACTAGTCGTGGAGGGCGTTGCGGTTGAGGTTGCGGTGGACGACGACGTCAGAGCATCGGCTCCGGCGTAGGACGCCGGGGTTTCTCGGCTGGTGGAGAGGTAGTTTTTGCACCCATGGAGTACAAATGGGGAATCGGACGGGTGGGCGGGGAGGAGAGAACTATGTTTGATGCAGGGACGACTTGTTTTTGGCTTTTTGAATGAAGATGGGGCACGCTTGTTTGAAATTTGGGGAAAGTACAAACTTTGCCCCCCTCTTAAATTGCGGACCTACTGCGGGTCAGGGGTAGGATGATAATCCCAGGTGTCCCAAATAGTGGGCGGGAGCGATTTCGGCCGCACGCATGTGTGCTTAGGCAGCCATTGTGTATGAATGTTTTTCGGAGGCGGTTGCATGGCGTCTAGATGAAACTACAAACCTACCCCAGTTTAGACCTTTGGACGTCGGACCGGTAGGTTTCACGGTCGGTGTTATTATAGAAAAGTAATTTCCTTGTACTACCAAACATTGGTCTCACGCGGTTTCAGGCGAGTAGAGGCTCTTTTGGTGCTTCGTTCGAAATTTTGAAACACAAGCATTCACGTTTAGAGTACTCTTGAACTTTAAGGATTGACCTAAATAGACAATGTTAAATTTGACATTGTATGTTTGAAGACCTCATTAAATTATCCGCTTCTTTCTGAATTTTTGACACTTGAAAATCCTATAACTACAATTATTTTGGAATGGAGGAGCTAAATTTGAATCTATTTTGTACACGACTACATATGCTATTATGTACAAAATCAGAGCAAAGAATCGCGCCCCCATAATTTAGGTATGATTTACAAATGCCATGATATCAAATTCAAATAATTGAATGGACTTCATGTTGAATTCGATATTTTAAACCACCTTATGTTGAATTCAAATGCATGCTAGTTCACAGGTAGCTATTTATAATGTTCATTGTGTAACTTTCGTATGTATAATGTGCTTTGCACACACAACATGAACTATACTCACGTTTATATTCGATTTCTAAAGCGATGCATTGTTTGGAGTTCAAAATACTAACTATGTGGATCAATTGTGTCGAATAATAACATAGACATGCTCAAATTCGATAGAATCTAGATGTCTGATGGATCAATGACCATTCCTTACGCGGATTGCAAATATCATGATCCCATCCTAATAATTGGATACAATTTATATCTTTAATCAATGTGTACAACAGTCTTTTATGTGTAGTTTCACTCTCCATCGATGGTCTCTCACACATGCTCACACACCCTCTCCCGAGGTGCCTTTCTCGCACACATGCTCTCGATATAACCCTCCCTCCCTCTCGTAACCATTTACGAATATTTTCACTAACTTTTATCACAAGCACTCTTCCTCTCGCAAGCATACACACGCACAATCCCCATCGACCCTTTCTATATACATAGACCTCCCTACGTGTCTCCTGTACGCACATTATCTTTAGGCCTGTCTCTCACGCATTGTCTCACAGCTCTCTTCCTAATCGACGAGTATGATTCTGGCAGAGCATTCTATAGGATGCCCCTTAAAATTAGGTTGGATGAATAGTAATATCAGAGATAAAGGGGTTACCTTAGTCCGAGAACCTAGGGTTACAAATCCTAGCCGGCTTTGGCAGTGGACACAGAGTCCTTCACAATTCTGTTGTCTTTGTCTTGTACGACTAGTCATCCATGGGTCTCCCTAAATGCGTCACTGGCCGACCAATGTGGCGCAGGACGGAACCGAACGAAGGGCCTCACCTCGACCCACCGGACCTCACGCGGTGACACACCCTCTGCCCCCATGTCTCGTTATCTTCTCACACCCACACATACCAACACAAACACCACACACAAAAAAATATTGTCCTGGTGCCTCTATCCCCTCCCCCCTTGCATATACACACTCAAGGGAATCTCTCGCCGTGACATCATACTCGTCTCTCTCTTTAGACCACTCTCATTTCTCGTGCTATCTCCCCCCCTGCTCCTCTATCCATGCCTCTCTCGAATACGTAATACACACGCATACCTCTCTAGGCCCTGCCAAATGCATCAACTACACATTCACACATGTTACATCACGTACCCCATTGATCTAAAAAGCCCTCTCTTCACGTTTATTTTGCATACAACATTCCTTTTGAATAAAGTGTGGCCAAAAAATTATTTAGAATTTCTACATATATACAACATTACAAAGTTATATGGAGGAGTATGAACGCTAATTTGCATTGCATGGTGCCCACAATGATATTTATTCCGCACTGTGAATTTGTATATTTTTATACTATATATAAAGTTAGTCATTATAAAGAGAAACGAAGAGCATCTCTCTCTCCATCGTGATACCCCCTCTCGCCCCTTTCACGTCGCACACAAACTATCTCCGTGTCCTCTAAAAGTAAGCCCCCAGCACATTCACGCATGTTTCATCTTTCTCTCGCGATATATATAGTGACGATCGTTGTATTTGAAGCGAAAGCACGATACGTACATTGGACTTCAGAATCCACTCATTACGGTCACCATTTACGCTTTGTGGTTATTATACAGTCACGGGCTCACCTTACAACTTTGTATTTGCTCAAGACACGACTAGTTGACCAGTTAAACGCTCCATGTGGCACCTCTAGTGTTGCATCACATTATCTCACTACCATCGGGCCCACTAGTTGGCTTGTATCTACTCTATATATACACTCTTATAAAATACACTCTTATAAAAAATAGAGTTGGTGATGACGGTGTGCCTGCCATCCTGCAATATAGGCCGTCCGATTTATATCTGACAGATAGGAAATAAACTATGGCAATTTTGCAAAAAGATACCCACACACCTCTCCACATTTTCAAATAAGGCCTTCCCTCGTTCATCCTTTTCTCTCACAAGATAAACTATCCATACAAATGTATCTTGATGTTACGTGCAACGCACGGGCATCTTGCTAGTAAGAATGAAAACAAACGACAAAAAAATATTGGACGGTGGTTCGAAGTCATGACCGCGGGCACAGCAGATAAGGTGGCCTTGTATTGGTATGTTGAGTCGTCTGTTTTAACACACAGGAGCTGGTGTGGTGATTATACACACACGCACACATGCACACAAACTGCATGCATGCAACTCTCACATGAACACATGCACCCACGCACGCATGCAACACTCACACGTACACACACAGCCACGCATGCACGCAACACTCACTCGCACACACGCATGCATGCATGCACACACCAGTACACCACACGACCAACACACACTCTCACGCTCAAGTTCTCAACCTACACGGGCATGCGCACACATCAGGCCCTGACAGACACATACACAACCAGGTGATTCCCGCGCACGGGTTGGAGTATTGTCGCGCCTGCGTAAATTTGTGTTTATCTGACCGTTTCCCTATGCAAACTGACAGGTGGGGCCCACAAGGAGCATGGTCAATTTAACTAGTCAACATGGTGCCACGCAGACTATTTGGCCGGTCAACAGAGTTCAATCCGATGCTGAACCGTGAGCAAGTGACCGTATAATCACCGCAAAACGTATATAGTGACTGAGGGTGTCACGCCCAGGACACACCCGCCAGTGGACGTTACTCCTGGCGGGATCTAGACTGGCCCCACAGATCAATACTAGTCTTTTCTGCGCACTTTGTCCTCACTCGTGCGCACCCGGGAGCAACTTCCCGATCGGTCACCCATCCTGAAACTACTCCAAGCTGAGCACGCTTAACTTTGGAGTTCGTCCGAATGGGATCCGGAAAGAAGGAATTCCTTATTGATATGAGTAGTCTATCATCCCTAATAAGCCAGGCTATTACATACACCCCCACTCGGAGGAACCGACGTCCTCGTCGGGCCACGAAACGTTCCCTCTTGGCACAACCGTCATGCATCCATCCGATACATGTGCCATGCCGTGTGCCACGACGGGTCACAAACGTCATGAACAACATGACCGCGCACCTGTCCGCAACCATCCGTAACCGCGAGGGTCGGCTCGATACCAACTTCTCACGCCCGGACACACCCGCCGGTGGGCGTTACTCTGGCGGGATCTAGACTGCCCCACAGATCAATACTAGTCTTTTCTGCGCACTTTGTCCTCACTCGTGCGCACAGGGAGCAACTTCGGTCGGTCACCCATCTGAAACTACTCCAAGCTGAGCACGCTTAACTTTGGAGTTCTGTCCGAATGGGATCCCGGAAAAGAAGGAATTCCTTATTGATATGAGTAGTCTATCATCCCTAATAAGCCAGGCTATTACAGAGGGAGTCCTGGATTAGGGGGTGTCCGGATAGCTGGACTATGACCTTTGACCGGACTCCTGGACTATGGAGATACAAGATTGAAGACTTCGTCCCGTGTCCGGATGGGACTTTGCTTGGCGTGGAGGGCAAGCTTGGCGATACGGATATGTAGATCTCCTACCATTGTAACCGACTCTGTGTAACCCTAACCCTATTCGGTGCCTATATAAACCAGAGGGTTTTAGTCCATAGGATAACCAACAATCATACCATAGGCTAGCTTCTAGGGTTTAGCCTCTTTGATCTCGTTGTAGATCTACTCTTGTACCAACCATATCATCAATATTAATCAAGCAGGAGTAGGGTTTTACCTCCATCGAGAGGCCCCGAACCTGGGTAAAAACATCGTGTCCCTTATCTCCTGTTACCATCCGCCTAGATGCATAGTTCGGGACCCCCTACCCGAGATCCGCCGGTTTTGACACCGACAGTGACCGTAATCAGCTTATTCTGAAGTTCGGTGACCGTATTACGCTCTTCTCTCTATAGGCCCTCCAAAACTACATCTCTACATGTTCTCGCATGTTACATCTAACAACTATGCAATACAACACTACTACTAAATCTAACACAATAAAATCATATGTGTTTTTAGTTTTACTAGATATCATATTGTTACTTTTATTCAGTTTGCATACATTAAAATTGCCTTTGAAATGTATGGCCAGTACCATCTACCGCGCGGGAAAAATCCCGCCCTTTCCTGTTTAACCGGGTTTGTATCGATGGATCGTGCGGAACAACAAAACTATAGTACTACACAGTACAAGTGACAGTTCACTGGGCCGTCATGTCGTGTACACCTCCGTTGTAAGAGTGGAGCGATTGCTTTCATAAATCTTCTAGTCGCTTTCGCCGACATGTGGGACATCAAGCTATCGGATCCACGTGTCATACCGGAATAAAGTGCAGAGCAGCCGGGGTGAAGCACCCCAGTCATGGCGCCGGCGTAGCAATGAGCAACGAGGCGTCAAATCACAAAGCTGCACCTTTCCCACAGTTAAGTTGGAGGGACGAAGTAATAATGCTAAAAAATAAGTTGGAGGGATGAAGCAACCATCATTTCACTCGTTGCTGAATCCGCTTCTCCCTCATCTTCTTCAAGTTAACCATGTGTTGCTTCTGCTGTTGTTCTGCCTCATGTGGGACGCGAATCGGCTTGGTAAAGCACTGACACGTGCGACCGCATGTTAGCAAACCGCCAGGACAACGTCCTCCAAAAATAAGAATCCTCCACCGCCATCCGCGCGGCAAAATCACCTCATTTTTACTAATCTTGATTCTATAATCCGGATGGTGTTGCCAAAGCCAAAAAGATGGAACCAAAGCTCCCTGATTGATTGATTGAAGGAATAGAAAAATGCAATGTCTCTCCTCTTTCTCCCGTGCTTGGACGCATGTACAGTATAGAGCACAGAGTCTACTCCCCTATCCCTTCTATCACAAATCACAAAGCAGTGGGGCGTCAAATCACAAAGCACGGACGAAGCAACCATCATTTCACTCTTCGCGGACTCCACTTCTCCATCGTCTTCTTCGAGAAACCGTGTCACCGCACTAAGCTGGATGGACGATGCTATTGTGTACTAGTAGTACTAGTACATTTACACGTCCTTTGGTTCAACAGACTTCCTAGATGCAAATAAGGCGGTTGTCTCGGCTTGCAGGCGGCACTTGCGAACGACTTACCGTGGTCTCCCTCAATGGTGTTCTCCGTTGAACGCACTTTGCCAAACCATAACGTTCAAGATATCGTCGACGTCACCACAATGGGGAAGGAAGTCAAATATAGTTACTACGTCCATTTTTTTGTACACAAGGCCAGTATATCAAAAATTACAATTTGCAAAAGGCCACTAACACTAATTGAGGCAAAATTGATGGGGTTTGCCTCGTACTAGCAACCAAGGACATTAATATCCCCTGCATGCATGCGGAAGTGAGAAGGTTGGTTTGCATGGCGCTGCATTAATCAAGCGATGAGGAGTGAGATGGTTAGCTCTTTGGGCTTTGGAGAAAAAAATACACATTAATTGACACGTGAAACAAGGATTTGTATCGATTAATCCCGCGAAGGAAAACCCCGCCTTTCTTTTTTAACACTAGTACTCCTAGTACGTACGTACTAATCCTGTTTGGGTCTAGGCCTTGCATTGCCATACTTGGCCACACATTTTTGCCAAGCTTGCCTAAAGTTTTCAAAATGAAAAGGAGGTACACTTGCACACGGCTGTCGCGGTCGCACCGCACCTCACACGGCTGCTCCTGCATGCCGCGGTCGCACCGCACCTTCACACAGTCGCTCTTGCACGTCGCAAATCCAACCAAGGGAATGCACCCTCACTAACACGTACTGTCGCATGTGAACAAACCAAACTCAAGCATCCTACCGCTAACACATAATTTTCGTTCATAGAGTATGTTTATCCAACCGCATGTTGGGGAGTATCCGTACGGCCCGTGCGGTGGTTTGTTGGGGAAGAAGAAGAGGTGAGGAAGAAGGGTTAGGAGACGTAGGATATTCGTCCAACCGCCTGAAATGGTAGACTGATCCAAGTCAGGCGACTTGCATAACAATATATGTTTTTACACAGCAAAATATCCACAAAAACAACAACATAAAGAAAAACTATCACTGCTCGCGGAACGAAACGGCCTTGTCGTCTTTGGCTGCCGCCGCGAACCAGTCGTAGCTGCCAACGTGTGTCTCCGCACCATGGTTGTCCTCGGCCTCCAGCTACTCGTTCACGCGGAGCGTGCGGGCGCTCTGCATGGACGAGAGCACCTCCCGGTTCAAGTCGAGGACGTCCGCTACCGCCTGCAGGAGGGCGTCGATGGCAGCGGCATCCGCGCGCTCTGCGTCGAGACGAGCCTCCGCCGCCCAGTTCAAGTCCAGGACGTCCGGTTCCGCCTGTAGGAGGGCCTTGATGAGAGCGGCATCCGCGCGCTCCGCTTTGAGTTGAGCCTCTGCCGACCGGTTCAAGTCCAGGACATCCGGTTCCGGCTTTAGAAGGGCCTCTATGGCAGCCGTACACTTTGGTACGGGCAATACACCAGGGGCTTAAGTACCCCATAACATGGTGTGGTAAGTCCGAACACTTTCACAAGTGCGGCACCCCGAACTTATAGCATTATATGCATCGGCTCCGAATCATGTCTTGGGTCAATAGTTGGGTTTGCCTGGCTCCCATGTTTTGGTACCTTACGTTCCGGTGTATCGGCTAACGTAGCACTGGGAGAACCACTGCGATTGTGCCCCGGTTGAGATGGGTTAAGCACCTCATTGGAGAAAGCTAAAACTGACCATCATGATAGGGTGAGAGCCGGTCGCTGTTCGAGAGGTTTTCGAGTCCCTAAAGACTTATGCCGCTTAGAGCAAGGAGCCGGCATTGTCCGGCCTAGGCGTGGATAGCACCCCGAACTCGGTCTTCCGAATACCAGGGGATTCGCCGAAATTTAAAATTATAGAATTCTATGGCTAAGTGAGAGTGTTCAAGCATTATAGTCCGGTTGCCTTGTTCGTTGGGTTGAGCGCCTCCCTCGAAGGACCCAAGAATGGGAACAAGAGCGCTCAAGTTCATCCCGGACACCCCAGCACTCGTGGCATGGGTCTGAAGCCAATGACTCGCCATCTCTCAAATTTAATACACGGCCGCACAGAAGGTTATATTTTAAATTAAAAAGTGTTGCTTAGTGCATATGAACAAGTTTTCAGCATACAGGATAGCAAGTGCGAGTCTACTCAAAAATTATATCTCTGGAGCATTCATCCTCTATAAGGCAGGCACCCATCAGGACGCCGTCATAATACATTTCAGGCTTGCGATGCTCCTTCTTCGGTGGTGGTCCGTCCTTCACAAGCTTCTCAGTGTCCATCTTGCCCCAGTGCACCTTAGCAAGGGCAAGGGCCCTACGGGCACATTCGATGTAGACAGAGCTCTTGATGACTTCAACCCATGGACAGGCATCCACCAGCCGCCTCACCAGCCCGAAGTAGCTCCCAGGCATGGCTTCCTTCGGCCATAGTCGAACTATGAGGCCCCTCATGGCCTGTTCGCCACCTTATGGAGCTCGACCAGTTGCTTCAACTGGTCGCTAAAAACACGGATGTCCGGCCTCGACATCTTGAGACCAGAACACCTTTCCGTCGAGCTCCCTCCTCGGCTCGGTAGAATCTTGGCAGCATCAGCCACACCTGAGGTAGATCTGCGAATGCTCTGGAGAGCCCCGGATTCAGGTAAGTAACAGATAATTCACTTTCACATGCTTGCTTTGCATATAGAATGCCTTACCCGCCGCTATCTTCTTCATCGCCTCAATCTCCTGGAGGGCTTTTTGGGCTTCGGCCTTAGCGGCCTTGGCACTCTCAAGGGCCGTGGCGAGCTCGAACTCCCGAGTCTTTGGGTCACGCTTCAAACTCTCGTGATTTTCCACGAGAGCCTGGAGCTCTTGCCGCACCTC
Source organism: Aegilops longissima (assembly GCA_021605205.1). Lineage (NCBI taxonomy): Eukaryota > Viridiplantae > Streptophyta > Magnoliopsida > Poales > Poaceae > Aegilops > Aegilops longissima. Next base: position 697,273,119 of record CM038678.1, read on the forward strand.
CGCCACCAGCGCCTCCTGCTTTCCTCGCTCGATGCGCTCTGCGGCCGCATTGCTTTCGGCCCGGGACACCGCCTCCTTCAGGGTCGCCACCTCGTTCGTGGCCCCTGCAATATTCATGTTAATCCTGTCATTTTTTGCAAACACATCTTTTAAATACTCCCATAAGGTATTACTTACCTTCCTTGTCCTCGAGCTGCTTTTTGGCAAGTCCGAGCTTGTTCTCAGACTGCTCGAGGCTCTGCTTCAATGCACCAACCTCCATGATCGGTCTTGGCGAGGCCAGCAGCGCAGCCTGCATTCCCATATTGACATACTTATGTTAGACTACTGCGTATATCTTTTCAGATCCTTAGTTCGGCTTTTTCTTTCCAAACACCAAACTGAGCATCAGGGGCTACTGTCTATGCGGTAATATTTGTATACATACCTCAAAGCCTGTTAGAAGGCTGGCGCAAGCTTCAGTCAGCCCGCTCTTGGCGGACTGAACCTTCTGGATCACTTCACTCATAACAGTGCGGTGCTCCTCGTTGATGGAAGCGCCGTTAAGCGCCTCCATCAAATCATCCGGTGCCCCCGGTTGGACGGAGGTCACCGGCGTCGCAGTCTTGCCCTTCTTATGAAGGGGTCGCCTGTCGGACTCCGGAACCACTGAAGGTTCCAGTACAGAGTCCGGCGCAGGGCCGTACTAGAAGCCCTTCAGGGTTTTATCCCCTTTGAGCCCGGATTCCGGGAGGTCGCCTTGCGGCGCCTCCATAGCCACCTCCTCCTGGCTGGGCCCCTTTTGGGACTCCACCCCGGCATCATCCGCGGCGGGAGGAGACGAGGAGGTCGGAAGTGAGGTGCTATTCACCTCCGACGAATCAGGGGAGCCGCTCGACGAATCGTCGAGCCCATCCTTGGGCGGGCTGCATGGTTATATCCGGCGTTATAGGACGCTGTGTGACAAATGAAACGCCACGAGTTATTCTGGTGTCCGGACACTTACGATCTCGCCAGGGGCTTGGCCCTTGGAGCCCAACCCTCTTCGCTGTTGTCGGCATTGGCGGTGTAGTCCGGAAGAAGGGTCCTTCCCTTCTTGGACCCTCCGGCCTCCCCGGTGGGGGCGGCCTTCCTTTTCTTCTCTCCCCCGCTGGGGGAGAGGCCTCTTTTTCCTCCTCCTCGTCTTCGCGGGAGGAGTCCGCCTCGGCGTCATCGGACGATGAGTCCGATAACACTGCACCGGAACTCCTTGAGTTCCGTGGCCTTCTTCTTGGCCTTCTTTTCCGGCACCACATGAGGTGCCAGAACCAGCAGCCCCGTCAATTGGGCGTCCGCTGGGTCTTCTGGCAAGGGAGCCGGACAGTCGATCTGTCCGGACATCTTCAACCAGTCCGGTCAAAGGTGAGGGAGTTTTAGATCCCGCATAGAGTCAAACTATGAAAAAAGAGTCCCGTAAAGGGTAAAATAACTTACCTCGCTGGCTTGATGCTGTGAGCTGAATCCGCGATCTTCCGTCGCGGATGCGGGAGCTTCGACGCCCTTGAACAGCACCTTCCAGGCGTCTTCATACGTAGTGTCGAAGAGCCGGTTCAAGGTTCGGTGCTGTGCCCGATCAAACTTACACAAATTGAAGTCCCGTTGCTGGCATGGGAGAATCCGGCGGATGAGCATCACCTGGATTATGTTAACAAGCTTGAGATTCTTGTCCACCAGGTTTCGGACACAGGTTTGGAGTCCGGCCAGCTCTTCCGAATTACCCCATGTCAGGCCCGTCTCTTTCCATGAGGTGAGCAGTGTGGGGAAGCCAGATCGAATTGGGGCCGCCGCCCATTGAGAGTCGCATCTCGGTGATATAGAACCACCCGATTGCCACCCCTTTATGGTCTCCACAAAGGAGCCCTCGAGCCATAGGGCGTTGGCCATCCTGCCCACCATGGCGCCTCCGCTTTCTGCTTGGCGGCCGCCCACTACCTTCGGCTTGACATTGAAGGTCTTCAGCCATAAGCTGAAGTGGGGCTGGATGCAGAGGAAGGCCTCACACACGACGATAAATGCCAAGATGTTGAGGATAAAATTCGGGGCCAGATCATGGAAATCTAGGCCATAGTAGAACATGAGCCCCCGGACGAATGGGTGAAGTGGAAACCCTAGTCCGTGGAGGAAGTGGGGGAGGAACACCACCCTCTCATGGGGCCTGGGGGTGGGGATGAGTTGCCCCTCGTTGGGGAGCTTATGCGCGATGTTGCTGGACAAGTATCCGGCCTTCCGCAGCTTTTTGATATGCCCCTCCATGACGGAGGAGGCCATCCACTTGCCTCCCGCTCCGGACATGGTTGGAGAAGGTTGAGGTGGGATGTGCGGACTTGGACGCTGGAGCTGGAGTCTTGTGAAATGGATAAGCAAAGGAGGAAGAAGGCGTGTGTGAAAAAGCGGATCCTTATCCCCTTATATGGACAAAGCTATGCGTCCCCACCGGCCTGATAAAACTCGCTTATCTCCCAAGTGTCGTAATCAATGGCGCGGTTGGGTTACCCACGCCCGTATTGATGAGAATCCTGGAATAAGGGGACACGATCTCTGCTTTGAAAAGACGTGCCAAGGAAACCGCCTCGCTAAACACGCTAAGGTTGGGCAATAAAAACGATTCGAATAAAGGCATGGCCGTGGTGTGATGTCACGCTGCGAAGTACGTCAGCAGATTGAACTTGTGTAAATATTATTCTCTCTACGGTGGTATGTGGAACTTATTTTGCAGAGCCGGACACTATCCTTGTGTTCAAAATCTTCTATGAAGTATTCGGAGGAGGAACCCGCCTTGCAATGCCGAAGACAACATGCGCGCCGGACCCGTCATCATTGAAGCCAGGTTCAGGGGCTACTGAGGGAGTCCTGGATTAGGGGGTGTCCGGATAGCCGGACTATGACCTTTGGCCGGACTCCTGGACTATGAAGATACAAGATTGAAGACTTTGTCCTGTGTCCGGATGGGACTTTCCTTGGTGTCAGGACCCCGATCCTAAGTCACACCGATCTAGCATGTAACACATCATATCACTTTGCGGCCTCACGCACGGTATTCCCACGGGTGTCGCCTTACCATGGCCCGGGACCGTTTGCGTCTTTTGGCTCACGTACATGATAGTGTCGCTAGCATCCGTATGACAAAGAACCCGGGCCGACATGGCTAGTCGTGAACCCAAAGCGGCGCTAACCCATGGGGACAGGCATACATGAATCACATCGAGCATGTCGGTCATCAACGTATATATTCGGGCTGTAGCACTGGGCTAACAGGACTCCGGTATCCCGGGCTGTAGCAGGCTAGGCAGGATTCCGAATACCACCGCGTGACATTTCCCCGAAGGGACAGACATAGGAACAAAGTGAAACACATGCCGGCCAGTCAAGTGTCCAAGCAGTAGTCTTTGGGCTAGCAGGACTCCGTGAACCGGGCTGTAGCGGACTACTATCGCTCGTAAGCACGAGACTACATTTCCCCATATGAGAGGCTGCCAAGGATAAACAACTAGTTTGTCGGATCCCACACATACCAAGCATTTCAAACATACACACAATATGCTCAATATGTGTAAATACTGACGTGGCATCACAACATAACTCTCGACTCAGATATTATTCATTAGGCTCAAGAGCGAGATATTACAAACATGGGTCTCATGACCCAACACTCGAAACATACAAGTCAAAGCACAAGCGGAAGCTAAACATGTCTGAGTACGCACAACTATAAATGAAAAAGGCTGAGAAGCCCGACTATCTACCAGATCTGCCGAGGGCACAAGATCGTAGCTGGCGTAACAAGCTAAGCGTCAAGTCCACGTGGAACTACTAGCGAGACCGACGTCTCTCGCAAAACATAAAATAAGCAAGCGTGAGTACAATTGTACTCAGCAAGACTTACATCGAAACTAGCTACATATGCATCATTATCAAAAGGGGTGGTGGAGTTTGACCGCAGCAAGCCAGCTTTGACTCGGTGGCTATCTGAACTATGACTGCAAGTAACTCTTTTGAGGTGGCGCACGAGTCCACATATTCACCATATCAATACACCACTATGGACCCGCTCCGTCTCCCTACGAGAACGCCATCCATAGCACTCACGCTTATCTTGCGCATTTTAGGGTATCCACTTTCACTTGTCTATGAACTGATATAGGCAACCTAGAAGTCCTTCTCCGCGGACACGGCTATTCAATAGATCATATTAAACCCTGCAGGGTGTACTTCTTCACACACGCTCACCACTTACCGCCGTTTACGACATGTACTCGGCAACCTTCAAGCGGAAGCCCAACGTGGGTGTCGGCCACGGCCTACCTAAACACTCAAGTCCCTAGTCCAGGTTTATCGCCTATTCGGGTTCCATCCGCAGGAGTCCGCCGAGGTTTCCCATACAGCCCGAGCGATGTGTGCAGGGTTCCCGAGATACCAAACGGCACTTTCGGTACACCGGGCCACGGTGCCTACCGCAACACAACCCACCCCTAAGGTCAGCGTTATGCGTCGGCCCCAACATGCTACAAACACGAAACTACTTGCAACTCCGGACTAAGAACAAGGGTGGTTAAGAAGCGAGAGGGTCCATTGGTTTCGGGCCCAATGCGTGGTAGTAACTGTTTCATGGATCACAAACACAGAACTCAGTTCACGAGGACGGCTGCAATGAGACAACCCACCATGTACTCCTACATGGCCTCTCACCGCTACCTTTACCAAATCGTGTTCACACACTTAGCTCACACACACAGTAGGACATGTTCATAACAATTCCAATTCATTCCCGATGAATCAGACCCGACTCAACTCTAAGCAGTAGCAGGCATGACAAACAAGCATAAATGAGTAGGCACAACATGGCTCAAACAACTCCTACTCATGCTAGTGGGTTTCATCTAATTACTGTGGAATGACAGGTCATGCAGAGGATAAAGGGGTTCAGCTACCGCAGCAAGTAACAGTTGAATCGATGTTGTCCTAATGCAATAAAATAGAGCACGAGCGAGAGAGTGGGATTGTATCGGAATGAACAAGGGGTTTTTGCTTGCCTGGCACTTCTGAAGATAATATAGTTCTTCATCGGTGTCATCGGTTCATCGTCGATGACGCCGCTCTCCGAGAGGGACAATTACCGGCAAACAAGAGAGAACACAATCAATGCAATGCACATTCACATGAATGACATGTCATATTAAGGTACTGAATTCACCTAATGCAATATCTAGTCAAGTTAATTGAAGTGGAACTCAAACAAGAACAAATTCCAACTCCAAATGTTATTTCATAATTTACCCAAATCATGATTCATCCTATTCAGTGAGGTTAACTTGTTCAAACATGCATGAAAGTGCCATAAACAGATTCTTCATATTTTTCTGATCATTTTTTATATATAAATTATTTCCATTGGAGTTACGGTTGAATTTCTATGAATTTTAGAAGTTTGGGGTATTTTCTGGAATTTCCTGAATTATTATAAATCCAGAAAATGATTATGGCGTCAGCACCACGTCAGTGTGACATCATCAAGTCAACTGGGGCGGTCCAGGTCAAACTGATCCATGGGACCCACTGGTCAGTGTCTCTGGCTGGTTTAGGTGGATGACAAGTGGGACCAGTCAACGTTGACTTGACTAAGTCAAAGTCTGACACGTGGGGTCCACAGGTTAGCACTAATCTAAACAGAAAAAATAAAGCTAACCTAATTAGGCTCGGGGCCCACATGTTAGTGGGTCAGGGGGTTAATTAGCGGGTGATTAGGCCTAACGAGGTGGCCACGTCGGCGTGGCCGGAGTTAGGCCGGCGACGACCAACCGAGCGGCGGTGGCTCGCCGGAGTGACGCTAGGGCAGCGGCTGGGGTGCGCTGAGGGCACCAGGAGGGAGCCCGTGATCCCGCAAGATCTGGGGAGACCAGCGGAGGTGCGGTGGTGGCGGAATCCTGCCGCGACGAGGTTTGGCGGTGGCAAGGCTCGGTGAGGTGCGGCGGAGGTGCCCGGAATCGCCCTTCCGGCACCCAAACGAGCGGCGGAGGCACCCGCGGGGAGCTGGAGCTCGCCCGCATCCAACGCAGCAAACAGCAGCGGCTAGGGCGGCCGGAACTCGTCGGGAACGAGCTCGGGGCGGCGGCCGGCAATCGGGCGCAAGTGGCACGGCGGCTACGGTGCACGGAGAAGAAAACTGAGAGGGGGAGAACGGTCAGAGGCTCACGGCGATCTTCTTGGAGTGGATGGCGAGCTCAAAGGGGGCCTGAGGCACTCGGGCGTCGGAGGGGGAATCTCCGGTGACGGCGGTCGGGATGAGCTCGGTGAGGCAGAGGGGCGCGCCCAGCATCGAGTGGCGGAGCGAGGGGGGTTGAGGACGTCGAGGCGGAGCTCATGAGCTCGTCAGAGGGGCGAGGGAATGGCCCAGGGCGCAGCAACGGCGAGCGGCGGCGGCGGCTGCGCTCGGGTGTGGGGAGGAGGGCGAGACAGAGAAGGGAACGAGGGAGAGGGAGAGAGCGAGGGGGTCCAGAGGGTCGGGGAGGCGCGTGGCGACGCATGGAGGCGTCCAGGCAACGGGGACGCAGGCAGCCAGGCAGGAGGTGGCCGTCGGCATCGCTAGCGCTCGCCACGCCTCGCCTCTGCCTTCTGGCAGAGGAAGACGATGAGCGGTGGGGCAGGTGGGCTGGGCCGGCCAGCTGCAGTGCTGGGCCGGTCAGGTGGCTGCGCAGGTGGGCTGGAGGGTAAGTTCAGGTGAGTTGCTTTCTCTCTCTTTTATTTATATTTTCTATTTTTCTGAAAACTCTACGGCTTTATTAAAAATATCCAGGCACTTACAAAAATCACCAAACTATGCATGCCCAATGTATAGAATATATCTAACATGGAACATTTCAGTTTAGGAGTATTTGGACATTTAAAATATTTTATAGAATTTAAATGTCCAAATTCAAATACTATGATTTAATTCAAAGATCCAAATGTCATGGAAAATGTGCAACATCTCTGTTATCTTGCTTCCAGATTTTTCCAAAATGGTGAACATTTTTGAAGGCCATTTGGTTCATTGAAAATGTTTCTTAGTTGAACCTATTTGAATTGTTTTGGTGCTAGGGCTTGGTCATCCCCATTTCAAATTTTCATGAAAATTAAACATGATGCATGGATGCAATGCCACTAGCTACAAGCAAGCTCTAGGGCTGTGACACTTGGCGTGGAGGGCAAGCTTGGCGATACGGATATGTAGATCTCCTACCATTGTAACCGACTCTGTGTAACCCTATCCCTATTCGGTGCCTATATAAACCGGAGGGTTTTTGTCCATAGGACGAACAACAATCATACCATAGGCTAGCTTCTAGGGTTTAGCCTCTCGGATCTCGTGGTAGATCTACTCTTGTACTACCCATATCATCAATATTAATCAAGCAGGAATAGGGTTTTACCTCCATTGAGAGGGCCCGAACCTGGGTAAAAACATCGTGTCCCTTGTCTCCTGTTACCATCCGCCTAGACGCACAGTTCGGGACCCCCTACCCAAGATCCGCCGGTTTTGAGACCGACAGTGACCGTAATCAGCTTATTCTGAAGTTCGGTGACCGTATTACGCTTTTCTCTCTGTAGGCCCTCCAAAACTACATCTCTACATGTTCTCGCATGTTACATCCAACAACTATGCAATACAACACTACTACTAACTCTAACACAATAAAATCATCTATGTTTTCAGTTTTACTAGATATCATATTGTTACTTTTATTCAGTTTGCATACATTAAAATTGCCTTTGAAATGTATGGCCAGTACCATCTACCGCGCGGCAAAAATCCCGCCCTTTCCTGTTTAACCGGTTTTGTATCGATGCATCGTGCGGAACAACAAAACTATAGTACTATACAGTACAAGTGACAGTTCACTGGGCCGTCGCGTCGTGTACACCTCCGTTGTACGAGTGGAGCGATTGCTTTCATAAATCTTCTAGTCCCTTTCGCCGACATGTGGGACATCAAGCTAGCGGGTCCACGTGTTATACCGGAATACAGTGCAGAGCAGCCGGGGTGAAGCACCCCAGTGATGGCGCCGACGTAGTAATGAGCAACGAGGCGTCAATTCACAAAGCTGCACCTTTCCCACAGTTAAGTTGGAGGGACGAAGTAATAATGCTAAAAAATAAGTTGGAGGGACGAAGAAACCATCATTTCACTCGTTGCGGAATCCGCTTCTCCCTCATCTTCTTCAAGTTAACCATGTGTTGCTTCTGCTGTTGTTCTGCCTCATGTGGGACGCGAATCGGCTTGGTAAAGCACTGACACGTGGGACCGCATGTTAGCAAACCGCCAGGACAACGTCCTCCAAAAATAAGAATCCTCCCCCGCCATCCGCGCGGCAAAATCACCTCATTTTTACTAATCTTGATTCTATAATTTTTTAGATCAATATAATTGAGATTTGTATAGATAGCACACAGGAGAAAAACCAAGTGGTACGGTTAAGGGCATCCACAATGTGTAGCCAACTGTGAAAATAGCTTTTGGCATCGTGGGAACCATTGTGGATGGTGTTGCCAAAGCCAAAAAGATGGAACCAAAGCTCCCTGATTGATTGATTGAAGGAATAGAAAAATGCAATGTCTCTCCTCTTTCTCCCGTGCTTGGACGCATGTACAGTATAGAGCACAGAGTCTACTCCCCTATCCCTTCTATCACAAATCACAAAGCAGTGGGGCATCAAATCACAAGCACGGACGAAGCAACCATCATTTCACTCTTCGCGGACTCCACTTCTCCATCGTCTTCTTCGAGAAACCGTCTCACCGCACTAAGCTGGACGGACGATGCTATTGTGTACTAGTAGTACTAGTACATTTACACATCCTTTGGTTCAACAGACTTCCTGGATGCAAATAAGGCGGTTGTCTCGGCTTGCAGGCGGCACTTGCGAACGACTTACCGTGGTCTCCCTCAATGGTGTTCTCCGTTGAACGACTTTGCCAAACCATAACGTTCAAGATATCGCCGACGCCACCACAATGGGGAAGGAAGTCAAATATAGTTACTACATCCATTTTTTTGTACACAAGGCCAGTATATCAAAATTACAATTTGCAAAAGGCCACTAACACTAATTGAGGCAAAATTGATGGGGTTTGCCTCGTACTAGCAACCAAGGACATTAATATCCCCTGCATGCATGCGGAAGTGAGAAGGTTGGTTTGCATGGCGCTGCATTAATCAAGCGATGAGGAGTGAGATGGTTAGCCACTAGTAGAAAATGGGGCAATGGTCCAGGCCCGGCCAGCCCATTAGTCTGGTTCAATCCAACCGGACCAATGGGGCATTGGACCCGTTCAGGAGCCCTGGGGCCGGCCGGGCCACGTGGGCCATTGGTCCCGGTTCGTCTGGACCTTTTGGTCCCGGTTGGTGGGACGAACCGGGACCAATGGGCCTCGCTCCTGGCCCACCACCATTGGTCCCGGTTGGTGGGACGAACCGGGACCAAAGGCTGCCCTTTAGTCCCGGTTCAAGTCACCAACCGGGACCAATTAGTTGCCTATATATACCCCTCGCCATGAAAGCAGAGCACTCCAGGTGCTCTGTTTTTCTTAACGGCGAGGGAGAGCTTTGGTGCTCTAGCTCACCTCCTATGCACACGAGGTGTTTGATGGAATGCCCGAGCCACACTACTTAAGCTTTCTCCTCTCAAGCTCGACCTCCAAGCTCCATTTTCCTTAATATTTGTCTAGGTTTAGCGGTCCGTCACGCCCCATCCCGTCTTCACCGCCGTCGATCGCCTGCCCGATCTCGTCGCCCGCACCACCGTGGTGAGCCTCTTGTTCTTATCTTCTTTCTCAAAGGAAAAAATTTTACTTGTATGTTTATATAGATACTTGTATAATTTTCTTACTTTTATTATTGCATCTTATATAGTGTGATGGTTTTGGTATCCGCCCCCGTCGGCCCTCGTCCTGTCTATGATTCGGATGTGGTATATATTATCTTTTCATAACTATTGGTTCATTTATTGTTTATGACAATTATGCGGACCAATGTGACATAGATTTTATTTATCTAGGAGGTTGTTGAACCGGAAATTCCAACCGACCCTATTGTCGAGAGGTTAAATTTAGTTGAAGAAGAAAACAATTTGTTGAAGGAAAAAATTAGAAAAATTGAGGAGGAGAAGATGATATTGGAGTTGCATGTTGCGGATGTTGTCGATGATCACAAGATCAAGATGGATGCAATGCGCTTGAAGATTAGAAAGATTAGAAAATATGCCATTCATACCGAGGCTTGGTATCATTATGCCGTTGGATCAGTTGTTACATTGGTTGCGATTATGATCGATTTGTTTTCGCATTGAAATGTTTTACATAGTTTCAGTGTATGGTTTAATTAATTTAGATGCTCTGCAGAGCTTTATGTTGTTAGATGAGAACTATGTATGTACTTTGGTTTTAATGTGATGATGAACTTCTATTAATTTGGTCACTTAATTATCTATTCATGATGTTCTCAGAATGATTTTTGACACACTTAATTATATATAATGCACGCAGATGAACCGGGAATGGATGTACGGTTCAAGAAACACCTCCGAGTACATTAAGGGTGTGCATGATTTTCTCGAAGTGGCTGAGGCAAACAAGCAGAATGGTTTTATGTGTTGTCCATGCCCTATATGTGGGAATACGAAGTCTTACTCTGACCGGAAAATCCTCGACACCCACCTGCTTTACAAGGGTTTCATGCCACACTATATTGTTTGGACGAGGCACGGAGAAATAGGGGTTATGATGGAAGACGGCGAAGAAGAAGAATACAAGGACAACTATGTGCCCCCTGAATACGGTGATGCTACTGAACATCAAGAGGAACCAGACGATGTGCACGATGATGCTGCAACGGGCGAAGCTGCTGAAGATCAAGAGGAACCAGACGATGTGCCCGATGATGATGATCTCCGCCGGGTCATTGTCGATGCAAGGACGCAATGCGAAAGTCAAAAGGAGAAGCTTAAGTTCGATCGCATGTTAGAGGACCACAAAAAAGGGTTGTGCCCCAATTGCGAAGATGGCAACACAAAGCTCGGTACCGTCTCGGAATTGCTGCGGTGGAAGGCAGAGAATGTTGTGCTCGACAAAGGATTTGAGAAGCTACTGAAAATATTGAAGAAGAAGCTTCCAAAGGATAACGAATTGCCCGACAAGACATACGCAGCAAAGAAGGTCATATGCCCTCTAGGATTGGAGGTGCGAGAAGATACATGCATGCCCTAATGATCATCCTCTACATGGTGCGTATAAGGATCTGAACGCATGCCCGGTATCGGCGCATTACGGTATAAGATCGACACGAGATGACCTGGTGATATTGACGGCGAGCCCCCAAGGAAGAGGGTTCCTGCGAAGGTGATGTGGTATTCTCCTATAATACCACGGTTGAAACGTCTGTTCGGAAACGAAGAGCATTCCAAGTTGATGCGATTGCACAGTGAGGACCGTAAGAAAGACGGGAAGTTGAGAGCACCCGCTGACGGGTCGCAGTGGAGAAAAATCGAGAGAAAGTACTGGGATGAGTTTGCAAGTGAGCCAAGGAACGTATGGTTTGCTTTAAGTGCGGATGGCATTAATCCTTTCGGGGAGCAGAGCAGCAATCACAACACCTGGCCCGTGACTCTATGTATGTATAACCTTCCTCCTTGGATGTGCATGAAGCGGAAGTTCATTATGTTGCCAGTTCTCATCCAAGGCCCTAAGCAACCCGGCAACAACATTGATGTGTACCTAAGGCCATTAGTTGAAGAACTTTTACATCTGTGGAATTGAAACGGTGTACGTACATGGGATGAGCACAAACAGGAGGAATTTAACCTAAAGGCGTTGCTGTTCGTGACCATCAACGATTGGCCCGCTCTCAGTAACCTTTCAGGACAGAAAAACAAGGGATACCATGCATGCACGCACTGTTTACTTGACACCGATAGTATATACCTGGCAAGCTGCAGGAAGAATGTGTACCTGGGCCATTGTCGATTTCTTCCGACCAACCATCACTGTCTAAAGAAAGGCAAGCTTTTCAAAGGCGAGGCAGATCACCGGAAGAAGCCCGCCATGCGTACCGGTGATCACGTACTTTCTATGGTCAATGATTTACACGTAATCTTTGGAAAGGGTCCCGGCGGACTAGCTGTTCCGATTGACGCTGAGAATCACGCACCCATGTGGAAGAAGAAATCTATATTTTGGGACCTACCATACTGGAAAGACCTAGAGGTCCGCTCTTCGATCAACGTGATGCACGTGACGAAGAACCTTTGCGTGAACCTGCTAGGCTTCTTGGGCGTGTATGGGAAGACAGAACATACACCTGAGGCACGGGAGGACCTGCAGCGCTTGCACGAAAAAGAGGGCATGCCTCCGAAGCAGTATGAAGGTCCTGCCAGCTACGCTCTTACGAAAGAAGAGAAAGAAATCTTCTTTGAATGCCTGCTCAAGATGAAGGTCCCGACCGACTTCTCGTCGAATATAAAGGGAATAATAAATATGCGAGAGAAAAAGTTCCAGAACCTAAAGTCTCATGACTGCCACGTGATTATGACGCAATTGCTTCCGGTTGCATTGAGGGGGCTTCTACCGAAAAACGTCCGAGTAGCCATTGTGAAGCTATGTGCATTCCTCAATGCAATCTCTCAGAAGGTGATCGATCCAGAAATCATACCAAGGATAAGGAGTGATGTGGTGCAATGTCTTATCAGTTTCGAGCTGGTGTTCCCACCATCCTTCTTCAATATCATGACGCACGTCCTAGTTCATCTAGTTGACGAGATTGTCATTCTGGGCCCCATATTTCTACACAATATGTACCCCTTTGAGAGGTTCATGGGAGTCCTAAAGAAATATGTCCATAACCGCACTAGGCCAGAAGGAAGCATCTCCATGGGCCATCAAACAGAGGATGTCATCGGGTTTTGTGTTGACTTCATTCCTGGCCTTAAGAAGGTAGGTCTCCCTAAATCGCGGTATGAGGGGAGACTGACCGAAAAGGCACGCTTGGAAGGGACTCAATAATATGCAGGACGGATATTCTTGGTCTCAAGCACACTACAGTTCTACAGAACTCTACCTTGGTGACCCAGTATGTCGATGAACACAAGAACAGTCTGCGCTCCAAACACCGGAGCGGTCACGACGAATGGATTACATGTGAACACATCAGACTTTCAGCAGTTGGTTGGAAGCACGTGTCGAGGTGACAACACTGTTTGTGATGAGCTGTACTTGTTGCCAGGGACCATCTTTGACTGTATTGATTTGGAAACGATATGAGATAAATGGGAATACATTTTACACGATTGACCAAGATCAAAAGAGCACCAACCAAAACAGTGGTGTCTGCTTTGATGCAACAACCGAGAGGGGAAAGGACACATATTATGGTTACATAGTGGACATATGGGAACTTGACTACGGACATGATTTTAAGGTCCCTTTGTTTAAGTGCAAATGGGTCAATCTGTCAGAGGCGGGTGCAGGTAGACCCACAAAGACGGAATGGCAACAAGGGATCTGAAAAATCTTGGGTACACGACGAACCGTTCGTCCTAGCCAATGACGTGGCACAGGTTATCTATGTGAAGGACATGTCTACCAGACCGAGAAAGAGAAAGATAAGGAAGCGAATACATCATACGATGAGCCAAAGCGCCACATAGTTCTTTCGGGAAAAGGGACATCGTGGGAGTGGAGGACAAGATGACATGTCTCAAGATTATGAAAAGTTTCATGAAATTCCTCCTTCAAAGTCAAGGATGACCCACATCCCGATAAACGATGAAGATTATCCATGGTTACGGCGCAATAAGCAAATGACACAAGCGAAGAAAAAGTGAAGACTTTCTCCATAACTATTATGATGATACCATGCCAACTTTGTAATCGACGAGTATGATACCATGCCAACTTTCAACTTTTTCAGAGTTCATTTGAAATGCTTTAATGTCTTATGGTTCGCCCTCGTAATAATTAAAAATAGCAACAATAAGTTTTTGTTGTAAGTAGAAACAAAATAAAATAAATAAAGCAAGAAAGAAAACAAAAAAAAAAAAAGTGTTTTCAAATTTGAAAACTAATGGCACTAACAGAAAGTTTATAATTTTCCTAAAACTAAAAGCAAAAAGAATTGAAAAATAAAGGAAAAAAAAGAAATAAATAATGCAGAAATCAAAACAAAAAACAACAATAAGTATTTTGTTGTAAGTAGAAACAAAATAAAATAAATAAAGCAAGAAATAAAACAAAACAACAAAAAAGTGTTTTCAAATTTGAAATTTAATGGCACTAACGAAAAGTTTATAATTTTCCTAAAACTAAAAGCAAAAAGAATTAAAAATAAAGCAAAAACAAAAGAAAATAAATAATGCAGAAAACAAAACAAAAAACTGGAAAAACATAAAAATAGCAACAATAAGTAAAGAAAACAAAAAACAAAAAATGCCTCCCATTGGGCCCCACGGCTGAATACGACATGAAACCCTACTAGGGGCCAGGATTCAGCCCGCAGAGGCCTGAAGGCCCATCGAGCACAGCAATAGCAAGTAGGCCCGAAAGCCTGCGGTGGAGAGGAGCTCGAGAGGGTGCGGCGGTGGGGCTTATAAACCATCGCGCCCTCTCAACTAGCGAGTGGGACTAAACTTTGGCCCCGACGCGTGCAGCAAAGAGGGCTTTGGTCCTGGTTGGTGGCACCAACCGGGACTAAAGGGGGCATTGGTACGGTTCGTGGCACCAACCGGTACCAAAGGCCGCCGCTTCCGCCTCTTTGGGCTGCCGAAAAAGAGGCCTTTGGTCCCGGTTGGTGGCACCAACCGGGACTAAAGGATGCATTAGTCCCGGTTGGTTTCATGAACCGAGACCAAAGGCTTTGCTATATAAGCAAACACTTTGCAAAAATTCAGAATCTCATCGCCAGTTGCCCCCGACGACGCTGACCCTCCTCGACGCCGCCAAGCTGCTCCACCTCGCCGTCGTCCGTTGCCGCCGCCGCCAAGGCCGCCGCCTCTAACCCGCGCCGTCCTCGTCCGCCGCCTCCCGAGCTCGCACTTTCTCCCCGCCCGCCACGCCTCGAGCCCCCCCTGTCGTCCCGCCCAACACAAGCGCCTCTCGCCTCGCCCCGTCGCCATCGCTATCTAGTCATCCCATTGTGAGCCGCCACACAAGACTGGCTCTGTTTTTTTTTTCATTTTCATTAGTTTAATTTTTTGTTCATATATATATATATATATATATATATATATATATATATATGTATATGTGTATGTATGTGGCTATGTGTATGTAGATGTCCAAATGTATAAAAAATTGTTCGAGCATGTTTTTCTTCATATATGTATTTTTTGTTCATATGTGTATTAATGTTTTCATATATGCAAAAGATAGATTTTAGAAAAGTTAGGTTTTTTTCTGTTCATAGTTTTTTGGTGATATTAATTATTGTAGAATATGCAAATGTTTGTATATTCATATGAACAATGCATTAGGCAAAACCTTTGGTTTTTTCGAAATTTTCTATTTGAACATTTTTTTTAAAACAAGCAATACTAAAATAATGAGAGGAAAAAGGAAAATAAGAAGATGAAGAAAGGAGAAGAAGAGGAGAGGAAGAAGAGGAGAAATAAATAAGAAGAGGAAATAAGAAGAAAAAGAAGAGGAGAAGAAGAAGAAAAATAGAAATTTTCTATTTTTCTTCTTCTCCTCTATTCCTTTCTTCTTCTCCTCTTTTTTTTTCTTCTTCTTTTTTTTCTTCTTCCTTCTTCCTCTTTTCTTCCTTTTCCTTATTTTCCTTTCTCGAGGGAGAAGAAGAAAAAGAAGAGTAGAAGAAGAAAAAGAAGAGTAGAAGAAGAAGAAAGGAATAGAGGAGAAAGAAGAAACTTCAACACGAGGGGGGGGGGTACCGATACCCCTTCCCCGATAACATTATTTTCCCATGTATTTGTATGTCGCGTCGTTGTCGATATAACCCCCTCGAGATAACTTCCACATGAGGGGCGGTCGATATATATACCTCCTCTCGACCGTGATAACTTATACAACGGCAGCACCCCGCTCGGCCCTCTCGCTCGACCAAAACTCTTGAGGACACCCAAACCCTAGAGAGAAAACGATGTTGGTCTCCTACCCCCTCCCGCCGTGCCCTTCCCCGACAAATTAACTCTCTCGAGGCCACCCAAATTAACCCTTGAAGCGTTGTGTCAAGGCGACCCCAAACCCTAGAGAAGCAGGGTCGAGGCCACTAACATGATTCCTTATTGTGATTAGCTAGCTAGTTCTACGTTTGCCACTATATATATATATATATATATATATATATATATATATATATATATATATATATATATATATATATATATATATATATATATATATATATATATATATATATATATATATCCATCTGTACCATGTTTGAATAATAATTGACATGTTGTAAATATTTGCGTAAACTATGGAGCAGTCCCAGACGAAGAAATGTAAGCGATGTTGGGGCACATAATCGCACAAGGAAGTGATGAAGTTGCATCATTTCTCAACGACACCGATGGTCCCAAGGACTGGGTGAATAAGAGGGCTATGTTCATGATGGCTTCACCCATTAATGTCGGTACAAGAAGAGGACTATGTTCATGATGGCTCCGGTGACACAATGGAGGTACAAGAAGGAGACCGTCTTGATTGCTCGGTGACCGAACCGAGTCCGCCAGGTATATATATATATATTAGTTAAGCCCGTGCTGACTAGTTAATTGATGCATCCATTGTTTTGTATATGTACACATATTAATTACTCTCGTCTTTCTTCCTTATAATTTCTAGCCCTCCGGATCGAGCACAACTTCGTAAGGAGACGAGGCCCAAGAAAAGTTGATCTCGGATGAAAAGTTTGAGATCATAGAAATCGCGCCGACGGCGAACCGATTGAACCCATCCGGACAAGGAAGGTATTTTCTGCTCAAGGGGGTTCTTGTTAGGGACAAGATCCTGATCAGCATCCATCAATGGTATAAGCCTAAGGAGGAAGACCCTGAGGTGTCTTATGTCAACGATATGCAGAAAGAGGATCTTTGGACTGAGTTGAAGGCAAATTTCACCCAACCGCCAGAGGAGGATCCGGAGAAGCCAGTTAAAGAGCAATTAATCAAGTCTTGTGCTCTTAAGAAGATGGCAACCCTAATGAGGAGGTGGAGGAAAGAGCTGAACCAGTTTGTCGAGAAAGAAAAGACACCAGAATTCATCGGCAAATATGAGAAGATCAAAGATCACTGGCCCGCATTTGTGGCCCACAAGACATCGGAAAAGAGTAAGAAGATGTCAGCGACAAACAAGCAAAATGCTGCGAAGAAGAAGCTTCACCATCGCACGGGGTCAGGTGGTGTAACGCCCCCGATGCGGCTATATCTCCCACGTGTCGAGGCACGACTTAGAGGCATAACCGCATTGAAAGCAATGTCGCAAGTGAGGTAATCTTCACACAACCCATATAATAATTAAGGAAAGATACATAGTTGGCTTACGATGCCACTTCACACAAACATAAATAAACATCCATCATTCAGAGTACACTCAAGGTCCGACTACGGAACCAAAATAAAAGAAGATACCCCAAATGCTACACAGATCCCGAATCGTCCCAACTGGGCACCACTCTCGATCATCTGAAAAGACACATAGTAACGACCACGTTCCTCGTCGAACTCCCACTTGAGCTCGGTGGAATCACCTGCACCGCCTCATCGGAACCTGCAACTGTTTTGAAATATCTGTGAGTCACGGGACTCAGCAATCTCACACCAGCGAGATCAAGACTATTTAAGCTAATAGGAAGGACAGAGTAGTAAAGTGGAGCTGCAGCAAGCGACTAGCATATATGGAGGCTACTTCAAAAGAGAGCGAGAAGAGGAGCAAAGCACGGTCGTGAAACTAGTAGCGATCAAGAAGTGATCCTGAACTACTTACGCCGACATAACTCCAACACCGTGTTCACTTCCGGACTCCGCCGAGAAGAGACCATCACGGTTACACACGCGTTGATGTGTATTTTATTTGAGGTCAACTTTGGGTTTTCTACAACCGACATTAACAAATTCCCATCTGCCTCATAACCGCGGGCACGGCTTTGAAAGATATTACCTGCAGGGTGTCCCAACTTAGCCCATTATAAGCTCTCACGGTCAATGAAGGATATTCCTTCTACCGGAAGACCCGATCAATCTCGAATCCCGGACTACAAGACATTTCGACAGCAATAAAACAAGACCAGCAAAGCCACCCGATTGTGCCGACAAATCCCGATAGGAGCTGCACATATCTCGCTCTCGGCACATCCGGATGAGACTAGCTACGAGTAAAACCAAGCCTCGAGTTTCCCGTGGTGGCCCCAAGCAGTAGCTCAGTTGGGCCAGCACTCGAAGGAGCACCGGTCCGGGGTTAAAATAAAGATGACCCTCGGGCTCGCGAAAACCGGGGAAAAGGCTTAGGTGGCAAATGGTAAAACCAAAGTTGGGCCTTGCTGGACGAGTCTTATTCAAAGCGAACTGTCAAGGGGTCCCATAAATCACCCAACCGTAAGGAACGCGAAATCAAGGAACATAACACCGGTATGACGGAAACTAGGGTGGCAAGAGTGGAACAAAACACCCGGCATAAGGCCGAGCCTTCCACCCTTTACCAAGTATATAGATGTATTAATTATAGCAGATATATATATATTGTGATATCCCCAACAAGTAAACATGTTCCAACAAGGAACAACATCTCCATGTTCCAACAAGGAACAAACTTCATCTTCACCTGCAACTAGCAACGCTATAAGAGGGCTGAGCAAAGCGGTAACATAGCCAATCAACGGTTTGCTAGGAAAGGATGGTTAGGGCTGACATGGCAATATGGGTGGCATGATATAGCAAGTGGTAGGCATCGCAGCATAGGCATAGCAAAAGAGCGAGCAACTAGCATAGCAAAGATAGAAGTGATTTCGAGGGTATGGTCATCTTGCGCAATGTTCTCGAGTTGTCGAAAGCTTGATCCTCGAAAACGTTCTCAACAGGTTCCTCGTTCACGTACTCGTCTCCCGACTCTACCCAAAGCAACAACACAAACAAAGGAACCACAATAAATCACGGTGCAATGCACAATCAACATGATGCAAAACATGACATGATATGCGAGATGGGATAGGCAATGCTTATGTGCGCTCCGGAAGGCAAATGATGAACCAGGCATCAACTTGGCAAACCAAGTATGCCACTGGAAAGATGAGATGATTTCGGTTGAAATTGATATAAAGATCACCGGAATCGGATGCACGGTTTGCAAATGACAAGCAAAACAAGAATGGCACGAATCTGCCATTAACAGCATGATGCCACTTAGCAAGCAACAATTAATTAAGCTACTGCACCCAAACGTATCAACAAAGCACATGGCAGTGATCTGCACATGATGCTCGACAAAAGATGATCACTGAGCTACGGCTAGATCACATCATAACAGGTTCAAACAAGCATGGCAAAAGTGCACAAATTATCAGGCTGGACATGTCAAAAACAGCATCAGGTTGCAATGTTCAGAGCAACAAAAGTACATGCTACAGGAACTTAAAATAGCAAAACATGGCATGGCATGAATCTACTCAAATCCTAGAACAAAAGTCCCTTACTGACCATAAGCCAAAAAGGACAAGAAAATATAGTAACACCCATGTCAAAATTGAAAGTCTCGTTAACAGATTCAGCAACATGGCATGTCAAAAACTGATAACGAGAGGGCATGTTTACAAGCTCAATGCACTCACTACAGAGCCTCAAATGATAAACTAAGCATACATACATCAAGAAGACATGACATAGAAGACATACATGGCAAGAAAAATAACATAGCATACATGGATCAACCACAACAAGCTAGGCAAAATTGAATAACACGTATACAATCTGCCAGGAAACATTTGATAGCAAAAGTAGAGCTCGATTGACTCAAGCTATGGCACTCCATAATTGCAAACAAAGGCATGAATGGATAGAGCAAGACATGCTTTACAAAACACCCTTACTGAAGTATCTCAAAATATGCATAGATCTCTTGGTATCATCAAGTTAACATGGCATCAAAATCAGCTAAAACAGGGCTGAAATCAGCAACAACAGGACACCTACTTTGCATGCTTGTGCTAGTCACCACATAGATCACAAAAATACATGGAATATACCCCTGGAAAGATGGCATGGCATTTTACAAAACACATGTAGGAATCAAATTCATAGGGTGCACATATTAATCATGGCAAAAATAACAAAAGTGCAAGTTCTGTTACGAAACAGAAACTATCAGCACATAGCACTCTTCCAACAGCATTTCGGGCATCAAGATGAGCTCAAATGAAAATGATTCAATGAGATGAAATGATCTACTCTTCGAGACGAACATTTTGACATATTATACGCGAAAAATGGAGCTACGATGACAGAGATATAGCACGTCGAAAATTGCACAAAATAACATTAGATGCAAATGACTTGGGAAAAAAAAGGGAGGGGGAGAAGAGGTCAACGGCTCTCGGCCCGAGGCCGGATCGGATCGGGCGGATCGGGCGCCGGCCAGGCGGCTGGCTCTCGGAGCCGCCGGAGGAGGCGGTCGCCGGCGGGAGGAGCGCTGGCGGCCGGGTCGGCGAGGCGGCCGGGCGCCGGCGCGAGCGGCACGCCGGACGGGCGCGGGGCGAAGCCGGGCCGGCCTGGCGGCGCTGGCGGAGATCTGTGCCCGGCAGTGTGGCGGGCGGCGAAGCCGCCGGGCGGCGCTGCCGGGCGGGGCGCGGGCGGAGGGGGCGCTGCCAGGCTCCATGCGCGGCGAAGCGAAGCGGGCGGGCGGATGCGGCGGAGCGGCCCGATCGGGCGGGGACGGGCTGGCCGTGGGCCTCGCGGCCTCTGTGGCGGGCGGCGGCGGGCGGACGATCCGCTCGCCCGGACGTGTTCAGCGGCGCGGGCAAAATTTGCTAGGGTTTCGGGAGATGATCCGGATTTCGGGGGAGGTTTGCTTAAATAGGCATAGAGGGAGCTAGGAGAGTCCAAATGAGGTGTAGTTTTCGCCCACACGATCGTGATCGAACGACGGAGAGCATGGAAGTGACTTAGATGGGTTATTGGGCTGTTTTGGAGGGGTGTTGGGCTGCAACTTAAAAGAGGCCTTTGCGAGAGTGCGGTTAACCGTTGGAGTACCAAACGAGCTCCAAATGACCGAAACTTGACCGGTGGTCTCTGGTGGTATACCAAGGCCACTAGACAAACCTCGGTCCATTTCGAGAAGGTTTAATACCCGCACACGGAAAACGTAAAAGGGACCGCCGGGGAAGATAGGAGTGCCGGATTGCAAAACGGACAACAGGAAAAATGCTCGGAATCATGAGACGAACACGTATGAAAATGCGATGCACATGATGACATGATATAAAATGCATGACATGGACAAAATGCAAAATGAAGAAAACCCAACCACGGAGGGAATATCATATCACAATGCCGAAAATGGCAAGAGTTGGAGTTACAAATATGGAAAGTTACTTCCGGGGTGTTACAACACTCCACCACTACAAGAGGATCTCGCCCGAGATCTAGGACTGAAAGAACTCCGGATACTCGAACGGAGGTGATCCTCGCGCCCCGTGTAGCTTCTCGGTCGGAATGGTGTGACCACTTCACTTTCAGGAATTTGATTGACTTGTTGCGAGTCTTGCGCTCGGTTTCTTCAAGAATAGCAACGGGTGCTCATGATAAGAGAGATCTTCTTGAAGGTCAATCTCTTGAAGTTGATAGTGCGTTCAGAGTCTTGAAGCACTTGCGAAGCTGTGACATGTGGAACACATCGTGCGCTTGCAAAGTTGGATGGAAGCTCGTTGATAGGCGAGATCGCCTCTTTTGCCAATGATCTTGAAAGGACCCACGATCGAGGGGCAAGCTTCCCTTTGATACCGGGTTTACGAGTGCCTTTCATTGAGAGACGCGGAGGTAGACATGGTCTCCGATTTCAAAAGCCACATCACGGTGCTTATCATCATAATAGCTCTTCCGCGCGATTATGCGCGCTTTGAGATTCTCACGAATGACTTGGCACATTTCTTCCGCTTCGATCAAGTCATTGCCAAGAAGTTGGCGTTCACCTGTCTCGCACCAATTGAGAGGAGTACGCACTTTCGCCATAGAGAATTTCGAATGGGGCCTTGCCCAACTCGCTTGGAAGCTGTTGTTGTAGGAGAACTTCGGCATATGGAAGACAATCTTCCCACTTCATACCGAAGAAATGACACAAGCCCCGAGCATATCTTCAAGGATTTGATTAACTCGCCGACTTGGCCACTTGTTTGAGGATGGAAAGCTGTGCTGAAACGAATGTTGGTGCCCATGGCCTTCTGAAAAGAATCCCAAAACTTGGAGGTAAAGATGCTGCCACGGTCTGAAGAGATCACTTGTGGAATGCCGTGCAAGGAGACAATCCTGGAGGTGTATAGCTCTGCCAACTGAGCTGCTGTGATGGATTCTTTGATAGGAAGAAAATGAGCCACTTTAGTAAGCTTGTCAATGACAACGAAGATAGCATCATTTCCACGCTTGGACTTTGGAAAGCCAGTCACGAAGTCCATTTCAATATGATCAAACTTCCATTCTGGAATAGCAAGAGGTTGGAGGAGACCAGCTGGTCTTTGGTGTTCTGCTTTCACTCTTCTGCAGACATCACATTCATTCACGAATTGAGCAATTTCTCGCTTCATTCGAGTCCACCAATATGACTGCTTGAGGTCATGGTACATCTTCGTACTTCCGTGATGAATGGATAGAAGCGAATTGTGAGCCTCGTTCATAATGACTTTTCTCAGATCACCCTTAGGAACCACAATCCGTCCTCAAAGAACAGAGTGTCTTTGTCATCAACGTGGAAGCACTTGTACTTGAAATGCCCTTGTCGATACCACGCTTCACCTTCTTCACCATGGTATCCAGAAGTTGAGCCTCACGAATCTGATCTTCCAAAGTAGGAGAGACTATGAGGTTGGCAAGAAAGCCTTGAGGAACAACTTGAAGATTCAGCTTATGGAAAGCTTCACGAGATCCGGCTGAAAGGGCTTGAGGATTAGACTGTTGCGATAAGCTTTCCTGCTCAAAGCATCTGCAATGACATTGGCTTTGCCGGAGTATATTCAATACTTGGGTTGTACTCTTGAATCATTTCACCCATCGAGTCTGCCCGAGGTTGAGGTTGGGCTGAGTGAAAATGTACTTGAGACTCTTGTGATCGGTGAAAATGTCCACTTTCCTTCCCAACAAGAGATGTCTCCACGTAATCAATGCATGGACAACTGCCGCCAACTCAAGATCATGAGTGGGGTAGTTCTTCTCGTTGGCTTCAATGGCGAGAGGTATAAGCCACAACTCTCTTCTCTTGCATTAACACAGCACCGAGACCTTGAAGAGAAGCATCACGAAAACTTCAAATGGCTTGGATTCATCAGAGGAGTCGAACAGGGAGCTGTGACGAGTTTCTCTTTGAGGGTATTGAAAGCAACGCCACACTCGGGAGACCGACATACTTCACATGCTTCGAGGAGGTTGGAAAGAGGCTTTGCAATCTTGGAGAAGTTCTCAACGAATCTTCGCAATAGCTTGCAAGACCAAGAAAATCATGGAGCTGCTTGACATTCCGAGGAGGTTCCCAATTCACAATTGCGGACACCTTCTGGGATCAACAGCGATGCCCTTGGCGAGATGATATGACCAAGATAAAGCACTTCATCAAGCCAAAATTCACATTTGGAGAACTTAGCATAGAATTGATACTCTTTGAGCTTGTCTAGCACCAATCGCAAATGTTTGGCATGATCCTTCTTATTCTTGGAGAAGACCAAAATATCATCAAGATAGACCAAGACGAATTCATTGGTGTAGGGGTTGAATATGAAGTTCATCATCCGAGAGAATGTTGGAGGAGCATTGACAAGGCGAAAGACATGACAAGATATTCATAAGAACCAAAGCTTGTTCGAATGCTGTCTTGGGAATATCTTGTTCACGAATGCGAATCTGATGATACCCCATACGAAGGTCAAGCTTAGAGAACACTTGTAGCACCTTTGAGTTGCTCGAAAAGCTCATTGATGTTGGGAAGTGGATACTTGTTCTTGATTGTCTTCTTATTCAATGGACGGTAATCGACGCAAAGTCGGTCCGTGCCATCCTTCTTCCGGACAAAAGAACACCACAACCCCAAGGAGATGAACTCGGTCCGATCAAACCAGACGCTCTTGTTCATCGAGCTGCTTCTTCAATTCCTTCAGCTCTTCAGTCCAAGCTTGTATGGACGCTTGCAAGCGGGTTCGATGCGGTGCTCAAGATCGATAACTAACTCAAGCGGCCGATGAGGAGGCATACCCGAAGCTCTTCCGAAAGACATCTTGGTACTCACAAACGATCGAATCGAGAGATGGCATTCAATTCGCCCTTCTCATTGAGAGAAAACAACCAAATGGTTTCATCACGAGCGGCATAGATGATCACATCATTAGAAGAGTGAGTCAATTGAATTTCCAGCAGCACAATCAATCTGAGCTTTGTGCTGAGAAAGCCAGTCCATTCCGAGAATAAGATCAATATCCGAGTCACCGAGAACAATTGGTTTAGCCAGAAATCTATAATCGCCCATCTTGATACCGACATTCGGAACCATCATGCTAGAGCTCAAACGCTTAGCCGGAGAAATAACTTGCATAGCTTTAGATAATTCCTCCAGATCAAAATTGTGCTTGATGCAAAAGGATATGACATGAAAGAATGCGATGCACCAAGATCAAATAAGACTTTTGCAGAATATCATTAATCGAGAGATTACCCATGATCACATCGGAAGAATCCTCCGCTTGAGCTGCATTCATCATATTGACCTTGGCATACTTTGGATTATGCTTGACCACCGCATTGCTTGAAGATTTCACAGAGGAGGAGGCGGAAGGCGCCTCGTTGAAGCACTTGTTCATAGTGACCCTTCTGCGACACTTGTTGCAAGTGACCTCGAGAGCGGACGGTGGTAAGGAGCACTTGACCTTGGAGCTTGAGAATTAGACTTGTTCGATAGCTTGGGTTGGGTGGGTGGGAAGATCCACGGCCACCTGAGTTCTTCTCACTGGTAAGGCCGACGGAACGGAGGAGGGGCAGGTAAAACTTCTGCTGCTTAGCTGCCACTTGAGAGGACGAAGAGGACTGAATCTGCATCCCGATTCTCTTCTTAGAAGCCTCACATTTGAGCTGGGCAGCTTCTTGCTTGAGAGCCATGTTGTAGAAATCATCATACTTATCTGCTCAAACAGCACAAGAGGTAATTGCAGATCTTCTCTCGCACCACCTCTGAATTGATAGATCATACTCTTCTCATCGTGCACGCCTTGCTTAGCAAAGCGAAGCGAGCTTCGAACTGGATATTGTATTGATAGACAGACATGGTGCCCTGCTTGAGATTGCGGAACTCCTCACGCTTGCTCTCAACAACACTTTTCGAATGTGATGAGCTCTGAAATCACGGCGAACTCATCCTGTAATGACACGACCTCCTCTGGAATCTTTGTATTGTCGGAACCACTCAAAGAGCTTGATCCTTGAGTTGAAACGATGCAAACTTGACAAAGTCCTCGTGTCCGACATTGCTACAGTCAAAGTGCTTGCAGATGTCCACTAACCAATCGTCGCCGTCGTAGCCTCAACACGTAAACCGAAAGACTTCGCTGATTAGCGAGGAACCGATCGAGAGTAGCAAAGTGTGGCTGATTGTTGCCTTGACCTTGATTGCCTTGATTGCCTTGATTGCCTTGCCCCGAGTACATTCTTGCAAGAGCTGCAAAATCATCGAGCATTGGCATTGGTGGCTGCCATGATAGCTTGCCGGCCTCCGGAGGCGGAGGTGGAGGTGGAGGTGGAGGATTTGACTGATCCCCATCATTGCGATCCGGATTCGACGCTTGGCGGAGCCATCTGAAGAGGGTGACATCCGTTAGTCCTTTGATAGACAAATTGATAAGTAGAATCAACGGATAGAAATTGCAACATATAGTCTTCACAATAAACATTCGAACAAGAATGAACGAATGAATTCCAAAGTTAATCATCACACGTCCATTAAGGTGAGAAGCCACTTAGATAAAGATATAGAAACAACATCTGCCTTAGAAACAAATCGAATATCACAACTGAAAACAAAAGATTGGCTTCTAGAATGAGCCGGAACAAACACATGATAGAGATTTCGTCCAAAGTGTTCGTGGTGGGGCCCACACGGACACGACGATATAGCGGACGTCACGAATGACTAACAAGACGTCCCGAATCAGCATAGCCAAGGATTCTTTAAGACGCCTCGCGACCATCAGAATCGACCGTGAATGGGCGGACCACTAGACTTTGAACCCCAATCTCAAATCATACATCCGCCGGAAAGAATATCCCGTAAGCTACTAGAATTCCCACCTATAAACTCCGAAACTTTCTGGTTATGCAATCTGGTGTTGGGGATACAGGGACACAAAATATATCACCCAAACTAACAATACCTAGATCCAGCTTGTATCCATCCGTCAACACATAACCAAGAAATCCTCGAAATCGTGTACCTCGACCTTCAAAAACATCCGTTATGCAAGTCATGGCAATACTCCCTTTTCGCCACAAGATCGGGCTATCGGGTTATCTCACCAACAAGCGCACAAAAGAGATTTCGATGTCGGCAAAACTCGTATTCCAGAATCGCAACGATAAAATTGTGACGACAACACCTCGGAGCTCAACTCCCCGGACACCGCCACAACCCCTAAATGTCGAGGCACCAAGAACAATGTTCTCGCCACAAAACCATCGAACGATTCCAAGATACCCACGTGATCCTAAAAAAATTTTAGTGAAATTTGAGGAGAGAAGAGTCAAAACTCTCGTCAGATACCTCACCGAGCGACGAAGGACCGGGAAGTAAAAAGAATCCTACTCTCCGATATATATAATCCTAAGACTCAAAACATTTTCCATTCTAGACTCAACAACGCCAAAGAAACAATCAAGTAGGGGCTCCTAAGTCGGGGAAGGCTCTGATTACCAACTTGTAACGCCCCCGATGCGGCTATATCTCCCACGTGTCGAGGCACGACTTAGAGGCATAACCGCATTGAAAGCAATGTCGCAAGTGAGGTAATCTTCACACAACCCATATAATAATTAAGGGAAAGATACATAGTTGGCTTACAGTCGCCACTTCACACAGTACATAAATAAACATCCATCATTCAGAGTACACTCAAGGTCCGACTACGGAACCAAAATAAAAGAAGATACCCCAAATGCTACACGATCCCGAATCGTCCCAACTGGGCACCACTCTGATCATCTGAAAAGACACATAGTAACGACCACGCCTCGTCGAACTCCCACTTGAGCTCGGTGGAATCACCTGCACCGCCTCATCGGAACCTGCAACTGTTTTGAAATATCTGTGAGTCACGGGACTCAGCAATCTCACACCAGCGAGATCAAGACTATTTAAGCTAATAGGAAGGACAGAGTAGTAAAGTGGAGCTGCAGCAAGCGACTAGCATATATGGAGGCTACTTACAAAAGAGAGCGAGAAGAGGAGCAAAGCACGGTCGTGAAACTAGTAGCGATCAAGAAGTGATCCTGAACTACTTACGCCGACATAACTCCAACACCGTGTTCACTTCCCGGACTCCGCCGAGAAGAGACCATCACGGTTACACACGATTGATGTGTATTTTATTTGAGGTCAACTTTGGGTTTTCTACAACCGACATTAACAAATTCCCATCTGCCTCATAACCGCGGGCACGGCTTTGAAAGATATTACCTGCGCAGGGTGTCCCAACTTAGCCCATTATAAGCTCTCACGGTCAACGAAGGATATTCCTTCTACCGGAAGACCCGATCAATCTCGAATCCCGGACTACAAGACATTTCGACAGCAATAAAACAAGACCAGCAAAGCCGCCCAATTGTGCCGACAAATCCCGATAGGAGCTGCACATATCTCGCTCTCGGCACATCCGGATGAGACTAGCTACGAGTAAAACCAAGCCTCGAGTTTCCCGTGGTGGCCCCACAGCAGCTCAGTTCGGGCCAGCACTCGAAGGAGCACCGGTCCGGGGTTAAAATAAAGATGACCCTCGGCTCGCGAAAACCCGGGGAAAAGGCTTAGGTGGCAAATGGTAAAACCAAAGTTGGGCCTTGCTGGGCGAGTCTTATTCAAAGCGAACTGTCAAGGGGTCCCATAAATCACCCAACCGTAAGGAACGCGAAATCAAGGAACATAACACCGGTATGACGGAAACTAGGGTGGCAAGAGTGGAACAAAACACCAGGCATAAGGCCGAGCCTTCCACCCTTTACCAAGTGTATAGATGTATTAATTATAGCAGATATATAGATATTGTGATATCCCCAACAAGTAAACATGTTCCAACAAGGAACAACATCTCCATGTTCCAACAAGGAACAAACTTCATCTTCACCTGCAACTAGCAACGCTATAAGAGGGCTGAGCAAAGCGGTAACATAGCCAATCAACGGTTTGCTAGGAAAGGATGGTTAGGGGCTGACATGGCAATATGGGTGGCATGATATAGCAAGTGGTAGGCATCACAGCATAGGCATAGCAAAAGAGCGAGCAACTAGCATAGCAAAGATAGAAGTGATTTCGAGGGTATGGTCATCTTGCCTGCAATGTTCTCAGAGTTGTCGAAAGCTTGATCCTCGAAAACGTTCTCAACAGGTTCCTCGTTCACGTACTCGTCTCCCGACTCTACCCAAAGCAACAACACAAACAAAGGAACCACAATAAATCACGGTGCAATGCACAATCAACATGATGCAAAACATGACATGATATGCGAGATGGGATATGCAATGCTTATGTGCGCTACGGAAGGCAAATGATGAACCAGGCATCAACTTGGCAAACCAAGTATGCCACTGGAAAGATGATATGATTTCGGTTGAAATCGATATAAAGATCACCGGAATCGGATGCACGGTTTGCAAATGACAAGCAAAACAAGAATGGCACGAATCTGCCATTAACAGCATGATGCCACTTAGCAAGCAACAATTAATTAAGCTACTGCACCCAAACGTATCAACAAAGCACATGGCAGTGATCTACGCATGATGCTCGACAAAAGATGAGCACTGAGCTACGGCTATATCACATCATAACAGGTTCAAACAAGCATGGCAAAAGTGCACAAATTATCAGGCTGGACATGTCAAAAACAGCATCAGGTTGCAATGTTTAGAGCAACAAAAGTACATGCTAAAGGAACTTAAAATAGCAAAACATGGCATGGCATGAATCTACTCAAAGCCTAGAACAAAAGTCCCTTACTGACCATAAGCCAAAAAGGACTAGAAAATATAGTAACACCCATGTCAAAATTGAAAGTCTCGTTAACAGATTCAGCAACATGGCATGTCAAAAACTGATAACGAGAGGGCATGTTTACAAGCTCAATGCACTCACTACAGAGCCTCAAATGATAAACTAAGCATACATACATCAAGAAGACATGACATAGAAGACATACATGGCAAGAACAATAACATAGCATACATGGATCAACCACAACAAGCTAGGCAAAATTGAATAACACGTATACAATCTGCCAGGAAACTTTTGATAGCAAAAGTAGAGCTCGATTGACTCAAGCTATGGCACTCCATAATTGCAAACAAAGGAATGAATGGATAGAGCAAGACATGCTTTACAAAACACCCTTACTGAAGTATCTCAAAATATGCATAGATCTCTTGGTATCATCAAGTTAACATGGCATCAAAATCAGCTAAAACAGGGCTGAAATCAGCAACAACAGGACACCTACTTTGCATGCTTGTGCTAGTCACCACATAGATCACAAAAATACATGGCATATACCCCTGGAAAGATGGCATGGCATTTTACAAAACACATGTAGGAATCAAATTCATAGGGTGCACATATTAATCATGGCAAAAATAACAAAAGTGCAAGTTCTGTTACGAAACAGAAACTATCAGCACATAGCACTCTTCCAACAGAATTTCGGGCATCAAGATGAGCTCAAATGAAAATGATGCAATGAGATGAAATGATCTACTCTTCGAGACGAACATTTTGACATATTATACGCGAAAAATGGAGCTACAATGACAGAGATATAGCATGTCGAAATTTGCACAAAATAACATTAGATGCAAATGACTTAGGAAAAAAAAAGGGAGGGGGAGAAGAGGTCAACGGCTCTCGGCCCGAGGCCGGATTGGATCGGGCGGATCGGGGCGCCGGCGCGGGCGCGGGCTCCCGAGCCGCCGGAGGAGGCGGTCGCGGGCGGGAGGAGCGCGGCGGGTCGGCGAGAGGCGGCCGGGCGCCGGCGAGCGGCGCAGACGCCGGACGGGCGATGGGCGAAGGCGCGCTGGCGGCGCCGGCGGAGATCTGTGCGCGCCGCCGGTGGCGGGCGGCGGCGGAGCCGGCAAGCGGCGCTGCCGGCGGGGCGGAGCGCGGCGGAGGGGGCGCTGCTCTGCTCAAGGCGGCGGCGAAGCGGGCGGGCGGATGCGGCGGAGCGTCCGGATCGGGCGCTGGGACGGCAGCCGTGGGCCTCATGGGCTCATGATGTGAGGCTGGCGGCGGCGGCGGACGCTGTCCGCTCGCCGGACGTGTCCGCGGCGCGGAGGGCAAAATTTGCTAGGGTTTCGGGAGATGATCCGGATTTGGGAGGTTTGCTTAAATAGGCATAGAGGAGCTAGGAGAGTCCAAATGAGGTGTAGTTTTCGCCCACACGATCGTGATCGAACGAGGGAGAGCATGGAAGTGACTTAGATGGGTTATTGGGCTGTTTTGGAGGGGTGTTGGGCTGCAACTTAAAAGAGGCCTTTGCGAGAGTGCGGTTAACCGTTGGAGTACCAAACGAGCTCCAAATGACCCGAAACTTGACCGGTGGTCTACGGGTGGTATACCAAGGCCACTAGACAAACCTCGGTCCATTTCGAGAAGGTTTAATAACCGCACACGGAAAACGTAAAGGGACCGCCGGGGAAGATAGGAGTGCCGGATTGCAAAACGGACAACGGGAAAAATGCTCGGAATCATGAGACGAACACGTATGCAAATGCGATGCACATGATGACATGATATAAAATGCATGACATGGACAAAATGCAAAATGAAGAAAACCCAACCACGGAGGGAATATCATATCACAATGCCGAAAATGGCAAGAGTTGGAGTTACAAATATGGAAAGTTACTTCCGGGGTGTTACAGGTGGCTACCTCAAAGCCCGGCCTAAGTGGTCCAAGGCTGAGCATGATCTGCTTGAAAAAGGGATCGAACCAGAGACAATGTACTGGCCAGACCGTTGCGGACTTGGTTCTTCGGGCTGGCGGAACCTTGGACCTGAATGAGGAAGTGCCGATGGACGGACGAGCAACTGCAAATACCAATCAGAAGCTTCGACACTATATCGATGCAGCATAGCGAGGGACGTTCCTTCCAAACAGGGAGAAGGACGAGCTCACAATGGCCCTTGGGAATCCTGAGCACCCTGGACGGACACGAGGCACGCCAGGCTCCCTTTCGTGGAAGGTTAGTTTTCCGGACGCAGGGGGTTACAAAACCCACGAGAGGAGGAAGAAACTGGAGCAGGACCAACTGCGGGCGCTGCACGAAAGGGTAATGGGGCTAGAGGAACGAGAAGAGGAACGAGAAGCAGCAGATCACAGCAAACGACCTGCCGAAGCTTCCCCCGAAGCTACCCCGCCATCTCAGCGGAGAAGCAGCGTGGCTTCCACCGAGCTGCTTCAGCCGGAGCATGTCTTGACGGCTCCTGCCAGCTATCCCGTGGATGGTATCACGGAGTCTCAAAATTGCCACATTATGGCGCGATGTATGAATTTGAAGGTCAAGGCGGCTGTTGGCCAAGTTTATCCTAGTGGACCCGACACAACTTATCACTGCCAGTCGATTCCGTATGATATGCTAAGGTGATGGTGGATGAAATAACGGAGGGATTTGAGGACCTCCTGCTGACCACCCTACCGATGAAGGGGAGACTAGGCTGGGTTCTGCTCAAGACTCCATGCCTATGGCGGAAGGAGCTCATGAACCTTCCGAACTGGGCGCCTCCGCCTCCTCCTCCTCCTCCGCGAGTCAGGCACTCCGCCTCCATCGCCTCCTCCTTCGGAAAGTGACGATCAGGC
Organism: Aegilops longissima; assembly: GCA_021605205.1. Taxonomy (NCBI): domain Eukaryota; kingdom Viridiplantae; phylum Streptophyta; class Magnoliopsida; order Poales; family Poaceae; genus Aegilops; species Aegilops longissima. The sequence goes on from CM038678.1 coordinate 697,305,403, forward strand.
ACGCGTGGGGCACTCCGCCTCCTTCTCCGGCGTGGCGGCACTCCGCCTCCTTCTCCAAGGCGCCCGGCGTGCCCAAGCAGCCAGCCTCCTCCTTCTCCACCTCGTCGGCAAGGGCGAAGTGACCCGCCGCCCGCTCCGGCTTCTCCGTGCGTCGTAGTCCTTCTCCTCCGCCTCGTAAGCAAGCAAAAAGAAGACATCCGCCTCGCTCGCTCTGCGGCGTCTAGCAAGACAAACCAAAGGCGGAGGAAATACAGATTCGGTCCTTGTCTCGAGGACTCCAGAAGTTACCGTGACGAGAGGACCGAGGAGGAAAACGCGAAGATCGCGCAGACCAAGTGGATGACTGGTTTGCAGGGTTGAAAGCAAAGAGACATCCACCTCCGGAGGAGAAGGTAGATCCAAAGAAAGCGAAGCGCACTCTGCTGCCCCGAGGAAACAGCAAAGTCTCCGCCGAGAACCAACTATGAGCGCATTCTCGAATGTATATATCTCCAAGCGGAGCGGTCGGAAGTACCGTCGGACATCAAAGAGCAAAAGAACGAGCAGCTGCGAAAAAATTGACCAGCTCGGCGAACAAGAAAACCAATCGTGCCCCCGCTCAATGTGTCTAGCGGCAACATCGCCGCTAATGTTCCGGGATGGTGGCGGTTATGGCAATCTACAAGATTACCTGCTCGACGATGCACTTCCCGAATACATGAAGGTGGAAGAACACAGATATCTAGTACAGAAGCCTCTCGTCAAAGATGAAAAATCTCTAACAACGATGATGCGAAGATTCCATACTTGGTACATGAAAACCTGCAGAGAGTCTGGGGGGACGAATTGTTTGTATTTGAACATTAAAGAGGAGCACGACCTCGTTGGAACTGATATGTTGTGTATTCCATTTGAGGAGTTCTTCGCGTTCTTCAATCAAAAGGCCCTCAATAAATTAACGGTCTTTTGCTACAGCCTGCCAGTACTATTTATGTCATTAAGTCTCTATATATAGCTCGGCTCTTTCATTGCATGTATTTATAATTAATTATCATCAATATATTATGCAGATTGAAGATCATCGAGTGCAAAAAAATTAAATCTATGATATTGGTTTCATTAACACAAATATCATAGATGTATTTCTGGTTGAAAAGCATGTCAAAGAGGCCGAAGACAACTTGCTACAATCGTTGATCAAAAATCAAAACAAAGATACCATACTCTTTCCTTACAACGGCAAGTGAGTGTTACTGATCATTTGCATAATCGGTTTCCCTTATTACTCGAGCGAGGTTATAGTAATGTAATTGATGAGTTATGCATGCGTGTGCAGGTTCCACTATATTCTTCTGGAGATTAAGCTTTAGCGTGGACTAGTAACCGTCTTAGACTCGAGACGGAAAGATCCCAGCACCTATGCGGACATGACTGAAATGCTCAGCAAGTAAGTTAAATTAATCGATCATTATCGCACCATAGCGGCAACTTTTTGTTAATTTCCTGATATCTCAAGTAATAATAATTATTTTCTTTGTCTTGCAGGGTTTGGAAACAGTTCACCGCAAAAGCTCCGGGACTGCCGAAGGAGCTGCGATATACATACCCAAAAGTAAGTACTACTGGCTAGCTAGTTGTGCGCATCTCCCGTTGATTCTATAGCTATACTTTCATCAATGCCATTTATAATGCTTCATTATATGTTTGATTGACCTCTATTTCTCGTAAAGTGCTTGTGGTAGGAACAAGGGAATGATTTCTGTGGATACTACGTGTGCGAGTTGTCACAACCGGTTTTCCAATAAAAATGTTTATTTAGAAACCGACCTTTTGAGTCCAGTAAGAGGAAAAATCCTCCTGACTGGTAGACAAAACCTTGATACAATAAGCCAGTAGCATTAGAATATATTACAGGGTCGAGCTGGGGTACTCTATCGAGTATTACAAGCACGCCAATAATTATACATAATGGCGGATATGGCACAATGGAGTGGTGGCATACTAATGACTCGAGGTAAAGTGGTGGTGGAATAACACAGTGGAGTGCATAATATGACTCCTACACTGGCGGCTCATCAAGCGTCGAGGTGAGGCTCGATGAATTTGTTTGGGTAGCGGAAGCGGATATAACACAGTGACTAATCCAGGGTCGCACGAGACTGACTGGGATTCCTCTAGGCGTCGGACTCGCTATCGAACTCTTCATCCATGAGATCGCCTTTCACAAGATTCGGCCAAATCAACAAGCCGGTGAGTACTTTGAAAGTACTCGCAAGACAGTTCGGACATAAGATATAACAAATGCATGCATGAATGCATCATGAGCAATTAGTATGGTACATCCAAATGAGGAAGTAACACAACATTAATTAGCAAGAAGGAAGTCAGTTAATAGTAAAAATAACTGAAAATCGATCGGGTGTCTGAAGCGACGCCTCGAAGGGTGAACGAATAAATAAATAATACCACAGTCGGGCGTCTGAGAGACACCACATAAAGGGCTTATATTGAAAATAAGATACACGCGTGCCACAGTCGGACGTTGGGGCGACATCACAGAAAGGGCTTATGTTGAAAGTAAATGACAACAATGCCGCAGTCGGACGTCGGAACGACATCACAGAAAGGGCTTCTATCAAACGTAAATAATAACAATGCCGCAGTCGGACATCTGAGTGACATCGCAGAAAGGGCTTATAACAAAAGTAAATAATAACAATGCCGCAGTCGGACGTCGAGCGACATCGCGAAAAGGGCTTATAACAAAAGTAAATAATAACAATGCATGATCGGACGTCTCAGCGACATCGCGAAAGGGCTTATAACAAAAGTAAATGATAACAATGCCGCAGTCGGACGTCCGAGCGACATCGCAGAAAGGGCTTATAACAAAAGTAAATAATAACAATGCCGCAGTCGGACGTCTGAGCGACATCGAGGAAAGGGCTTGAAATTCACTTTTCGTATCAGTTAACTTGCAAGAAATAGTGCCCATAGGAAAATATTCAACACATGATAATAAACGGGTTAGTCTATCCATAGGAAATAAACATTTCACACTCATGTGGTTCTCAGGAGTTTCTGTCACCGAGACTGACACTAGACAAGATAAGATGAACACAGCACTTGGACATGGATAAGATGATTTCAAGGATTATTGACTCTGCAGAGTTTGTACTGAAATTATCCACAGCCAACGGATTTCCGTAGTCACGAAGGACTAGTTCCATTCACGGTATTTCGGAGGAAACACAGCTAACCAGTACACACCCATCCCACCTTACGTTGCCAGGAATCACCCTGGACAGCGTTCAAGAAAAACTTTGAGATGGGGAGATCACAATATCGAATAGCATGGGATCAAAATTTATATCTGCAGCTCTAAGGGTTCCCCATCTCGGTCCCAACCGAAACACCCATGCCCCTGACGGATGATAGGCTTTAATCCAGGCCATGGAACCCTCATCCGGCCTCTCGATTTGGCGTGTACCAGAAAGCGGTTTGCAACTTACTAAGCCGTACCCCTTGCGGAAAACATGTGGTAGTACGGAAGAGAAGACGGACGGGAACTGGACTGATTCATGTTGAGACTGGGTCAAACGGTCTGGCGTAAGACTGGCATGCTACAACACTGCCATCTTACCCATCATCATGCCATCTCATGGCCATGCAAACACATATCCAACAACTTATGGATTATCAAAATTCACTTGTCTCCATTTTGCATGTAATATGTCATTCATCGAGGTGCTCATGATCATGCCATGCAACTACTTCAAGAAAACATGCCAAAACACTCATCATATTAAAAGTTCAAACATGCTTGCCTGGTTCGGAGTATTCGGGGCCTAGCTCGGTGAAGTTTGCGGTTCCGTCACCTCCTTCGATATCTACGGTACACAAATATACACGCGCTATCGTAAATACCGTGAGGTGTATAAAAATATACCAAATATTTTTCAAATAAACCTGATAAAAAACTAGATAAAATTTTGAAGATGGCAGAAAAGGAATCACTCAAAAATCCTTTTCTGTTTAAAAGTTATAAGTGTTTTGGTCCAAGGACCTCTCTGTAATGAAACAGAAACTTCTGAGGGGGCTAAGCAGAAAAGTCCAGAAAACGATTCAAACTGGAAAACGCATTTTTCCAGAATACGCTTTCAGAAAACGGTTCGTTTAATAAAATTGAGAGACTGACAGGCGGGTCCCACCCGTCAGGTTTGAAAATTTAAAAGGGGGAGACGGAGCTCGTCGGCGCCCGAGGGCTGCGGTGGTCGCCGGCGGCGATCCAAGGCGAGGCAAGGGGATCGGGTGGTACCTCCGTACTCAGTGCATCATTCCGCGTCGGTGGGTGGTGGTGGTGGTCGCCGGCGAGCACCACGTCGACGGAGGCCCTTGCTCCGGCGGACGGCGATTCGGGAGGGGTTGGATCTTGCCGGAGAGTGCTGCGAAGGGCAAATTGAAGTGGGGATTAGACTACTGGGTGCTCGAGGGGAGTGCTGACGAGGTTTGGGTGCCGGAGATGGCATCACCGGAGTGAATCGAGGTGGAGGCCGAGGCGGAACGGGGCGTCCGGAGTTGGGGGAGGAGACCTCCTCGAGGTCCTCCTAGTGGCCTGGCGGAGTGTTGGTGAGGTGCGGAGATGGTGCGTGCTCGAGGGCGAGCTCGGGGCCCCTTTTTATAGGCGGTCTAAGGCGATGGCCGTGAACGGAGTTCTCCGGCGAAGGTTACGGCGGCGCAGGGCTTGGTCGGGGTGGTTTAGGGGTTGAGCGACATCGTGGAGGTCCACTGGCTCCATTTAGGTACTAAATGCGCTCGGATTAGAAGCTTTGGGGGGAGTTCGACGGAACGGGGTGGCGCGGGCCCGTCGGCGACAAAGGGTGTGCCCTGTGCTTTCCGGGCCACGGCGACGGTGCAACGGGAGTGCGCTGGCGTGCATGAGCCATGCGGAGGGCCAGGGAATGATGGGCGGTGACGGGTGGCATGGCGAGCTGGCTCGGGCCCTCGCTGGCCGCCACGGGTGGCGCAGCCACCACAGAAACCGCCAACGCCGGCGAGGCTCGCCGCCACCGACGCCTGCATCCGTCCAAGGGGGCGTGTGTCGCTCTGCCAGGAGGAGAGGTCAGGCGCGCGCCTTGGCGCCTGCACTGTTGACAGGTGACCAGACTCGTGAAACTGAACTTCTGAAACTCTGAATTTCTCTGAAAGTGCAATGTAATAGTGTAGGCCAGGTGTTCGACAGAATGATTTTGGCATGAGGGGATTTTTCCTTGAGCTGATTTTTGGTGGAGTGGCCTCGCATTGCAACTGGGGGCTGCCTGAATTTTGGTGGAATTTTTGGAGAAGTGGAGATATGAATTTCACCAAATTTGACAAATCTGGTCCAAATTTGCAGAAGCTGAAACTTGAAAATTTTGAAAAGAAGAAGAGTGGATCTTGATGGTTCTAGGATGTGGGTGCTAGGGACTATCCAGAGGAGTTAGTTGGAGATCAAAGTTCAAAGGCAATTAGGTACTTGCTTTGCAAATCACCTAGGCTCAAAATAATGGACAGAATTGTTTTGGGGAAAGAAATAAATGAAATAAAATCCAAAAATGAGTTGGACTTGTTGGGACAGAATATTTGGATTGCCCCAAAGTGGAAGGAGGGGTTTTGGGAAGATTTACCACATGAGGCATGGTGAAACCATGGGTGGTTTCAAAAAGAGAGAAGACCCAAAACTTCTAGGGTTTTCTTTTAAAAGAAAATAAATCCCAAAAATAAATTTGAGAAGGGGAGAATCAGAAGAAAGGTTTTTAATAACCAAACACCAGAGTTGAAAAGGATGCCAAAATAAAATCCTTTGCCAAAGGGAAAAATTTTGAGAGAGAGATTTTTGGAAGGGTTTAAATGACCTTCTTCAAATCCAACAAAGTTTTTGTTGAAAACCAAACAAATTTTTTTGGAGTTTTACAACACCTACCCCCTTAGGAAAAATCTCATCCCCGAGATTTCAGCTGATCCTCAAATAAATGTGGGTGCTCTGTCCGAAGAAAATCCTCCCTTTCCCAAGTGGCTTCACTCTCGGTGTGGTTGCTCCACTGAACTCTGAAAAAGTTGATGGTTTTCTGTCGGGTCCTCCTTTCAGACTCCTCCAAGATTTTTATTGGATGCTCCCGATATGTGAGGTCTGGCTGCACGTCAATGTTTTCATGGGATACCTGTTTCTCTGGGTTGCTTACGCACTTCCTCAACTGCGAGACGTGGAACATGTTGTGGACGTCGGATAAATCCTCGGGTAAGTCTAGCTGGTAGGCTACCGTGCCTCTCCGTGCCACTATGCAGAATGGTCCGATGAATCTTGGTGCTAGCTTCCCCTTAATCTTGAATCGTTGCAGGCCCCTCATAGGAGATACTCGTAGGTACACAAACTCACCGGGTTCAAAACTGAATCCCCGATGTTTTTGATCGTAATAACTCTTACATCGACTTTGGGCTGTCTTGAGTCGATCCTAATCACCTTAACTTTATCTTCAGCCTCCTTGAGCATGTCGGGCCAAGATATGGCTGTCTCCGGTTTCGTCCAATTTAGCGAGTACGACATCTCCGCCCGTCTGAGCCTCAAATGGTGCCATTTGTAGGCTGGCTTGATAACTGTTGTTGTATCACGAACTCTGCGTATGGTAAGCTCTCTTCCCAACTGGTCCCATAGGTGAGGACACATGCTCTCGGCATGTCTTCTAGAATCTGGTTTACGCGTTCAGTTTGTCCATCGATGCAGGGGTGGTATGCGGTCTTGAACGCCAGATTGAGTTCGAGCTTTTTGTAAGTGATCCCAAAATCGGAGACGAATTGAGTGCCTCATCCGATATTATTGTCTTTGGGACTCCATGTAAGCAGACGATACGGGAAAGATAAAGCCTAGCAAGCTTCTGAGTGGTGTGGGTTGTCTTCACGGGGATGAAGTGTGCTACTTTAGTCAGTCTATCAGTGATGACCCCAATGGCATTATTTCCGTGTCGTGACCGAGGTAGCCCAACAATAAAATCCATTCCAATCTCGTCCCATTTCCACTCGGGTATTTTATTTGGCTGTAAAAATCCGTCCGGTTTCTGGTGCTCGGCCTTGATGCGTTGACAAGAGTCACAACATGCGATGAACGTGGCTATGTCCCTTTTCAGACCGTGCCACCAAAATTTCTCCTGAATATCCTTGTACATTTTTGTTCCTCCAGGATGGATTAAATACGGAGTGGTGTGGCCTTCAGCTAAGATTTGTTGTTTAAGGTCCTTGATATTTGGTACGCAAAGTCTATCTCCGTACCACAATATTCCTTGTTCATCGATAACGAATTCTGAGGCCTTGCTCAAACTCACCTTTCACTTTATGCCTTCAATGCTAGGGTGTCCATGCTGACCCTCTTTAATCTTTTCTATCCAGGTAGGCTGTATTTCCAAAATTGACACACTGCCTTGGGTGACCACCATCAAGTTGAGCTTAGCAAACTCCTGCCGAAATTCAGGTCTCAGGTTTGGTAGGTTGTCGTCGTTTGGGCTAGGGTTCCGACTTAGAGCGTCTGCCCCTACATTTGCTTTTCCTGGATGGTAGTGGATTCCCACGTCATAATCCTTCACTAATTCCAACCAGCGTCGTTGCCGTAAATTCAGTTCCGGTTGTGTGAAAATATACTTGAGGCTTTTATGGTCTGTGTATATTTCACAACGATTTCCAAGCAAATAGTGTCTCCATTCCTTGAGTGCATGAATAACTGCTGCTAACTCCAGGTCATGAGTAGGATAATTTTCCTCATGCTTGCGAAGTTTTCTGGAGACATATGCGACTACCTTGCCTTCTTGCATCAACACGCATCCGAGGCCCTTCCAGGATGCGTCAGAATACACATAAAAATTCTTGTGTATGTCTGGCACAATTAATACTGGTGTTGTCGTTAATTTCCTTTTTAATTCTTGGAAACTTTTCTCGCAAGCTTCCGTCCATTCAAACTTCTTATCTTTCTTGAGTAGCTGCGTCATTGGCTTTGCTATGGTGGAGAATCCTTCAATAAATCTTCGGCAGTATCATGCCATTCCCAAGAAACTTCGTACGTCCGTTACACTGGCTGGTGGTTTCCAGCCAAGTACGGCCTTGACTTTTTCCGGGTCTACGGCAATACCCTCTTGGGTTAGTACGTGGCCCAGAAAACCTACTTGCCTTAGCCAAAATTCACACTTGCTTAATTTAGCATACAATTGATGTTTCCTGAGTTCCCCTAGTACAATTCGGAGATGTTCAGCGTGCTCTTCTGGTGTCTTGGAGTATAGCAGAATATCGTCGATAAATACCACAACAAACTTGTCCATAAATTTCATAAATACTTTGTTCATGAGGTGAACAAAATATGCAGGGGCGTTCGTTAGTCCAAATGGCATTACGGTGAACTCATATAATCCGTATCTGGAGGTGAATGCCGTCTTGGGAATATCTTCTTTTCGTACTTTTAATTGATGGTATCCCGACCTCAAGTCGATTTTTGAGAATACCTTGGCCTGAGCGAGCTGATCAAATAAGTCATTTATCCGTGGCATCGGGTATTTGTTCTTGATTATGACCATCTTAAGCCCTCGATAGTCTATGCACAATCTCAGTGTTCCATCCTTCTTTTTGGCAAATAAAATTGGTGAACCCCAAGGTGAGGAGCTGGCTCATATATATCCCTTGTCCAGTAATTCTTTTATTTGCTTCTTCAGTTCTACCAATTCGGATGGTGCCATTCTGTATGGTTTCTTGTATATGGGGGCGGTTCCGGGTGCTAGCTCAATGTTGAATTCTATCTCTCGGTCTGGTGGCATGCCGGGTAGTTCTTCAGGAAATACGTCTGGAAATTCACACACTACCGGAACCTTGCTTAATTCAGAAATATCCACCTTGTTCAATCTCGGTTGCCGGGGTATTTTTCTTTCTTTGGCTGAAACTTTTATGGTCTTCCCGTGGTGGTGGGTGAGAATCACGGTCCGGTTGAAGCAGTCAATAAAACCTTTGTTGGTGGTTAACCAATCCATCCCTAAGATGACATCCAGTCCTTTATTTTCCAACACAATAAGATTGGCGTGAAACTTCAACCCTTCAAACTCAATAACCACGCCTTGGCAATAACTCTGGGTAACTTGCTTAATCCCAGGGGACTTGACGATCATAGATTTTTCCTAGGGAAGCATCGAAAAATTATTTTGCAAGGCAAAACTTTTCGAAATGAATGAGTGAGAAGCTCCAGAATCAAACAAAACCATGGCAGGTATTGTGTTGACAGGAAACATACCGAGTACGATATCTGAGGCATTCTGTGCTTCCTCTTTGGTCACGTGGTTCAGATGACCCTTCCTGTGGTTGTTATTTGGGTTGAAATTGTTGCGCTTTGGCGCCGAATTATTGCCTCCGTTGTTCGGCTTTGGGGTCGAGTTCCTTGGCTTGGGGCACTGCTTGGCATAGTGCCCTTCTTCTCCACAAGCGTAGCATGTAACGCCTCGGCGGTATGTGAACTCTTGTCCCTTGCATGGAAATTCTTGATTGGGCGTGAGACGTTTGTCGTGGGTTTGGGTGTCCCACCTTTCTGAAAATCTGTTCTGCTGCGGTGGTTGCGAGCATGATTAGTCTGGTCCCTTTTTCGCTTGCGGAAATCTTCCAAGATGCGTCTTTCATTTTCCAAAGTAATGGCCTTATCCACCAGCGTTTTAAAATCTGGGAAGGTGTGCACAACCAGTTGGCATTTAAGTGCGGGCGGCAGACCGTCTAGGAATTTTTCCATCTTCTTGCTTTCAGACATACGCTCCTCGTTGGCGTAGCGAGACAACAGAGTAAACTGACTGTTGTATTCTGACACCGTCATTGTTCTTTGCTTGAGGTCATCAAATTCTCTCTTTTTGATCTTCATATAACTCTTAGGAATATGTGCACCACGAAAACCTTCTTTGAACTCCTCCCAGGTTATATTATTTTCGTTGGGGTGCATGTGTAGGAAATTTTCCCACCACGATGCAGCTGCTCCAGTGAGATAGTGCAGTGCATATAGCACTTTCTCAAGATCTGAACACTGGGCAATAATTAATTTTCTTTCCATGTCTCGAAGCCAGTCCTCTGCCTCAAGAGGTTTGTCAGTATGAGAAAATGTTTGGGGACGCGTCTTCTGTAGCTCAGATAACTTTGATTGTTGTTGATACTGTCCACGGTGATTTCCCATATTGATGACTTGGTTCATCATTTCCTGATGTTGTTGCTGACTTTGCTCATAAAGACGGCACATTTGGGAAAGTGTTGTTTCACCGTCTGTTGACTTGACTGCCCTCGTGTGAAATTGTTGCTTGGTTGTGTGCCATAATTTTCCTCTGACGGAGTTGGCATGGAGCGCGTCCAAGGACGAGACATTTTTCACTCTGGGGATATATTTTATAAAACTCATAAGAAAAGAAATTGAGTCGCAAAATTCAATAAATTCATGAAGACAGAAAAAGTCTTAAATGCTCCAAGATTTTCAAGAGGATAAACGTTTGCGCATGGAGAAGGACTGCTCATTACATATCTTACACGCAGGCAGTAATTATACAATACATCACTCAGGATATGCGTACATATACCTGACATGTTATTTAGGCTAGTGCACTTCTCCAGTTCCTACATGATGCGCAAACAAGCTACTTCTCACAGCCTATGTACATATAAACATATCGTACAAGTCGGTACATCACATGGCGGCTACGCGTACTCAGTCGGAGATGGTAAGGATTTACCTTGGCCTGCCGAGGGTGAGGCGCAGTGAGGCTGGGGACTCAACCTCCTCCTCGCTAATAGGCTCCAGATGTGAAGTGCTGCGCGGAGTTAGAGGAACAGGCGCCCTATGCGGGACAATACGAACATGAGCGGGCGCAAGGGGTGGTGCAGAACGAACTGGAGTAGGCGCAATAACTTGATTGAACTCCTCAGTGGTAGGCAGGCGACGTGTAGCGGCGAGTAGTAGGTGCAAAAGATGCCGATGGCGAGGCGAAAGTCGATGGCGGTGCAGTCGGAGGAGCTCCCTCCTGTTGGCGGCACAGCCATGGATCGAGTCCATGCGGGCAACCACAAGGTCGCCCACCAGGTTGTCGAAGGCTGCCTCGAGCCGGAGATACTCGATAAGCATCTCAAAGCCTCGTCTCGTTCTCCTCCGGGGCAAGAGAACGCGTAGTGACAGGTGTATGGCACGTGACATGGAAGGTAGCGGTAACGACGAGTCTTCATCGAAGGAAGGACATCCCTGAGACGAGCTATCGCCTCACGGGCTGCCATCTGCATCGCATGCTTCTCCGTAGGCATGGCTCTCCCCATGAACCAGAAGCGGCGTAACTCAACACGCCCTCCCTTGAATTGCACCTCGGCCTGGTGATGGTTAGACTGTCGTTGACCTTGTGCCGAGAGAGTGCGAAGACTGGGCACACAGATGGCCCCATCGCGACTTGGACGATGAAGAAGAGAAGCTTGATGAACCCATCAGGCATGTTGGCGAACATCTGTGACTCGCGAATATTGCCACCATCTACAAAAGTAGGCCAAATTTCTGAGTGGTCAGGTCATAAATTTATGCTGACAGTCAGAAAATGACTACATTGCAGAAATAAATAATAAGATCTATTATGCTAATAACCGATTAGCGATCGCACCTAGTGGCTTCCTACAGTCAGCCTGGCTCTGATACCAAGCTTGTCACGACCGGTTTTCCAATAAAAATGTTTATTGAGAAACCGACCTTGATACAATAAGAGGAAAAATCCTCCTGACTGGTAGACAAAACCTTGATACAATAAGCCAGTAACATTAGAATATATTACAGGGTCGAGCTGGGGTGCTCTACCGATTATTACAAGCACGCCAATAATTATACATAATGGCGGATATGACACAATGGAGTGGTGGCATACTACTGACTCGAGGTAAAGTGGTGGTGGAATAACACAGTGGAGTGGATAATATGACTCCTACACTGGCGGCTCATCGAGCGTTGAGGTGAGGCTCGATGAACTTATTTGGGTAGCGGAAGCGGATATAACACAGTGACTAATCTAGGGTCGCACGAGACTGACTGGGATTCCTCTAGGCGTCGGACTCGCTATCAAACTCTTCATCCATGAGATCGCCTTCGTCAGCATCTGGCCAAATCAACAAGCCTGGTGAGAAATTTGAAAGTACTCGCAAGATAGTTCGGACATAAGATATAACAAATGCATGCATGAATGCGTCATGAGCAATTAGTATGGTACATCCAAATGAGGAAGTAACACAACATTAATTAGCAAGAAGGAAGTCAGGTAATAGTAAAATAATCGAAAACCGATCGGTGTCTGCGACGGCGCCTCAAGGGTGAACGAATAAATAAATAATACCACAGTCGGGCGTCTGAGCGACACCACATAAAGGGCTTATATTGAAAATAAGATACATGCATGCCATAGTTGGACGTCGGGGCGACATCACAGAAAGGGCTTATGTTGAAAGTAAATGACAACAATGCCGCAGTCGGACGTCGGAGCGACATCGCAGAACGGGCTTATATCAAACGTAAATAATAACAATGCCGCAGTCGGACGTCTGAGCGACATCGCAGAAAGGGCTTATAACAAAAGTAAATAATAACAATGCCGCAGTCGGACGTCTGAGCGACATCGCAGAAAGGGCTTATAACAAAAGTAAATAATAACAATGCCGCAGTCGGACGTCTGAGCGACATCGCAGAAAGGGCTTGAAATTCACTTTTCATATCGGTTAACTTGCAAGAAATAGTGCCCATAGGAAAATATTCAACATATGATAATAAACAGGTTAGTCTATCCACAGGAAATAAACATTTAACACTCATGTGGTTCTCAGGAGTTTCTGTCACCGAGACTGACACTAGACAAGATAAGATGAACACAGCACTTGGACATGGATAAGATGATTTCAAGGATTATTGACTCTGCAGAGTTTGTACTGAAATTATCCACAGCCAACGGATTTCCGTAGTCACGAAGGACTAGTTCCGTTTACGGTATTTCGGAGGAAACACAGCTAACCAGTACACACCCATCCCACCTTACGCTGCCAGAATCACCCCGGACAGCGTTCAAGAAAAACTTTGAGACGGGGAGATCACAATCTCGAATAGCATGGGATCAAAATTTATATGCGCCGCTCTAAGGGGTGCTCCCTCTCGGTCCCATCCGGAAACACCCATGCCCCCTGACCGGATGATAGGCTTTAATCCAGGGCCATGGAACCCTCATCCCGGCCTCTCGATTTGGCGTGTACCAGAAAGCGGTTTGCAAATTACTAAGCCGTACCCCTTGCTAAAAACATGTGGTAGTACGGAAGGGAAGACGGACGGGAACTGGACTGATTCATGTTGACACTGGGTCAAACGGTCTGGCGTAAGACTGGCTTGCTACAACACTGCCATCTTACCCATCCTCATGCCATCTCATGGCCATGCAAACACATATCCAACAACTTATGGATTATCGAAATTCACTTGTCTCCATTTTGCATGTAATATGTCATTCATCGAGGTGCTCATGATCATGCCATGCAACTACTTAAAGCAAACATGCCAAAACACTCATCATATCAAAAGTTCAAACATGCTTGCCTGGTTCGGAGTATTCGGGGCCTAGCTCGGTGAAGTTTGCGGTTCCGTCACCTCCTTCGATATCTAAGGTATACAAAAATACACGCGCTATCATAAATACCATGAGGTGTATAAAATATACCAAATATTTTTCAAATAAATCTGATAAAAAACTAGATAAAATTTGAAGATGGCAGAAAAGGAATCACTCAAAAATCCTTTTCTATTTAACAGTTATAAGTGTTTTGGTCCAAGGACCTCTCTGTAATGAAACAGAAACTTCCCAGGGGGCTAAGCAGAAAAGTCCAGAAAATGATTCAAACTGGAAAACACATTTTTCCATAATACGCTTAAAGAAAACGGTTCGTTCAATAAAAATGAGGGACTGACAGGCGGGTCCCACCCGTCAGGTTTGAAAATTTAGAAGGGGGAGACAGAGCTCGTCGGCGCCCGAGGGCTGCGGTGGTCGCCAGCGGCGATCCACGGCGAGGCAAGGGGATCGGGTGGTACCTCCGTGCTCAGTGCATCATTCCTTGTCGGTGGGTGGTGGTGGTGGTCGCCGGCGAGCACCATGTCGACGGCGGCCCTTGCTCCGGCGGACGGTGATTCGGGAGGGGTTGGATCTCGCCGGAGAGTGCTGCGAAGGGCAAATTGAAGTGGGGTTAGACTCTTTGGCGCCGAGGGGAGGCTGACGAGGTTTGGGTGCCGGAGATGGCCTCACCGGAGTGAATCGAGGTGGAGGCCAAGGCGGAACGGGGCGGCCGGAGTTGGGGGAGGAGACCTCCTCGAGGTCTTCCTAGTGGCCTGGCGGAGTGTTGGTGAGGTGCGGAGATGGTGCGTGCTCGAGGGCGAGCTCGGGGCCCCTTTTTATAGGCGGTCCGAGGCGATGGCCGTGAACGGAGTTCTCCGGCGAAGGTTACGGCGGCGCAGGGCTTGGTCGGGGTGGTTTAGGGGTTGAGCGACATCGTGGAGGTCCACTGGCTCCATTTAGGTACTAAACGCGCTCGGATTAGAAGCTTTGGGGGGAGTTCGACGGAACGGGGCAGCGCGGGCCCGTCGGCGGCAGAGGGCGTGCCCTGTGCTTGCCGGGCCACGGCGACGGTGCAACGGGAGTGCGCTGGCGTGCATGAGCCACGCGGAGGGCCAGGGAACGATGGGCGGCGACGGGTGGCGTGGCGAGCTGACTCGGGCCCTCGCTGGCCGCCACGGGTGGCGGAGCCACCACAGAAACCGCCAACGCTGGCGAGGCTCGCCACCACCAACGCCTGCATCCGTCCATGGGGGTGTGCGGCGCTCTGGCCAGGGAGGAGAGGCCGTGCACAACGCGCCAGGGCGCACTGTTGACAGGTGACCAGACTCTGACGAAACTGAACTTACTGAAACTCTGAATTTCTCTGAAAGTGCAATGTAATAGTTTAGGCCAGGTGTTCGACATAATGATTTTGGCATGAGGGGATTTTTCCTTGAGCTGATTTTTGGTGGAGTGGCCTCTCATTGCAACTGGGGGCTGCCTGAATTTTGGTGGAATTTTTGGAGAAGTGGAGATATGAATTTCACCAAATTGGACAAATCTGGTCCAAACTTGCAGAAGCTCAAACTTGAAAATTTTGAAAACAAGAAGAGTGGATCTTGATGGTTCTAGGATGTGGGTGCTAGGGACTATCCAGAGGAGTTAGTTGGAGATCAAAGTTCAAAGGCAATTAGATACTTGCTTTGCAAATCACCTAGGCTCAAAATAATGGACAGAATTGTTTTGGGGAAAGAAATAAATGAAATAAAATCCAAAAATGAGTTGGACTTGTTGGGACAGAATATTTGGATTGCCCCAAAGTGGAAGGAGGGGTTTTGGGAAGATTTACCAAATGAGGCATGGTGAAACCATGGGTGGTTTCAAAAAGAGAGAAGACCCAAAACTCCTAGGGTTTTCTTTTAAAAGAAAATAAATCCCAAAAGTTAATTTGAGAAGGGGAGAATGATAAGAAAGGTTTTTAATAACCAAACACCAGAGTTGAAAAAGATGCCAAAATAAAATCCTTTGCCAAAGGAAAAAATTTTGAGAGAGAGATTTTTGGAAGGGTTTAAATGACCTTCTTCAAATCCAACAAAGTTTTTGTTGAAAACCAAACAAAAATTTTTGGAGTTTTACACGAGTCCATCTACAATGCGACTTTGAAAAATAAGCGGGGCTACTCTCAAAGACAATATGAAGTGTGTAAGCAATTAATAATATTCACAATTTCATTTTATTACACCATCATTTCTGTTGAGTTTCATTCATATATATATATATGTATTAATTAACCCCCTTCTTCAAATTAGACGTGGCAGATGCGGAATGAACTCCTAGAACCAAATCGCATTAAAGCAATTCAAGAGGAATTGGCGGGATTATTTCTTGACCACGTCATCAATAAAGCCGGAGAATACCATGTGGAAGTTGATTTCAAATGCTAGGGGACTATAATTGAGAGATCTTATATATTGTACATGTATGTAGCCAGTAGCGTCGGACGTACATGATACGGAAACTTGTTGTTCGACCAATCTCTCAGAGAAGGAGAGGTCGATCGATCATTTCTCTCAGTATGCATGACGAACTTCTGTACTCGATGGTTCCCTTCATTTTCTTACTAGCTAGCGTGTCGAGGGCTATATGTATATAGTACGTAGCGTCGACCAAGCACGGACATAAGAGAGGACACTTCTCTCTATTAATTAGCTAGCTAACACAATATATGAAACACCTAAATTAACCCCCAAAACTCCCAACCCCCCTTAAAAACAAAAACCCCAGCCATCGAATGTCGACGGTGGATGCCTTTTAGTCCCGGTTGGTGCCACCAACCGGGACCAAAGGCCCTCTGCTGGGCTCGGCGCACCGCCACGTGGAGGATTGATCTGTCCCGTTCGTGTTAGAACCGGGACTAAAGGGGGGAGGTATTCGTAACGACCCATTAGTCCCGGTTCATGAACCGGGACTGAAGGCCCTTACGAACCGGGACTAATAGGTGTTTTTCTACTAGTGAGCTCTTTGGGCTTTGGAGAAAAAATACACATTAATTGACACGTGAAACACGGATTTGTATCGATTAATGCCGCGAAGGAAAACCCCGCCTTTCTTTTTTAACACTAGTACTCCTAGTACGTACGTACTTATCCTGTTTGGGTCTAGGCCTTGCATTGCCATACTTGGCCACACATTTTTGCCAAGCTTGCCTAAAGTTTTCAAAATGAAAAGGAGGTACACTTGCACACGGCTGTCACGGTCGCACCGCACCTCACACGGCCGCTCCTGCATGCCGCGGTCGCACCGCACCCTCACACAGTCGCTCTTGCACGTCGCAAATCCAACCAAGGGAATGCACCCTCACTAACATGTACTGTCGCATGTGAACAAACCAAACTCAACCATCCTACCGCTGACACATAATTTTCGTTCATAGAGTATGTTTATCCAACCGCATGTTGGGCAGTATCCGTACGGCCCGTGCGGTGGTTTGTTGGGGAAGAAGAAGAGGTGAGGAAGAAGGGTTAGGAGACGTAGGATATTCATCCAACCGCCTGAAATGGTAGACTGATCCAAGTCAGGCGACTTGCATAACAATATATGTTTTTACACAACAAAAGATCCATAAAAACAACAACATAAAGAAAAACTATCACTGCTCGTGGAACGAGACGGCCTTGTCGTCTTTGGCTGCCGGCGCGAACCAGTCGTAGCTGCCAATGTGTGTCTCTGCACCGTGGTTGTCCTCGGCCTCCAGCTACTCGTTCACGTGGAGCGTGCGGGCGCTCTGCATGGACGAGAGCACCTCCCGATTCAAGTCGAGGACGTCCGGTTCCGCTTGCAGGAGGGCGTCGATGGCAGCGGCATCCGCGCGCTCTGCGTCGAGTCGAGCCTCCGCCGCCCAGTTCAAGTCCAGGACGTCCGGTTCCGCCTGCAGGAGGGCCTTGATGAGAGCGGCATCCGCGCGCTCCGTGTTGAGTTGAGCCTCTGCCGACCGGTTCAAGTCCAGGACATCCGGTTCCGCCTACAGAAGGGCCTCGATGGTAGCAGCATCCGCGCGCTGCGCCTCAAGTTGAGCCTCGGCCGCCCGGTTCACATCCACGACATCCGGTTCCGCCTGCAGGAGAGGCTCGATGGTAGCGGCATGCGTCCGCTCCGCATCGAGTTGAGCCTCTGCCTCCCGGTCCTCCTTTAGTATCAGCAGGTTGAACCGCTGGTCCGCCTGCACCATGGGGGACTCGGACGCCGGCACGAAGTCGATGTCCATCATCTCATACCCATTGGGGGCCTTCTGCGCCGCGACCTCTGCCATGAACATTGGAACGGCTTCCTCCTCCTCGTAGCTTGGCTCCAGAGAACTCGGGGATTGGCCCGCCGCAAAGCGAGCTTGGGAACAGAGGTCTGTGGCGCCGACCGCCGTCGCGATTTCTGCATGGCGCTCCGGCGTCAGCATCTTGTAGTACGTGATCTTGCGGCGCACCATGCTTTCCAGCGAACTAGGGGACGCTTGATGCGGGCTAGGGGATCGAAAGGTGTGGGAATGGGCTGGAGATTAGGTGTCGTTTGAGGGCAGTGGCTGGCGTAGGCCGAGCAGCGAAGGTTCTGGTGTGAATAGTGATTCCGTGACGACCGGTCAATCGGTTTTGATCAGACATCGCTCTTGTCGCGTTAGCAGTAGCCCGACACGCTCGACCCTCCACGTTGCTCACCAAATGGAACGTGCTTAGTCTTGCGTTTTCGCTCGCTTGTGGGACCGCAGTTGAGAGCAAACAGACGTCCCTCCCCCTCCCCCGCCAGCATCATTTATACTACCACTCCCTCCATTTTATGCGGAGTAAATAAAAACAGAGGGAGTATACTACGAATGAGGATCCCCTGACGTGGCCGAACCCATTGAGTAACTGACATGCTGTAACATCCCAAATTTTCAATTTGGAATGTTATACATAGAGCATCATTGCGTATCATATTTTTCGTTGCATTTTTGCTCGATCCCAGAAATTCTACACAACTCAAGGACCCACGGAGAGAGTTGGGGATTTCGTTATTTTCATATCTGAGTTTTCTCAAATTTTGAAAATAGGATTATTTGATTTTAATTATTTTATCTTCAATTATTTCTACTATCAAAATATGAGAGAGGGAATAAAATGACTTTCCCAAAATAAAGAAATAATAAAGATTTAATAATAAAATCAAATAAGATTTTATTTTGGAGTTCTTCGCCTTTTTATTTAAATTTAGGAAAAATGCGGGTTTTTCAAAATTGCATTTACGCCCCAAATAAATGTTCATTTAGTCTGGCTTGATTTTAGAAGCCTGGGAATATTTACTTCGGGATTTTTGGAGTCCGTTTAGTATTTCTTTTTATTTTTCTTCTGCGCGGAATTATTTAAAAAAGCGCAAGAACCGACCTTTTGGGCCGCACTGAAGGGACTCACCTGGGCGCTTTTAAATAGCGCCGCCGAGCCCCCAGCCCGTCACCGCCGCCGCCGCCCACCTCACGCTACCACGCCCCCACCCCACCAAACCCTAACACTAGCCTCGCGCCCGCCCGCCACATTGAGCCGCCGAACCCGCCGCCCCGACTCACGGTTTCCGCCGCGAGGTTCGCCGCCGCCAGAAACCGTGACGCCGTTTTTTACACCGGCGGATTTTCTTCGCTTATTTTCGTTTTTAGATCGGTTTTTTCCGTTCGGTTAAATAGCTTAACGCTCGCTCGTTCGTTCGTTTTTAACGAACATGTTCGCCGATTATTTTAGTTAATGAACGCCCTTCGTTAACCCGTTCGCTGCTTTTTCTTTTTCTCGGATTTAATTCGTGATTTTTCCGATCGCGATTCTGATCCGATTTTCGCTTTAGTATAACTTTTCGCTCGCTTATCGGAATCAGCGATTCAAGCGCCTAGAGTTTCGCCTCAAACCCTCTTTCGAATAACCTACTTAAACAAGTTTTTGCTTCTGTAAAATTTGACCTAGATCCAGATTAGTAAAACGAAGCTGTTTTCTTTCACCGCTTGTTTTTCGTTGCTTCGCTTGATTTGATTCTTTTGCAAACCGGAGTTCTTAAGTTGAACTATCTGGTTAGATCTTCTATTTGAGTTTTACCTGTGCATTAGATGAGTACTTATTGTATGCTTGTTTGTTTGTCTGCGATAGAATACCCGGAGTCGCCGCTTTGTTACTTGAGTCTCTAGGTTTCATGGATCATCGCTAAAGGCAAGTAACACTTTGATCATACCTTTACTACTACCCAGTTTTTATGCATTAGATCTATCCTCAAACATTTGCATGATTTGGATCTAATTAAATTGTGGGATGGGAAGTAGTTGAGGTAGCACCTATTACCTGTTTTATTATCAAACCCTTGGGAGTTACTTCTACGTTTGCTTATTATGCCATGCTATGCTAGTAGACGTGGATTGGGTGAGTGAATTCCATGAAATATGTGAGATTGTTAAATTAATGGTTTATTTAAGGTGGCAACTTAAACACACATCTGGGTGGATTGAGGCACCTAGTTTCCATCAGGACTTGCCTGTATTTCTTCGGACCGCCACCCAGGCCCAAAGGGATCATGAGATTATTCAAACTAGAAACTTCCGTGTGCAACCACAAGCCATTATGGGCTATGGAATAGTTGATTAAGTCGTGCTAACTCTTACGGGTAGACTAGCAGATGTAGGGGAAAGTAGGCGTACCGGTCTACCCACATGTAAGGTGCTAGCGCTTCCGAAAGACTGTGTCTCGGTCATCCGTTTCTCAAACACCATGTAGTGCGAGAAATCCAACGGAGGCGATCGAGTCTTGTGGGGAAAAGTGTGTTAACCTCTGCAGAGTTTATAAACTAATCATGGTTAGCCGTGTCCCCGGTTATGGACATCTTGAGTATCTAGTACTTGGATATCATGTGAATCTCGTCATGTTACTTCTAATTAATATTGTTGGGTTTTTAATGAGTACTTTTAATTGGGATTGAGAATGCTGTCAACCATTCTCAATGTTTAACAACCACCATGATAGTTAAACAAATTTATTCCTTTGCGAGAGGGAAAATTGGCTTTACACAAAACTGTAACCATAGAGCTTTCCACCAGCCAAATATGCATGTAGTATAGGCTTATTCTTCCATTATTCTCTATGTGTTACATTGCCAGCATATTCCATGTGCTGACCCGTTTTCGGGTTGCAACATTTCATGTTGCAGACTTTTCAGACGACGAGTAAGGTGCTTAGGTCGTGGATCTATACTCAGTGATGCCATTGGAGTTGATGGACTCGCTTATTCTTCCAAGCCTTCCGATGTTATCGTATTTAGATGGCCTTAAGCCATATTTATTTTATTAAGTTCTCTCTTGAGACATTCGATTGTAATAAATGTGTGATTGCTACTCTGTTATAAATGCTCCGAGTATCTTGTGTGGTGTCAAGATTCTCGATCCGTGGATGACATCGAGCACGAGATCGACTGCTTGAGGTCCGATGCTACAAAGATGGTATCGAGCACACGACCGTTCGTAGGACACGACCATTAAGCTAAAGCCCTAGATCACTACTCTCTTCTCATTTCTGACTCCTCATCTTTTCTACTCTTTTAGGATGACGGAAGCGAGGATCAAGTTCACCCAGCCGGATGAAGATACACCCTTTGGGCGACACCAAGGAAGTCACTAAGTACCGAACATCGAATACCAAGCTTCACCGGACCTACAATTCCACTTTACCGAAGAAGAGCGCTGGAAGATTCAAGCTCAAGTTCCGGAAGGACGTTTGCGCCAATCACGGATCCCATAGAGTGTGTTTTCAATGCACCAACTTGGAGTCTGGAAAGAGCATGGCAGCTCACATAACCATGGGACGCATTGGAGAAGTTTACAAAGAAGACCTCAAGGATACTATCTACCAGATTTCCGGGCGCCGAGATGAACAATGGGAGATAGTTGGCACTAAGAAGGATTGGTCCATTGCAGCTTTCATCCAGGAGTTAAATCAGCACATCCGACGCCAGGAGAACCAGATGTGCGCAGACATGATGGAGTCGAAGACAGCAAAAGCCAAGATTATCGAACTAGAAGGAGAACTGAAGGCCACTCGCAAGGACTACATGGAGGAGATTGTAGCTCTAGTGAGACAAAAAGGCGATCTTAAGGAGAAGATTGAAGAACTCATGGGAAATTTAGCACCCGAAGGAGAAGATGAAGATTGCACCTGTCCAGAGAACTACATCATCATCGACGACACCGATTCCGATCCTAGTGATGATGATTTCGAAGATGAAGCTGGAACATATATCATGGAGTCTTCATCGGAGCTGTTTTTCTAGTTGACCACCATAACAGTAGTAGATTCCCCCATTAAAGATTAGTTTTAGTTCCAGCACTTTGTAACGATTGATAGACCGTTGTATGCCCTTGTTTGAATTGATTGGAGTGATATTGTGTGATTTGTCTCATGTGCATATGGGTAGTGTTTCTCTCTAGACCTCATTCTATTCTTAACTCTCGTCTTTTCTATAAACCCTCAGATGCCTCCGAGACGCGACCCCGGATTTGTTTTCCCGCGAGAGATCACTCAGTTGATTCAGCAGCAGAATGCCTTGATTCAAACATTGGTACAGAACCAAGGCAACAACAACAACAACCCACCACCACCACCACCTGTTTACCATTTGACTCGGTTCTTGAGGCTGAATCCGCCGGTGTTTTCCAGTAGCACCGAGCCGATTGTTGCAGATGATTGGCTTCGTAAGATAGGGAGGGAGTTGACCACTGCAGGATGTACAGATGGAGAAAGGGTTAAATTTGTCGCACATCAGCTTGAAGGACCCGCACCAGCATGGTGGGAGAATTTTACAGCCACTTACCCTGTAGACACTGTCACATGGGATCAGTTTCAGCAAGCCTTCCGTACTACCCATGTTTTAGCAGGAGCTATGGCCATGAAGAAGTGTGAGTTTCGCAACTTGCGCCAAGGAGGACGGACAGTTGGCCAGTATGTGGATGATTTTAGTAAACTAGCACGTTATGCCCCAGATGATGTTGCTACGGACGCAGCTAAGCAGGAGAAGTTTCTAGAAGGACTGAATGGTGAGCTGAGCATGCAGTTGATGGTAGCCACCTTCAATAACTACCAGGAGTTAGTAGACCGTGCTCTCATGATTGAAGGGAAGCAGCAGCAGATTGACAATCGCAAGAGAAAGTATGGACAGGGGAAGAATAACTCTGGAGCTTAGCAGAAACTTCGCTTTACCCCGAAGCCAGGAGGACAATTTCAGCATACTCATGGAGGAGGCAGCTCGCACAATCATAATGGCACAAAGAATGGAAACGGGAATGGAGGAAGCAACGGACAAAACCGCACCAACCCGTCAACCCCAACCAAGGTAGACCTGAGCCACATCACTTGCTTTAAGTGCCGCAAGACCGGGCATTATGCAAATGATTGTCCAGAAGGCCAAAATAGTAATGTTAATGGAAGCTCAGGAAAGAAGCCGAACCCTTTCAACAGGGGACAAGTGAACCACGTTACCGTGGAGGAGGTTGAAGTTCAGCCAGATGCAGTAATAGGACTCTTAAGACACCCATGCTAGTAAGCTCATCGGGAGCGGAGTATACGGCCAGTCAAGGATGTTTTCAAGTGCCATTAAGTATAGGGAGGCATGTTTTCCCAACGGATTTAATTATATTGGAATCCCAAGGATTGGATGTAATTCCTGGAATGGATTGGTTGTCGATGTATGGAGGAAACATCGATTGCGCCAGTAAGACAATTTTGCTTACGACACCAGAAGGAAGGAGAATCAAGTATGTATCACGGCATGAGCCGAGAAGGGCACATGAAAATTCCTTATCAGGAGTTGTGCAGGAGGAAGTACCAGTGGTAAGGGATTTCCCCGATGTATTCCCGAAGAGTTGCGGGCATGCCACCGGATAGGGACATTGAGTTTCTGATTGAACTACTGCCAGGCACTGGGCCGATATCTAAGAGACCGTATAGGATGCCAGCCCAAGATTTGGAGGAAATTAAGAAGCAGATTAAGGAGTTACTGGATAAAGGTTTTATTCGCCCAAGTTCTTCGCCTTGGGGATCACCAGTACTTCTAGTGGAGAAGAAGGATGGATCATTAAGAATGGTTGTTGATTATCGCGGATTGAACGAAGTGACCATCAAGAACAAGTACCCGTTGCCGATGATCAATGACTTGTTTGATCAATTGCAAGGAGCTAAGGTGTTTTCCAAGATCGATTTGCGATCAGGGTACCATCAGTTGAAGATTCGAGAGCAAGATATACCTAAGACGGCTTTTACCACAGTGCACGGCTGTATGAGTATACCGTTATGTCATTTGGTCTGACTAACGCACCTGCCTATTTTATGAACATGATGAACAAAGTGTTTATGGAGTTTTTGGATAAGTTCGTCGTGGTGTTCATTGATGATATTTTGGTTTACTCGAAAAATGAAGAGGAACATAAGGAACACTTGCGTTTGGTACTCGAGAAGCTCATAGAACACCAGTTATATGCCAAGTTCAGCAAGTGTGAGTTTTGGTTGAAGGAATTTGGATTTCTCGGACATGTTATATCCGGAGAAGGTATAGCAGTGGACCCCACTAAAGTTGCCACTGTAACAAACTGGGAAGCGCCAACAACAGTTGGAGAGACCCGGAGTTTCCTTGGACTCGCAGGATACTACCGAAGATTTATTGAGAATTTCTCAAGGATTGCGAAGCCTATGACAGAACTGTTGAAGAAGGATACCAAGTTTATTTGGACTGAGGAGTGTGAGGCTAGTTTCCAAGAGTTGAAGAAGCGTTTGGTTACCTCACCGGTATTAATCCTGCCAGACCAAAGCAAGGATTACGAAGTTTATTGCGACGCTTCACGTCGAGGACTTGGAGCAGTGCTTATGCAGGAGGGAAGAGTTGTTTCGTATGCTTCACGACAGCTTAAGCCTCATGAGCTAAACTATGCTACCCATGATTTGGAGTTAGCAGCCGTAGTGCATGCGTTGAAGACTTGGAGACATTTTCTTATTGGGAACCACTGTGAGGTGTATACGGATCATAAGAGTTTAAAGTACATCTTCACGCAGAAGGAGTTAAATCTCAGGCAGAGAAGATGGTTGGAGCTTATTAAGGATTACGATATGAGATTACATTATCACCCCGGAAAGGCTAACGTGGTAGCAGACGCGTTAAGCCGTAAGAGTCATGTCAACACACTAATGACGGGAGAAATACCAAAGGAGTTAGCTGAGGATCTTCGAGAGCTATGTTTGAAAATAGTTCCGAGAGGCTAGGTAGCAGCATTGGAGATTCAGTCAACTTTGATGGACAAAATCAGGGAAGCTCAGAAGACTGACAAAGAGATTGCCTCTATAAAGGAGAAAATGAGCGAAGGAAAAGCTAAGGGATTTCATGAGGATGAGCACGATACCCTATGGTTTGAAGACCGCATTTATGTGCCCAATGACCCGGAGATCAGGAAGTTGATCCTACAAGAGGCACATGATTCACCATATTCAATTCACCCAGGAAATACCAAGATGTATTTGGATTTGAAGAATATTTTCTGGTTGACCGGAATGAAGAAGGATATTGCACAGTACGTAGCAGTTTGTGATGTATGTCAGAGGGTGAAGGCAGAACATCAGAAGCCAGCAGGATTGTTACAGCCATTGCCTATACCCGAATGGAAGTGGGATAAACTAGGTATGGATTTCATCACGGATTGCCCAGACCCGCTCGTGCTATGACTCGATTTGGGTTGTAGTCGATCGTTTGACGAAGGTAGCTCATTTCATTCCAAAGAAAGACTACCTACAGCAATGCCAAATTGGCTAAGATATACATGACCAGGATTGTATGCTTGCATGGAGTTCCGAGGAGTATCGTATCAGATAGAGGAACCCAATTTACCTCAAAGTTCTGGAAGCAGTTACACGAAACTTTGGGAACCAGGCTGGAGTTTAGCGCAGCTTTTCATCCACGGACAGATGGACAAACTGAGAGAGTCAACCAGATTTTGGAGGATATGCTTAGAGCTTGTGCCCTGGATTATGGATCCAGCTGGGACGAAAATTTGCCATATGCGGAGTTTTCTTACAACAACAGTTATCAATCTACTTTGAAGATGGCCCCTTTCGAAGCCTTGTACGGTAGGAGGTGTAGGACCCCGTTGTTGTGGGATGAAGTTGGAGACCGCCAGTTGTTTGGACCGGATTTGATTAAGGAGTCTGAACGGAAAGTAGAATTAATTCGTGATAGGCTCAAGGTAGCCCAGTCAAGACAGAAGAGTTATGCGGACTCAAAACGCAAGGAGACAGAATACGAAGTCGGAGACAGAGTTTATCTTCGTGTATCACCACTTCGAGGAGTTAAGCGTTTTGGTGTTAAAGGAAAGTTAGGACCCCGATTTGTATGACCATATCGTGTTTTGGAATGTATGGGAGAAGTTGCGTACAAGTTGGAATTACCCGAAGGTTTGTCAGGTGTTCATGATGTGTTTCATGTTTCTCAGTTGAAGAAGTGTCACGCAGAGATGGCTGATATACCACTGAGAGATACTGTGCCACTAGAGGCGATTCAGTTGAATGATGATTTGACCTACGAGGAGAAACCAGTCAAGGTTCTGGAGTATGCCAGCCGAGTCACCCGCAGCAAGGTCATTAAGTTTTGCAAAGTTCAGTGGAGCCACCACACTGAGGATGAAGCCACCTGGGAGCGAGAGGAAGATCTGCTTAAGGACCACCCTCACCTATTTCCTAGCCAACCCGAATCTCGAGGGCGAGATTCATCTTAAGGGGGTAGGTTTGTAACATCCCAAATTTTCAATTTGGAATGTTATACATAGAGCATCATTGCATATCATATTTTTCGTTGCATTTTTTCTCGATCCTAGAAATTCTACACAACTCAAGGACCCACTGAGAGAGTTGGGGATTTCGTTATTTTCATATTTGAGTTTTCTCAAATTTTGAAAATAGGATCATTTGATTTTAATTATTTTATCTTCAATTATTTCTACTACCAAAATATGAGAGAGGGAATAAAATGACTTTCCCAAAATAAAGAAATAATAAAGATTTAATAATAAAATCAAATAAGATTTTATTTTGGAGTTTTTCGCCTTTTTATTTGAATTTAGGAAAAATGTGCGTTTCTCAAAATTGCATTTAGGCCCCAAATAAATGTTCATTTAGTCCGGCTTGATTTTAGAAGCCGGGGAAAATTTATTTCGGGATTTTTGGAGTCCGTTTAGTATTTCTTTTTATTTTTCTTCTGGGCGGAATTATTTTTAAAAAAATGCGCAACAGACCTTGGGCCGTACCCGAGCGGGACTCACCTGGGCGCTTTTAAATAGCGCCGCCCGAGCCCCCAGCCCGTCGGCCGCCGCCGCCGCCCGAAACCCACCTCCCGCCCCGCCCGGCCCACCCGCCCAAACACTAACCCTAGCCTCACACTGCTGCCGCCAGAGCCGCGGACCCGCCGCCGCCGACTCGCGGGTTTCACGCCGCTTGGTTTTTAAACCGGGCGGTTTTTCTTCGGTTTATTTTCTTTTTTTAGATCGGTTTTTTTTCCGGTTCGGTTAAATAGCGAACGTTCGTTCGTTCATTTTTAACGAACACGTTCGTCAGATTTGTTTAGTTAACGTCCGTCCATTAACCCGTTCGTCGTTTTTCTTTTTCTTGGATTTAATTCGTGATTTTTCTGATCGCGATTCCTGATCCGATTTTCGTTTTAGTATAACTTTTCGCTCATTTATCGGAATCAGGCGATTCAAGCGCCTAGAGTTTCGTCTCGAAACCCTCTCTCCGAATAACCTACTTAAACAAGTTTTTTCTTCTTTAAAATTTGACCTAGATCCAGATTAGTAAAACGAAGCTGTTTTCTTTCGCCGTTTGTTTTTCGTTGCTTCGTTTGATTTGATTCTTTTTGCAAACCGGAGTTCTTAAGTTGAACTATCTGGTTAGATCTTCTATTTGAGTTTTACCTGTGCATTAGATGAGTACTTATTGTATGCTTGTTTGTTTGTCTGCGATAGAATACCCGGAGTGCGCCACCTGTTACTTCGAGTCTCTAGGTTTCGCGGATCATCAGCAAGGCAAGTAACACTTTGATCATACCTTTTCTACTACCCAGTTTTTATGCATTAGATCTATCCTCAAACATTTGCATGATTAGGATCTAATTAAATTGTGGGATGGGAAGTAGTTGAGGTAGTACCTATTACCTGTTTTATTATCAAACCCTTGGGAGTTACTTTTACGTTTGCTTATTATATCATGCTATGCTAGTAGACGTGGATTGGGTGAGTGAATTCCATGACAGATGTGAGATTGTTAAATTAATGGTTTATTTAAGGTGGCAACTTAAACACACATCTGGGTGGATTGAGGCACTGGTTTCCATCAGACTTGCTGTATTTCTTGGACCGCCACCCAGGCCCAAAGGGATCATGAGATTATTAAAACTAGAAACTTCCGTGTGCAGCCACAAGCCATTATGGGCTCTGGCATAGTTGATTAAGTCGTGCGAACTCTTACGGGTAGACTAGCAAATGTAGGGGAAAGTAGGTGTACCGGTCTACCCACATGTAAGGTGCTAGCGCTTCCGAAAGACTGTTTCTCGGTCATCCGTTTCTCAAACACCATGTAGTGCGAGAAATCCAACGGAGGCGATCGAGTCTTGTGGGGAAAAGTGCGCAAACCTCTGCAGAGTGTATAAACTAATCATGGTTAGCCGTGTCCCCGGTTATGGACATCTTGAGTATCTAGTACTTGGATATCATGTGAATCTCGTCATGTTCCTTCTAATTAATATTGTTGGGTTTTTAATGAGTACTTTAAATTGGGATTGAGAATGCTGTCAACCATTCTCAATGTTTAACAACCACCATGATAGTTAAACAAATTTATTCCTTTGCAGTAGGGAAAAATTGGCTTTACGCAAAACTGTAACCATAGATCTTTCCACCAGCCAAATATGCATGTAGTATAGGCTTATTCTTACATTATTCTCTATGTGTTACATTGCCAGCATATTCCATGTGCTGACCCGTTTTCGGGCTGCAACATTTCATGTTGCAGACTTTTCAAACGACGAGTAAGGTGCTTAGGTCGTGGTTCTATACTCAGTGATGCCGTTGGAGTTGATGGACTCGCTTATTCTTCCAAGCCTTCCGCTGTTATCGTATTTAGATGGCCTTAAGCCATATTTATTTTATTAAGTTCTCTCTTGAGACATTTGATTGTAATAAGTGTGTGATTGCTACTCTGTTATAAATCCTCTGAGTACTGTGTGGTGTCAGCATTACTGATCAAGGGATGACACTGAGCACAAAGATCAGACTGTTTGAGGTCTGGTCGCTACACATGCGGGTCCTAACAAGCATGGGGTATGCCGGTAAGTGACCGAAAGGGAGGGTAAGGCAGGGTTACCTACGTCAGAGGATCCACTTGCACTACTACTCCCTACTTCCATTTACTATACAGGGCCTAATGCATTTTTCGTGGCTAACTTTCACCAAATGTTAGAGTAATAATATATGACATGCAATTTACACAAAGCATACGGTCAAATTCGTATGTGAAAGGAGCTTCCAATGATATAATTTTCACATTATACATCTCATGTACTACTATTAATCTTGTCAATAGTCAAATGCGGTTTTGAAAAACACATTAGAGCATGGTTAATAATATAGCCAGTCGATGGCTATAAGGAACTGCCATGTCATTTATAGCCATCATCTATTATATGCACTCATACAGTAGTGTGGGCTATAAGGTTGGCTATTTCCCGCAAAAAAATTATAAGGTTGGCTATTGTATTAGTACTGTTTTCCATCTCCTCTCTATCTCTTTCTTCATATTTATTGTATTTAACTAGGAAAGCATATATAGCTAGGCTCTTGCATGAGAGCTCACTCTCCTTACTTTTTCACATCTCTCTCCTCCAGATAGGCCCTATATAAATGGAAGGAGGGAGTACTACTATGAGCACTGCATACTCTAGTACAGATGTTGTCAGTACTCCACTAGTACTACTGGACAGGGAGCTTAAAATTTTACTATTGGACTGGCTATACGTGGTGAAATCCTAGTAGGAAGAGCATGCGCGAGAACAAGCACATTCACGTGGTTGAAAACAAATTGGAAACCATCTCGAGTACAAATCTAGGAGTACGTACAAATCTAACAATATTGATTGGGCATTGCTGAATGTTGATACTTTTTTGATCAAAGTAGAGATACTTTGACTACACATAAAACTTATATGTAAACTAGAAAGGATAGGAGGGAGTATATTGTATGTTCAAAAACGAAACGAACATTGAATACCCTTTATATATGATTTCCGGATGCTATGATCACAGTTTCAAAATTTTGAATCCGCCTTAGGTATCACACATGCCCCCACTCGTTCTATCTCGGTTTCATCTCGGGGTCCGGAGATCGATTGAAAGAGGACTAGGGTGGGTACAATACGTTCGTTTAAACTTATGAACGCATAATATACTCCTCCGATCCCCACAGCCCCCTGCATGGGTCATTTCTATCATAGAAACAGACCAAACCTTTATCTCCTTGCACGACACGCAATTGATCTCTGAACATCAATCAATCTCGTCAACATGTGTCGGGGCATGAACTGAATTGGATGTCAAAACTAAGACGCGAAGCGACACGTAGTGGAGGCAAAGTGAAACTTTAAACGAACCGTTTGTTTGTATGCATGTCGAACAAATTACAACATTGGAAATACAAGCATGGTCTAGGCCCACATGCGAATGATACTCGGCGGAATGTTCAAATGAGGCATGCGGGAGGATGGACTCGACCAGAGGGCGACATGATCGATGGAGAAGAGGGTTGGAGACGAATGAGAAATAAGCAAACGCCACATGTTTATACTTGAACGGCTCAAATAAATAATAAGTTGTCTCGCTTGGCTTATATAGTGAAAGGCCTAATGCGAAACGCGGAGCACTGGCTCTCGAATATGGCCGGGAAAATAGGGAAACCAACATGTGGGGCACACCTATCGGGACGATGTAGCGCAGACTAGTCCGATGGAGGAGCTGGCCCACGACCTCCTCGCCACCGGCAACCGTTCATGTGGGTCGTGGGGGCCAACAATGTGGCGCAACTCCAGCACCGCCTCTGGACACGACGACCGTGGTGAGCGACACGCTCATCGTCGCAAGACACGGTCTGTTTCAAAGCACGGAGGGTGGCGTTAGTGTTGTGGCACGACCAACAATACGTTTGGTTTGTACCGAAGGTTGCCCATCAAAGCATTGGGTAGCCAAAATTTTGGTTGAGGTTTTGGTTTCCCATGATTTGGCCGACATTGGCCAGAAAAATGAACTAGAGTTCGCTAGAGTTCATTGGCATGCCAAAAAAATGGCAACCATCCAAACAAAGACCAGTCTTTGGGTCATGACCAAAATTTTGGTAAGGTGCACTTTGGCCACAATCCAAACACACCCCAACACTCGGCTCGTCGAGGATGCATGGGGCACCGCGACGCGTCCGCGGAGTGGTGTAGCGCGGCCAACTGCATCCTCAGGACCTGAGACCATACCGGGTCGTCTTCCTTTTTCAATGACATGCGGGGATCGCATGTGAGCAAAGGGCATCTCCAACGTTGCCACGACCGCAGCTGACTACCCCGCACACCAAAACCCTCGCCCTCGTGCCGTCGCGGTGCATTCCCAGCCGGCGCCACTGCCCGCATTCATGCCGTCCGCTCAGATGTCGTCAGTTAAGAGGCTCGGTGCCCGAGGAACCAACTCCGGTGACTTAATGACGCACCGGACGCTTGGCCTCACCGAATGCGCTACTTAAAGCGGCAACACCCAGCGAACCTCCACACCATAGCGCATCGTCCTCCTACCGCACCACATCCACCATGACCGCCAGCGAACGCTCGCGGAGAGCTTGTCTTCGGGGATGAAGCTCGAGGTCGCCGCCCTCACTCAAGTCGTCTATCGTGATGCAATAGTGGCGTAGCCGGACGCGGACGCGACCGCACAAGCGGTGGCCACGCTGGCGGCCGACGACTGGAGCACCGTCAGCCATGCGTCCTACTTGCCGCTGATATGTCTCCGTCGTATCTATAATTTTTTGTTGTTCCATGCCAATATTCTTCAACTTTCATATACTTTTGGCAACTTTTTATACTATTTTTGGGACTAACATATTGATCCAGTGCCCAGTGCCAGTTCCTGTCTGTTGCATGTTTTTTGTTTCGCAGAAACCCAATATCAAACAGAGTCCAAACGGGATAAAAACGGACGGAGATTTTTTTGGAATATTTATGATTTTTGGGAAGTGAAATCAACGCGAAACGGTGTCCGGGGTAGTCACAAGGTAGGGGGGCGCGCCCCTGACCCTCGTGGTCCACCCGTAAGGCGGTTGACGCTCTTCTTTTGGCGCAAGAAAGCTAATTTTACGAGAAAGATCTCGGCAAAATATTCACCCCAATCGGAGTTACGAATCTCCGAATATTTAAGAAACGGTGAAGGGGTAGAATCAGGGAACGCAGAAACAGAGAGATAGATCCAATCTCGGAGGGGCTCTCGCCCCTCCCACGCCATGGGAGCCAAGTAACAGAGGGGAAACCCTTCTCCCATCTAGGGAGGAGGTCAAGGAAGAAGAAGAAGAAGAAGGGGGGCCCTCTCCCCCTTGCTTCCGGTGGCACCGGAGCGCTGCCGGGGGCCATCATCATCACCGCGATCTTCACCAACACAACCGCCATCTTCACCAACATGTCCACCAACTCTTCCTCCCTCTATGCAGCGGTGTAACCTCTCTCTTACCCGCTGTAATATCTACTTAAACATGGTGCTCAACGCTATATATTATTTCCCAATGATGTATGGCTATCTTATGATGTTTGAGTAGATCCGTTTTGTCCTATGGGTTAATTGATGATCGTGATTGGTTTGAGTTGCATGTTTTATTATTGGTGTTGTCCTATTGTGCCCTCCGTGTCGCGCAAGCGTGAGGGATCCCCGTTGTAGGGTTTGCAATATGTTTATGATTTGCTTATGGTGGGTTGCGTGGTGGACTGAAACACAAACCCGAGTAAGTAGGTTGTTTGCATGTATGGGATAAAGGGACTTGATACTTTAATGCTATGGTTGGGTTTTACCTTAATGAATCTTTAGTAGTTATGACGCTTGCTAGAGTTCCAATCATAAGTGCATATGATCCAAGTAGAGAAAGTATGTTAGCTTATGCCTCTCCCTCAAATAGAATTGCAACAATGATTACCGGTCTAGTTATCGATTGCCTTGGACAAATAACTTTCTCGTAACAAAAAGCTCCCTACTAATATTTACTTTATTGCATCTTTATCTAAAACAGCCCCTAGTTTATGTTTACATGCTCTTTATTGTCTTGCAAACCTATTCTATCACACCTACAAAGTACTTCTAGTTTCATACTTGTTCTAAGTAAAGAGAACGTCAAGCGTGCGTAGAGTTGTATCGGTGGTCGATAGAACTTGAGGGAATATTTGTTCTACCTTTAGCTCCTCGTTGGGTTCGACACTCTTACTTATCAAAAACTGTTGCGATCCCCTATACTTGTGGGTTATCAAGACATTTTTATGGCGCCGTTGCCGAGGAGTCATAGCGTGGGGCGAATATTCTCGTGTGTGCTTGTTTGCTTTATCACTAAGTAATTTTTATTTGTTGTTCTAAGTTGTTCTCTATCTTCAGTTATGGATATGGAACGCAAAATACCAAAAAAAATTAGTTGTACCTGCTACTCATGAATATGGGGTAACTCCTAAAACCCCCGACTCTCATTATGCAAGAGATATTATGTACTACTTTGATAATCCTGAGAAAGCCCCATTCAACTTTACAATGGGAGACACGTTGGATCAACGTGAATACTTTAGGGATTATCGCTCGACACAAAAAGGGAAACTATTATGGGATCAGTCTATTATGTTGCGTTGGTATGCCTGGAATCTATGCTTGAGATATGATATTACTTGTTGCTCTAGGATGGAGGCTCCACACCTCCTATTTTCATGCAAATTTAACGATAATGAAACCTTAGCTTCCTATGCTAATGGTATATATGATTACTATGATGTGGAACAAATAGAAGAATTTGTTGCTTTTAAGGCTGCCTATGATATTGAAGCTTTGTTTGACAAGTATGAAGCTTTTGATGATGATGCTTATAGGCCGGAAAATCTTGCTATACTTGGATATTGCTATGAAAATTATGAATACAATTACTATATTAATGCTTTTATGAAGAAAGTCAACGCTGTCCAAGAAGAGACTAATATTTTGCAGGAAGCTATGGAAGAAGAAATTGATGAAATTGTGAGCTCATTGGATGAAAAAGATGATGAGGAGAGCGAAGAACAAAAGGAGGAAGAGCGGATTGATCACCCGTGCCCACCTTCTAATGAGAGTAACTCTTCAACTCATACATTGTTTAATTCCCCTTCGTGCTTACCGAAGGATGATTGCTATGATGATTGTTATGATCCCTACGATTCTTTGGAAATATCCCTTTTTGATGATGCTTGCTATGCTTGTGGCCAAGATGCCAATATGAATTATGCTTATGGAGATGAACTTGCTATAGTTCCTTATGTTAAACATGAAATTGTTTCTATTGCACCCACGCATGATAGTCCTATTATCTTTTTGAACTCTCCCTACTACACTATATCTGAGAAGTTTGTGCTTATTAAGGATTATATTGATGGGTTGCCTTTTACCATTGCACATGATGATTTTGATGAATGTAATATGCATGTGCTTGCTGCTCCTACTTGCAATTATTATGAGAGAGGAACTATACCTCCACCTCTCTATGTTTCCCATATGATAGAATTGCAAGAAATTGCTTATACTATGCATTGGCCTTTACTTGGTGTGCATGAATTGTTCTTTTATGACATGCCGATGCATAGGAAGAGAGTTAGACTTCGTTGTTGCATGATATATGTTACTTTGTGCTCACTAGTAAATTACAAATCATTGTTAATTAAAACTGGCTTTGATATACCTTGGGATCCGGGTGGATTCACTACTTGAGCACTAAATGCCTAGATTAATGGCTTTAAAGAAAGCGCTGCCAGGGAGACAACCCGGAAGTTTTAGAGAGTCATTTATTTCTGTTGATTGCTTTCATATATTTTAAAAACACAAAAATAAAGAGGGGAACCTAAAAACTTTTCAAAAAGGAAAGTGAAAGTGAGAAAGACAAGCATTGTTGAAGTGGGAGAGCTCCTTGAACTTTGTTCATGCTCACGGAAACTTTGTGAATCTTGATTACAGAAACTTTTCATCAAAAATAATTATCCCCTTGTACAATTCCATTGTATTATAAAAATAATGTGCTAAGGTTTGCCCTTAGGATGTTTACAATGCTTGTTGGTTTGTACGGTGCGGGACAGAAACTTTGGATGTAGTGCACGATTTTACATTTTTACCTGGAACGTAAATTGGTTATGATTCCTTTTGCACTGTCTTGCTATACAACTTTTTTATCTTTCCTAATTTTGGTAGAATTTTTGGGGTACCATAAGTACGGTGGATGTTCAGATTGCTACAGACTGTTCTGTTTTTGACAGATTCTGTTTTTGATGCATAGTTTGCTTGTTTTGATGAATATATCAATTTATATTAGTGGATTAAGCCATGGAAAAGTTATATTACAGTAGACACAATGCAAAAACAAAATATGAATTGGTTTACAACAGTACTTAGAGTGGTGATTTGCTTTATTATACTAACGGATCTTACCGAGTTTTCTGTTGAAGTTTTGTGTGGATGTAGTGTCTAATCAAGGATGTTTCGATGTGAGAAGAAGGAAGAGAGGCAAGAGCTCAAGCTTGGGGATGCCCGAGGCACCCCAAGTAAATATTCAAGGAGACTCAAGCGTCTAATCTTGGGGATGCTGGGGAGGCATCCACTCTTTCTTCAACAAGTATCGGTATGTTTTCGGATTCGTTTCGTTCATGCATTATGTGCAAGTCTTGGAGCGTCTTTTGCAATTAGGTTTTTATTTTTTCTTTTATGCACCATGCTGGTATGAGATAGTCCTTGGTTGATTTATAGAATGCTCATTGCACCTCACTTATATCTTTTGAGTATGGCTTTATAGAATGCTTCATGCGCTTCACTTATATCATTTGAAGTCTGAATTGCATGTTTCTCTTCACATAGGAAACCACCATTTGTAGAATGCTCTTTTGCTTCACTTATATTTGTTAGAGCGTGGGCATATCTTTTGTAGAAAGAATTTAAACTCTCTTGCTTCACTTATATCTATTTAGAGAGATGACAGGAATTGGTCATTCACATGGTTAGTCATAAAATCCTACATAAACTTGTAGATCGCTGAATATGATATGTTTGATTCCTTGCAATAGTTTTGCGATATAAAGGTGGTGATATTAGAGTCATGCTAGTGGGTGGTTGTGGATTGTAGAGACACTTGTGTTGAGGTTTGTGATTCCTGTAGCATGCACGTATGGTGAACCGCTTTGTGATGAAGTCGGAGCACAATTTTATTTATTGATTGTCTTCCTTATGAGTGGCAGTCGGGGATGAGCGATGGTCTTTTCCTACCAATCTATCCCCCTAGGAGTATGCGTGTAGTGCTTTGGTTTTTGATGACTTCTAAATTTTTGCAGTAAGTGCATGAGTTCTTTATGACTAATGTTGAGTCCATGGATTATACGCACTCTCACCCTTCCATCATTGCTAGCCTCTTCGGTACCGTGCATTGCCCTTTCTCACTTTGAGAGTTGGTGCAAACTTCGTCGGTGCATCCAAACCCCATGATACGATACGCTCTATCACACATAAGCCTCATTATATCTTCCTCAAAACAGCCACCATACCTACCTATCATGGCATTTCCATAGCCATTCCGAGATATATTGCCATGCAACTTCCATCATCATCATATTCATGACTTGAGCATTCATTGTCATATTGCTTTGCATGATCGTAAGATAGCTAGCATGATGTTTTCATGGCTTGTCCGTTTTTTATGTCGTTGCTATGCTAGATCAGTGCACATCCTGGTACACCGCCGGAGGCATTCATATAGAGTCATATCTTTGTTCTAGATATTGAGTTGTAAGTAAATAAAAGTGTGATGATCATCATTATTAGAGCATTGCCCCAGTGAGGAAAGGATGATGGAGACTATGATTCCCCCACAAGTCGGGATGAGACTCCGGACTTTATGAAAAATAAAAGAGGCCAAAGAAGCCCAAATATAAAAAAAGAGGCCAAAGAAGCCCACCAAAAAAATAAAAAAATAAAATAAAAAAATATGAGAGAAAAAGAGAGAAGGGGCAATGTTACTATACTTTTACCACACTTGTGCTTCAGAGTAGCACCATGTTTTTCATAGAGAGAGTCTCCTATGCTTTCACTTTCATATACTAGTGGGAATTTTCATTATAGAACTTGGCTTGTATATTCCGATGATGGGCTTCCTCAAATGCCCGAGGTCTTCATGAGCAAGCAAGTTGGATGCACACCCACTTAGTTTCAGTTTGAGCTTTCATACACCTATAGCTCTAGTGCATCCGTTGCATGGCAATCCCTACTCACTCACATTGATATATATTGATGGGCATCTCCATAGCCCGTTGATACGCCTAGTCGATGTGAGACTTTATCCTTTTTGTCTTCTCCACATAACCCCCACCATCATATTCTCTTCCACCTATAGTGCTATGTCCATGGCTCACGCTCATGTATTGCGTGAAAGTTGAAAAAGTTTGAGATTATTAAAGTATGAAACAATTGCTTGGCTCGTCATCGGGGTTGTGCATGATTAAATATTTTGTGTGATGAAGATAGAGCTTAGCCAGACTATATGATTTTGTAGGGATAACTTTCTTTGGCCATGTTGTTTTGAAAAGACATGATTGCTTTATTGGTACGCTTGAAGTATTATTGTTTTTATGTCAAATGATAGACTATTTCTTTGAATCACTCGTGTCTTAATATTCATGCCATGATTAGACATATGATCAAGATTATGCTAGGTAGCATTCCACATCAAAAATTATCTTTTTTATCATTTACCTACTCGAGGACGAGCAGGAATTAAGCTTGGGGATGCTGATACGTCTCTGTCGTATCTATAATTTTTGATTGTTCCATGCCAATATTCTTCAACTTTCATATACTTTTGACAACTTTTTATACTATTTTTGGGACTAACATATTGATCCAGTGCCAGTTCCTGTCTGTTGCATGTTTTTTGTTTCACAGAAACCCAATATCAAACGGAGTCCAAACGGGATAAAAATGGATGGAGATTTTTTTTTGGAATATTTATGATTTTTGGGAAGTGAAATCAACGCGAAACAGTGTCCGGGGTAGTCACGAGGTAGGGGCGCCTACCCCCTCAGCGCGCCGACCTCGTGGTCCACCCATAAGGCGGTTGACGGTCTTCTTTTGGCGCAATAAAGCTAATTTTATGAGAAAGATCTGGGCGAGGGATTCACCCCAATCGGAGTTACGGATCTCCGGATATTTAAGAAACGGTGAAGGGGTAGAATCAGGGAACGCAGAAACAGAGAGATAGATCCAATCTCGGAGGGGCTCTCGCCCCTCCCACGCCATGGGAGCCAAGGAACAGAAGGGGAACCCTTCTCCCATCTAGGGAGGAGGTCAAGGAAGAAGAATAAGAAGGGGGGCCCTCTCCCCATTGCTTCCGGTGGC
This sequence comes from Aegilops longissima, assembly GCA_021605205.1. Lineage (NCBI taxonomy): Eukaryota > Viridiplantae > Streptophyta > Magnoliopsida > Poales > Poaceae > Aegilops > Aegilops longissima. The sequence continues at coordinate 697,343,734 of CM038678.1, forward strand.
GCCGGAGCGCTGCCGGGGGCCATCATCATCACCGTGATCTTCACCAACACCGCCGCCATCTTCACCAACATCTCCACCAACTCTTCCTCGCTCTATGCAGCGGTGTAACCTCTCTCTTACCCGCTGTAATCTCTACTTAAACATGGTGCTCAACGCTATATATTATTTCCCAATGATGTATGGCTATCTTATGATGTTTGAGTAGATCCGTTTTGTCCTATGGGTTAATTGATGATCGTGATTGGTTTGAGTTGCATGTTTTATTATTGGTGTTGTCCTATTGTGCCCTCCGTGTCGCCCAAGCGTGAGGGATACCCGCTGTAGGTTTTGCAATATGTTTAGGATTTGCTTATGGTGGATTGCGTGAGTGACTGAAACACAAACCCGAGTAAGTAGGTTGTTTGCGTATGGGATAAAAGGGGACTTGATACTTTAATGCTATGGTTGGGTTTTACCTTAATGAATCTTTAGTAGTTGCGGACGCTTGCTAGAGTTCCAATCATAAGTGCATACGATCCAAGTACAGAAAGTATGTTAGCTTATGCCTCTCCCTCAAATAGAATTGCAACAATGATTACCGGTCTAGTTATCGATTGCCTTGGACAAATAACTTTCTCGTAACAAAAAGCTCTCTACTAATATTTACTTTATTGCATCTTTATCTAAAACAGCCCCTAGTTTATGTTTACATGCTCTTTATTGTCTTGCAAACCTATTCTATCACACCTACAAAGTACTTCTAGTTTCATACTTGTTCTAGGTAAAGCGAACGCTGCGGCGAGAGTTGTATCGGTGGTCGATAGAACTTGAGGGAATATTTGTTCTACCTTTAGCTCCTCGTTGGGTTCGACACTCTTACTTATCGAAAACTGTTGCGATCCCCTATACTTGTGGGTTATCAAGAGCCGTCGTCCAACGTCCGGCACCGCCGAGGTCGGGGACTCCTTCGAGGATGAGTAGGGCATGGGAGGCAGCAGGGCATGGTGTGCCAACTGGCCGGTCCGTATCCCGTGTTCTACTCTTGCTCGCCGGAGACCGCACCTTCACTTCACGGGTCTTGAACCCCGCCCCCGTATGTAGAGATCGCAGATGGAGGACGTCGGTCGCCGCCGTAGAATAGGTTTAGGGTCGGGTTTCTTTTGTTTTTCTGTCCTAATAAAGTTCAAAATGTAATGAAAATCTGTCGTGTTTGCATTAATCTCGGCCGGTGTGAACTTTCACAATAATATAGTATATTGTAGGACTACTAGCAAGATGCCCATGCGTTGCACGGAACATCAAGATCTTGTGGGAGAAAAGGATGAACGAGGGCCCCTCCCTCCCCCCAATCTACAATCAACAGCTCACATGTTTCACATTACGTTAATTACGTAACTGGGATTACGTAGTTGTAGCATTACTCGTCCTAAAAAACCCAACTAATCCAACCTCCCAGCATATCGCGCGGGAAAAGACCCGGTCGCGCCGTTTTAGTCGGGATTACCGGATTACTAGTAGTAATATCAATGGATCGCGCGAAGCAACAAGTTTTTTTCTAAGGGGGCGAAGCACCTAGTTTAAAAGGAAAAAAGGCGGTACACTCACAGCACCCCGATCGCGGTCGCATTTCACCCCACACACGTTCGGTCCTACACGGCTCTCACGCAAAGCGGGCGCTTCGCTTGCCTCTTCACCGACACGTGGACTGCACTTGGAGAAACCGACCATGCGCTAAACTCCCCGCTGACCACGGAAAATCGCCCCCCCACCCAAAAATCCCCCAAATCCTAGATTCAACCGCCTTCGCCAACTAGCCAATAATATTCCCCAAACCCCTCCCCGTCCCCTCCACTCCGTTCGCTCTGCCAAAGCCGCCCTCCCCATTGCGCTGATACATCGGTGTCGCGGTTCGTCGAGGGGACGCACGGAGATCCTCTCGCTCCCACAGTATGCTTCCGTAGACTGTCGTCCTCTAGCCGTGCCGCCACCACTGGCGACGTTCTTGTGGAGTCGCACGGCGGTCAGCACCGCCACCGCTGGCGATGTTCGTGTGGAGACGCATGGTGGTCAGCTTCTCCCATGGTACGCGCATTCTAGACTGAGGCCCCATGCATGTCGGTGTAGCGCTGAATGTTAGCTGATAGACGCTGTTAATCTCACTGTTTGCGGAAGTAGTTTACAGTCAATATGCTCTGCTTAAGAAGCTTTCTTGCCTTGTTCTGCACTCAATCTGCTTAGCTGAGATGGCATGCCAAGGCCGATTAGTTGCTAAAATACCCTGCCATATATTTATTGTGACGTAGATTGCCATGGTCTAGTAGCCAATCTGTTAGGTGAAATAGCTCTACACCATTTTATACTCGATCTTTGTTGCTGCGATGGCCTTCGATAGCTTGATGGCTGTGTGCTCGGCCTCATTGACTGCTGAAACATCCTACCATAATTTAGCACTCAAATCTGTTTCCTGAATTAGCTTTACATATATTTCATTACTTAGATCTGCTCATCCAAATATCTTGCCATAGCTTTAGACATCGACCTAGGTATTTTTTTTATCGACTTCATAAAAAAGCATATATGTTTTTCCTGTAATATCTAGTAGAAGAACTAATTTGTATGTCTAACAGGTGGACATGACTTGGATCTGCTCGAAGATTCTCCGCTGCATATGTCGAGGGGGTTGAAAACTTCATGAAATTTATCAGAGCTGAGTATGGTGGTCCGGAATCAGATGTGCTCTGCCCGTGTAGTAATTGTATGAATTCAGTTACATGACCCCAGTCAACTATGCAAAATCATCTACACTTGTATGGGATGTTGGTCACATATACTAGGTGGGTTCATCATGGTGAAGCTATGAACGTCAATGTTATTGACTACGTGGAAGCAGCAGATCACCATCTTGATCTGCCTGATGCTCAGGTGGAAGAGGAGGAGGAGGTGGTGGTGGTGGAGCCAGTGAGTTTGATCAACATTGAAACAATGCTACAAAATGCTCGTGCATTCCCTGAACTTTCACATGCAGAAGAAAAATGGTGGGCCCGCATGTTGGAACAATGCAACGTGGCTGTCACCCCAGGAAATAAGCTGTCAGTATTCTCAGCTATGGTAACCTTTCTTCAGGTGAAGACATCTGAGTGGATGACCAACAAATCATTCGATGCGATGTTGGCTGATTTCCGCAAATCTTTCCCAGATGCGTCTGAGCTACCACACACCTACAGTAAAATGAAGAATTTCCTTCGTGCAGTTGGAATTAGATATGATATGATCCATGTTTGTAAGAATAATTGTGTTCTGTTCCGGAAGGATTATGCCAACTTAAGTGAATGCCCGAAATGCAAATCATCAAGATGGAAAGATGGCGATGCTTTGAAGAGGATTCCTCATAATGTTCTGAGACATTTTCCAATTATACCAAGATTGCAGAGGTTGTTTCATGATGCTGAAACAAGAGAGGATGCCCTGTGGCATTCTAGGAACCAGGAGTACAGATATCAGAATGTAATGAGCCATCCATCCCATGGTAGTGAGTGGAAAAGCTTCAATCATCAACACAAAAAATTTGCTGCTGACCCGAGAAACATTAGACTTGGCTTAGCTTCAGATGGATTTAACCCATTTGGCCACCGAGCGCCACATAAACCATGTGGCCAAGGTTTTATCCCTAACAAAGATGCCTCCAAATGTCTCGCACCAAAGAATCAAACTACATGATGGCCTTGCTCATCCCAGGTCCAAAAAGTCCTGGAAAGGATTTTGATTTGTTCATGGAGCCTCTTGTGGAGGAACTTCAACAGCTATGGAGGGGTGTTCTCACTCGAGACCTATATAGCAGCCCACCAGCTGATTTCTTACTGCGTGTTGTTATAATTTGGTGCATCCACGATTATCTGGCTTTGGGCACTATGTCAGGACGAACGACACATGGTTACAATGCAGGTGTTTGCTGTGACAGGAATCCGCTGTCATACGCAATACTTAGCAAGATATGTTACATTGGACACCGCCGTTTCCTTGCCTAGGACAAGCCGCATCCTAGAAAATACCGAAGACATGTGTTCAGTGCAAAGCATGAAAACCGTGATGCGCCAAAGAGGCTCACCGCCGATGAGTTGCAAGTGGAATTAGAGAAGGTCAGGCATAATAAACCAGGAAACCATCCTGGTAATGGTAGCGGGAAAAGGAAGCGTGGCAGGGCAGAAGAGAGATTATTGTTTACCCGTAGGTCCACTTTGTGGGACTTGGAGTATTGGAAAAATTTGGATCTGCGGCATAATCTTGATGTGATGCACATCGAGAAAAATATATGTGACAGCATTATCGGCACACTTCTTAATATTGAAGGCAAGACGAAAGATACCTTAAAATCTAGGATTGATTTGACACACCTGGGTATTAGACAGGATTTGCAGGTGCAAGATGAAGGTAAACCACGGGATATGGCACCAGCTGTGTATGTCTTGGACAAGGTAAAAAAAAGAATTCTGCGAGGTCCTGTCACGTGTGAGATTCCCACATGGATTTGCTTCCAACCCTGAAAGGGGAGTCAGTGCAGATGGAAACAAGGTACAAGGGTTGAAAACTCATGACTGCCACATCCTACTTCAAAGGGTTTTACCTGTTATCCTTAGAGGATTTGGCTGCCCTGACTTATACAGAGCAGTTGCAGAGTTGGGACAATTCTTCAGGGAGCTCTGCAATAGAAATATCAGGATAGATGCTTTGGAGAGTCTTAGAGACAAGATACAAACTATCTTGTGCGACCTTGAGAAGATATATCCTCCAGCCTTCTTTGATGTGATGGTGCATTTGGCTGTTCATCTACCTGATGAGGCACTACTTAGAGGTCCAGTACAGTATGGCTGGATGTACCCTATTGAAAGGTGGCTAGGCACTTTCAAGGGCTATGTTAGGAACAGAGCTAGACCCGAGGGTTTCATTGCAGAGGCCTACATTGCTACAGAAGCGTTTTACATTCTGCTCAAAATACATTGAAACGGCTGATCAGCTTAGCAAAGAGGTGGGTGAAGACAATCTTAGGCTCAATGTTTTTGATTATTCTGGTTGAATTATAGGGAAGAATCGACAAGAGGACAAACCTAAAGATTTGGACACAATGGTTTGGTATGTGTTGAATAACTGTCCTGAGATACTACCTTATATCATGTAAGTGCTAAGTATTGCAGCTTATACATCGCAATCTACTAAACTTGCAGCACATTCTTATATATTCAGATGTTTGACGCGATCACTATGTTGTGCAGCATCTACAAAAAGGAGTTACTGCCGCAAAATCTAAGAAACATTGACAAACTGGTTATGGAAGGATTTGCGAAATGGTTCAAGAGACATGTAAGCTTTTGAATTGCACTGTCAGTTTTTTTAATATATTGAGTACATAAGATTATCAGCTTGTCCATTTTCTAACCATAGGTTAAGAATATGCGGGAGGATGGGCAGGCAGTTGATGATGCCCTTTACTCACTAGCAATGGGTCCTGATACTCGGGTAAGACATTATGAATCTTGTGTTATTGGAGATGTGCGCTACAACACCCTTGCACGAGACGAAGGCAGGAAGACACAAAACAGTGCCATCATGAGCACAGATACGTATGACAAAGAGACAACTGAAATGTATGCTAACATAACAAACATTGTTCAGTTGCAGATATCTCCGTTTCGAGGATCATCGGTGTGTGGTTCTGTTGTCTGTGTCGTTGGTATAACCTGTTTTCCGTGATCGCAAAACCCAGAGCTGATGATTATTTCAAATCCATCAATGTCAAGGCAGCGTACCAGACCAACGAGCCTTTTATTTTGGAAAATCAAGCAACACAGATGTTTTTCTTGGAAGACACATTTGCACGTAGCGATGACTGGAGAGTATTGCAAAGGTTTGAGTAGAGGAATACGTTTAATGAAGTTGCACAACAAGATGATGCTTACACTACTCCTGATGTACAAGATAACACAGATGTTCCTAATATCTTTGAGAACCATCACGTCAATGACACCGGCGAAAAGATTGCCTGTCGTGCTGTGGACATACAAGAGTTGATCAAGAAGAAGCCAACGTCCGAGGACGTTGAGGATGAAGAAGAAGATGAAACCATGGGGAATTACGATTCAGACTAATACACATGGCGAAGATGTTGATGATGCTGCTGCGGATGATGATTACATTGCTTTTGTCGTATTTTCCTGTCAGAAGACGTTTTTTATCTACTATGTGAAATTGTGTTTGCTATGACAACTGAAACCTGATGAACATGTTGTTTAGTATTTTGCTGTGAGAAGATCACTTGTTATGTATGCTGATTTGTGTTTGGTGATTGTATGACGACTAAAACATGATGACATTGTATTTTAGTTGTACTCATATTTGGCTGTGAAACTTGAATTTGATGACATAGTTTGTTGTTGGACTGCAACTTGCTCGACGTCTTCGAATGAGAACAAAACTGGCCCGATAGGGCCTCTGCTAATTTATTTATTTATTACCAAAAGGGCCTCTGCTATTTATTTATTTATGAGAAAAAGGGGATACCCCTGATTCCGTTAATAAAAATCATTAGATGTTCACAACACTACACCCAGCCTGCTACACAGGTTTCGTTCATTACTAGTTTCAGCAAAGTGATCATGTCATAGCCACTGAATACATCACGAGTGCTACATACACTGCAAATAAAGAGACAATAATCATCCTACAGAGCACATCAATTTTTCCCATTATCTTCACAAGATCTTTCATCTCCTCATTGTTGTCAAGGCCGTTCAGCAGCTGCTGCTTGGCCATGATCAGAGGAACTGCATCTTTAACCTTCTGCTCTGCATCTTCCTCTTATGTCGTTCCTTCAGTTACTTGTCCAACACCCCAACCTGCTGGTATTGGGATTCCTCAGCTAACCAAATAATCAACGTAGCTGCATTCCCCCACATAAGAAACTTCCCAGAAATACAAATCACGCGAATCTTCCCTTTTCTAAACGAATCAAATTGGAAGATCATCAACCAAACTATTAAAAAAATCAGCAACTGAAAGCAGCAGAACAACACCTAAACATATTATTACCCCATGATTCGGGCATTTGTAGAAGACTCGGCCAGGGTTGAGGATTGTGGTTGAGACGCGATGGATGACTCTGCGTGATTTGCAGCAGTGGAACCACACCAACGGCAGCAGTTTGCGATGAGCAACCGGCTGCGGTGCGCGTGCCGGCGGGGGTGTGATGAGACGCATAGGCGATGGTACGGGTGGCGACTTGGCGCATATCTGGTTGTTGCCTGCTGAAGAGCAGGTGGAAGAGCAGCCTGCGGACATGGTTGTTGCGGCCAGAGCTTCTGATGCTAGGCAGAGTAAGTAGAGAAGAGGAGAAGCGAACATTGGATATGTCAGTTTCATTACTTGCAGAGTAGCATAGCACCATATATAGTCATAGTCTAGGTTTGGTTTCAAACTAGATACAGGAGCACGTACCTTTTTTTCTAAAACTCAGCAACGTCTCTTTACTGGTACACTAGCTTGTTCTGTACGCCCTCTCAAGTCTTTGATTTTCTTTCCCTTTTTTTGCAAGGAAGGAAGGAGGACAAAATTGAGATTTCCTGGGACTCGAACCCAAGACCTCTCGGTTCAAAACCAAGGGTGCTAGTCACTTATGTGGCGAACGTTCCCTGGGAGGAGGACGGCAGACGAACGCATTTTCCTCGCAGTTTTAGTTGCGACACAAGATCGAACGGTCGCAGTTTTGGGAATGTTATCAGGCGAACGAGCCCAGTTTTTCTTTTCTTCCTATATATAAAAAAGTATGCTACTTGGTGTCGGCTTAGTCAACAAACGATAGTGCCAACCTTGACCGTTGAATTGACATTCAACGTCTGTCATGTTTCTTCAGTCTCTTCTTCCTTGAGCCGCCAACGCAAAACCAGCGCCGGCGGGACCACCTGCTCCCGCCTCCCACGGTTGGTTATGCTGCCGCGCACACATCATGGCCACATCGCACCCTAAAACTCTGTGCATCTTCCCCGGCTCCTGTTCGTTCCCGTCCGAGGCCTCACCGTCGTCCTCCGCCTTGGTTCGCTCGCCGCGGCGCCATCCTCCGGTGTTGTCAACATGGTCAACAACCAAGAGGAATAAGGAGATGACTGTACATGGTGAGGATGACAGTAGGGACCCAACAGCGCACGCAGTAATTTTTTTTTGGGACGGAGAAGAGTATCAATTGGGTTGTGCGGGAGCTGTGGCCTGTCTAGCCCAGGCTTTTATTTCATATGTTTAGCACATGACCAACCCAGATTGTTTTTTTCCTTTCTGAAAATGGCTAGCCAGCTATTTTGTTTTTTGCAGAATAACCAACTAAGGCCTACTTGCTTTTCTACGCCCTGCTGGGCCGGAAATCTTTCAAGACGAGGAGGGATGCATTTTGCCTAGAAAATGGGCTATAAGTAATAAGAAATGGGCTATAAGTAATAATAAATGGGCTGTAAAATGAAAAAATTACAGCAAACAGACTATCAAAATACTTTTTTCTTTCAGATTTTGATATTTTAAAGTTCATTGTTTTTGTGCGGGTAAAATTTCAGTGAATTTAAATAAAGATATATTTAGCCCTAAAATTAATTTGAATCTGGCAAGAAATTTTGGGCTGTATGCTGTTTGGGACAGATTTGGAGGCTGACTTGTGGGTCTACTAGGTTGACGTGTATGAAAGGCTTTGTCAACTTAGTCGACAAACGATTCTAGAAGCAGTGACCGTTGGATGTTAATCCAACGGCCGTGCTGCTTCTTCAATATCTGATCTTCTTGCTCCAAATTACCCAAACCAGCGCCGGTGGGACTGCCTGCTCCTGCCTCCCATGGCCGGCTGTGCTGCCGCATAGGCCGCATCGCCCCACCCTACTCCATTGCTGGCCAGGCCATTCCTCTACTCCCCCACACCTCCTGTTATTTTCCAGCGACGACAGCCGGACTAGTAAACCCTCGTACTCCCCACCGCGTGGGTGACCATTGCCGAGTCTTCCCTGGCTCCGTGTCGTTCCCTTCCTAGGCCTGGCAGTCGTCCACCGCCATGGTGCTCTTGGCGCGGCCTGGTCAACATGGTCAACGAATGACATCCATCGGACGTGGACTGTACGTGGAGAGGCTGACAGCTGGGTCCACGGCCGCACACAAGGAAATGCCTCCTTATTACACGCAAAATAATGATTCCTCCACCTGACATCTGGGACTCACTGGAAGGGCCTCTGTATTTCACGAAAAAAAATGTGCCCCCCGCTGACAGGTCGGACTCACCAGCTATATCTTCACACGCAAGGAAGTGCCTCCTTATTACGCACAAAAAATGAATACTCCCCCTGCCTGCTGGAACCCAGCATAGTGGGAGGCTGACTTGTGGGCCTACCAAGTTGACAGGGAAGGAGGGCTTTGTCAACTTAGTCAATATGAACGATTCTAGCTCCAGTTACCGTACGATGTTCATCCAACGGCCGTAGTGCTTCTTCAACCTCTGGTCTTCTTGCTCCAGCCGCCCAAACCAGCGACGGTCGTGCCGCGTACTCCTGCCTCCCGTGGCCAGTTGTGATTCCGTGGAGGCCTCACCGCCCCCTACTACTCCCACCGCTGGCCGGGCCATCCGTCTACTCACCCACACCCCCTGTTATTCTGCGGCGACGACAGCCTCACACCGCGGCCGAACCAGTGAACCCTCGTACTCCTCTCCGCATGAGCATCCACTGCCGAGTCTTCCCTGGCTCCGCATCATCCCCTTCCTACGCCTCGCCGTCGTCCACAGCCTTGGTGCTCTCGGCGTAGCGTGGTCAATGTGGTCAATGACTGACTTTCATTGGAAGAGTACTATATGTCGAGAAGCTGACAGCTAGGTCCACGGCCGCAGCAAGGAAGTGCCTCCTTATTACGCAGAAAATAATGATTGCTCCATGAGGGAGTCCTGGATTAGGCGGTGTCCGGATGACCGGACTATAACCTTTGGCCGGACTCCAGGACTATGAAGATACTAGATTGAAGACTTCGTCCCATGTCCGGATGGGACTTTCCTTGGCGTGAAAGGCAAGCTTGGCGATATGGATATGTAGATCTCCTCCCATTGTAACCGACTCTGTGTAACCCTAGCCCTCTTCGGTGTCTATATAAACCGGAGGGTTTAGTCCGTAGGACGGACAACAATCATACCATAGGCTAGCTTCTAGGGTTTAGCCTATCTGATCTCGTGGTAGATCTACTCTTGTACTACCCATATCATCAATATTAATCAAGCAGGAGTAGGGTTTTACCTCCATCGAGAGGGCCCGAACCTGGGTAAAAACATCGTGTCCCTTCTCTCCTATTACCATCCGCCTAGACGCACAGTTTGGGACCCCCTACCCGAGATCCGCCGGTTTTGACACCGACATTGGTGCTTTCATTGAGAGTTCCTCTGTGTCGTCACCTTTAGGCCCGATGGCTCCTCCGATCATCAACAACGATGCGGTCTAGGGTGAGACTTTTCTCCCCGGACAGATCTTCGCATTCGGCGGCTTTGCACTGCGGGCCGGTTCGCTTGGCCATCTGGAGCAGATCGAAAGCTACGCCCCTGGCCATCAGGTCAGGTTTAGAAGTTTGAACTACACGGCTGACATCCGCAGAGACTTGATCTTCGACGGGTTCGAGCCATAGCCGATCGCGCCGCACTGTCACGATGGGCATGATCTAGCTCTGCCGCCGAACAGTGCCCAGGAGGCCGCCCCGATGTCTGCTCCGACCCTTAGCTCGGAGCCGACTACACCAATCGAGGACGGGTGGCTGGACACCGCCTCGGGGGCTGCAATCTCTACGGCGATCGAGCCGAACACCAGCCTTGTCCTTTGCAAAGCTCGTGACTCCAAGGTGTCGGACTCCTTTCCGGACTCCGAACCTTCCGCGCCCCTGCCGATCGAACCCGATTGGGCGCCGATCATGGAGTTCGCCGCCACGGACATCTTTCAGCACTCGCCCTTCGGCGACATTCTAAATTCACTAAAGTCTCTCTCTTTATCAGGAGAGCGCTGGCCGGGACTATGGTCAGCAAGGATGGGATGCGGATGACGAAGAAATTCAAAGCCCACCCACCACCCACTTCGTAGCCACTGTCGATGATTTAACTGACATGCTCGACTTAGACTCCGAAGACATCGACGGTATGGACGACGATGTAGGAGACGAACAGGAACCAGTGCCTATAGGGCACTAGACAACCACCTCATCTCACGATGTATACATGGTGGACAAACCTAAAAGAAACGATGATGAGGAACAAAGGGACGCAACGAGGGATCATTCCCTCGAAAAGCAGTCAAAGCGGCGGCGTAAGCGCCGCTCCAAGCCCCACCTCGACAGAGACCCAGCCATGGAGCAGCGCGAACCGGCGGACGACGAACATGACATCGAGCAACCGTCCGAACAGGGAAACTTGGGTAAACAAACCAAACAACATGTCCCCGGCGAAGATAATAGTCCGAACGACCTCACGCCGGACAAGTTGCTGGAGCAGAAGAACCTCCACAAAAGGCTCGTTGCCACGGCGCGTAGCCTGAAAAAGTAGAAGAGGAAGCTCAAAACAGCGGAAGATGCACTCAGAATTAGATGGGGCAAAGTACTCAACACCGTAGACAAATACGGCGACAGTCGCCACACAAAGAGCTATCCGAAGCGCAAATTACTGCCGGAATTTGATGAGGAGGCCTTAGTGTCACAGCCCTAGCCTTGGCCCTGCTTGTCTTTGCATCATCATCATGCATCATGTTTAATTTCATGAAAAATTGAATTGAGGAATTTTCAAAAGCCTCAGAAAACCTCTAAAAATAACCAACATTTAAATCTCATCAAATGAGTCCAAGAAAATGTTCCTGTTATTCTGTAAAAAAATATTGGCATAAGGTAAAATGCAAACTTATATTTTTGGAGTGACCGAAATGTTTATTTTGGGCCTTTTGAATTAAATCAATGACATATTCGAGTTGGATTTATTTCTATTATATAAGAAATAAAGCCCAAACATTTTTGTAAGTTGCATGTGACCTTGGGCTAGTCCTGAGATCACATAACAATTTATAGAAAGTTTATAAAATGATTTGATATTCTAAATCAAATCAAAAGAAAATGACAGAAATAGAAAAATAGGAAAGAGAGATAGAGAGAGAAGTACCTCGCGCTCACCTCTCAGCCCACCGGCCCAGCTCCTGTTTCGGCCCAAGCCCACCACCGCCTGGCTCCCTGTCGCCTTCCTCCTCGCGCCAGTAGGCAGGGGCGCGTGCCCGGCGCGCGTGGCCACACGCCGGCCACCTCCTCCCTGCCTGGCTGCCTCCTCCTCCCCCTGGACGTCTCCCGCAACGCCACGCCACCCCCTGGAACTCCTCTCGCTCTCCCCCCTGCTCTCTACCTCAACGTTCCCCATCCTACCCGAACGGGTTCGTCGCCGCCGTTCGTCACCACCACTGCCACCGCCTCCCCCTCGCCTCTCTGATACGCGCAGGAGCTCCGTCTCCTCGCCATGAAGCCCTCCGCCGGGCCACGCAAGCCGGAGCGCCCCGTGGAGCCGTCGCCGTCGTCATCTTCATCTCCGGTCGCCGGAGATCGTCTTCACTGCCCCGCCGTCTTCAGCGCGTCCCCGAGCTCACCGACAAGCCCGTCGCATCCGCTGTGAGCTTCTGCTCCGTCCACCTCTCTCCATTTCTCTGTTCTCGCGCCGTAGCCCCTTCTCCCCTCCTCGCCGAACTCCGGCCGCCGCCGCCGCGAGCTCTGCTCCGGCGAGCTCTAGCCTCCCCGGCTCCTCCCACCGGCACCACTCGACGCGCGCGAGCTCCAGCTCCACGTAGCCGCCCTCCGCCGGCCATTTGGTCGCTGGAGGAGGAAACCCGCACCTCTCCGCCGTCCCTGGCCCTGCCGGCGTCGACCCCCGGGTCAACTCCGGCGAGTTTGACCCGGTTTGACCCTAGTTTGACGTTCCCTGAGTCACTGACAAGTGGGCCCAGGCCCCAGCTAATCCTAGATTAGTTTGTTTTAATTAAGTTTAATTACTCCACTGACATTTTTAGTTAGTAGTAGTTTAACACTAATTAATTTAGATTAGTTAGTTAGTCACTGACGTGTGGACCCCACACGTCAGGTTTGACCTGGACCCGGCTTCGTTGACCTGTGATGTTAGCATGATGTGTTGCTGATGCAGTAATGTTTTTTGGGATTTTAAATAAATCATAAATGATTTATAAATTCCAGAAATTTGCCTAAACTTCTAAAAATCATAGTAAATCAACCGTAGCTCCAAATCATACAAATTATATATGAAAAATTATCAGAAAAATCCAATCTATCCATCTGTACCATTTTCATGCATGTTAGAACAACTTATGACTACTATTAGGTCAATTCAGTTAAATGGAATATAAATAACCACATGTGGAGTTTGAATTTGAACCTAGGGTTCAAACCAACTTCATTTAATCTGCTGCTAGTTGCATTAGCTCAAACCACATCATATTGCCATGTCATGATCATGCATCATATTGTGCATTGCATTGATTGTGTTCTTCCTTTTTTGTCGGTGTTTGACCCCTCTCGGTAGACGATGTACCGACGATGAGTTCGATGACACCGATGAAGAACAATATTATCTTCAGAAGTGCCAGGCAAGCAAAACCCCCTTGTTCATTCTGATGCAATCCCACTCTCTCGCTCCTGCTCTCTTTTACTGCATTAGGACAACAACGATTCATCTGTTACTTGCTGCGGTAGCTAAACCCCTTTATCCTCTGCATGACCTGTCATTCCACAAGAATAGATGAAACCCACTAGCATGAGTAGGATTTGTTTGAGCCCTGTTGTGCCTACTCATACTTGCTTGTTTGTCATGCCTGCTACTGCTTAGAGTTGAGTCAGGTCTGATTCATCGGGGATGAATCGGAGTTGTGTGAACGTGTCCTACTATGTGTGAGTTAAGTGTGTGAACACGATTTGGTAAAGGTAGCGGTGAGAGGCCATGTAGGAGTACATGGTGGGTTGTCTCATTGAAGTCGTCCTCAGGAACTGAGTTTTGTGTTTGTGATCCATGATTCAGCTACTACCATGCATTGGGCCCTGAAATATGACCCAGCTCGACTTCTTAATCACCCTTGTCCTCTGTCCATGAGTTGCAAGTAGTTTCTGGTGTTTGTAGTATGCTGGGGGCCGCACGCAGCGCTGACCTTAGGGGTGGGCTGTGTTGCAGTAGGCATGTGGCACGGTGTACCGATTCGCCCATTTGGTGTCTCGGGAACCCTGCACACATCGTTCGGGGCCGTTAGTGGAAACCTCGGCCGGCCTCCCTGCAGATGGAACCCGAATAGGCGATAAACCTGGACTAGAGACTTGAGTGTTTAGGTAGGTCATGGTCTACACCCACGTCGGCTTTCGCTTGAAGTCTGCCGAGCACATGTCGTGTGCAGACGCTAAGTGGTGGAAACATGTATGAAGAAGTACACCCCTGCAGGGTTAACATCATCTATTCGAATAGCCGTGTCCGCGGTAAAGGACTTCTGGGTTGCCTATAACAGTTCATAGACAAGTGAAAGTGGATACTCTAAAATGCGCAAGATAAACGTGAGTGCTATGGATGGCGTTCTCGTAGGAAGATGGGATCTAATCCATAGTGGTGTATTGATTGGTGAATATGTGGACTCGTGTGCGCCACCTCAAAAGAGTTACTTGCAGTCGTAGTTCAGGATAGCCACCGAGTCAAAGCTGGCTTGCTGCAGTCAAACTCCACCACCCCCTTTGTTGATAATGATGCATATGTAGTTAGTTCTGGTGTAAGTCTTGATGAGTACAATTGTACTCACGTTTGCTTATTTTATGTTTTGCAGAGAAACGTCAGTCTCGCTAGTAGTTCCGCATGGACTTCGACGTTTAGCTTGTTACCTCAGCTACGATCTTGTGCCCTCGGCAGGATCTGGTAGATAGTCAGGCTTCTCAGCCTTTTCCATTTGTAGATGTCTGTACTCAGGCATGTTAAGCTTCCGCTTGTGCTTGTTGCTTGTATGCTCTATATGTTGGGTCATGAGACCCATGTTTGTAATATCTCGCTCCTCGGAGCCTAATGAATAAATACTTGAGTCGTAGAGTTATGTTGTGATGCCATGTTGTATTTACACATATCGAGCATATTGTGTGTATGTTTGAAATGCTTAGTATGTGTGGGATCCGACAATCTAGTTGTTTATCCTTGGCAGCCTCTCATATGGGAAAATGTAGTCTAGTGCTTCCTGAGTGATAGTAGTCCGCTACAGCCGGTTCACGGAGTCCTGCTAGCCCAGCACTCTACTCTGGACACTTGATTGGCGGCATGTGTTTCACTTCGTTCTGTGTACATCCCTTGGAAATGTCACGCGGTGACATCCGGAGTCCTGCCTAGCTGCTACAGCCGGGTTCCCGAGTCCTATTAGCCCATGCTACAGCCCGGATTCACACGCTACTGACCGACATGCTCGATGTGATTCATGTATGCCTGTTCCCATGGGTTAGTGCCGCTTTGGGTTCACGACTAGCCATGTCGGCCCGGGTTCTCTGTCATATGGATGCTAGCGACACTATCATATACGTGATCCAAAAGGCGCAAACGGTCCCGGGCCATGGTAAGGCGACACCCGTGGGAATACCGTGCAAGAGGCCGCAAAGTGATATGAAGTGTTACCGGTTAGATCGATGTGACTTGGGATCGGGGTCCTGACAGCTTTGGTATCAGAGCCTGACTGCCTGTAGGTCTACCAAGCCAAACCGGTCGAAGTTGTGTCTAGAAATGCTTTAGTTATGTAAGGGAATTGATTGTGGAAGGGAACGTAAGGCTCTTTTTACTCCTTATACCTCATGGCCTTCTGATCTGAGTCATCCTCTTCTCTTCTATGGGGTTTAAGAACTAGGCTTCTCATCTATCTATCAGGATGACGTGTTACTAATCCATAGACCTTTAAGATTGTTGGTTTTAAGCCTCAGTTCAGTTCCTACTATTTCTTTATGTTAACTGTTGATCTCGGAACTTTGTTATGATGTTGTAGAGTGGTTATGCCACCATTTTGCATGATGTCTCAAATCTTTTTGAGCATTTACAGCCGTTATGCTGTCCGAGTCATCCCAGGTCTCTAAATAGTCTGAAGCATTTGCAAAATCCCTTCCTCCCGTTTTGATGTCCCTTTGGGCCAGATTAACCACACTAATCGTCGAGTTGAGGTACTCCGTTACCTCGTCATATATGTTGGAGTTATTATTATGACCCTAGGTGTCTTAGAGGACCACTTAGTAATCTAGCAATGCTTTGCATCCCCAGTGTGATGATTCTGGCCACCATTTCTCGAAAGCATCCCGTGATGCCACTTAGTAGTAGGTATTCTACTCCTGGGTTTCTGAACCCGAGATGTCCCTACTTACTTCATGTTGTTAGTGTTGCTCGTACCTTTAGGATATTAGTAACCTTTGCATTAATCCTCGAGGTCCGTGGTATTTCCTTCTTCCAAATACCATGAACCATTAAGGCAGAAGTTATTTGAACCAAAAGATCACAATCAGAGTACTCTTGGGGAGTTCTCCATTCATAATTGTGACTCTGCCAGTCCTACCTCTCTGCATGGGTTATCCGGAAGAAACATGTTGAACTTTGCTCGACATACTAATCCATGCCTCCGCAACTCAGAAAGTTATATGTTCCTTGAGTTGTTCTCTTTAGTTGTATTCTGACCCCCGTCTATCAATTGATACTCAAGAGTATGCGTGCATTCGTTGTCGATGCCCATTATTCTTGTGGTTTGTCAAGCCATTCTATTTCAGAATGACTAGGAGAAACAAACTCCAGTACCTCATCCGTATTAAGGATTGGGTCAAAGCAGTTGTTCCGCAGATCAAAATGCCAATCCAGCTTTTGTTCTGTTCTACCCTGAAGTATTACCCACTTTATGTCAGGAACGTCATGAGAATTGCACTTTCCCTTATGAATTCGTGACGTAGTAATACTTCTCACCATCATCATTCGCTCCTCGGTTCCGTGTTGTTGCAACCGGAATGCCGACAAGTGAACTGTGATGTGCGAAATCAATACTCCTAGCAACTCCGTTGCTTGGTAGTAAATGGACAATAATCTCATTCTTAGCGTGCTGGTTATCGAATTATCATTCTAAGATTGATCATGCTACCTAGTCCTTATTTCCGGTGCACTCTTGGATCAATGAGTTAGGATTGTGTCAATCCTTGCTTATCTGATCATATCGTCTTGCCCTGAAAAGCAAGAATGTTCTCGAGCATAGTAACATATTGGTGGTTCGTGATTTTCCGAACATCTTCTCGGAAGTATCACCAGTTCGTCACCTGACTGCTATGTTGAGTTCGTGATCATGTTGATTTCCTGTTAAACCATCCTTTCTCCAAGAATCTGTGTAGGATACCCCTGAGCTAGTTGGTTAAGCTAAACAACAACTTGGAGAGTTGGAAGATAAAAGCTTTGCCAAATTTGGTTCTTTCTGAAGGGATATCTTTGTGTTTGTGTGTGTGTTGAAGAAAGAAGATATCTTCATCGATTGGTCCCTGTGATCAGCTGTTGGATCTATTGCCTTGTCAAAACTTTGACTTGAGTATGGGCTATCGTCAAGTCAGATCAGAACCAACGATGTTCGTAATATTGTCTTACTCGTGGTTGATCCCTCGAGCATACACCATTACATCTTTTGGTCTGACCAATGCTATCACCGTGTTCACATGATGGCGGAAGTCCAGTGATATGGAAATTCCGATGAGTTGCTGTTGAGCCCGTCAGCAGCATTTTGTCTCCCCCATGATTCATGTTGAACATCAACTTAGTGTTGGAAACTTTGTAAGCAATGCCTTCGTGTTCCGTTCATGAATCTTATGCTTGGATGGAAGAAGTGACTTCCTCGAATTCATGTGCTTTAGGTGTAAGTTGCCGCCATGAATTTGAGAAAGGTTTGTTTTGCTTTCCTTGGAATCATCCCAAGTCAGTCATGCCTACATGCGAAGTATTCTATGGTTTGGTAGATTAATTACCTCCACTCCATATGTGTTCCTAGCACACCAAGCCACTGATTGATTTGCTCAAGGAGAAGAAGTTCCTTCTTAAGAGCAAGACTTATGCAAGGACTTCGATATCCTCGATGATGGTTCCCCACCTAAACTCGGTAGTGTTTTATCATAAGACTACTATGTGGTCATGCTTGTCTTGGACATCATGTTCACATGTATGTAGCAGAACCAGCTCATATTTTGGAGCTTGCTATCATAGTTCATCTCCCGAGATTCTCGCAACGTTATCTCGTCGACTTGTGTTGCAACCTTTTCTTTTCTGGACATGTTGTTTGAAAAATCCTGTTACCAGCCAGATCTGAATCTCAGGCAGATATGATGGCTGGAACATTTCCAAGATCTATGATGTAGGTCCCGACGAGGTTGATGTTCTGGCCGACACACCTAGCCGGAAGATCTAATATTGTAGTATCTTGAACAAGCAATTCAACACTTCTCCATGAGGATTTGGTATGACTTATTCCACAAGTTGATCCTTATGGATTTTGTGCTTCCGAAGTCCGACCTTTACTTGATGGCCATGTCGATGCTTTTAAGCATGATCGTGGTAGCTAGAACATCAGGGAGAAACATCAGAAGCGGAGTGCTAAATGTCTCTCGGTCGATCATCCCGATTTCGTTCTCTTGGCCTCGCTAAGGGGAAGTCTGAGAAGGTGTTATCTTCCTTTGTATCCGCATCATCCATCACTATTCATCATGGTAGTAAGATGTGTTGCCAGGATCCTCGGCACGGATGTTGGTAAAACCTTGATGACTATGGAAATGCTCAAGTTCTTGAGAGCACACTCAGTCACTAGGTTATATCCTCGGTATCAATTGGAATGTGCCTTCCGTTTGCCGAGTTGTTCTATAACCATAGTTTCTTTTCCGAACTGAGTATGCCATTTCCCCGAACCCCTTTCAAACGATCGTTGTGAATTGCCTTAGCCTGGTGTGGAGAGTTTTAATGATCCTTTCCGATAGAGTTTCTTTCTAACGTCATCGAGTTGGATGAAGATCTAGAAAGCAAAGACGTCAAGATCAATATGAAGCAATGAATCAACATCTTGAGAAGGACAGTTGGATCATGAAGATCGTGATAGCTTTGTATCCCCTCTGACTTCTTAGCTCACGTCTTGAATCTCGGGACGAGATTCTTGTTTGGTGGGGGTCAGTTGTCACAGCCCTAGCCTTGGCCCTGCTTGTCTTTGCATCATCATCATGCATCATGTTTAATTTCATGAAAATTTGAATTGAGGAATTTTCAAAAGCCTCAGAAAACCTCTAAAAATAACCAACATTTAAATCTCATCAAATGAGTCCAAGAAAACGTTCCTGGTATTCTGTAAAAAAATATTGGCATAAGGTAAAATGCAAACCAATATTTTTGGAGTGACTGAAATGTTTATTTTGGGCCTTTTGAATTAAATCAATGATAGATTTGAGTTGGATTTATTTCTATTATATAAGAAATAAAGCCTAAACATTTTTGTAAGTTGCATGTGACCTTGGGCTAGTCCTGAGATCACATAACAATTTAAAGAAAGTTTATAAAATGATTTGATATTCTAAATCAAATCAAAACAAAATGACAAAAATAGAAAAACAGGAAAGAGCGACAGAGAGAGAAGTACCTGGCGCTCACCTCTCAGCCCACCGGCCCAGCTCCTGTTTCGGCCCAAGCCCACCACCGCCTAGCTCCTTGTCGCCTTCCTCCTCGCGCCAGTAGGCAGGGGCGCGTGCCCGGCGCGCGTGGCCACACGCCGGCCACCTCCTCCCTGCCTGGCTGCCTCCTCCTCCCCCTGGACGTCTCCCGCAACGCCACGCCACCCCCTGGAACTCTCTCGCTCTCCCCCTGCTCTCTCCCTCGCTGTTCCCCATCCTACCCGAACGGGTTCTTCGCCGCCGTTCGCCACCACCGCGGCCACCGCCTCCCCCTCGCCTCTCTGACACGCGCAGGAGCTCCGTCTCCTCGCCCTGAAGCCCTCCGCCGGGCCACGCAAGCCGGAGCGCCCCGTGGCGCCGTCGCCGTCGTCATCTTCATCTCCGGTCGCCGGAGATCGTCTTCATCGCCCCACCGTCTTCAGCGCGTCCCCGAGCTCGCCGACAAGCCCTTCGCGTCCGCTGTGAGCTTCTGCTCCGTCCCCCTCTCTCCATTTCTCTGTTCTCGCGCCGTAGCCCCTTCTCCCCTCCTCGCCGAACTCCGGCCGCCGCCGCGAGCTCTGCTCCGGCAAGCTCTGGCCTCCCCAGCTCCTCCCACCGGCATCACTCGACGCGCGCGAGCTCCAGCTCCACGTAGCCGCCCTCCGCCGGCCATTTGGTCGCCGGAGGAGGAAACCCGCACCTCTCCGCCATCCCTGGCCCTGCCGGCGTCGAGCCCCGGGTCAACTTCGGCGAGTTTGACCCGGTTTGACCCTAGTTTGACTTTCCCTGAGTCACTGACAAGTGGGCCCAGGCCCCAGCTAATCCTAGATTAGTTTGTTTTAATTAAGTTTAATTACTCCACTGACATTTTTAGTTAGTAGTAGTTTAACACTAATTAATTTAGATTAGTTAGTTAGTCACTAACGTGTGGACCCCACACGTCAGGTTTGACCTGGACCCGACTTCGTTGACCTGTGACGTCAGCATGACGTGTTGCTGATGCAGTAATGTTTTCTGGGATTTTAAATAAATCATAAATGATTTATAAATTCCAGAAATTTGCCTAAACTTCTAAAAATCATAGTAAATCAACCGTAGCTCCAAATGAAACAAATTATATATGAAAAATTATCAAAAAAATCCAATCTATCCATCTGTACCATTTTCATGCTGGTTAGAACAACTTATGACTACTGTTAGGTCAATTCAATTAAATGGAATATAAATAACCACATGTGGAGTTTGAATTTGAACCTAGGGTTCAAACCAACTTCATTTAATCTGTTGCTAGTTGCGTTAGCTCAAACCACATCATATTGCCATGTCATGATCATGCATCATATTGTGCATTGCATTGATTGTGTTCTTCCTTGTTTGCCGGTGTTTGACCCCTCTCGGTAGACGATGTACCGACGACGAGTTCGATGACACCGATGAAGAACTATATTATCTTCAGAAGTGCTAGGCAAGCAAAACCCCCTTGTTCATTCCGATACAATCCCACTCTCTCGCTCCTGCTCTCTTTTACTGCATTAGGACAACAACGATTCATCTGTTACTTGCTGCGGTAGCTAAACCCCTTTATCCTCTGCATGACCTGTCATTCCACAGTAAATAGATGAAACCCACTAGCATGAGTAGGATTTGTTTGAGCCCTGTTGTGCCTACTCATACTTGCTTGTTTGTCATGCCTGCTACTGCTTAGAGTTGAGTCAGGTCTGATTCATCGGGGATGAATCGGAGTTGTGTGAACATGTCCTACTATGTGTGAGTTAAGTGTGTGAACACGATTTGGTAAAGGTAGCGGTGAGAGGCCATGTAAGAGTACATGGTGGGTTGTCTCATTGAAGCCGTCCTCGGGAACTGAGTTTTGTGTTTGTGATCCATGATTCAGCTACTACCATGCATTGGGCCCTGAAATATGACCCCGCTCGACTTCTTAATCACCCTTGTCCTCTGTCCAGGAGTTGCAAGTAGTTTCTCGTGTTTGTAGTATGCTGGGGGCCGCACGCAGCGCTGACCTTAGGGGTGGGCTGTGTTGCGGTAGGCACGTGGCACGGTGTACCGATTCGCCGGAGTGGTGTCTCAGGAACCCTGCACACATTGTTCGGGGCCGTTAGTGGAAACCTCGGCCGGCCTCCCTGCGGATGGAACCCGAATAGGCGATAAACCTGGACTAGAGACTTGAGTGTTTAGGTAGGTCGTGGTCTACACCCACGCGGCTTTAAGCTGAAGTCTGCTGAGCACATGTCGTGTGCGGGCGCTAAGTGGTGGAAACATGTACGAAGAAGTACACCCCTGCAGGGTTAACATCATCTATTCGAATAGCCGTATCCGCGGTAAAGGACTTCTGGGTTGCCTATAACAGTTCATAGACAAGTGAAAGTGGATACTCTAAAATGCGCAAGATAAGCGTGAGTGCTATGGATGGCGTTCTCGTAGGAAGATGGGATCGAATCCATAGTGGTTTATTGATTGGTGAATATGTGGACTCGTGTGCACCACCTCAAAAGAGTTACTTGCATTCGTAGTTCAGGATAGCCACCGAGTCAAAGCTGGCTTGCTGCAGTCAAACTCCACCACCCCCTTTGTTGATAATGATGCATATGTAGTTAGTTCTGATGTAAGTCTTGCTGAGTACAATCGTTCGCACGTTTGCTTATTTTATGTTTTGCAGAGAGACGTCAGTCTCGCTAGTAGTTCAGCGTGGACTTCGACGTTTAGCTTGTTACCTCAGCTACGATCTTGTGCCCTCGGCAGGATCTGGTAGATAGTCAGGCTTCTCAGCCTTTTCTATTTGTAGATGTCTGTACTCAGACATGTTAAGCTTCCGCTTGTGCTTGTTGCTTGTATGCTCTGTATGTTGGGTCATGAGACCCATGTTTGTAATATCTCGCTCCTCGGAGCCTAATGAATAAATACTTGAGTCGTAGAGTTTTGTTGTGATGCCATGTTGTATTTACACATATCGAACATATTGTGTGTATGTTTGAAATGCTTGGTATGTGTGGGATCCGACAATCTAGTTGTTTATCCTTGGCAGCCTCTCATATGGGGAAATGTAGTCTAGTGCTTCCTGAGCGATAGTAGTCCGCTATAGCCCGGTTCACCGGAGTCCTGCTAGCCCAGCACTACTGCTCTGGACACTTGACTGGCCGGCATGTGTTTCACTTCGTTCCTGTGTCTGTCCCTTCGGGGAAATGTCACGCGGTGACATGCGGAGTCCTGCCTAGCCTGCTACAGCTCGGGTTCCCAGAGTCCTGTTAGCCCGATGCTACTGACCGGATTCACACTCTTGACCGACATGCTCGATGTGATTCATGTATGCCTGTTCCCATGGGTTAGTGCCGCTTTGGGTTCGCGGCTAGCCATGTCGGCCCGGGTTCTCTGTCATATGGATGCTAGCGACACTATCATATACGTGAGCCAAAAGGCGCAAACGGTCCCGAGCCATGGTAAGGCGACACCCGTGGGAATACCGTGCGTGAGGCCGCAAAGTGATATGAAGTGTTACCGGCTAGATCGATGTGACTTGGGATCGAGGTCCTGACACTTAGAGCCCCCGCAATCAAAAAATAAGGAAGACACCCGGTCGGATAAACAACCCCATGGCCAACATAGAGCGGCAAAGGGCGCCGCACACAAGCCGGCACGCGGTCCGCACAAGACGGCCCAGTCAGATCTATCTACCGGCCAAGAAAGCAAGCTCTAGTAAGCAATGCAATACAACAAGTATCCGAACATCACGGCGCACCCAAATATAGGGGTGCCGCACACCCCCTATGTTTCACCGATGAGGTGCTGGACCATGAATTTCCAGCGCGATTCAAGCCCGTAAACATAGAGGCATACGACGGAACAACAGCCCCTGGAGTCTGGATTGAGGATTATATCCTCCACATACACATGGCTAGAGGAGATGACCTCCACGCCATAAAATACTTACCCCTCAAGCTCAAAGGGCCAGCCCGGCATTCGCTTAAAAGCCTTCCCGAAAACACCATAGGAAGTTGGGAAGAGCTCGAGGATGCTTTTCGGGCAAATTTTTAAGGGACCTATGTCCGACCTCCGGATGCTGACGATCTAAGTCATATAACTCAACAACCCGAAGAGTCAGCCCGGAAACTCTGGAACAGATTTCTTACTAAAAAGAACCAGATAGTCGACTGTCCGGACGCCGAAGCCTTAGCAGCTTTCAAACACAGCGTTCGAGACGAATGGCTCGCCAGACACCTCGGCCAAGAAAAGCCAAGAACAATGGCCGCATTAACAAGCCTCATGACCCGCTTTTGCACAGGAGAGGATAGCTAGTTGGCAAGAAGCAGTACCAGCGACCCAAGTACATCCGAAATTAGGGATGGAAACGGGAAACCGCGACGTAGCAAGGACCAGCGTCGGACCAAGGGAAACAGTCCGAAGAGCATGGCAGTCAACGCCGGATTCAAAAGCTCTCGGCAAAATCAGAAAAGGCTGCCCCTCAAGGATAACAGGGACGCGTTATCTAACCTAAACAAAATCTTAGACATAATATGTCAAATCCATAGTACTCCCGGGAAGCCTGCAAACCATACCCACAGAGATTGTTGGGTCTTCAAGCAATCCGGCAAACTCAACGCCGAACACAAGGGGCTCGACATACCAAGGGAGGACGACGACGAACCCCACAAGCAGAGCACCGGAGAACAAAAGAAGTTCCCACAAGAAGTCAAAACAGTAAACTCACTTCCGAAGACAAAAGGGAAAAACAGAGTGGCGCCTATAGAGATATGCGCCATACGGCCTGTCCCGGAGGAGTCCCGCCACTGGTTATTACAACCAATCACCTTCGACCATCAGGATTGCTCTAGAAGTATCCGGAACGCAGGCTGGACTGCCTAGGTATTAGATCCTATAATTGACGGACTCCACTTTACACAAGTCCTAATGGACGGCGGCAGTGGTCTAAACCTGCTATATCAGGACACAATCCGCAAAATGGGGATAAACCCAACAAAAATTCACCATGGCAACACTTCCTTTCAAGGTGTAACGCCAGGCCCAGATACTTGTTGTACGGGTTCTCTCCTGTTAGAAGTTATGTTCGGCTCCCCCGACAACTTCCGACGTGAAAAGCTAACTTTCCACATCGCCCCATTCACAAGTAGCTATCAAGCACTACTGGGAGGCGAAGCTTTCGCCCGCTTTAACACAATACCGCATTATGCATCCCTTACGCTTAAAATGCCCGGTCTGCGAGGCATCATCTCATTAAAGGGAAATATTGAATGTTCCTCGAGCGCGGAAGACTGTGCGGCTGCCTTGACAGCCACACACTAAACCAGCTTCACTAATCAAAGCACCTAAATAGGTCGTTCAGACCCCGGACATGACTAGACGAGTCCGGCGTAAACATACAAGGGCTTACTAGCCGCATACCCCCGTACAAGGGGCTCCGCACGTGTACAACAAGAGACAATAAAGCTCAATTCTACCCATTTTCTGAATTATACTTTGTTTATTTGATATAACATAGATTTTCGCACGATCGTTTTCAACTAAGTTCCTCTCTTTTACAGATGAACACCGTGCTACACCCGTCGAGATACGGCTGCGCGGAGACACAGCGCAGACGTGCAGTAGGGACCCGTTCCAAGGATTCTTTTCAGATTAAGACCCTGCGTAAACCTTTTTCACTATCTCTTGTTGATACACATCCCCCGGTTTCTTGTTATAACTGAAGAGGAGGCTGGCGTCTTGGCATGTGGCCACGTCAGAATTTTGCGCGTACTTGGACACCAGGGGCTTCTTACCAAGGGCGTTGTTCAGCCCGTTTTCATAAAGACCGAATACCTTAGGGAGTGTTCGGCGTCGCGGTTTTGGCCTTATATGCATCAGCTCTGAATCATGTCTTTGGTCAAATGTTGGGTTTGCCCGGCTCCTGTGTTTTGCTGCCTTACGTTCCGCTCTATCGGCTAAGGCGGCACCAGGAGAACTACTGCGATTGTGCCCTGGTTCGGCTAGGCGAGCACCTCAGTAGAGAAAGCCGAAAACTGACTTTCATGATATAGCGTGAGACTGGTCAACCACTCAATGACCCGCCGGAATCTTTAGGATTCCTCCGCATTAACGAAGGGCCATTTCCCGGCCAGGCACACACGCGCCCCGAACTCTGGTGAGCGCGGTGCCCTAGGGGCTATATAGTAGCCCCACTGTCAAACTCCTATGGCTAAGTGAAAGTGATAAAGCATTATAGTCAGGTTGCCTCGTTCGCTGCGCTATCACCTCCTTAATAGGACCAAGACGTTGGATCAAGTGTGAACATGCGCCATAACACCCCGCATTATATGCGTGGGGCTGAAGAACTGCCATCCTTCAGGTTATATACATATATACATTAACGGCCGCACAGGAGGTATTCTAATTCTTGAAGGCACAAGTATAAAAAGCTTTTATATTCCATCGAAACATTGCTTTACAATAATACATGTCATTCGAACATAACATCCGTCGAGCACTGCGTCTCTATTAAACGAGCGCCCTGCAGAACTTCCTGAAAATAGTGCTCAGCAGGTACTCGGCTCTCGTCCGAATCTTGGGATGCAACAGCAATGGCCTTCATCTCTGCCCAGTATGTCTTGACACGGGCAAGAGCCATCTGTGCACCCTGTATGAACGCTGACCTCTTCATTGCATTAATATGCGGCACCACACCGAGGAACTGCTGCACCAAGCTAAAATAACTCTTCGGCTCGGACCTTTTCGGCCACAGATGACTCACGACATACTTCATGGCGAGTCCGGATAACCTATTGAGCTCCGCCCATGTGGCCAAACGATCGGTTAACAGAAGTGGGCGCTCTGGATTGTGGAACTGCGACCAAAAAAGCTTGTCCACTCTGTGGTCCTTTTGATCGTGAAGTGTTGGGCCGCATCCGCGGCACTCGCTGCCAAGTCCAGATAAGTGTTCGCCACACTCCACTGCTGGTCCAACGGAGCATATTTAGGATCCCCGAACTTCATCCGCAGCATAAAGGGCTTTCCAGCCGTGATATCTCCGGCCTGACGTAGCTCCTCCTTCATAGCTCTCATCGCAGAGCGAGTATCCTTGTCCTCGGTAGTGACCCTCTCTAGGTCCTTATGTGCCACATGATCTTCTTTTTCAAGAAGCTTGCAGCGGTCGGCAGCATTCTTCAACTTTACAGCCATCTCGGCCATTTCCTTCTTGCTTTGGCAGTGAGCAGCCTGTTCGGCTTTCAGCTCTTCAGCCGCCTTTAAGGCAGCCGCATCGCTTTTCCTGACCTGCTCCTTGGCTCGGGCAAGTTCCGCCCGAAGGTTCTCCATGGCAGCGGCACCATCTGCATCAAGCACACATGTTGTAAGGTACGAGCATCAAGCTCCTCTTACCAGGTGTCTTCGGAGAAATTACATACTTTGTGTCTCGTCCAGCCGCTTGTTGCCAAGCGCGATGTCGGCATCTGCCACGTCAAGTTGCCGCTTTAGCTCGGCAAATTCATCAGTCCGGCTAGCCACCGGACACTTCGCTACCTACGTAGGAAAGGCGACCTATTATACATGGGATTATGATCCTCGGTGCGCTGTCATTTTTGACAACGCACAGAGTCTCAAGGGCTAAAATCTATACAGGGCGCATCTTATATATGCGGATCTGTCAAAAGGTACATCATTTCGCATACCTCAAAGCCTGTCAGTAAACTCCTGACGGCCTTGTACAACCCGCTCTCCACGGATGAAACCCTTCCAATCACCGTATCCATCAACGCATGGTGTTCTTCTGAGATAGACGCTCGCCCGAGCAGATCCTTCAGCTCCTCCGACCGTGCACCGGACGGTGCCGGACTCGTCCGATGGCCTTTTTCGAAGGCCGGACACGGAGGGCCTTGGGGGGCCATACGACTGCCTTCTGGCCCTGCCGGATTTGGAGAAACCCTCCGTGACGACACCTCAGGGTCGCCCGCCTCGCAAGACAGTACGGCAGGGGGAGGCATTCCGCTCTCCATCATCTCCGGACGAAGATCCCCTGAAGATGAGCTCTGGTGAGAAAGCCTGAGATCCGAACTACAAGGTAAAATTTCGGTTATCTTCCTCAGAAATAGAACAGGGATGTCTCTCATTTTGAAACCCCCCTCTTTACTTACGGCTCGGTGGAGAGCTGATCCCCTCGGGGGCGCAATGCGACCGAGGCACCCCCCGGCGCCGGACCCTCTGACGAAGATTTCTTCCCCCGCTTTGAGGCCATGGCCTCTGGGTCTTCAGAGGTGGTCCTCTTCTTCCCCTGGTTAGAGGAATTCTCGATTCCTCCTTTCCTAACAGCCTCCTTCGGGGAGGCGGTAGCTTCCTTGTTCCCCTCTTCGCCTTCTTCCAAAGGCACAACCTCCAGCATCCTGGTCAACACGGGATCCGGCGTAGTCTCAGGGAGGGGGCCAGACACCTGATTAGCTTTGCTTTCGCTATCCACTCCTGTTTAAGGGACAACTCTTTTAAAAAGGCAACTTTATGATAAATATATGGATAGCATGTCCGGGTACAGGGCTACTTACTTGAGTATCCGAGCGATTGTAGCTCAGACCTGCGTCCTCGGATGAGTCCGGACACATTGCTTGTGATCCGAAGAACAATTTGTACATCTCCATGGGCGTCGCGCCCACAAAATGTTGGAGGGCTTGTGGTCCTTCTGGATTAAACTCCCACAGGCGGAGGGGGCGACGTTTGCAGGGCAGAATGCGGCAAATCAACATAACCTGCGTCACTACGACCAGATTGATATCTCTTTCTAGGAGATCTCGAACGCGGCCCTGCAACAAGGGCACGTCCTTGGGCGGCCCCTAGTTAAGTCCTTTATTGACCCATGATGCTAGCTGTGGTGGGGGACCCGAGCGAAAAGCAGGTGGCACCACCCATTTGGTGCCCCTGGGAGCTGTGATATAAAACCACTCTCGTTGCCATAAGTTGAACTCCTCTTGAAAAAGGCCCTCGGTCCATGGAGCGTTGGCATTCTTGCTTATAACAGCACCTCCGCACTCTGTGTGCTGCCCCTCGATCATCTTCGGTTCTACTTTGAAGGTCTTAAGCCACAATCCGAAGTGAGGAGTAATACGGAGGAAGGCCTCGCACACGACAATGAACGATGAGATATGGAGGATGGACTCCGGAGCTAAGTCGTGAAATTTCAGCCCGTAGTAAAACATGAGCCCCCTCACGAAGGGGTCCGTCGGGAAGCCTAGCCCCCGAAGGAAGTGAGACGCGAACACCACGCTCTCACCAGGCTTGGGAGTGGGAATAACCTGCCCTTGAGCAAGCAGCCTATGCGAGATTTCGCCGGTCAGATACCTGGCATTTCTTAGCTTTAGCACGTCTTCTTCCGTAATGGAGGAAGGCATCCACCGGCCTTGAAGGGCGGAGCCGGACATCATCGGAGGTCCGAAGCGCCTGAATCTGGAGCTTTGGGTGTTGGAACTCAAGGTGAGGGGCGGATTTGGTTGAGATTGAAAGAAAGGAGTCGAGCCTTGGTCTCTTTATAAAGAGGTTGAATACCAAGAGCCCTCCCCGTGACCGTTTGGGACTCGCCTTCGATTGGGGAGACCTACCAACAAGCATGATTGGGTTATTCACGCCCGTATTGGTGAGAATCCCGGAATAAGGGGACACGATCTCTGCTTTGACAGGACGTGCCAAGGAAACCGCCTCGCTAAACATGCTGAGGTGGGACAGTAAAACGAATAAAGGCTTGGCTGTGGCGTGATGTCACGCTGCGGAATACGTCAGCAGATTAGATTTGTGCAAATATTATTCTCTCTACGGTGGTATGTGGAACTTGTTTTGCAGAGCCGGACACTATCCTTGTGTTCAAAATCTTTTATGAAGTATTCGAGGGAGAAACCCGCCTTGCAATGCCGAAGACAATCTGCGCGCCGGACTCGTCGTCATTGAAGCCTGGTTCAGGGGCTACTGAGGGAGTCCTGGATTAGGGGGTGTCCGGATGACCGGACTATAACCTTTGGCCGGACTCCAGGACTATGAAGATACAAGATTGAAGACTTTGTCCCATGTACGGATGGGACTTTCCTTGGCGTGAAAGGCAAGCTTGGCGATATGGATATGTAGATCTCCTCCCATTGTAACCGACTCTGTGTAACCCAAGCCCTCTTCGGTGTCTATATAAACCGGAGGGTTTAGTCTGTAGGACGGACAACAATCATACCATAGGCTAGCTTCTAGGGTTTAGCCTCTCTGATCTCGTGGTAGATCTACTCTTGTACTACCCATATCATCAATATTAATCAAGCAGGAGTAGGGTTTTACCTCCATCGAGAGGGCCCGAACCTGGGTAAAAACATCGTGTCCCTTGTCTCCTGTTACCATCCACCTAGACGCACAGTTCGGGACCCCCTACCCGAGATCCGCCGGTTTTGACACCGACACTCCACCTGACAGCTGATAACCCGCACGCAACAGTTTTCGAGGGTAGAGTATTCAACCCAAATTTATTGATTCGACACAAGGGGAGCCAAAGAATATTCTCAAGTATTAGTAGTTGAGTTTTCAATTCAACCACACCTGGATAACTTAATATCTGCAGCAAAGTATTTAGTAGCAAAGTAGTATGGAAGTAACGGTAATAGTGGCAAAAGTAACAGTAGCAGTTTTGTAGTAATTGTAACAGTGGCAACGGTAAAGTAACTAAGCAAAGATCAATATGTGAAAAGCTCGTAGGCATTGGATCAGTGATGGATAATTATGTCGAATGCGATTCCTCATGCAATAGTTATAACATAGGGTGACACAGAACTAGCTTCAGTTCATCAATGTAATGTAGGCATGTATTCCGAATATTGTCATATGTGCTTATGGAAAAGAACTTGCATGACATCTTTTGTCCTACCCTCTCGTGGCAGCGGGGTCCTATTGGAAACTAAAGGATATTAAGGCCTCCTTTTAATAGAGTACCGGACCAAAGCATTAACACTTAGTGAATACATTAACTCCTCAGACTACGGTCATCACCGGTAAGTATCCCGATTATTTTCACTTCGGGGTTACGGATCATAACACATATAGGTGACTATAGACTTGCAAGATAGGATCAAGAACTCACATATATTCATGAAAACATAATAGGTTCAGATCTGAAATCATGGCACTCGGGCCCTATGACAATCATTAAGCATAGCAAAGTCATAGCAACATTACTCTCAGAACATAGTGGATACAAGGGATCAAACCTAACAAAATTAACTTAATTACATGGTAAATCTCATCCAACCCATCACCGTCCAGCAAGCCTACGATGGAATTACTCACGCAAGGCGGTGAGCATCATGAAATTGGTGATGGAGGATGGTTGATGATGACGAGGGCGATGGATTCCCCTCTCCGGAGCCCCAAACGGACTCCAGATCAGCCCTCCCGAGAGAGTTTAGGGCTTGGCGGCGGCTCTGTATCGTAAAACGTGATGAATCCTTCTCTCTGATTTTTCTCTCCCCGAACGTGAATATATGGAGTTGGAGTTGAGGTCGGTGGAGCACCAGGGGGCCCATGAGGCAGGGGGCGCGCCCTAGGGGGAGGTGCCCCCCACCCTCGTGGACAGGGTGTGAGCCCCCTGGCCTTGATTCTTTCGCCGGTATTATTAATGAATTCCAAAAATAAATTCCGTGGAGTTTCAGGTCATTCCGAGAACTTTTATTTCTGCACAAAAATAACACTATGGCAGTTCTGCTGAAAACAGCGTCAGTCCGGGTTAATTTCATTCAAATCATGCAAGTTAGAGTCCAAAACAAGGGCAAAAGTGTTTGGAAAAGTAGATACGATGGAGACGTATCAACAGTAGGGACCCACCGGACAGGCAACCATATTTAGCGAAAAAAACGTTTCCCCACCTGACTGCTGGGACCCACCAGGTACATCTTCGCACGCAAGGAAGTGCGTCCGGGCAAAAAAACGATTCACCCCCCTGACTGTTGGGACCTGATACGTCTCCGTCGTATCTATAATTTTTGATCGTTCCATGCCAATATTCTTCAACTTTCATATACTTTTGGCAACTTTTTACATTTCTTTTGGGACTAACATATTGATCCAGTGCCCAGTGCCAGTTCCTGTCTGTTGCATGTTTTATGTTTTGCAGAAACCCCATATCAAACGGAGTCCAAACGGAATAAAAATGGATGGAGAATTATTTTGGAATATTTGGGAATTTCTGTAGGAAGAATCAATGCGAAACGGTGTCTGAGGTGGCCATGAGACAGGGGGGCGCCCCCCCTGGGCGCGCCTGGCACCCTCGTGGGCCACCCGTAAGGCGGTTGATGCCCTTCTTCTGCCGCAAGAAAGCTAATTTTATGAGAAAAATCTGGGCGAAAGATTCACCCCCAATCGGAGTTACGGATCTCCGGATATAAAAGAAACGGTGAAGGGGAAGAATCAGAGAACGCGGAAACAGAGAGAGACAGAGAGATAGATCCAATCTCGGAGGGGCTCTCGCCCCTCCCACGCCATGGGAGCCAAGGACCATAGGGGAAACCCTTCTCCCATCTAGGGAGGAGGTCAAGGAAGAAGAATAAGAAGGGGGCCTCTCTCCCCCTTGCTTCCGGTGGCGCCGGAACGCTGCCGGGGGGCCATCATCATCACCGCGATCTACACCAACACCTCCGCCATCTTCATCAACATCTCCATCACCGTCCCCCTTCTATATTCAGCGGTCCACTCTCCCGCAACCCGCTATACCCTCTACTTGAACATGGTGCTTTATGCTTCATATTATTATCCAATGATGTGTTGCCATCCTGTGATGTCTGAGTAGATTTTCGTTGTCCTATCAGTGATTTGATGAATTGCTATGATTGGTTAAAGTTGCATGTTTTATTATTGGTGTTGTGCTATAGTGCCCTCCGTATCGCGCAAGCGTGAGGGATTCCCGCTATAGGGTTTGCAATATGTTCATGATTTGCTTATGGTGGGTGGCGTGAGTGACAGAAGCACAGACCCGAGTAAGTATAGGTTGTTTGCGTATGGGATAAAGGGGACTTGATGCTTTAATGCTATGGTTGGGTTTTACCTTAATGATCTTAAGTAGTTGCGGATGCTTGCTAGAGTTCCAATCATAAGTGCATATAATCCAAGAAGAGAAAGTATGTTAGCTTATGCCTCTCCCTCAAATAGAATTGCAATAGTGATTACCAGTCTAGTAACATAGTCAATTGCTTAGGGACAATTCCACAACTCCTACCACCACTTTTCCACACTCGATATATTTACTTTGTTGCTGTTGGAAATATGCCCTAGAGGCAATAATAAATTAGTTATTATTATATTTCCTTGTTCATGATAATCGTTTATTATCCATGCTATAATTGTATTGATAGGAAACTCAGATACATGTGTGGATACATAGACAACACCTAGTCCCTAGTTAACCTCTAGATGACTAGCTCGTTAATCAATAGATGGTTACGGTTTCCTGACCATGGACATTGGATGTCATTGATAACGGGGTCACATCATTAGTAGAATGATGTGATGGACAAGACCCAATACTAAGCCTAGCACAAAGATCGTAGTTCGTATGCTAAAGCTTTTCTAATGTCAAGTATCTTTTCCTTAGACCATGAGATTGTGCAACTCCGGATACCGTAGGAATGCTTTGGGTGTACCAAACGTCACAACGTGAATCGGGTGGCTATAAAGGTGCATTACGGTATCTCCGAAAGTGTCTGTTGGGTTGGCACGAATCGAGATCGGATTTGTCACTCCGTTAACGGAGAGGTATCTCTGGGCCCACTCGGTAGGACATCATCATAATGTGCACAATGTGACCAAGGGGTTGATCACGGGATGATGTGTTACGGAACGAGTAAAGAGACTTGCCGGTAACGAGATTGAACAGGGTATCGGGATACCGACGATCGAATCTCGGGCAAGTGCAATACCGCTAGACAAAGGGAATTGTATACGGGATCGATGGAGTCCTTGACATCGTGGTTCATCCGATGAGATCATCGTGGAACATGTGGGAACCAACATGGGTATCCAGATCCCGCTGTTGGTTATTGACCGGAGAACGTCTCGGTCATGTCTGCATGGTTCCCGAACCCGTAGGGTCTACACACTTAAGGTTCGATGACGCTAGGGTTATAAAGGAAGTTTGTATGTGGTTACCGAATGTTGTTCGGAGTCCCGGATGAGATCCCGGACGTCACGAGGAGTTCCGGAATGGTTCGGAGGTAAAGATTTATATATGGAAAGTTGTTGTTCGGGTTCCGGAAAAAGTTCGGGTTTTTTTCGGTATTGTACCGGGAAGCTTCCAGAAGGTTCCGGAGGATTCCGGAGGGGTCCGGATGTCCGGAAATTGTTCCACCACGTCCAATACAGTAGCATGGGCTGTAGGGGGGCGCCCTAGCCTTAATGGGCCAGGGGCACCAGCCCCCCAAGGCCCATGCGCATGGGAAGGGGAAAACCCTAAAAGGGGAGGCCTCCACTTGACTTGGGAGGCACTCCTCCCCCCTTGGCCGCCCCCCCTAGATGGGATCTAGGGCTGGCCGCACCCCTTGGGGTGGGAAACCCTAAAGGGGGCGCAGCCCCCTTTCCCCCTATATATACTTGAGGTTTTGGGGCTGCCAGACACACGAGTTTCTCTCCCTCTTGGCGCAGCCCTACCTCTCTCTCTCCTCCTCTCCCGCGGTGCTTGGCGAAGCCCTGCAGGATTGCCACGCTCCTCCATCACCACCACGCCGTTGTGCTGCTGCTGGATGGAGTCTTCCTCAACCTCTCCCTCTCTCCTTGCTGGATCAAGGCGTGGGAGACGTCACCGGGCTGTACGTGTGTTGAACGCGGAGGTGCCGTCCGTTTGGCACTAGGATCTCCGGTGATTTGGATCACGATGAGTACGACTCCTTCAACCCCGTTCTCTTGAACGCTTCCGCTTAGCGATCTACAAGGGTATGTAGATGCACTCTCCTTCCTCTTGTTGCTAGAATCTCCATAGATTGATCTTGGTGATGCGTAGAAAATTTTGAATTTCTGCTATGTTCCCCAACAGTGGCATCATGAGCTAGGTCTATTGCGTAGATTCTTTGCACGAGTAGAACACAAAGTAGTTGTGGGCGTTGATGTTGTTCAATATGCTTACCGTTACTAGTCCAATCTTGTTTCGACGGTATTGTGGGATGAAGCGGCCCGGACCGACCTTACACGCATTTCTTCGTGAGACAGGTTCCACCGATCGACATGCACTTGGTGCATAAGGTGGCTAGCGGTGCCGCCTCTCCACTTTAGTCGGAACAGATTCGATGAAAAGGGTCCTTATGAAGGGTAAATAGCAATTGGCATATCACGTTGTGGTTTTGCGTGGTAAGAAACGTTTTGCTAGAAACCCATAGCAGCCACGTAAAACATGCAAACAACAATTATAGGACGTCTAACTTGTTTTTGCAGGGTATGCTATGTGATGTGATATGGCCAAGAAGAATGTGATGAATGATATGTGATGTATGAGATTGATCATGTTCTTGTAATAGGATTCACGACTTGCATGTCGATGAGTATGACAACCGGCAGGAGCCATAGGAGTTGTCTTAATTTATTGTATGATCTGCGTGTCATTGAACAAACGCCATGTAATTACTTTACTTTATTGCTAACCAGTAGCCATAGTAGTAGAAGTAATAAGTTGGCGAGACAACTTCATGGAGACACGATGATGGAGATCATGATGATGGAGATCACGGTGTCATGCCGGTGACGATGATGATCATGGAGCCCCGAAGATGGAGATCAATGGAGCTATATGATATTGGCCATATCATGTCACTACTATATAATTGCATGTGATGTTTATTATGTTTATGCATCTTGTTTACTTAGAATGACGGTAGTAAATAAGATGATCCCTTACAACAATTTCAAGAAGTGTTCTCCCCTAACTGTGCACCGTTGCTAAAGTTCGTCGCTTCTAAGCACCACGTGATGATCGGGTGTGATGGATTCTTACGTTCACATACAACGGTGTAAGACAGATTTACACACGCCAAACACTTAGGGTTAACTTGACGAGCCTAGCATGTACAGACATGGCCTCGAACACGAGACCGAAAGGTCGAGCATGAGTCGATAGTAGATACGATCAACATGAAGATGTTCACCGATGATGACTAGTCCGTCTCACGTGATGATCGGACACGGCCTAGTTGACTCGGATCATGTAATCACTTAGATGACCGAGGGATGTCTATCGAGTGGGAGTTCATAAGATGAACTTAATTATCTTGAACATAGTCAAAAGACCTTTTGCAAATTATGTCGTAAGCTCGCGCTTTAGTTCCACTGTTTAGATATGTTCCTAGAGAAAATATAGTTGAAAGTTGAAAGTAGCGATTATGCGGACAGTAGAAAGCTTATGTCCTTAATGCACCGCTCAGTGTGCTGAACCCCAAACGTCGTTTGTGGATGTTGTGAACATCTGACACACACGTTTTGATAACTACGTGATAGTTCAGTTAAACGGTTTAGAGTTGAGGCACTAAAGACGTTTTCGAAACGTCGCGGAACATATGAGATGTTTCGAGGACTGAAATTGGGATTTCAGGCTCGTGCCCACGTCAAGAGATATAAGACCTCCGACGATTTTCTTAGCCTGCAAACTAAGGGAGAAAAGATCAATCGTTGAGCTTGTGCTCAGATTGTCTGAGTGCAACAATCACTTGAATCGAGTGGGAGTTGATCTTCCAGATGAGATAGTGATGTTTCTCCAAAGTCATTGCCACCAAGCTACTAGAGCTTCGTGATGAACTATAATATATCAGGGATAGATATGATGATCCTTGAAGTGTTCGCGATGTTTGACACCGCGAAAGTAGAAGTCAAGTAGGAGCATCAATTGTTGATGGTTGGTAAAACCACTAGTTTCAAGAAGGGCAAGAGCAACAAGGGATACTTCATGAAACGGCAAAACAGTTGCTGCTCTAGTGAAGAAACCCAAGGTTGAACCCAAACCCGAGACTAAGTGCTTCGTAATGAGAGGAACGGACATCGGAGCGGAACCACCCTAGATACTTGGTAGATGAGAAGGCTGGCAAGGT
Source organism: Aegilops longissima (assembly GCA_021605205.1). NCBI lineage: Eukaryota > Viridiplantae > Streptophyta > Magnoliopsida > Poales > Poaceae > Aegilops > Aegilops longissima. Next base: position 697,380,495 of record CM038678.1, read on the forward strand.
CGATAGAAGTATATTGGATATACATTATGTTAATGTGTACTTTACTAGTACTCCTAGTAGCACCAGGGTATTAGATACCGGTTCGGTTGCTAAGTGTTAGTGACTCAAATAAAAGAGCTACGGAATAAACGGAGACTAGCTAAAGGTGAGCCGACGATATGTGTTGAAGTGTTTCCAAGTTTGATGTGATCAAACATCGCACGCTCCCTCTACCATCAAGATTAGTATTAAACCAGAATAATTGTCATTTGGTGTTTGCGTTGAGCATAGACATGATTGGATTATGTCTATCGCAATACGGTTATTCATTTAAGGAGAATAATGGTTACTCTATTTATTTGAATAATACCTTCAATGGTCTTGCACCTAAAGGAATGGTTTATTGAATCTCGATCGTAGTGATACACATTTTCATGCCAAAAGATATAAGATAGTAATGATAATGCCACTTACTTGTGGCACTGCCATGTAAGTCATACTGGTATAAAACGCATGAAGAAGCTCCATGTTGATGGATCTTTGGACTCACTCGTTTTTGAAACGTTTGAGACATGCGAACCATGTCTATTGGTGCATACGCATGAAGAAACTCCATGCAGATGGATCGTGTTTTAGACTCACTCGATTTTGAATCACTTGAGATATGCAAAACATACCACATGGGCAAGATGACTGAAAAGCCTCGTTTCAGTAAGATGGAACAAGATAGCAACTTGTTGGAAGTAACACATTTTGATGTGTGCAGTCCAATGAGTGCTGAGGCATGCAGTAAATATCGTTATGTTCTTACTTCACAGATGATTTGAGTAGATGTTGAGTATATTTACTTGATGAAACACAAGTCTGAATTATTGAAAGGTTCAAGTAATTTCAGAGTGAAGTTGAAGATCTTCGTGACAAGAGGATAAAATGTCTGTGATCATAGAGATGAATATCTGAGTAACAAGCTTTGGCACGCAATTAAGACATTGTGGAAATTGTTTCACAATTAATACCGCCTGGAACACCATAGTGTGATGGTGTGTCCGAACATCATAGTTGCACCCTACTGGATATGGTGCGTACCATGGTGTCTCTTATCGAATTACCACTATCGTTCATGGGTTAGGCATTAGAGACAACCGCACTCACTTAAATAGGGCACCACGTAATTCCGTTGAGATGACACCGTATGAACTATGGTTTAGAGAAACCTAAGCTGTCATTTCTTAAAGGTTTGGGGCTATGACGCTTATGTGAAAAAGTTTCAGGTTAATAAGCTCGAACCCAAAGCGGATAAAATGCATCTTCATAGGACACCCAAAACGGTTGGGTATACCTCCTAATTCAGATCCGAAAGCAATAGGGATTGTTTCTTGAATCGGGTCCTTTCTCGAGGAAAAGTTTGTCTCGGAAAGTTGAGTGGGAGGATGGTGGAGACTTGATGAGGTTATTGAACCGTCACTTCAACAAGTGTGTAGCAGGGCACAGGAAGTTGTTCCTGTGGCACCTACACCAATGAAGTCGAAGCTTATGATAGTGATCATGAAGTTTTGGATCAAGTCACTACCGAACCTCGTAGGACGACAAGGACGCGTACTGCTTCGGAGTGGTACGGTGATCCTGTCTTGAATGTCATGTTGCTAGACAACAATGAACCTGCGAGCTATGGAGAAGCAATGGTGGGCCCATATTCCAACAAATGGTTAGAAGCCATGAAATCCGAGATAGGATCCATGTATCAGAACAAAGCATGGACTTTGGTGGACTTGCCCGTTGATCGGCAAGCCATTGAGATAAATGGATCTTTAAGAAGAAGACGGACGTGGACGGTAATGTCACCGTCTATGAAGCTAGACTTGTGGCGAAGAGTTTTTCACAAGTTCAAGGAGTTGACTACGATGAGATTTTCTCATCCGTAGCGATGCTTAAAGTCCGTCGGAATCATGTTAGCACAAGCTGCATTTATGAAATCTGGCAGATGGATGTCAAAACGAGTTTCCTTACCAGTTTTCGTAAGAAAGGTTGTATGTGATACAATCAGAAAGTTTTTGTCGATCCTAAGGATGCTAAAAGTTATGCTGGCTCCAGCGATCCTTCTAAGGACTGGGGTAAGCATCTCGGAGTTGGAATATACGCTTTGATAAAATGATCAAAGATTTTGGGTTTATACAAAGTTTGTGAGAAACTTGTATTTCCAAAGAAGTGAGTGGGAGCACTATAGAATTTCTGATGAGTATATGTTGTTGACATATTGTTGATCAGAAATGATGTAGAATTTCTAGAAAGCATATAGGGTTATTTGAAAGATGTTTTTCAATAGAAAACATGGATTGAGCTACTTGAACATTGAGTATCGAGATCTATAAGGATAGATCAAAAATGCTTAATAATACTTTCAAATGAGCATATACCTTGACATGATTTTGAAAGTGTTCAAGATGGATCAGTCAAAGAAGGAGTTCTTGGCTGAGTTGTAAGGTATGAAGTTAAGACTTAAAGCTCGACCACGGCAGAAAAGAGAGAAAGGACGAAGGTCGTCCCCTATGCTATAGACGTAGGCTCCGCAGTATGCTATGCTGTGTACCGCACCGGTTGTGTGCCTTACTACATATCTGGCAAGAGAGTACAAAGGTGATCAAGGAGTAGATCACCAGATAGCGGTCAAAATTATCCTTAAAGGAATAAGGACATGTTTCTCGATTATGGAGGTGATAAAGAGTTCGGCGTAAAGGGTTACGTCGATGCAAGCTTTAACACCTATCCGAGTAGCTCTGAGTAGAGATACCGGATACGTATAGTGGAGCAACCATTTGGAATAGCTCCAAGTGGAGCGTGGAAGCAGCATTTACAATATGACCTAGAAATTTGCAAAGCACACATGGATCTGAAAGGTTCAGACCCGTTGACTAAAACCTCTCTCACAAGCAAAACATGATCAAACCCCAGAACTCATTGAGTCTTAATCACATGATGATGTGAACTAGTTTAATGACACTAGTAAACTCTTTGGATGTTGGTCACATGGCGATTTGACCTGTGAGTGTTAATCACATGGCGATGTGAACTAGATTATTGACTCTAGTGCAAGTGGGAGACTGTTGGAAATATGCCCTAGAGGCAATAATAAATTAGTTATTATTATATTTCCTTGTTCATGATAATCGTTTATTATCCATGCTATAATTGTATTGATAGGAAACTCAGATACATGTGTGGATACATAGACAACACCTAGTCCCTAGTTAACCTCTAGATGACTAGCTCGTTAATCAATAGATGGTTACGGTTTCCTGACCATGGACATTGGATGTCATTGATAACGGGGTCACATCATTAGTAGAATGATGTGATGGACAAGACCCAATACTAAGCCTAGCACAAAGATCGTAGTTCGTATGCTAAAGCTTTTCTAATGTCAAGTATCTTTTCCTTAGACCATGAGATTGTGCAACTCCGGATACCGTAGGAATGCTTTGGTGTACCAAACGTCACAACGAATCGGGTGGCTATAAAGGTGCATTACAGGTATCTCCGAAAGTGTCATTGGGTTGGCACAAATCGAGATCGGGATTTGTCACTCCGTTAACGGAGAGGTATCTCTGGGCCCACTCGGTAGGACATCATCATAATGTGCACAATGTGACCAAGGGGTTGATCACGGGATGATGTGTTACGGAACGAGTAAAGAGACTTGCCGGTAACGAGATTGAACAGGGTATCGGGATACCGACGATCGAATCTCGGGCAAGTGCAATACAGCTAGACAAAGGGAATTGTATACGGGATCGATGGAGTCCTTGACATCGTAGTTCATCCGATGAGATCATCGTGGAACATGTGGGAACCAACATGGGTATCCAGATCCCGCTGTTGGTTATTGACCGGAGAACGTCTCGGTCATGTCTGCATGGTTCCCGAACCCGTAGGGTCTACACACTTAAGGTTCGATGACGCTAGGGTTATAAAGGAAGTTTGTATGTGGTTACCAAATGTTGTTCGGAGTCCCGGATGAGATCCCGGACATCACGAGGAGTTCCGGAATGGTTCGGAGGTAAAGATTTATGTATGGAAAGTTGTTGTTCGGGTTCCGGAAAAAGTTCGGGTTTTTTCGGTATTGTACTGGGAAGCTTCCAGAAGTTTCCGGAGGATTCCGGAGGGGTCCGGATGTCCGGAAATTGTTCCACCACGTCCAATACAGTAGCATGGGCTGTAGGGGGGCGCCCTAGCCTTAATGGGCCAGGGCACCAGCCCCCAAGGCCCATGCGCATGGGAAGGGAAAACCCTAAAGGGAGGCCTCCACTTGACTTGGGAGGCACTCCTCCCCTTGGCCGCCCCTAGATGGGATCTAGGGCTGGCCGCACCCCTTGGGGTGGAAACCCTAAAGGGGCGCAGCCCCTTTCCCTATATATACTTGAGGTTTTGGGGCTGCCCACACACGAGTTTCTCTCCTCTTGGCGCAGCCCTACCTCTCTCCTCCTCCTCTCCTGGGTGCTTGGCGAAGCCTGCAGGATTGCCACGCTCCTCCATCACCACCACGCCGTTGTGCTGCTTCTGGATGGAGTCTTCCTCAACCTCTCCCTCTCTCCTTGCTGGATCAAGGCGTGGGAGACGTCACCGGGCTGTACGTGTGTTGAACGCGGAGGTGTCGTCCGTTCGGCCCTAGGATCTCCGGTGATTTGGATCACGACGAGTACGACTCCTTCAACCCCATTCTCTTGAACGCTTCCGCTTAGCGATCTACAAGGGTATGTAGATGCACTCTCCTTCCTCTTGTTGCTAGAATCTCCATAAATTGATCTTGGTGATGCGTAGAAAATTTTGAATTTCTGCTACGTTCCCCAACAGTTGCTTCTTTATCTAAACAGCCCCTAGCTTTTATTTACGTGCTCTTTATTATCTTGCAAACCTATCCTATCACACCTACAAAGTACTTCTAGTTTCATACTTGTTCTAGGTAAAGCGAACACTAAGCGTGCGTAGAGTCGTATTAGTGGCAGATAGGACTTGAGAGAATATTTGTTCTACCTTTAGCTCCTCGTTGGGTTCGACACTCTTACTTATCGAAAGAGGCTACAACTATTCCGTATACTTGCGGGTTATCAAGACCTTTTTCTGGCGCCGTTGCCGGGGAGTCATAGCGTGGGGTGAATATTCTCGTGTGTGCTTGTTTGCTTTATCACTAAGTAATTTTTATTTGCTGTTCTAAGTTGTTCTTTATCTTTAGTTATGGATATGGAACACAAAATACCAAAAAAATTAGGTGTACTTGCTACTCATGGAGATAGGGAACCTCCTAAAACCTTCGATGTTGGTTATGTGAAAACTATTATGTACTACTTTGATAATCCTGAGAAAACCCCGTTCAATTATCTTATGGGAGACACGTTGGATCAATGTGAATACTTTAGGGATTATCGCTTGACACAAAAAGGGAAACTATTATGGGATCAAATTCATATGTTACGTTGGTATGCTAGGCAACTATGCTTGAACTATGATATTACTTGTTGCTCTAGGATGAATGCTCCACACCTTCCCTTTTCATGCAAATTTAATGATAATGAAACCTTAGCTTCTTATGCTAATGGTATATATGATTACTATGATGTGGAACAAATAGAAGAATTCGTTGCTTTTAAGGGTGCTTATGAAATTGAGTTTTTGTTTGAAAAGTATGAAGCTTTAGATGATGATGTTTATAGGCCTGAAAATAATGCTATATTGAAATATTGCTATGAAAATTATGAATATAACTACAATATTGATGCGTTTATTGAGAAAGTCTCCGCTGTCCAAGAAGAGATTAATATTTTGCAGGAAGCTATGGAAGAGGAAATTGATGAAACTGTGAGCTCATTGGATGAAAAAGATGATGAGGAGAGCGAAGAACAAAAGGAGGAAGAGCGGATTAGCTACCCGTGCCCACCTTCTAATGAGAGTAACTCTTCAACTCATACATTGTTTAATTCCCCTTCGTGCTTACCGAAGGATGATTGCTATGATCCCTTTAATTCGTTTGAAATATCCCTTTTTGATGATGCTTGCTATGCTTGTGGGCAAGATGCCAATATGAATTATGCTTAAGGAGATGAACTTGCTATAGTTCCTTATGTTAAACATGAAATTGTTGCTATTGCACCCATGCATGATAGTTCTATTATCTTTTTGAATTCTCCCAACTACACTATATCGGAGAAGTTTGTGCTTACTAAGGATTATATTGATGGGTTGCCTTTTACCGTTGCACATGATGATTTTGATGAATATAATATGCATGTGCTTGCTGCTCCTACTTGCAATTATTATGAGAGAGGAACTACATCTCTGCCTCTTTATGTTTCCAACACGATAGAATTGCAAGAGACTGCTTATACTATGCATTGGCCTTTACTTGGTGTGCATGAATTGTTCTTTTATGACATGCCGATGCATAGGAAGAGAGTTAGACTTCGTTGCTGCATGATAAATGTTACTTTTTTCTCACTACTAAATTACAAATCATTGTTAATTAAAATTGGCTTTGATATACCTTGGGATCCGGGTGGATCCATTACTTGAGCACTATATGCCTAGCTTAATGGCTTTAAAGAAAGCGCTGCCAGGGAGACAACCCGGAAGTTTTAGAGAGTCATTTATTTCTGTTGAGTGTTTTTATATAGTCTAAAAACAAAAAAAATAAAGAGGGGAACCTAAAAACTTTTCAAAAAGGAAAGTGAAAGTGAGAGAGACAAGCATTGATGAAGTGGGAAAGCTCCTTGAACTTTGTTCATGCTCACGGAAACTTTGTGAATCTTGATTACAGAAACTTTTCATCAAAAATAATTATCCCCTTGTACAATTCCTTTGTATTATAAAAATAATGTGCCAAGGTTTGCCTTTAGGTTGTTTACAATGCTTGTTGGTTTGTACGGTGCAGGACAGAAACTTTGGCTGTAGTGCTTGATTTTACTTTTTTTTTTCTGGAACATCAAATGGTTCTGATTCCTTTTCCACTGTCTTTCTGTACAAATTGTTTATTTTTCCTAATTTTGGTAGAATTTTTGGGGTTCCAGAAGTATGGTGAATGTTCAGATTGCTACAGACTGTTCTGTTTTTGACAGATTCTATTTTTGATGCATAGTTTGCTTGTTTGGATGAATCTATCAATTTATATTAGTGGATTAATCCATGGAAAATTTATATTATAGTAGAAACAATGCAAAAACAAAATATTAATTGGTTTGCTGCAGTACTTAGAGTAGTGATTTGCTTTATTATACTAACGGATCTTACCGAGTTTTCTGTTGAAGTTTTGTGTGGATGAAGTGTCTAATCGAGGATGTCTCGAGATGAGGAAAAGGAAGAGAGGCAAGAGCTCAAGATTGGGGATTCCCGAGGCACCCCAAGTAAATATTCAAGGAGACTCAAGCGTCTAAGCTTGGGGATGCCCCGGAAGGCATCTCCTCTTTCTTCAACAAGTATCGGTATGTTTTTGTATTCGTTTCGTTCATTCGATATGTGCAAGTCTTGGAGCGTCTTTTGCATTTAGTTTTCACTTTTATTTTATGCACCATGCTGGTATGAGATAGTCCTTGGTTGATTTATAGAATTCTCATTTCACTTCATTTAAAATCTTTTGAGTATGGCTTTATAGAATGCTTCATGTGCTTCACGTATATCGTTTGAAGTTTGGATTGCGTGTTTCTCTTTACTTAGAAAACCGTCATTTGTAGAATGCTATTTTGCTTCATTTATATTTGTTAGAGCGTGGGCATCTCTTTTGTAGAAAGAATTAAACTCTCTTGCTTCATTTATATCTATTTAGAGAGATGACAGGAATTGGTCAGTCACATGGTTAGTCATAAAATCCTACATAAACTTGTAGATCGCTGAATATGATATGTTTGATTCCTTGCAATAGTTTTGCGATATAAAGATGGTGATATTAGAGTCATGCTAGTGGGTGGTTGTGGATTGTAGAGACACTTGTGTTGAGGTTTACATGTCCCGTAGCATGCACGTATGGTAACCGTTGTGTGACAAATTTGAAGCATGGGGTGTTTCTTTGATTGTCTTCCTTATGAGTGGTGGTCGGGGACGAGTGATGGTCTTTTCCTACCAATCTATCTCCCTAGGGGCATGCGTAGTAGTACTTTGCTTCGAGGGCTAATAAACTTTTGCTATAAGTATATGAGTTCTTTATGACTAATGTGAGTCCATGGTTTATACGCACTTTTACCTTTCCATTATTGCTAGCCTCTTTGGTACCGTGCATTGCCCTTTCTCACCTCAAGAGTTGGTGCAAACTTTGCCGGTGCATCCAAACCCCGTGATACGATACGCTCTATCACACAGAAACCTCCTTATATCTTCCTCAAAACAGCCACCATACCTACCTATTATGGCATTTCCATAGCCATTCCGAGATATATTGCCATGCAACTTCCTTCATCATCATATACATGACTTGAGCATTTATTGTCATATTGCTTTGCATGATTGTAAGATAGCTAGCATGATGTTTTCATGTCTTGTCCGTTTTTTGATGTCATTGCTACGCTAGACCATGCCACATCCCAGTACACCGCCGGAAGCATTCATATAGAGTCATATCTTTGTTCCAGTATCGAGTTGTAATATTGAGTTGTAAGTAAATAAAAGTGTGATGATCATCATTATAGAGCATTGCCCCCATGAAAAAAAGGAAAAAAGAAAAAAAGAAAAAAAAGCCCAAAGAAGCCTAAAGAAAAAAATAAAAAAAGAAGCCCGTAAAAAGAAAAAAAAGAAAAAAAAGGAAAAGGGGCAATGTTACTATCATTTTACCACACTTGTGCTTCAGAGTAGCACCATGTTCTTCATATAGAGAGTCTCCTACATTGTCACTTTCATATACTAGTGGGAATTTTCATTATAGAACTTGGCTTGTATATTCCAATGATGGGCTTCCTCAAATGCCCTAGGTCTTCATGAGCAAGCAAGTTGGATTTACCCCCACTTAGTTTCAGTTTGAGCTTTCATACACTTATAGCTCTAGTGCATCCGTTGCATGGCAATCCCTACTCCACGCATTGACATCAATTGATGGGCATCTCCATAGCCCGTTGATTAGCCGCGTTGATGTGAGACTTTCTCCCTTTTTGACTTCTCCACATAAACCCCCACCATCATATTCTATTCCACCTATAGTGCTATATCCATGGCTTGCGCTCATGTATTGCGTGAGGGTTGAAAAAGCTGAAGCGCGTTAAAAAGTATGAACCAATTGCTCGGCTTGTCATCGGGGTTGTGCATGATGGGACCATTTTGTGTGACGAAAATGAATCATGGCCAAACTATATGATTTTGTAGGGATAAGCTTGCTTTGGCCATGTTGTTTTGAAAAGACATGATTGCTTTATTGGTACGCTCGAAGTATTATCGTTTTTTATGTCAAATGATAGATTATTGCTTTGAATCACTCGTGTCTTACTATTCATGCCATGATTAGATATATGATCAAGATTATGCTAGGTAGCATTCCACATAAAAAATTATCTTTTTTATCATTTACCTACTCGAGGAAGACAGGAATTAAGCTTGGGGATGCTGATACGTCTCCGCCGTATCTATAATTTTTTATTGTTCCATGCCAATATTCTTCAACTTTCATATACTTTTGGCAACTTTTTATATTATTTTTGGGACTAACATATTGATCCAGTGCCGAGTGCCAGTTCCTGTCTGTTGCATGTTTTATGTTTCGCAGAAACCCCATATCAAACAGAGTCCAAATGGGATAAAAACAGACGGAGAATTATTTTGGAATATTTGGGAATATTCGGAGGAAGAATCAATGCGAAACAGTGTCCGAGGTGGCCATGAGACAGGGAGCGCGCCCCCCTGGGCGTGCCTGGCACCCTCGTGGGCCACCCTTAAGGCGGTTGATGCCCTTCTTTTGCCGCAAAAAGCTAATTTTATGAGGAAAAATCTAGGTGAAAGATTCACCCCAATCGGAGTTACGGATCTCCAGATATAAAAGAAACGGTGAAGGGGAAGAATCACAGAACACAGAAACAGAGAGAGACAGAGAGATAGATCCAATCTCGGAGGGGCTCTCGCCCCTCCCACGCCATGGGAGCCAAGGACCAGAGGGGAAACCCTTCTCCCATCTAGGGAGGAGGTTAAGGAAGAAGAAGAAGAAGGGGGGCTCTCTACCCCTTGCTTTCGGTGGCGCCGGAACGCTGCCGGGGGCCATCATCATCACCGCGATCTACACCAACACCTCCGCCATCTTCATCAACATCTCCATCACCTTCCCCCTTCTATATTCAGCGGTCCACTCTCCCGCAACCGCTGTACCCTCTACTTGAACATGGTGCTTTATGCTTCATATTATTATCCAATGATGTGTTGCCATCCTATGATGTCTGAATAGATTTTCGTTGTCCTATCGGTGATTGATGAATTGCTGTGATTGGTTTGAGTTGCATGTTTTACTATTGGTGTTGTCCTATAGTGCCCTCCGTGTCATGCAAGTGTGAGGGATTCCCGCTGTAGGGTTTGCAATATGTTCATGATTTGCTTATGGTGGATGGCGTGAGTGACAGAAGCACAGACCCGAGTAAGTAGGTTGTTTGTGTATGGGATAAAGGGGACTTGATGCTCTAATGCTATGGTTGGGTTTTACCTTAATGATCTTTAGTAGTTGCGGATGCTTGCTAGAGTTCCAATCATAAGTGCATATGATCCAAGAAGATAAAGTATGTTAGCTTATGCCTCTCCCTCAAATAGAATTGCAATAGTGATTATCGGTCTAGTAACATAGTCAATTGCTTAGGGACAATTCCACAAATCCTACCATCACTTTTCCACACTCGCTATATTTAATTTATTGCTTCTTTATCTAAACAGCCCCTAGCTTTTATTTACGTGCTCTTTATTATCTTGCAAACCTATCCTATCACACCTACAAAGTACTTCTAGTTTCATACTTGTTCTAGGTGAAGCAAACACTAAGCGTGCGTAGAGTTGTATCAGTGGCAGATAGGACTTGAGAGAATATTTGTTCTACCTTTAGCTCCTCGTTGGGTTCGACACTCTTACTTATCGAAAGAGGCTACAACTATTCCGTATACTTGCGGGTTATCAGGACCCACCAGCTACATCTTTGCACGCAAGGAAGTGCCTGACAGTCGGGGCCCACCTGGTCGAAGCATACGTAGTGTTGTCATTCTGGTCGCAAACGTGTACGTACATACTGGTTGATGTAGAGGCGCGCACGTGTCGTAGTAGAGGCGCGCACGTAGCATGTACACGTACGTACAGTGGCCAGTGTGCAAGAAAGAAAATACGGTCACGTAAGTAGATACGGGCGGGGTCTCGAACTCCTACTCGCGCATACATACGGCCCGGGCTCGTGTACATGGCTGGGTTGAAACGGAGAAACAACGTCGTCGTCGTGTTCATGGGAGCCAACTGGCTAGGTCGGAACGGAATGCGACGTCGTGTTCATCGGGAGGGCTTGGACGGAACAGCCGATGGAAACGAGGCCTGGCGTACCGCACAACGGAGGAAACGGCCTTGTGTTCGACCGGTCACGTTCGAAACGGGATCATGTTCATCGGGAGGGGTCTCGCGTATCGCAAAACGGAGGGAACGGACTTGTGTTGGACCTCCTACGGTCGAAACGGGGTCCTGTTGATCGGGAGAGGTGTGGCGTACCGCAAAACGGAGGAAACGGACTTGTGTTGGAGCGCTACGGTCGAAATGGGGGTCCTGTTCATCGGAAGGGGTGTGGTGTACCGCAAAACGGGACTCCATGGGATACTGTTCATCTCCACCGTCGACCTCCTCCAGCCTCCACGGGCTATTGTTCATCCACCATCGACCTCCTCTAGCCTCCACCTGCGACTGTTCATCCATGGGGATATTGTTCATCCATGGGGCTACTGTTCATCCAGCCTCCACCGCGCTACTCCACCAGCTACTGTTCAACCAGCCCTCTCCACGGGGTCCTATTCAACCACCCCTCCACGGGCTACTGTTCATCCAGCCCTCCACCATCTACTATTCATCCAGCCCTCCACGGGGTCGTCTTCTTCATCCAGCCCTCCACGGGGTCCTGTTCATCCAGCCCCAACTGGCTCGATCGATCGGGGTCCTGTTCATCCACCCCCACCGGGAAATGTTCATCCAAACCCCCACAGCAACGCTCACTGTTCATCCAGAGGCAGCATCGATCGGCTTCAGTTAGCAGCAGTAGCGAAGGAATTGCTCGATCGGGTTCAGTTAACAGCCATCGATCGATCGCTCGGGTTCAGTAACGTGTAGCGTGCAGTGCAATCGCTCGGGTTCAGTAGGCGAACACCTCGCTCAGGTTCAGTTAGAGCCCAACGCCTCGAACCCATGCGCGTGCGTGTACGAGAGAAATGCGCAAACCTCCATGCATCGCTCGGCCCCGACCACCCACCATAACCGGGAACACCCCGATATTTTCCTCGCCCTTGCTTCTACCACGGTTTTTTCCGTCATGGACGACCCAAAGAATGTCATGCAGTTGCATCTCCAGCCCGCCCAGGACGAAAAGCCCATTTTTTGTCATGATTTTTTGTCATAGAAGTAGGAGCCCACCACATCTATGATGATACCGGGTTTTATCACAATTATCATCATAGAAGTGTCATAAGTATGACAGAATTTTTTTTCGTTCGGCCCAAAATGTCACGTATGTGTCTTTTTTTTGTAGTGTGAGTTAGTTGCGGGATGATGCATTACGGAACGAGTAAAGAGACTTGCCGGTAACCAGATTGAACTAGGTATGAAGATACCGACGATCGAATCTCGGGCAAGTAACATATCGATGACAAAGCGAATAACGTATGTTGGCATTGTGGTTCAACCGATAAAGATCTTGTAGAATATGTGGGAACCAATATGAGCATCCAGGTTCCGTTATTGGTTATTGACCGGAGCGGTGTCTCGGTCATGTCTACATAGTTCTCGAACCCGTAGGGTCCGCACGCTTAACGTTTGATGACGATTTGTATAATATGAGTTATGTGTTTTGGTGACCGAAGGTTGTTCGGAGTCCCGGATGAGATCACGAACATGACGAGGAGTCTCGAAATGGTCGATAGGTAAAGAATGATATATTGGAAGGTGATATTCGGACACCAGAATGGTTCCAGAGTATTTCAGGAATTTATCGGGGTACCGAGGGGTTACCGGAACCCCCCAGGGGAAGTAATGGGCCTCATAGGCCGTAGGGGAGAGGCAAGGCAGGCCACAAGGAGGTGGCGCCCCCCATAGGGAGTCATAATTGGACTAGGGGAGGGGGCGCGGCCCCCCTTTCCTTCTTCCTCTCCCTCTCTCCCCCCTTTCCCCCTCTGTTGGAAGGAAGGGGGTGACTAGGACTTGGAGTCCTAGTAGGACTCCACCCCCCATGGCGCGCGCCCTAGGGCCGGCCTCCTGCCCTCTCCTCCTTCATATACGGGGGCAGGGGCACCTCTAGACACATCAATTGTCTTAGTCGTGTGCGGTGCCCCCCTCCACCGTTTACTCCTCCGGTCATATTGTCGTAGTGCTTAGGCGAAGCCCTGCGCGGATCACATCACCAGCACCGCCACCACGCCGTCTTGCTGACGTAACTCATCTACTCCCTCGACCCTCTGCTGGATCAAGAGCTCGAGGGACATCATCGCGCTGAACGTGTGCAGAACTCGGAGGTGTCGTACGTTCGGTACTTGATCAGTTGATTCGAGAAGACGTTCGACTACATCAACCGCATTAAGCTAACGCTTCCACTTTTGGTCTACGAGGGTACGTGGATGCACTCGCCCCCTCTCTTTGCTATGCATCTCCTAGATAGATCTTGCGTGAGCGTAGGAATTTTTTTCAAATTGCATGCTACGTTTCCCAACAAAAACGATATTATCTCTTCATATTGCTTGATGTTTGTTGTTTATATTATGTCATCATACTTATTTAAATGCTCTGTTTCTTGTGAACTTAATATTTTGAGATGCATGTCGGATAGCGGTCTTGGGGTGGAGTATTAGTAGTAGATGCAGTTGAATTAACGATCTAGTATCACAAACGTAATGCCTATATGAGATTATACCATGAATGATCAATCATAAATATAAATATGGCAATTTAATCGCCGCCCAACTGTAATTTTTTTCACCACACCACACTTGTATGTTTGATAAAGATGCCACTAGTAAATCTTTGGCCCCTGGGTCTATTCTCCTTTACTGAAAACAAATATATTCTCTGCTACTCTATTGCCTTCACTCTTACTTTGCTACCTATTATCTCTATTACTTGTATTGTAATCTTGTACGTAGCATGACAAGGGGCTTGACAACCCCTTTCTTGTGTTGGGACAAGCATATTTTGTGTTTTTATGTGTAGGTAATGATCATTTTGTTTGCTAGGTGTCTCCTACTGGTTCGATAAATCTTGGTTCACTAACCAAGAGAAATACTTACTACTAGCTTACATCATTATGTAGTTCAATGTCGGCCAGAAAATGAACAAGGGTGTCTCTCTTGGGTGTCTGTAGTACATATTGTCGATAAATCTTATGTGTACTCTAGTTGTAGTTGATCTAACTAGAATTGGGAGATCCATTTGAGTGGAATTTTTTTGTTTCATGTTAGTAGAACCCGCTAGTTCTGATTCTGAAAAAGAGAGAAATTAAACTACATGTTAATAGCATTCACATCACGCACAGATTGTGTCGTAAGATACAGTTGGTGATTTGCCAGTATCGTATTTGACAAGCTTTCTTCCTAGAATTCCAACTCTACCAACATTCATAAAGATTTATCTATGTTCTCATTCCCTGGTTTTGGTGAATTTTCTCAAGTGTTCTAACTGCTGACGGTCATATAATTACAGGATTAAAAGGTCCATGTACTACATGAAGCAACAAAATCATCAATCCTCTGATCGGTTGCAAAGACACACTGCTCCATTTTCGGCGTTAGGAAAGTAAACTAGATAGTTTGGATCATATAGTTAGTTTTGGTAGTTAGATGTCAGATGCACTTGAATAGATCCAACTAAGCATTTTCGATGGTTTGAAATTCACTAGGGTCACCCCTCTAATGAGTCAGAAGCAAGCTCGATCTGTTCATCCAAGTCGCAAGTAAATGCACAAATGTAGGTGTGATTGTAAGACAGTACTCACTCTGTAAATAAATATAAGAGCATTTAGATCACTAAAGTAGTGATCTAAAACGCTCTTATATTTCTTTATGGACGGAGTACCATGTGCATAGGGTGTGATCATAGCTGCATGCATAAGACATCCCTGCGCAAAGAAGTTCCTTGTTTAGTATGTGTACCGCCTTTTGCTGCATTTTCACCGGCAACTATATTAACTTACCAAGCTGAGACAAATCTGTGTAACTGTTTTAGAAATATCAGAGAAGTCAGCAAATGCAGTGATGGGAAAGAAGGCCGTTCTGCTGAGAAGCATAGATATAATGGTAGAACAGGGCCTGGAGCATATAGCAACCTGGAACTCGGAAATGCTGAGATCTAATGACCTGATGGAGGCCATCAAAGCTTTTTGGGAGAAGCGGAGGCTGGTTTTCTCTATGCTCTGATGGTCAACATCAATGGTGAAAATTGATATATGAATCCCAGCCACTTCCCACATGAGAATAAAGTTAGATAGTAGAGAGTTGACAAGAAAATATAATCACTGAGTATAGAAAACAAGTGCTCTTGTTGGTTGTATCCTGTATTTGTATCATATATAAAGCAAGGATTTTTTTGAATCTCCTTAGCACTACTGTTATTCGCAATGGTTAGGGTTTTGTTTTGATGCTTGTAGATTAACCATTCAAACTTGCAAGTGCGACGCGCTTTTGTAGAGAACAATATGTGTCGTATTGACCTAATTTGTGGGACGAGGGAAGCTCATTGACCTCATATTTGTGTTGGGTGAACAAGAGATTGGTACGACGAGTCTGCAATGGTCCCATAACTTGTAAGGTACAACTTGAATTTTAGTGCTGAAGAGGTGTCTAGTACTCAGGTATTCACATTACTACAACCCCCCATTTTTGTTACAATATTAATTTATGCTTTGTTTATAGCTCTGAAAGTGCTAGTTATCGACTAGAGGGGGGTGAATAGGCGAATTTTATGGAAGTCTTCAAGACATCCAATGTCTTCGAAGACAGACAACCAAATACAACCTACACAGTATGCAGTGGAAGATAAACTACACTAGACATGCCATAGTCATGGAAATAGTACAAGGTAAGCACGAAGACAAATAACAGCCAGATAGAACAGATCGGAATAGGAAGACAATATGAAACCAAATATGCGAACAGAGAGAATAGTCTTCACACAGTGAAGCCAAATAAGGCAAGCAAGCAATGACTTCACGAAACTAAATTGTAAGTAAATGGTGAAGTGATAGAACCAGTTGCTTGACGAAGACAAGGATTTGGTAGACCGGTTCCAGTTGCTACGACAACTGTATGTCTGGTTAGGGAGGCTGAGATTGAACTCAGAAGAGCACGTCTTCACCTTATTCCCCTTGAGTTAAGGACACTTAGTCCTCGCCCAATCACTCCGGCAAGTCTTCAAGGTATACTTCCAAACCTTCACAAACTCCGTTCACCGGCGATCCACAATGACTCTTGGATCCTTAGAATGTGACACCTAACTGGCTGGAGGATACACAGTCCTCAAGTGTAATAAGTCTTCAGATCACGCAGACAGAAAGACTTCAGTGATGCCAACACTCTTTGGGCTTTGGGTGTTTAGGGTTTTGTCCTCGCAAGGATTCTCTCTCAAAGGCTTCGGAGGTGGGTTGCTCTCAAACGACAAAAGCCGTGCACTAAATCTGAGTAGCCACCAATTTATGGTGGAGGGGGCAGGCTATTTATAGCCAGGAGGCAACCCGACATGATATGTCTGAAATGACCCTGGGTCATGATGTTTGCTTGAACTACGTTGGTAGTTCCCCAAAGAGGAAGGGATGATGTAGCACAACAACGGTAGGTATTTCCCTCATGATGAGACCAAGGTTATCGAACCAATAGGAGAACCAAGAAACACCACGTAAATAGCTCCTGCACACAAAGAACATATACTTGCAACCCGACGTAAGAGAGGGGTTATCAATCCCTCATGGTTAAAAAGATAGATAAAATTGTAGTAGAATGGATAAATAGATCTCGCGGGAACACGAGATAAAATAAATTACTAAAAAATGCAGCAAGGTATTTTTGTATTTTTGGTTTAATAGATCCGACAATAAAAGCAAATAAAAATAGATCGCCAAAGCAAATATATTAAAGAAGAGACCTGGGGTCCGTAGATTTCACTAGTGGCTTCTCCCGAGAAAAATAGCAAACGGTGGGAAAACAATTATCGTTGGGCGATTGATAGAACTTCAAATAATCATGACAATATCCCCGCCAATGATTATTATATAGGCATCACGTCCAAGATTAGTAGACCAACTCCTGCCTGCATCTACTAATATTACTCCACACATCGACCGCTATCCAGCATGCATCTAGTGTATTAAGTTCATGGAAGAACGGAGTAATGCAATAAGAACAATGACATGATGTAGACAAGATCTATTTATGTAGAAATAGACCCCATCTTGTTATCCGTAATAGCAACAATACATACGTGTCGTTTCCCCTTCTGTCACTGTGATCAAGCACCGTAAGATCAAACCCATCAAAAAGCACCTCTTCCCATTGCAAGATAAATAGATCAAGTTGGCCAAACAAAACCCAAATATCGGAGAATAAATACAAGGCTATAAGCAATAATGCATATAAGAGATCAAAGAAGACTCAAATAACTTTCATGGATAAAAACATATATCTGATCACAAACTCAAAGTTCATTGGATCCCAACAAACACACCGCAAAAAGAGTTACATCATATGGATCTCCAAGAGAACATTGTATTGAGAATCAAACGAGAGAGAGGAAGCCATCTAGCTACTAACTACGGACCCGTAGGTCTACAATGAACTACTCACGCATCATCGCAGAGGCACCAATGGACATGATGAACCCCTCTGTAATGGTGTCTAGATTGGATCTGGTGTTTCTGGAACTTGCGGTGGCTGGAATTGATTTTCGTCAACTCCCCTAGGGTTTCTGGAATATTGGGGTATTTATAGAGCAAAGAGGCGGTGCGGGAGGCCACCGAGGTAGGCATAACCCACCTGGGCGCGCCTGGGCCCCCAGGCGTGCCCTGGTGGGTTGTGCCCCCCTCGGGGCACCCCTCTCGTACTTCTTCAGCCCATCTTGTGTCTTCTGGTCTAGAAAAAATCCAAAAAAAGTTTCACTGCGTTTGGACTCCATTTGGTATTGATTTACTGCAATGTAAAAAACAAGCAGAAAACAGCAACTGGCACTTGGCACTATGTCAATAGGTTAGTAACAAAAATGATATAAAATGATTGTAAAACATCCAAGAATGATAATATAACAGCATGGAACAATAAAAACTTGTAGATACGTTGGAGACGTATCAGCATCCCCAAGCTTAATTCCTGCTAGTCCTCGAGTAGGTAAATGATAAAAACAAAATTTTTGATGTGGAATGCTGCCTAACATGTTCATCACATATTCTTTTCTTTGTAGCATGGAGATTTGGACTTTTATATGGTTCAAAGCAATAGTATAGTTTTGACATGAAGACTGTAATACTCAAGCATATCAACAAGCAACAATGTCTTTTAAAATATCAACTCAAAAGCAAGTTATCCCAAGCCCATTATGCTCAATCATTGATATATTCATGAAACACACTCGAATACTAGCTATACCCAATGCTCAAGTACGATCATAGTGCCCCTTAGTTGCTGCTTAATAAGAGAAGATGGAGACTCAAGTAAAAAATAAAAATTGCATAAACTAAAAGAAAGGCCCTTCGCAGAATAAACACTCATCCCTAATACCTTTGTTGTACTCTCATGCAATGACAAGTGAATAAACACTCATCGTGAGAATAACACATCTAGCATGGAAAATATCGACCACCCCTCACCGCCTCGCGAGCGGTACGAGCACACAAAAGATAAATCTATTTTGGAAATTAGAGATGGCACATACAAATTTGCTTAGAACAGCACGGAAATACCGCATATAGGTAGGTATAGTGGACTCATATGGCAAAACTGGTTAAAAGGGTTTTGGATGCATAAGTAGTGATCATACTTAGTGCAAATGAAGGCTAGCAAAAAGATTGAGAAGCGTCAAACCAAGAAACAGAAAATCTCACAAGCGAGCATTAAGCATAACTAACACCAAATAATGCACCACAAGTAGGATGTAATTTCATTGCATAACTATTGACTTTCGTGCTTGCATAGGGAATCACAAACCTTAACACCAATATTCTTACTACAGCATAATTACTCATCAACATGACTCACATATCATATCATCATATCTCAAAACTATTACAAATAACCAAGTTTATTTTGTCCAATGATCTTCATGAAAGTTTTTATTATATCCTCCTTGGATATCTATCACTTTGGGACTAGTTTCTTATGTTGCTTTTAACAAGCTCAAACAAATATAAGTGAAGAACATGAGCATTGTATTTCTTTCTCCCAAAATAATATAAGTGAAGCAAGAGAGAATTTCTTAAAAAAATTACTAACTCCCAAATAAATCTAAGTGAAGCATGATAGCATTTCTTCAAAAATAACAAAGCACACATGCTCAAAAAGATATAATTGAAGAACTAGAGAAATTCCAAGGCTCTAAAAATTTAAGTGAAGCATAGGAGCAAGATAGCATAATTTTTGGCTCTCTCAAAAAGGTGTGTCCAGTAAGGATTAAATACTTAAAATAAAAAGCAAAACAAGCAAAGACTCATATCATACAAGACACTCCAAGCAGAACTCATAATACGTGATGAATAAAAATATAGCTCCAAGTAAAATACCGATGGTTGTTAGAAGAAAGAGGGGATGCCACTCGGGGGCATCCCCAAGCTTAGTTGATTGATACTTCTTGAATATTACCTTGGGGTGCCTTAGGCATCCCCAAGCTTAGCCTTTTGCTAATCCTTATTCCTTCATCCATCGTAATATCACCAAAAACATGAAAACTTCAATCACACAAGACTCAACAAAACCTTCGTGAGATCCGTTAGTATAAGAAAGCAAACCACTACTATAAGTAAGGTTTCAAACCCATTCATATTTTAATTTTGCATTATATGTACTGTATTACAACTTTTCTATGGCAAAAACTCTTCAAAGAAAACCATAGAATCATCAAAACAAGCACACAATACAAAGAAAACAGAATCTGTCAAACCAGAACAGTCTGTAGCAATCTGGAAATTTAGTATACTTATGTAACTCCAAAAATTATGAACAATTAGGTAAACGTGGAAAATTTGTATATTAATCTTCTGCAAAAAGAATCAACTCAAAAGTACTCTTCTATTAAAAACGGGAATTTTGTTCGTGAGCGTAAAAATTCTGTTTTTCAACAAGATCAAATCAACTCTCATCCAAATCATCCCAAAGGCTTTGCTTGGCACGAACACTAATTTAAACCATAAAACACATCTAACCAGAGGCATAATTGGGTATTTTATTGAAAACAGCAAGAAAACCAAAAAACAAAAAGATACAAGTTGGATTGCCTCCCAACGAGCGCTATCGTTTTACACCCCTAGCTAGGCATAATGCAAAGGATATAAGTGTTCTCACCTTTGTTCTTGTTTTCCTTGGAAGTGTTTTTGTCAGGGGGTTTTGCAAATAAAACATAAAACACATTATCCATGGAAACCTTAGCACTATCGAGTTGCTTATCGTAACCCCTTTGATTTTCGGTAGCAATCCAAGAATAGTGTTGATTAACATTATTGAAAACTTGTTGGATCATGTCTAAAACAGGGACTTGCTTTTTAAGATTCTCATCAAAGATTTGATTATTCCAAAGCAAATGTCTCAACGCATAATCACTATTATAAAGAATTTCATCAATCACGGGTTTTTCATGATTCATACCATAAAAATCAAAGATTTCCCTAGCTTCCCGTATTATGTAGTCAAATTCATTCATGAGGACAAGAGTGGCTACCTTTTTAGCTTTAGGATTCTTTATAACGGGTGACTCATAGAATAATCTTTGCAAGGTAGAATGAGTACAAAAAATTTTATTTTCAAGTTTCAGAACTAGTGCCGAAATAGCTTCCGCATAAGATTTAGTCTTTTTAAGTATAGGAGCATCATCGAGGCTTAAATTTCCAACACAATTGAAAAATTCTTGGATATGTTCTTTTCCCATAAAATTCTCTTGGATCAAAACAAAAGTTTTGGCATCCAAATTACCCGTACGCTCCATTTCAGGAGTTAGGCCATCATATGTTTCTGTCATACCAAAATCACTCATGGTGACAAGTTCAAGCAAATAAGAGATCCGCCAAGAAAACAGCGAACGAAAAAAAAGACGGCGAATAAAACGACAAATTTTTGTGAAGTGGGGGATAGGAAAACGAGAGGCAAATGGCAAATAATGTAAATTGCAAGGAGATGAGATTTGTGATTAGGAACCTGGTTGATGTTGATGATGTCTCCCCGGCAACATCGCCAGAAACTCCTTTTGATGTTTGCTTGAAGTACATTGGTATTTCCCTAAAGAGGAAGGGATGATGCAACACAACAATGGTAGGTATTTCCCTCAGTGATGAGACCAAGGTTATCGAACCAGTAGGAGAACCATGCAACACCACGTAAACAGCTCCTGCACACAAAGAACAAATACTTGCAACCTGACATAAGAGAGGGGTTGTCAATCCTTCACGGGTAAAAAGATAGATAAAATTGTAGTAGATTGGATAAATAGATCTCGTGGGAACAAGAGATAAAATAAATTACTAAAAATTGCAGCAAGGTATTTTTGTATTTTTGGTTTAATAGATCTGAAAATAAAAGCAAATAAAAATAGATCACGAAGGCAAATATATTAAATAAGAGACCCAGGGCCGTAGATTTCACTAGTGGCTTCTCTTGAGAAAAATAGAAAACGGTGGGAAAACAATTACTGTTGGGCAATTGATAGAACTTCAAATAATCATGATGATATCCAGGCAATAATCATTGTATAGGCATCACGTCCAAGATTAGTAGACCGACTCCTGCCTGCATCTACTACTATTACTCCACACATCGGCCCTATCCAGCATGCATCTAGTGTATTAAGTTCATGGAAAAACGGAGTAATGCAATAAGAATGATGACATGATGTAGACAAGATCTATTTATGTAGAATTGGACCCCATCTTGTTATCCTTAATAGCAACAATACATGCGTGTCATTTCCCCTTCTGTCACTAGGATCAAGCACCGTAATATCGAACCCATCAAAAAGCACCTCTTCCCATTGCAAGATAAATAGATCAAGTTGGCCAAACAAAACCCAAATATCGGAGAAGAAATACGAGGCTATAAGCAATCATGCATATAAGAGATCAAAGAAGACTCAAATAACTTTCATGGATAAAAACATAGATCTGATCATAAACTCAAAGTTCATCGGATCCCAACAAACACACCGCAAAAAGAGTTACATCATATGGATCTCCAAGAGACCATTGTATTGAGAATCAGACAGATAGAGGAAGGCATCTAGCTACTAACTACGGACCCGTAGGTCTACAATGAACTACTCACGCATCACCGGAGAGGCACCAATGGACATGATGAACCCCTCCGTGATGGTGTCTAGATTGGATCTGGTATTTCTTGAACTTGCGGCGGCTGGAGTTGAGTTTCATCGACTCCCCTAGGGTTTCTGGAATATTGGGGTATTTATAGAGCAAAGAGGCGGTGCGGGAGGCCACTGAGGTGGGCATAACCCACCTGGGCGCGCCTGGGCCCCCAGGCGTGCCCTGGTGGGTTGTGCCCCCTCAGGGCACCCCTCTGGTACTTCTTCGGCCCATCTTGTGTCTTCTGGTCCAGAAAAAATCCACAAAAATTTTTGCTGTGTTTGGACTCCGTTTGGTATTGGTTTGCTGCGATGTAAAAAACAAGCAGAAAACAACAACTGGCATTTGGCACTATGTCAATAGGTTAGTACCAAAAAATGATATAAAATTGTTATAAAATGATTGTGAATCATTCAAGAATGATAATATAACAACATGGAACAATCAAAAATTATAGATAAGTTGGAGACGTACCGGGTCACTAAGGAACTGACACGTGTCCAATGGTCGGATTCCAAACACACGTGGCAGCTTAACTTGGGCTACAAGCAAAGCTGACTCATCCAACTCATGATAAGATTTTCTATCAGTGTCTTCACTCAAACACATAAGATTTGGGTTGAGCATCATGTCAGTTTCTCTGACTTTGTTCACTTGGACCCCACTTAAATGTTAGGTGGTTCCTAAGACTCAAGAAAGTAGAAAAATGAAACTACGAAAGAAACTATGTCTTTGCACTCCATTATCTTCAAGCGAATGTCTTCACACGTCATTATCTTCGACGTGTATGTCTTCGCGAACCACCATTATCTTTAATGTCTTCATACATTTTTAGGGGTCATCTCTGGTAGGTAAATCGAATCAATGAGGGACTTCTACATGTGTTATACTACAATTCTCACAAACACATTAGTCCCTCAACCACATTTGTCGTAATACTCCAAAACCAACTAGGGCTAGCACTAGATGCGCTTACAAGCTCATATGTGTTTTACGTTTGCTATAGTTTGGTTACCAACATTTGTTGTATTTATGTGGTCACACTTTTGTTGGTCTCTACTCTTTTGTGTTCGTGTTTGTTACATTTTCATTTATAATATACTCATTGTACCGAATATTTGTGGGTTGGTTTGTGAAAGTATTTAAATAAATTGGATTCAAAGATGTTGAATTCATGCTCCAACCAACCCATCCAAAAGTGTTTACTGACTTTCGAACCCTGAACCTCTTGGTTGCAAGTTTATGCGCCTAACTAGTTCACCCATCAGTTCAAACTGGTTGAGAGAGGCGGACAATATAGACGTGGGATCGATGTAGGGAAAAATCTTTTTTAATACTGTGTTGGCAGGGTCTTAAACTTAAAATCTCTCGACTCAGATATCATATTGAATTCATGCACTAGCCAGTTCTCCAAAAGTCTGAACTGATGGGAGAAGCGGGCAATATATTTCAATACCCCTCCTCGTGTGTAGGCTTATTTAGTCGGGCTGGAATTTAATTGCGCCAATCGGGTCTTGTCCACCCATCAAGCCATGCATTTGTACGTCAACAGTCGCCCTCACCTGTGGCTCCCTCGGGCCTAAACATGGACCAAAAGTGGGCTAGAATTACCTCTTGACTCTGATATCATGTAGAACTGCACACACCAGCCAGTTCACCCAAAAGTTCAAGCTGATTGGGAAAGGTGGGCTATGCCTTTATATGCCTAAAAAGATAGCCCTTGAAGTGTGGCATTGTACACGCTTTTCTAGTTTATATTAATACCATGCGGAGGTGCTTATAGAGACTGCCTAAGCGGCGGCTGGCAATTTGCCAGAGATTGGCCTTCTGTCGTTCTTTCTTCCTTCCGATCCTATCGCTTGATTCATATTTTAATCCTTCCATATCTGCAGATCGATCTATACCAACCTTCTTCTCACATGTTCCTCTTAGATCTCACATCTTCCCCCTTTTCCTCTCTTCTCTCCCGTGTCAATTTGAGGAAGAGTGAATAGGGATTTTATCTGCACTATTCCTTTGATTTTGCCCCGCACTATTCCTTTGATTTCACCCCGGATCTCCCTTGTTTGGTGTTGATCCCCATCATCCAATGCCATTCCTTGCTGCTTCTCGCCTTCTCCAGCCACTTCTAGCTCTTCCTGTTCAGACTTGCGCTACTTTGCACTAGTGCTCTGTTTCTGTTGTTCTTTCTCCTCGGGCAAGCTGAGAAAGTGGAATTTCCCTGCTATCAGGTTACCATAGGCTTATTACGAGCAGCAACAGTTGTAGTAATGAAGATGAGAATAATGAAATTGATAGCATGGGGACCTTAGCAGTCAGAAAATGGTTTACCTTGACAACTTGATGCGATCGAAAAATGCCCAGGTAACCTTTGTATCTGAAATTAAATCATCTAAAATTAATTCGATGCATCTGGTTAATTGCTTTAATATTGTTCATAGCGAGGTTGTACCGTCCAGAGTTAAATCAGACGGTCTTTGGTTGATGTGGAATGATGAGGTACAAGTCAATGTTCATAGTTCTAATTTCCATGTTATCCTAGCTTTGGTAGTGAATATAGTTAATACGGAGGAGTTTTCTCTCATTTCTATTTATGGTGATCCCTACCAATTAGCAACCAAATTTGGGACCATATGTCTTCTTTTCTGCATGATAATACCAACAAGCAAGTAGTATGTATGTGAGATATGAACAACATCTTGTATCATAAGGACAATAACACTCCCTATGTAAATGCTAATCATATGCCTGCTTTTCGTAATATTGTGAAAAATTGTGGTTTATTTGACCTAGGTTACAATGGGGCGTTACTCTTCCTATCCTATTTATGAACGCTTAGACAGATGTCTTGTGAATATTGAATGGTGTGCTCTTTATCCTACAACTAATGTTTATAATTTGCGTATAATCTTGAGTGATCATGCTCTCATATTAATCTCAACGGAAGGTCAGTTTTGCAAGCCAAAGCAAAGTTTTAAATTTGAAAATTGGTGGCTCATGGAAAGAGATTTCAACTCTTTTGCTAAATATGTGTGGACTAGTACTGCTCATAGGCCATTCTATGCCAGAACTAACCATCTTGTAGGGTCTCTCAAAAATGGTGCAAAAAGAAAAAGACCTCTAAATTAAGAGTTGAACCAGATTGAAGCACAAATTAATAGCATCCAAATGAAACCTCTACGGGATCAAGATCATGTGCTTGAGGCTTCCCTAATAGGTATGAAGAAAATATGGTCAAACTCACTGAATTCTTCCAGGAGAGAGCCAAGAAGCATTGCGCAACTAAAGTACATAGGAATACCAGTTACTTCCACCATGTTGTTGTCAAAAGAAGAAGGGAAAACCATATTGTATCCATTAGGGATAATGAAAATTTCACTCATTTTAATGCTGATAAATTTCCTTGATTTTTCTTAACTACTTCAGAGAAATTTTCCGTTCTTCCAATATTAACTCTGCCAGACCTTTTGCGAGTACTGATACGTCTCCAACGTATCTATAATTTATGAAGTATTCATGCCATGTTTACAGTAGTTTTATATGATTTTGGTATGATTTGATTAGAACTAACCCGGATTGTGTAGAAATAAAAGTTCTCGGAACGCGCTGAAAATCAACGGAGATTTTTTCTGGAAAATATGAAAAATACTGGAACAAAAATCTACCGGAGGGGAGTCCCGTGGGCCCCACGAGGGTAGGGGGCACGCTCCCCTGCCTCGTGGACTCCCCGAGGGCCCTCCTGACGTGAAATCAACGCCAACCCCTCCTATAAATACAGAAACCTTCGGGAAATAACCTAGATCGGGAGTTCCACCGCCGGCCTCTGTAGCCATGAGAAATCAATCTAGGCCCTCTCTGGCACCCTGCCGGAGGGGGCCATCATCACCGAAGGCCATGGGGAAGGATCTCGGAGGGGCCATCATCGCCATGAAGGCCAAGGACCAGAGGGGGAACCTCTCCCAAACCAGGGGGAGGCCATGAAGGAGGAAACACAACGGGGAGAACCTCTCCTCCTCTCTCTTGGTGGCGCCGGAGTGCCATCGGGAGGGAAATCATTGTCGCGGTGACCGTCTTCATCAACATCACCATCACCATCACCATCCTCATCTCTTTTACGTGGTCCACTCTCCCGCACCCTGCTGTAATCCCTACTTGAACATGGTGCTTTATGCCACATATTATGATCCAATGATGTGTTGACATCCTATGATGTTTTGAGTAGATATCCTTTGTCTTTGGGTTGATTAATGATCTAGATTGGTATGAGTTGTATGTTTTATTTTGGTGCTGTCCTATGGTGTCCTCCGTGTCGTGCAAGCGTGAGAGATTCCCGATGTAGGGTGTTGCAATACGTCCATGGTTTACTTATTGTCTGCATTGCTTGAGTGACAGAAGCATAAACACGGATAAGTGGGTCACAGCGTATGGGATAAAGGGGACTTGATGCTTTAATGCTATGGTTGGGTTTTACCTTAATGATATTTAGTAGTTGCGGATGCTTGCTAGAGTTCCAATCATAAGTGCATATGATCCAAGATGAGAAAGTATGTTAGCTTATGCCTCTCCCTCATATGAAATTGCAATAGTATTTACCGGTCTTTTTAACAATTGCCTAGGACAATTGCGCACACCGATCCAGCATTATTCCACACTCGCTATTTATAATATTTAGTAACATATTCTAACTTTATGATAACAACACCTACTTTTATATTTTAGCTCTCCGATATCATGCAAAGTTATCCTCTTCATACTCACAACGTAGTTTTATTTCTCGTTTCTAGTTGGAAGCAACGTTCGGTGTACGTAGAGTCATATCAGTGGCAGATAGGGCTTGAGAGAATATTGATCTTATCTTTAGCTCTTTATGGGTTCGACACTCCATACTTATCACTTCCACCTTTGGAAATTGCTACGATGATTCCCTGCACTTGGGGATTATCAAGTACAGGGACTTTTATTGATCAAAATGATTTCACTTACTCCATACAAGGAAGCAGGAGATACGACAGATACTAAAAGAGATGAGGAGGAATGCTTCACCAGGTCGTGATGGATTAAATGTTGCTTTCTTCTTGGCAGCATGGTAATGGATAAGAGATGATGTCACTAATCTGGTAAGGAATTTTTACAACACAAGTATAATGCCTCCGCACATTAACAACACTAACATTGCTTTAATCCCTTAAAAACTAGTTTGTGTCACTCTTGGTGATTTTAGGCCAATTAGTCTACGTAATGTAGTCTACAAATTATTCTTAAAACCTTAGCTATTAGGCTCAAACCTTACTTGCCACACTACATTCATCCTTCACAGCAGGCTTTTATTGAAGGAAGGAGAATTAATAATAATATCATCATTGCTCATGAGATTACCCACTCTTTCACTCTCAATTCTTGGAACACTCCCACTTTTATGATTAAAATTGACCTTGCAAAAGCTTTTGATCGCTTGGAATGGAATTTCATCATTTCGGCCCTCGCACGTAAAGGGATGCATGATTATTTCATAAACTTGATCCACGCATGCATATCTACACCTATTTTCTATGTAATCATTGATGGTCTATCCTATGCCAAATTCAGGAATAGCAGAGGCATCAGGCAAGGTTGTCCTCTCTAATGAATTATCCATTATGCTTCAAGAAGCTATGGAATCCAATCATCTAACTGGCATTTCTCTTGGACCAAATTGCCCTCCCTTTCATTCTCTTATGTTTGCAGATGATCTCTTAGTTCGTGGCCAAGCATCTATTCAGGAAGCCTTACAAATCAATATTCTCATTCAGATCTTCTGTAATAATTCTGGACAAATTCCTAATTGGAACAAGTCAGCCATCATCTTCAGTAACATTGTTCCTTCTCAAACCAAAGAAGCAATCAGGAACATTTTCCTTGTTTCGGATATAGATGAAAACACCATTCATTTGGGTCATCCTCGCGTTCTTCCAGCCAAAAATAGATCCATGGCCTACAATTTCACCATTTAAAAATTCAGAGCTAAACTTCCAAGCTATAAAGCTGACAAGCTCTCCCATACGGTGAGATTGACTTTAATAAATTCTATTTTTGCCTTTATTCCTGTCTGCTACATGATGAACATTCTTTTCCCCAAGAAATTATTAGATATACTCACAGCAGTAATCAGAAACTTCTAGTGGACAGGTGTTAAGAAAGATTAGAACTCTAGATCCTTATGCCTTGGAGCTTGGAAGGATATCTGTGCTCCAAAAAATGAAGGAGGGCGAGTTATTAGGAATTTGCAGGCTACTAACAGTAGCTTAGTTCTTTCAGCTGCCTGGAGAATTGTGGAGGATCCTAATACACACATTTCTAGAGTTCTAAAATCCAGATACTTCCCAAATTCCTCCTTCTGGAGAGCTAAATCCAACATTCCCAAATCTTCTTTTTGGACATCGGTTCTCAAAGTTAAACCAATGTTATCTAGCAATTCCTTTTATCAGGTTGTCAAAGGAGACATCTCTATTTGGAGTACTCTGTGGTATCCTTCTTAATATCTCGTTTATGACAATCTCAACATCCAGGATAACAACTTTATTTACTCAGCCTAAGTCAAGGATCTTTGGCTTCCAAATCAAGCTACATGGAATACTAATCTCATTGATGACGCCTGAATAATTAAGCTACAATCATATCCACTAATGATGCCATGTCATCACTTTTACTATTGCTAGAAATCACTCTGATTCCAACCAGTCAAATTCAAGTTTAAATTTCAAGTAAAATTATTATTCCTTCGAGCAGTAAAACAAAAATGTTCGTTTTGTTCCAAATATTCTCTAAGAAATTTTCATGGATTAACAAACATCATTTGATTATTTAAAATGCCCTTAAGGTATTTAAAGTTGGACCAGCAGCACTTCAGTGAGCCATT
This sequence comes from Aegilops longissima, assembly GCA_021605205.1. Taxonomy (NCBI): domain Eukaryota; kingdom Viridiplantae; phylum Streptophyta; class Magnoliopsida; order Poales; family Poaceae; genus Aegilops; species Aegilops longissima. Next base: position 697,410,068 of record CM038678.1, read on the forward strand.
TAAATTCAAGGCTACTTTTGAACAACTCCATTTGGCCCCAAACCTTCTGAGCAACCTGGTAATGATGTCTAATATTTATATGCCAAATCTCATAGTTAAACAAAGATCGTTGGCCAGCAAAACAAAATAGAAAACATTGGTTAAGACAAATACAGAAAAAAAAAGGGAAAGAAAGAAGTGCTACTGTAACTTGGCCCGACTGAAGCTACAGTACGACCCAGCCCACCTAGCAGGCCTTCTCCTTTCTCGCTACAGGATGGGGAGGCAGGGGAGGTCGTGGAACACATCCACAGTGCCATGGAGGTGGATGGCCACCACGTGCCCCTCCCCAACCCTACTTAGGTGTTCCCCCGAAACCCTAGCTCGCCCTCTCCCATTCCCCCTGGATCCCCATCGTCCCCCCTCTCCTGTGGGTCGATTTTGAGCTCGCAAGCTCACGCGGTCACCGCTTCCTCGTCGTCGTTGACGCGTCCACCGACCTCTCCGGCGGGAGGGAGCACGTCCTAGACGTTCGTCGCGCTCGTCCGCGTCCGTTTCGGGCATCGGAGCTAGGAGGGGAGCTGTGTAGCCATCGCCATCAACCTTGTCTTCTCTGCTTCGGCCACCGCACATCGTCGCCATCGATCTACACCACCGCAACCTCACCGGCCTCCTCGAGCGTGCCATCAGACCCGCAATGAGCCTCTCGGCCGTTCCCCCCTTCCCGTCCTCGATCTATCCTCGTAGACATCGTAGGCCGCCGTCGCCGACCTCACGCTCACCATTTGTCTGCGCCCGCTGACCTCCCTGCGCGCCCTGCTCGCGCCCCGGTCGCGAGGCTGCCCCTTGCGCGCTGCCCGCTTCCCCCTCGCGCGCGCTTCGCTTCGCTTGCCCTCGCCTTGCCGTCGCTTTTGCTGCTCCTCCCACAATGCCGCCGCCGCTCATCGCCGCCGCCGGCCGGGCCTCGCCGCGCCACCTGCCCGAAGCCGCCTGCTGCCTCGCCGAGCCCAGCTGCAGCACAGCCACCATGCATTGCTGCCACCCACGGCCATCGCGGCCACCGTGCAGGATGCGCTCACGCGCGTGCGTGCCCCTGCCTGTGTGGACAATCAGGGCCAGTGCCCTATGGGGCCGGCCCTTAAAAAAGAAAATAAAAGAAAGGATTAAAAAACATGAATGAAGATGGGGCACTTATAGGTGGGCCCCATGAAGAGTGCGGTTGACCAATCAACTCCTTTGACTGGGTCAACTGGGTCCTCCTACGCCCACTGTCAACCTTTATGTACAATCTGTGTACACAGGGCTGGGTACCCATAGCGTTTTAATCTTTATTTTTGAATTAAAATATTTCTTAAACTTCGGAAATTCGTAAAAAATAAACCATAACTCGGATAACAAAACTTTATACATGAAAGTTGCTCAGAACAACGAGACGAATCCGAATACGCGGTCCGTTCGTCCGCCACACGGCCCTAACATAGCGAACATCAAACCCTTTCCCTCCGGTTCGTTTGTCCGAAAATGCCAAACTTCGGGAAAACTTTCCGGATGTTATCCCCCTTTGCCGGTATCGCGTAGCACTGTGTTAGAACACCTCTAGCACCATTTATTGTCTAGTTATGCTTATGTTTGCGTGTATTTACTATTTCTTCCCCCCTCTTCTCTCCGGTAGACCCTGACACCGCTACTGATGCCCCTGTGATCAACTACGTCACTGACGACACTTCTTCCCTTTCAGCGGAGCTTCCAGGCAAGCCCCCCCTTTGATCATCCCGATATCGCCCATTCCATTCTCTCATGCTTGCATTAGATTTTGCTACTTAATTGATTGCTCCTATTCTGATGCATAGCCTGCTTTTGTACCTGTTGTTGTACCTTACCTGCTTATCCTAAACTGCTTAGTATAGGTTGGTTAGTGATCCATCAGTGACCCCCACCTTGTCCTTGTTGCCCCTGCTTCATCATCGACGACTCGATCAACGTGATCGACGACCAGATCCCGGCACCTCAGATCACATCACACCCCTTTTGTGGCTCGACTCTGCATAGCTACTATCGAGTGCCGAGGGTGATACCTCGTAACGCACTCCTGATGATAATTCTGTAGTGTAGCTATTCGGTCATGGTCAACGAGGGTGATTCCTCCTTCACCATTCCCGACACGGCTCTGTCGTGCAACCTCTCAAGTGTGGACCTCGAGGGTGATTCCTCCCACGTTCACCTTGATGATTACATCGGGTGGAATCCATCGAGGGTGATTCCTCGGGTTTTCCCCCTTGATGTTTTGGACACGGTTACACGGACTTTACTTGAGACCATTGTTGAAGTCGGGGCCCTGAGGGGTACCCGCGAGTTGATGTGAAAGTCGGGCGGGCCCGTAGAGCACCCGCAAGTTTTCTATGAGGCGCGGCCGAGCATTTTGGGCCCTTGCCATAAGTCCATGAGACGGAACGACGGGGTCACATTATCGTGAGTCTCTGCTCGTCTCCGCGAGCCCCCAATGCACTAACAGGTTTGGGTATTTGTTTTGAGTTGGCCTCTGGCCTTTACGCACTAACCACCACGAGAGAGTAGTTATGGGCCTCGACATCGCAGTATCAGTCGAAGCTTTGTCAGACGTCCAGTTCAGCATTGTGGCCGGGCCGGATCGCGCCATCTAGGCAGAGGTGGTGCTAGTATCCCCTTGCGCAACAACGACCCGGAGTGCTACGGGTGATGGGCCCAGACCCCGGAGTGCTTAGGATGTAGACCGGCGGGGACCTCTCTACTGAACCTAGGTAGGGTTGCGACGTGTTGATCTTCTGAGGCCGGGCATTGACCCAAAAAAGTGTGTCTGGCCAGAGTAATCAAGCGTGTTGAAATACATGGTGCACCCCTGCAGGGGGGATTATCTATTAATAGACGTGTCCACGGTAACCGACGTTCAGACTTAGATGCTGATCTAATATAACTAGAAATGGGTACTTGATACTTGTGATGGATAGGTGGCTCCGAGATTGCTTTTCCGCAAGGAGTCAGGGAAGGATCTCTGGGCGTTGTTTCTACAACATGTTTGTTAAATATTAAAATGCTATTCTTTACTTTTCTACATGTTGCAAGATGTTTGGAGCTGCTTGAAGATGCTAGTCCTCGATAGGCTAGGTCTTCCCCTCTATTCTGGCATTCTGCAGTTCAGTCCACATATACAACCCTTCCATTTGATACCATTGCATACTTAGTATAGATCTGATGCTTGCGAGTACTTTGGATGAGTACTCACGGTTGCTTTGCTACCCATTTTCCCCCTTCTTTCTTCTTTCCGGTTGTTGCAACCAGATGGTGGATCCCTGGAGCCAGATGCCACCGCCGACAGATACTACTACGTGGAGACCGCCGACGACCAGGAGTAGTTAGGAGGTCCCAGGCAGGAGGCCTTGCCTCTTCGATCGTGTTGCTTTTGTGCTAGCCTTCTTAAGGCATTCTTGTCTAATCTTATGTCTGTACTCAGATATTGTTGCTTCCGCTGACTCTTGTGTATCGAGCTATGTATTCGAGCCCTCGAGGCCCCTGGCTTGTAATATAAAGCTTGTATTCTTTTATTTGAGTTTAGAGTTGTGTTGTGATATCTTCCCGTGAGTCCCTGATCTTGATTGTACACATTTGCGTGTATGATTAGTGTACGATTGAATCGGGGGCGTCACATACACGTTGTTTGATCAGGCAACATCAGCGGTTATGAAACAGGTACCTATCATTCACTCTGAGGGTAGGGACCTTCTCTGCTGTAAACTTACACCTACATATAAATTCAACTCCAAGAGTGCATATAAATTATGCCTGGAGGTACTGTAACAGGAAGGAGAACCACAACCAAGATCAGTTTCTTCAAATTCCAAAACACTATTACAACAGATTTGGTAAACGAAAGATATGATGCCTAGGATCCAGACATTTGCTTGGAGACTAATAAGGAGAGCTCGTCCAACACGTAAAAAAGCAGGTAAGTACTCTAAACATATAAGTATTTATGCTCCAGGTGTGGAGTTGAAGAAGATGAAATCCATATTTTCTTTCTTTGCCATTTTGTAAGAGCAACCTGGTTTGGACATCCTTGGTACATAAAAGCTGACAATCTTGTTCGTAATCACATCTCAATATCAGATATTATACTCATGTTCATTTCTTCGCAACACCCATATGCTTCCTTAAATAACATTATGACTTTTCTTTGGTGCTTGTGGAAAGCGAGATACGACAATCTATTCTAGAGGAAACAGGGTAATCCAGTGTAGGTTTATCATGCAACACATGTGATTTCGAATTGCCTTTCGCCAAAGAACATCACAGGGAACAATAAAAAGGACCAAAACAAAAAAGGGATGGATGAAGTAAAGGAGGATATAAGTCAGCTTCGGAAATCACAGTACAAGCCACCAAGCTAGAAGCAACAATCAAAATATTTACAGATGCAGCTTGGAAGAACCCTCAAGAAAATAGGCAAGATTCATGAGCAGGTCTAGGGATTCAGATACAGGTACAAAAAGAACACAATAGAATGGAAGTCAAAGTTTCAGCATCGTCAGACAGAGCAACAACTCCTCTACAAGCTGAAGCCCAAGCAACGAAGCTGGCTGCAATTTTAGTTCAACGTCTACAGCTCAAGGATGCAGTTTCTTCTTACTGACAACCTTACCCTGGCAAAGACTCTAGCTGCTCGAGCACCAACAGATGAACCAGGACATTTGCAGATTAGAGCTATGGTTACTGACTTTTGTTTAGCAACTAGAGAGATGCAGGTTCGGGTGTTCCATACTTCAAGAACTTGCAACGAACAGGCCCAAAAAGCAATTCAGCAGAATCCGGCAGTTTCTAGTGCCTTTAGTTGTCACAATCCTGATCATTTTGGCAGATATTGTCCCCTAAAACATTGTGTTACAGATCTAGACCTCTAGAGATTTGTAATCCATGATGTAAACTGCGAGTGGTCTGAATACATGGCGCCCTTGGCGCCTTTAGCTTGTTCAAAAATAAAGATTAATACCGTCCATCCATGATCATTTAGGCCATTGCCTTTCGTGCATGATCTGGAGATGAGAATTAAGATTCATTTCATCCACCGCTAGCTGGAACACAATACCTTTTTCCCTGCAAGCTCAAAGAGCTGAAGGTTGGTCGAGCTCTCCCCTTCCCCATGTGGGCTGCACCAATAACCTTTACGTATCATTGTTTCTCCTTCTCTATGTTTCCACTCTGTCATGTGCACGAGACATGTTCAACAAACTACCTCCGAGTAACATGATTGTTGTGTGTCAACTGATTGTTAAAGTTTATAGCTTACATCACCTTCCCACATCTCTCCATCAACTAAGAAGGCCGTAGCCACCGGTGGCGTGCACCAGCACATGGTCGCCGCCGGGCAGTGGTGCCCACTTGCTGAACATGTTGTGTCGCATGCATGACGTTGTGTTGCCTCAGTCTAAATTTGCTATCTTACATGTATTCTTTTGTTTATTACCCCCTCTGTTCCAAAATAATTGAAGTTCTAGGATTTACATAGGTCAGACTTTTTAAAGTTTGATCAAGTCTAGAAAAAAGTCCGCAAAGATATATAACGATGAAAATATATTTCATAATGAATCTAATGACATAATTTTGGTTTTGTAGATGTTGATACATTTTTATATAGACTTGATCCAACTTAATGAAGCTTGACTTGAAAAAAATCCTAGAGCTTCAATTATTTTAAAATGGATTGCAGCAAATTCTCTCTCATCTGCTCACAAGTGCCAGCATGTACTCCCTCCGGTCCTTTTTTATCCTTTTTTACTTCGCGTATAAGATTTATGTCAAGTCAAACTTTATGAAGTTTGACTAAATTTATATTAAAAAATATCAATATTTACAATACTAAATATATAAATATGAAACTACAATCCATAATGGATCTAATGATATTGATTTGGTATTGTGAATGTTGATACTTTTTTCTATAAGTTTGGTCAAATTAGAAATACTTTGACTTCAGACAAAACTTATATGTAGACTAAAAACGATCGAAGGGTGTATGTGCTAATTACCACCTCATCATAGCGAAGAACGTGTAGTTGTAATTTACCACATGCCCAAAAATGAAAAGGAAATGTACAACATACCTCTCTGATGAGTCAACTGCTAGGGGTGCGCTACGGGCGTGTTTGGTTGGAGGCTACACAAGCAGCTACTTAGAAAGGAAGCAATTTCAATGTTAGGCTTGAGAAATCCAACGTCTGAGATGGCTGAGTTAGGTAGCTTTTTGAGGAAGCGAACCAAACAGGCCCTACCAGCTGCCAGCCGACCACCTCTAGACCATCCAGCATGCAGCTTAGCCGGCCTCTGTCCCACCGCCTACATAACGGATGTCATTGCTGTAAAAATGCCAAAAATTTGAACACAAAGTCAGAAGCAAGACGCAAGAAGAACTGCTCAATGATCATCTTATTACACATAGTCCAAATGGTTCACATCATAGCCGTAAGCACCAATAAGAAACATGAGCTTGCTTCTTTCAGTGGTTAAAGTTCTATGTTTTTTCTTTTATTTTGATGGCTCAAGTTTTGCTCATTCTCCTTATTGATATGCATAAATGATGTATGCAGAGATGAGTGGATAATTTTAGGCCACTTAGCTGACGTAGACCCCGGCTGCTTAAGAGTCTAACCTAAGGTCACCATCAGTAATGGATATGGATGCCACCGGTTCCCGCCCGCGGGAAATGCAGCCAGCCAATGTCAATGACTGCACAGCGTGTGAACGCCCTTGACGATACCCTTCGTCAAGTCAAGTCGAGATAGTTAAATCAGTGCGTTGCGTGAGAGAGAAGGCGCGCGCACGAGCGTAAGCGTGTGTGACGATACCGATAATTTAAATTTGTGCGTGGCGCGCGAGAACATAACATATCCCATGAGGTGAGTCGTCGCCATCACCCGGCTCAGCTAGCCTCACACCCCCGGCGAGAGGGAGACCAGTTCGACCAGAAACCACCAGCCGGCGGGCGGGAGGAGAGGGAGGAGCCATGGCCGAGCTTGCGGCGGGCGCCGTGAGCTCGCTACTGGTCGTCATCCGCAGCGAGGCGCTGCTGCTGCGCGGCGTCCGGGACGACGTGCAATTCATCAAGGAGGAGATGGAGAGCATGAAGAGCTTCCTGACGCACCTGACCAGGTGGGCGCCCCCCGGCGGCGAGCACGACGACCAGGTACGCACGTGGATGAACCAGGTGCGGCTGCTCGCCCAGGACTGCAACAACTGCATCGACCTCTACCTCTACAGGGGGAACCCCGACATTCGCCGCGCCAGGCGCGGGCTCCGAGGCTACCTCTGGTGGGCGACCTGGTTCTTCCACAAGTTGGCCGCGCAGCACCGCGCGGCCGAGGAGCTGCGCCTGCTCAAGGAGCGGGCGCGCGACGTCGGCGAGCGGCGGTTGAGGTATGGCGTGGAGGTCCCGACCATGTCAGGGAAGGGGCAATCGCCTTCGAGGGCATCGTCGTCGTCCTCGTGGGCTGCTGCGGCAGGTGGCTATGCTGCTGCTGGGGACGATGAAGAAGAAGAAGACGGTGACGATCAACTCGGGGGGGTGATGGCGGCCCGCGGCCATTCTGCTAGAAGAGCCTTCACTGAACCTCGCAGCCTAGACGACTACGCCAAGGCAAAGCTATGGGAATGGGCAGAAGGAGTTCCTGCAGGTGCTGGCGAAACTTTGTCCATGGTCGTTGTGGCACCCTACAAACATCAGGACTTCCTCGCACTTGTACAAGAAATTTGGGTTTTGAAAAGGCCGGAGGACTTAGGGTACCATCGCATTGTCTTGGTCGACATCCTGGCCTTGCACCATGATTCCATGCCGCTACGGCCCAAGGAAGTTCTCTTCTACATTCTGCGCAAGCTCAAGCAGGCCAAATCCAACCCCCAGGAGCAAGGCACGGAAGGCCAAGTGGATCTTGACTCTTGGGAAGTTTACCTAAGAAGATGGCAAATTTACCGTGAAAAGAAAAGGGCTATTGCTCTTCTTGACATCGAGGAGAATATCAAAGAGATGAAGATTTATGAAAAGCTTGACAAAATCAAAAGTGGTATTCAAGGTCGACTAGCAAAGGGCGACGGACTACCAAAGGGCGACAAGCTGCAGGGTGATTTTGACCAGTTGGACCTAGACGTGCTACTTCAGCTGCTGCTCCAGACAGCGTCTCAACAAGATCAAAATGGAAAGAACAAAGACATGCATAGATTACCGGCATGGGACAAGAACAACATCATCGTCAAGAAGCTTAAGGAACATATGGAAGCAGAGGAAAAGGGCAAGAAGCTTGAAGAGGAAGAAGTTGCCAAGAATATGGGGGAGAAAGAAGGAGAAGAAGCCGCGGCCAAGCATATGAAAGAGGAAGGAGGAGGAGAAGTAACATGCAAACATGTGGAGGAGGGGGAAAGAGAAGTAGCCACACATAGGGAGAAGGATACGGAGGAGGGGGAAGGAAAAGTAAACATACATAGGAAGGAAGAGGAGGAGGAAGAGGAGAAGGAAGAGGAAGAGGAGGAGGAAGAGGAGGACGAGGAAGAGGATGAGGACGAGGAGGAGGAGGAAGGGGGAGGAAAAGTAAACATGCATAAGGAGGAAGAGGAAGAGGAGGAGGAGGAAGAGGAGGAGAAGGAGGAGGATGAGGACGAGGAGGAAGAGGAAGAGGAAGAGGAGAAGAAGAAGACGACAACATGGATTCAGCTCGCTGATGCACAATATGCTCACATCCTACGGAAGCTGTTCCCCAAGAGCAGCAGCAGCAAGCCCCTGCAGGCTCAAGACAGATCCTTGGACAAGCAAGCTACAAAGACCACGACGGCTACATTGGGTGAGGATCAAATAAAAAAACTCATCCATGCCGCAAAGGAAGATATCTTACGGGAGCTGAAGCAAGGAAAATATGACAAGAGTGAAGGCACAGGTGAACCTGGTGCTCCGGATCAAAACCCAGAAACTGTTTCTGAAAATATATTTGCCTGTTTCGTGGATGAGATGATGGACAAAATAAAGCATGAGTTCAAAGAGCAGCTCAAGATCAAAGGTCTAGTGGATGAGATTAAACATAACTTGAATTATGTTCCATACCTGGATAATTATGAATGTCCCTTGTTTATCCTCAAAGTTGATGAGTTGATGGATGTTTCCGCATGGGAGGATATCAGAAATTCTTTAAGCCTGTTAAACTGCAGCGCTGATTTAATGATCATCACCGCCACAAAGGACATCCAGCTGGCTAAAGAATATTGCTATCCACCGCGGGAACCTATAGACTATTCTCTTGCTGGCCTCTACCATGATACAGTGCTCGATCTTATTGGCCAGCAGAAGAATGAAAACAGCTACAGCCCCCAAATTTTCAAAGATATCTTGTACGAGTGTGAGCCACATGAATTCTGCATGAAAATCTTCACTCATGCTTTGTATGCTAACCCCAAGAGGAGCAATGAGGAGTTACTCAAGCTGCACAGCACCCTGCGGGCTTTACCAGCAACATCATTCAACAGCATCGCTAAGGTGATGTTCAAGTTCTCTTACAATGATCTGCCTAAAGAATATAAGTCCTGCTTGTTATACCTAGCTATCTTCTCTCCCGGACAAAAGATCAGGCGGTCAACATTGATTGCACGCTGGGTTACAGAAGGGCTGACATCCAAGGAAGATTGGCCCAGTTCTGTGCGTCAGGCCAACCGATGTTTTGTCACGCTCGTTGGCCGGTGCCTTGTTGATCCTGCTGACATAGATGTCATGGGAAATGTAAAGAGTTGTATCGTAAGTGATCCAGTTCATGGATTCATTACCACCATCGCCAGAAAACAACACATTGTGGAGACACGCCTGTCACATCACTTGGCTCGCCACTTCTCCATTTTCAACGATCTCCAACTCCGCAGCTCTGATAGAATTGATCAATTCTTCCATGGGCTCTCTGAATCATCTCAAGTATCCCTGCTCAAGGTGCTAGATCTAGAAGGTTGTAGGTGCTTTCTTGAGAAGAACCAGCGGTACCTCAAGGAAATCTGCAGCAAGATGTTACTGCTCAAGTATCTGAGCCTAAGGAGAACAGATATTACCCAGCTACCCAGTGAAATCAATAACCTCCGTGAGCTAGAGGTACTGGATATCCGAGAAACTAAGGTGTCTCCACATGCAACAGCACGTATCTTGCTATTGAAGCTGAAGCGTCTGCTTGCTGGTCACATTGATCCAAGCAATTTTGGATCTAGTCCCCGAATTCCTCGTAGGATCGACAAAATGCGAGACATGGAGGTACTATCCAATGTCAAGGCCCAGCAGAGTCATGATTTAAAAGATATTGGAAGGCTATGGCAGCTGAGGAAGCTAGGTGTGGTTATCGATGATAAGGATAGTCACCTCAAGAATTTGCTTCAGACAATCAGTGATCTACATGAATGCCTCCGTTCTCTGTCAATCACTACTATTCCCGTAGCCACACCACGTGAGGCAGAGTTACCAGATGTCAAGAACCATCCCAAGATTCTCGAGTCTCTAAGCATCAAGGGAACCACACAGAATGGGCATCTTCTTCCATTGTTCATAAAAGGTGATAACAACAAACTTGCCAAGATAACTCTAGGTCACACTCTGCTGAGCCAAGATGATCTGAAAGTCCTTGCCAAGCTGCCCCAGTTACGATGTATCAGGCTCCAACACATTTTATGCACCGAGCACATGCTGAACTTCAAGAACGGTGAATTCAGATGCCTCAAGTACCTTGTTGTTGAGGGCTCGGACTTGACTAATATCACTTTTGAGGAGGGTGCAGCCAGTGAGCTGGAGAAGATGGTTCTGTCTATCACCAGCATATGTTCTATTTCTGGAGTTGACTATCTTACAAATTTGAAAGAGCTTGAGTTAAACAGCAGCTTCTGTGGCAGTTTGCTGTCATCATTTGACAATGCCAAACAGATAGCCAAGCTGACTCTTTGTGGTACGTTGCTAGAGCTAGCTGCTCTACAACTGCTCACCAAGAAACCAAACATACGCTGTCTGGTGCTCTTGGACAAGTCTTTTTGTGGAACACAGAATGAGATTACATTAGAAAAAGATGAGTTCTTATGGCTCAATCTCTTTGTTGTTGACTGCTCGGCCATCACCAAGATTGTCTTCAACAGCGGGTCTGCTTCTAGGCTCGAGAAGATTGTCTGGTCATCTTCCACATTGCTCTCCGGCATCGACAAACTTCCCAGATTGAAGGAGCTCGAATTCAACTCCAAGATTGTCAGTGACCAAGTCCCTGATGAGGTGAGGGAGGCCATTAAAAACCACAAAAACAATCCTAGTCTTAAACTCAATGAACCAGAAACTCAAGACTAAGCAAAAAGGAGATGAAGAAGAGGATGACGACCATGCTGCAAGATTCTCTTTCTGCTGGAAGAAACAGGTTTGACGCCGGAAGGGCCTCTCCATTGATCCCATGGCGTGGTTTGCGTGTGCTAGCGTGGATTGCTATCTGTTCTGCTTGTCTGTTGATTTCTATCTGCTGCGTGTTTTTGTTCTGCGTGTATTACAATTTAAGTATGTCCGTTTACTTGCTCTACATGAGTGCCCTAGTGGCTCTGATTGAGCATAAACGGTTGTATCTATGCTTGGATTTGAATTCGTGTGGCTTTCCTATGTATCGAACATCATATGCATTCATGTACGGTTTCATGTAATAAGTGCGATGTTTGTGCGCACATTTGACTTCTTACTAATGTACAGTGTGATATCAGTATGCTTTGATTGGGTTCTGCAACTCAAAGATGAACTGGTGTGTGTCATGATATACAGATATAGTTACCTGTAATGTAGAGCATCCGTTGCTTCAAACTAGCTGAGTAGTTCTTGCAGTAATGCCTGCCTAGGTACTTGAAGCAGGACTTTATGCAGATTAAGCGTGTGTGATCCACAATCTGTCTGCATCTCCAGATTGCAAGGCAAGCATTAGCGAAGAATCGGTATTGTTTTCAGCTGGTATTGGTAGCTCGCATAGTTTCTCCCACTGTTTGCTGGTGAAGAAGCCAGTGTGCTGACAAGCTCCTCTGCTCACGAATAGACGTTCTAGAATAGGATGTGCCCATCTACTGCAATTCATTGAAAAGGCCCCGCGCTCAGGCTCCCTTCCCTCTGCTCCCTCCCGTGTCGCCCCAGGCGACCGGGCCTCCAATCCGCGCGTCTAGCCCCTTCCTCCTCCCCGCCTCCCCGCTGCCGCCCGGGGCTCGGACGGGCAAAGCCCGACCGAGCCGGCGGCGGCGGGCCTCGCATTCCATGGTGGCTAGGGTTTGCGCGCGCAGCCCTCCGTCTGGCGCGGCGCTGGCACCGGCGCATGCGCTGGCGCGCACGGGTCGTGGTGGGCTCGTGGTCTGTCGGGCTTGGCGGCGTGGTTGGTGGCGGGCGTCGTGGTTGCTCGGCGGCGGGATGGCACGCCAGATTCTGCGCGGCGGCTGCTTTCATGTGCTGGCCTGAACGGTAAGGGCCTGCCGCGGGAAGCGCGGCGGCTGATCTTCGTCGTCGGCGGCATGGTGGCGGTGGTGGTGTTGCGTGCGGCCGGATTTCGCCTTTTTTTCGGCGGCGGCGCGGGATTGGAGCCCGGCCCGCGCTGCTGCGGTCCCGGCCAGGGCGGCGGCAGCATGGTGGCTTCGCCGTGCCGGCTCCACAGCAGCTGCGGCGGCTGGCTTTCCGGCGTCGGCTTGTCTCTAGGCGACCCGTTTCGACCTTCGGCCCTCTCCACGTCGACTGGTTGCTATCTTCGTCGAAGGTTCGGCCCTCCCCCGACTTCGGTCCATCACTCGTCTCGCGCTCGGCAGCAGGACCGACCTCGTCTCGCGCCCGGCAGCAGGACCATGCTCGTCTCGCGCCCGGCAGCAGGACCGTGCTCGTCTCGCGCCCGGCTGCAGGACGGGTCGATGGAGGGCAATTTTGGCTGGCCTCTGGGTTTCGGCGTTGGGGGCAGCCCAGGGGTGCGAAAGGCGGTTCCTTTCCGCTCGTATCTTTGGTTGGGGTAGCGGTGGGTCTCGTGTGAGGTGGTGTCCAGGTCTTGGATGCCAGGACGGTGGCCCTGGTGGTGGCTCCGCGGTGCTCTTGGGCAGAGCCCATGGTTAGGTGCTGCCCGGTGGCCATGGCCGTGTGGGCGGCGTGGTCAATGGGATGTGGCGTCCGGTGGTGGTGAGTGTTGGCCGGGGTGAAAACCTATTCTATCTCCGGACGGACTGGCGGCGGCGAAGCTCGCTGCCTTCTTGAAGGCCTCGTCGCGGCTCTCATTGCCCGTCGTGTTGCTCCAGGGGAAACTCTGATCCTCGGGTCGGGCGGTGACGGCGCTCTGGTGTCGTAACCTTCCTGAAGGCGCCGCTTTAGAGCACACGGTTCGCCATATGCGGCTTCTTCTCTTCGCGTTGGCGTGTTCACGGTTGAGGACTCCGGTTGCTCTTATAGTACTAGGGATAGTGTTGCTGCGCTCAGCGCCTATATATCCAGCCTTGTGTGTGTGTTGTGGTGGTGTGTGTTTGTATATGAGCTGTGGTAGGTCATTGCTTTATATATAAAGCGGGGCGAAAGCCTTTTTCGGTACTGCAATTCATTCAGAAAAAGAACTTGTATAACGATCTGCAGCGGTGGAGAGGAGAATCTACCAATCCACTTGAAATGTGCAGACACATGCGGCAATCACGGCGGCTCTTCACTTCCTGATGCAAGAAATCAGATCGAAGTATGAGATTGAAACAGAAGCACGCCTATTAGGCATCGAGGAGGAAAATCATCAAGAAAATGTAGTCCCTGCTGCTCTAATTCCTCTTTGGGCGTAAGCAGATCGGAAGGAGTTGGAACCTTGGAGGAGGCGCGGTGCGCCCACCTTACCTCGAATCTGAACGACGACGACGAGCCGCAAAACACGACACTGACGACGGCGACGCGATCTTTCCGATTTCGATCGAGGATGCGACGAAGGAGGGGGAGGACCAGCAATGGCAAAGGGAATCGAGGCCACGGCGAGGATGCGGCCGCCCACCCTGGCAGAGGAAGAGAGAGGACGGGGGTTGCGGGGGCGCGGGGGCGCGACGGTGGCGGCGTGGCCGTGGATACGGATGAGACAAGGAAGTGCATTTTCCTTTAATTATTGGAGAAATTTAATCTTGCTACTCAAACAACAATCCACTTTCTTTTGGAATAATTCACTTTTTTCAAACACTCTACAGACGTAGGTGCTCATATATACGCACGTACGCTAATCCTTATGAACACACATGTACACACTGAGATTGATAAAGTCATCACGGACGGCTAGTAATCGACAGGAACGTCTCCTCCCACTGAACTCCTGAAATAAATCCAGGGTGATGCGAGCAACGGGACTTGAACCCTGATAGGCTCATGATATCATTGTCCTCCTAACCATCCAACGGCGGGTTGGTTTGCGAATAATTCACTTTTTGGGATGTTTTGTGGGGACGGGAAGGAGTGGCTTTTCCGTCCTCTCCTACGATGGTCAGGAGGTTTGGCGTGGGGGCGGGCTGGGGGCCAAGGATGTTGGGGCGGCGGCCCTGGATGACGGCCTACACGTCTTGGCAGTGTGCGTCGGCCATGTGGATGGCGGGATTCACGGTTGGTGGTGGTCCTGGCAAAGCTATCACCGGCGATGACAGCCTAGCCCTGATCTAGATCTGGAGTTCCCGACCACTGCAGTGGTCCCTCGTCAAGGGTAGGTCTGTGGCATGTTCCCATGGCATCGAGGGTGGAGGGCTCAAGCGAAAGCTTTGCGTCTCGACGCCAGTGGTGGTGATGCCTTGGGGTGTCACATTTCCCTTGGTGCGCTGCTTTGGTCCTCTCCCTCTCCTTCGGCACTATGGGTGAAAACTTTCATCTGCTTTGATGGCGCATGGCATGGTTACCTTCTTGGGGTGTCAGTGGATGAGTGTGGGTGGTTATCAATCGTAGCAACGAATCTCCTGTGCTTCTCCTCGGCAACACTCTAGCAGCGTTTAGTATTGCACTCATGTGCGCTTTTCGCGTCATTGGTGTGTTTTGTTGTGTGTGTGCTTTTCTTTTATCAGCTTTCGAGGATTTCCTCGACACCATATGCCTTTGTTCAGCCGAATATAAAGCAGGGCGAGCATGTTTCTAGTACTGCCATTTCATGAGCAATATAAGATGGTGGAAGTTTCCTACAAGGAATAAGGTAGCTCCATCAACGTCCAAGTACACAAGTGCGTTCTAAAATGTAAATGTATACTGCAGCAACAACATAATCAACTTCTCGCCATTGAAAAAGAGGGAGAAATTCAAGCTTTTGAGTGGCAACTCAAATTGAAAGGTACAATGCCGTTCACAATCTTTGACAACGGAAGCCAAAGCAAACCAATCCATTTCCGGGTTCACCACTCCAAACTATATATACAGATACAATCAGGATTCTACTGAACTGGAGACCTCACACGCCAGCAATCTGCTTAAAAACCACTGATACATGAAATGCAAAGCAAAACAACAACCAGGTCATAGAGAAGTGCATGGATGAACCCATGGCCATATGAACCCACATTGAAAAACTTATTTCTAAATGCCAAAAAATATGGAAAAAGTCTCACACATACATCTTCACATTCTATGTGCACGCACAAAGTTTCACGGAAAAATAACTTTTTCTTTGGCATGTGCAGAAAGACTAAAAAAATGTGTCATGTAACGCTATTTAGAAGCACTGAAAATTGCTTTTTTTTTCGGAGCAAAACAAAAATAGATTTTTCTCACAAAACTTTGTGTCGTGCACACATATTGCGAAGATGTATGCGTGGAAATTTCTTTTGTTTTTTTTACATTTTAAAACATGTTTTAAATGCATTTTTTGAAAAGTGGGTTCATATGCGCATGCGTGCATGTCGTGCCCTCTCCCAGGTCATAGGCCTAATAACCACATCAGCGACCTCGAATCTCAACCGGACATCAAACTAGGAACAAGTTGGCACTAACATACATCCCTTGTCCTCCACTATAGCTACTTACATGGCCACATTGGCCCGTTACCATCATCTGCCCGCTTCGACTCCCCAGCTCGTCCATGATGGGTTCACCACCAAGGAGCCTAGCTAATCTAAGCCTCCGACCACTAGGGCATCGTGGCTTAGATCTGGTGATGCGTTGCGGAACCTGCCATCCTTGTCCTCCAACAAGTTGCCCAGACCTCCCAGGTCGCCTAACATAGCTGCCACCCTCTCTACCTCCGGCGACTGAAGAGGAGTCGGATTTGGTTGAGACCTGGAGTGATGTCGACGTGCTAGAGGAATTGTTGACAAGGTAATTTTTTCCTGTTTTATTATTTTATTTGCAATTGCTCAACTGAGTGATGAATAATGTGATGCTAATAAGGTTCTTCCTTTGCTTTTGCAGTGAGCAAATGGGGCCGGATTACGTTGATGATTTTATGTCACAATCGGCCTAGACGACGACCTTGATTCCATGATGGTGTCGACGGTGACGGCACGAGTGTGTGAGCCCCTTGTGAGCTATGATGGATTTTGATCCATCATGTGTTTGTTGATTTTTTGAAATGAACTTGTTCATTCGGTGTCTTTTGGCACAAAATATGGTTTTAGTTGTTTGTTGGATTGGTAAGGTTTATTTATGCTCGTAGTTAAATTATGGTATGGTGCATTTGAATTTTTTATGTTTGTGTTGAAACATGAGGAATTTAATTGGATTGTTTAGGCAAACTTGTGAATAAATTGACAAAAGAAAACAATTGGGGGAAAGGGGGGGGGGGCGACTGAGTGTTGGTATGGACTAGCTGACCAAAAGTTTAATCCTCTAAAAGAAGTTGGGAATTACATGAACGAGAATAGGATGGGGAATTAAGATAGGACGCTGCTCGCCAGCACCCGTTGGCTCGTTTGTTGGACTGGGCGCACACCCAGAAAAAGGTAAGGGAGACAGCCCCTGCCAACTGTCGTACCAGAAAAGGCAAGCGGGAGTTCTCCTCCCCGCACACGCCCATACAGAAGGGAGAAACCGCTATCCACCCCCTCCAACCAACCCGCGTGGTGCGTCGGTCCTACGCTAGCCCTTGGGGGCGCCTCCTTCATCCTCCTTTTTCTCTCCAACCTCACGCGTGGCGGCTCCCTTCTTCCTCCTCAGAAGGAAGCCATTGTTAACCCCTAGATCTGGAACTCCATGCTTCCAGCAGGGGTTGACCACGGCCCAGCAACTGCTACAGCTTGTATCCTCCTCCTCCCCTCCCCTCTGATTGGAGATTTGCAAGCCAACAAATCGTGTAGGGTAAGAGAAATCATCCTCCTCTCTTAGTGGAAAAACTATAGGGTAAAAAAAGCATGAATTTCTGCACATTGGAAAACCAAATTTCCTGCAGATTGTATTCGAGGTTTGATTGGGGTCTAAAAAAAGTTGATTTTTGTTCTGTCAATTTTCTTGAAAAAGACGTAAGCAATTTCCTACAAGTCTGTACCCCTGGGCAAGTTCCTACAAGTAGGCAGGCAAATCAAGTTTGTACCCCTGTACATGGGCAAGTTCCTACAAGTAGGTAGGCAAATCAAGTTTGAACCCCTATAAATGGGCAAGTTCCTACAAGTTGTCAGGCAAAACTGGTTTCCCACTATGTTCATATAGATGAATTGTTAGACTACAAGTTAGCTAATTGAATTTTCCTAATAAATTGAGTTATCAGGCATGCAGTTTTTCATAGTTTTGAGTCTAAAAAAACTTGATTTTTTTTTTGTAGGCAAGTTATATTAAAACATCAGGCAAGTACTGTGTTGCATTGCAGGGGGACCCCCGTCAAGCTGCGACAGGGGGACCCCCGTCAAGCTGCGACACTGCTGACTGCAATTGATCACGCTTTTTGCTTGGTGCAGTCATCTTTTTACCTGAAAAAAACAGTTACACACAACACAGAAAAAGTATGGAGAAAAATGCTCGTGTCTGTTAATTCAATTTAACTTGCCTACTACAACAAATCATGCCCAGGAACTTGCCTATACTGAACATGACCTTTGCACGTGACCTAACAAACACTGCAAAAAACCAAAACCAAGAAAAATTGGCCATAAAACTTGCCTGACCATTTAGCATGGTCTTGCCTCGTCCCAAAAACTCATACCCAGTAAACGTGTCTAATTCAACAGCATCAAGTATGAACTTGCCTAACCGTTGGTATCAACTTGCCTGAATGTTAGTATGAACTTGCCTAACCCCCAGCGGGGCGGTCTCTCTGGTAGGTCACAGAAAAACGCATGCCAAAAGTAGTCTGATCTACAGCATCAAGTTGCCTGACCGTTAGCATGAACTTGCCTGACCCCGGCAGGACGGTTCTCTCTTATAGATGACAGAAAAAAACACATGCCAAAAGTTGTCTGATCTACAGCATGAACTTGCCTGATAGTTAGCGTGAACTTGCCTGACCATTAGCATTAGGCATTCGCGACACAAAAAGTATCTAATCAACTATGAAGAAGCTAAAAAATGGTCAAGCCCGGAGAACTGGAGAGTACAGTATGATGATCGATCACAAAAGCAAAAGCAACTATATGATGTTCAAGCATGCTAATTACACCAAAAATCAGATAATAAGCTTCAGATGACAGTATGTTTGGCTTCTAAACTATATGATGGTCAGGCAAGTTCATGCTAATATGATAATAAGTTTTCAATCCTGGTGAATTGAAAGGAGTATACTATTATGATCATAAGTTTCGCACGAGAGTTAGTTTTCAGACAAAATAAAACTTGCCTCACCATTAGCATGAACTTGCCTAACCCCCAGTAGGACGTTCTGATCACAAAAACAAAGCATGCCAAAAGTTGTCTGATATACAGCATAAACTTGCCTCACCAAAATAGTATGGACTTGCTTAACCCCAGTAGGACGGTCTGATCACAAAAAACAAAACACGCCAAAAAGTTGTCTGATGTACAACATAAACTTGCCTGACCTTTTGCATCCACTTGCCTTCGTTCCAAAAGAAAACACTACAGCCCCCAGCACCACGGGTCTCTTCTGAATCTAGATCGCTTGCCCGACACTTGAACGACCGATCATAAACTTGCCTGCTGGTGAGCATAAACTTGCATGTTGCCAAAAAAGACCATGAAAAACCCCTCCGCCACTAGTTCGACCACGAAAAATCATGCAAAAAATCCGACATGAGAACGAAAACATGCATTTGTTCATGTAGATCTAGACGCCCCCGCCATGCTGTTCATGCATTTGTTCGTCCCATTACCTAACCTAAGCACCACCGCCCTGTCAAAAATCGTTACAAGGAGAGGAATCACCGCGAGCCCGCTGCGTATCCGCGCCCCCTCCCCACCCCCTTGTCGGCACGGGAACACCGCCACCGCGAGCAACGGAGAGAATCGACGGGGGGTTACCTTGGTTCGCGACGATGAGCCGCCTAATTCCTTCCCGCCGCCCCAAACGAGGCCCACCGCACTTCGCCTCCTCCCCTGGAACTGCCGCTCTGCACGGGCGTGGAGCTCGCGTCGCGAGCCGCTCCCCGCGGCCACCGTGCCGCACGCGAGAGCAATTCGACGCGCAGACCCCTCGCGACGCCGAACCCCTCCCGAGAGCACCAGTTGGATTTGCGGCGAGGCGGGATTTCTTCAGCGCCGTCGGCGAGGCGGAATGAGGCGAGGCGGATTTGGGCGCGATTTGGTCGAGAGAGGGAGAAGGAAACCGCCGAATGTGCTAGTCGCCGTTGCAGGACGGGAGAAGACAGAGATAATGCGCGGGCCCCACCAACCTAGCCGTTTCGACCCACGCGCGTTGTTTCGATCCGACCAGGTAACACCTGGTCGCGCGGCTGCGCGATCGATCCAGATCTAACGGTGGAGCGAGGGTGTGCCGGCGAGAGCAAAAAAGTGCAGCTGCACTTTTTAGCATTTGGGATTAAGATATGGGGATGGTCTAAAGATGCCCTAAGACCTCGTATGATGGGAGTATCATAGCTATTGGTATCATACAGTGCCAACTAGACATGAAGCTACCCTCAAAAAACTAGACATCGAGCTGACATGATATGTCAAACTATGGGCACTTGTAGTATCATAATACGACATAACATCATAGCATGTGAAACGAGAAAAATTAATGTCAAAGATCTTGTCTACAAATTCATATTGGGATTCTACAAACAATTAAATAAGACTAACTAATTGTCCGTGCATTGTAACAGGGGCATACATATTCAAGTGGTTCAACATCAATCATGTCCGACATATACGTTACACCTAACATATTCTAGATTTTCGTAAGATTTGAGTATGGGTAGAGGAAGGTAAAAAAAAGTTTCGATTTAGGCTGCGTTCGGTTTCTCTCCACTCCTTTAACTCCGCTCCCGGAGCAGACCACACTTTAGACTAATTTGCCGGAGCTGCCAAAACCCAGCTCCCGACTCCGCGGAGCGGGGAAGTTCCGAACAGGGCCTTTTTTTTTTACGGGAACATGGAAATTCCATTAAACTTCAAGCACAGCAATGTCACTGGCTAACAGTTTTACAATGCAATTGGGGGCAGAGGCCTCCCAGAAGGAGTCATCAGACCCAGAATGAACGCCCAGCTTGACAAGCTCATGGGCTACAGAGTTACAAGTGCGTCGGCTGAAAGAAAAAGCATAGGAATCAAAGTTTAGGATGCACAGGCTTCTAGCTTCCTTCACCAACACACCAATGGTTGCCTTGTCATAATCGTTGCTCTTCAAAGCCTGTATAAGGGTTGAGGAGTCAGACTCGAATTGCCCCAATCCTGATCGCCCCATCAATGGCAGCAAGGCAGGCTACAGATTCAGATTGCAAAGCATATTTCAGGTTCACGGACTTGCCCGCACCAGCAGCGATAAATTCGCCAGCCTGATCACGGACCACATAGCCCCAGCCCTCTGCACATGTATTTTCATCAAAGGCACCGTCGAAGTTAACCTTCACATGATGCACGGGGGGCTTGCTCCATTTGTGAATGTCCGGACAGGGCCTTAGTTGAGATTTGATTTGATTTAGATAGTATTATAGACTAGTACTCCCTCTGTAAACTAATATAAGAGCGTTTAGATTACTACTTTAGTATTCTAAACGCTCTTATATTAGTTTACGGAGGGAGTACCATATATGTGGTATGATTCTACCTAGTACAAGAGGTCTAAGAGGCAATGCATTTGGATGATTGTCTATTAATTTTTTTCCGCTATGACGTGTATATACGTGGTATGATTCTACCTAGTACAAGAGGTCTAAGAGACAATGCATTTGGATTATTGTCTATGATTTTATTTTTTTTCGCTATGATGCGTTAAGAGACAGAAGCGTCAAGCGTCCTTACAGCCCAGGGTGAGTGAACATCAGCCCATCCCGGATGGGGTGAGAGGGCGATTCGTCGAAAAGCTAGCCCTGGACTCAACGATTACAGAGGCACGCTTCGAACCGATTCGTTTCTCGGCGATCTTATAAAGAAGAAAAGGAGATTCGTTTCTGGAATAGCGTGCACTGGACCCAGCGATTACAGAGGCACGCTTTGAACCGGTTCGTTTCTTTCTTTTCCCTCCTCTGCCTCTGCCTCTCCCATACGAGGGGAAGAATGTGTGCGTCGTCGCCACCGCCCAGCTCAGCTAGCCTCCACCAATTCAACTAGAAACCAACCCAACCAGCCGGCGCACCAACCCAACCGGCCGGCGCAAGGAGAAGGAGCCATGGCCGAGCTCGCGGCGGGCGCCGTGAGCTCCCTGCTGGTCGTCATCCGCAGCGAGGCACGGCTACTGCGTGGCGTTGGGGACGACGTGCAGTTCATCAACGAGGAGATGGAGAGCATGAGGAGTTTCCTGGAGCACCTGGCCAGGTGGGCACCCCCCGGCAAGCACAACGAGCAGGTGCGCAGCTGGATGAACCAGGTGCGGCTGCTCGCCCAGGACTGCAGCAACTGCATCGACCTCTACCTCAGCAGGGGGAGCCCCGACATCCACCGCGCCAGAGGGGGACTCCAAGGCTACCTCTGGTGGGCGACCTGGCTCCTGCAAAAGTTGGCCGCGCAGCACCGCGCGGCCGAGCAGCTGCGCCTGCTCAAGGAACGAGCGCGTGAGATCGGCGCGCGGCGGTTGAGATACGGCGTGGAGGTCCCAGACAAGTGGCAATTGGGTCCGACGACATCATCTTCGTTGTGGGCTGCTGCAGCAGGTGGCTATGCGGCCAGGGATGATGATGATGATGATGATGATGATGATGATGATGATGAAGATGTCGGTCAACTCATGGGAGCAATGGCGACCGGCGGCCATTCTGGTACAAGAGAGCCTCGCACTCTGGACGTCTACGTCAAGGCAAAGCTACGGAAGTGGTCAAACGAAGTTCCCGCAGACGCCGGCGAAACATTGTCCATGGTCGTGGTGGCACCCTACACATATCAGGAGGACCTCCTCGCTCTTGTACAAGAAACTTGGCTTTTGAGTCCAAACCCGGAGAGCGGCTACCATCGGATTGTTCTGGTTGACATTCCGGCTGTGCACCTGCATTTTACGCCGCTACGACCCAAGGAAGTTCTCTTCTACATTCTGCGCGAGCTCAAGCATGCCAAATCCCAACCTCGGGATCAAGGCACAGAAGGCCAAGTCGAGGAGAAGCATCTTGACCCTTGGTCAGCTTACATGAGAAGATTGCAAATTTACAATGAAAAGAAGAGGGCTTTTGTTCTTCTTAAAATCGAGGAGAGTATCAAAGAGATGAGGATCTATGAAAAGCTTCACAAAATCAAGAGTGATATTCAAGGTCGACTAAAGAATAAGGGTGGCGGACTACGGAAGGGCGACAAGCTGCTGGGAGATTTTGACCAGCTGGACATAGACGTACTCCTTCAGCTGCTGCTCCAGGCAGCGTCTCGACAAGATCAAAAGGGGAAGAACATGCATAGAGTGCCAGTGTGGGAAAACAGCAACATCATCGTCAACAAGCTTAAGGAGTATATGGAAGCAAAGGAAAAGGACAAGAAGCTCGAAGCGAAAGAAGCAGCCAAGCATATGGGGGCGGAAGAAGTAGAAGCCTCAGCCAAGCATATGGAGGAAGGGGGAGGAGGAGGAGGAGGAGAAACAGCCATACATAAGGAGGAGGAAAAAGGAGGTCGGGGAGAGGGAGAAACAGCCAAGCATATGGCGGCGGAAGAAGTAGAAAAAGCCTCAGGCAAGCATATGAAGGAGGAAGGAGGAGGAGGAGGAGAAACAGCCATACATAAGGAGGAAAAAGGAGGTGGGGGAGGAGGAGAAACAACCAAGCATATGGCGGCGGAAGAAGTAGAAGAAGCCTCAGCCAAGCATATGAAGGAGGAAGGAGGAGGAGGAGAAACAGCCATACATAAGGAGGAGGAAAAAGGAGGTGGGGGAGGAGGAGAAACAGCCAAGCATATGGAGAAGGAGGTACGTGGCGGAGAAATCGAAAGTCAGCAGACGGCATGGATTCAGCTTGATGAGGTACAATATGCACACATTCTGCGGAAGCTGCTCCCCAAGAGCGTCAGCAAGCCCTTGCAGGCTCAAGACAGATCCTTGGACAGGCAAGCTACGAAGACCACAAAGGCTACATTGGGTGAGGATCAAATCAAACAAATGATCCACGACGCAAAGGAAGACATCTTACGAGAGCTGCAGCAAGGCAAACATGACAAGAGTGAAGGGACAGGTGAACGTGGAGCTATGGGTCAAAACCCAGAAAGTGTTTCTGAAAGAATATTTGCCGGTTTCGTGGACCAGATGATGGAAAAAATGAAGGATGAGTTCAAAGAGCAGTTCAAGATCAAAGGGCTCGTGAACGAGATTAAAAATAACTTGAATCCTCATCCGTTCCGAGATAACAAGTGTGAATGCCCCCTGTTTATCCTCAAAGTTGATGAGCTGATGGATGTTTCCACATGTGAGGATATCAGAAATGCTTTGAGCCTGTTAAACTGCAGCGCCGATTTAATGATCGTCACCACCACAAAGGACATCCAGCTGGCTAAAGAATATTGCTATCCACAGCGGCAACCTATAGACTATTCTCTTGCTGGCCTCTACCATGATACAGTGCTCGAGTATACTAGTCAGCAGAAGAATGAAGACAGCTATAACCCCCAAATTTTTCATGATATCTTGTATGAGTGTGAGCCACATGAATTCTGCATGAAGATCTTCACTCATGCTCTGTTTGCTAACCCCAAGAGGAGCGGTGACGAGTTACACAAGCTGCACAGCACCCTGCGTGCTTTACCAACAACATCATTCAACAGCATCGCTAAGGTGATGTTCAAGTTCTCTTACAATGACCTTCCTAAAGAATACAAGTCCTGCTTGCTGTACCTAGCTATCTTCTCTCCCAGACAAAAGATCAGGCGGTCAACCTTGATTGCAAGGTGGGTTGCAGAAGGGCTGACATCCAAGGAAGATTGGCCCAGTTCTGTGCGTCAGGCCAACCGATGTTTTGACACACTCGTTGGCCGGTGCCTTATTGATCCTGCTGATATTGATGCCATGGGAAAAGTAAAGAGCTGCGTCGTAAGTGATTCAGTTCATGGATTCATTACCACCATCGCCAGAAAACAACACATTGTGGAGACACGCCTGTCACATCACTTGGCTCGCCACTTCTCCATATTCAATGACCTCCAACTCCGCAGCTCTGACAAAATCGATCAATTCTTCCATGGGCTCTCTAAATCATCTCAAGTATCCCTGCTCAAGGTGCTAGATCTAGAAGGTTGTCGGTGCTTTCTTGAGAAGAACCATCGGTACCTCAAGGAAATCTGCAGCAAGATGTTACTGCTCAAGTATCTGAGCCTAAGGAAAACAGATATTACCCAGCTACCAAGTGAAATCAACAACCTCCGTGAGCTAGAGGTACTGGATATCCGACAAACTGATATACCTTCACATGCAACAACACATACCCTGCTCTTGAAGCTGAAGCGTCTGCTGGCTGGCCACGCTGATCCAAGCAATTTTGAATCCAGCCCCCGGATTCCTCATAGTGTCGACAAAATGCTAAACATGGAGGTACTATCCAGTGTAAAGGCCCAGAAGAGTCGTGATTTAAAAGATATTGGAAAGCTATGGCAGCTGAGGAAGCTAGGTGTGGTTATCCATGATATGGATAGCCATGTCAGGAATTTGCTTCAGGAGATCGGTGACTTACGTGAGTGCCTTCGTTCTCTGTCAATCACTACTACTCCGGTAGCCTCACCACGCAAGGCTACTCCTTCCAGTGCAGAGTTACCTGACTCTCTCTTAAAACACTTCCCCAAGATCCTTGAGAGTCTAAGCATCAGGGGAACCACACAGAAGGTGCGTCTTCTTCCATTGTTCATAGATGGTGATAAAAACAAACTTACCAAGGTAACTCTATGTCATACTCCGCTGAGCAAAGATGATCTGGAAGCCCTTGCCAAGCTGCCCAAGTTACGGTGTGTTAGGCTCCAACACATTTCATGCACCGAGCCCGTGCTGAACTTCAAGGAGGGTAAATTCAAATGCCTCAAGTACCTTCTTGTTGAGGGCTCGGCCTTGACGAATATCACTTTTGAGCATGGAGCGGCCAGTGAGCTTGAGAAGATGGTTTTGTCTTTCACCGGAATAGGTTCTATTTCTGGAGTTGAGTTTCTTCCAAAATTGGAAGAGCTCGAGTTGAACAGCAGCTTCTGTGGCAGTTTGCTATCATCATTTGACAATGCCAGACAAATAACCAAGCTGACTCTTCGTGGTACATTGCTAGAGCAAGATGCTCTACAACTGCTCACCAAGAAACGAAATATACGCTGTCTGGTGCTCATGGACAAGTCTTTTGGTGGAACACATGAGATTACATTAAAAAAAGATGAGTTCTTATGTCTCAACCTCCTTGTTGTTGACTGCTCAGCCATCACCAAGATTGTCTTCAACAGCGGGTCTACTCCTAGGCTCGAGAAGATTGTCTGGTCATCTTCCACAACTCTCTCCGGCATCGACAAACTTCCCAGATTGAAGGAGCTCGAGTTCAAGGGTGACAAAGTCCCTGATGAGGTGAGAAAGGCCATTGATAAGCATGACAACAAGCCTAGTCTTACTGGACCAGAAATTCAAGACTAAGCAAAAGGAGATTAAGAAGAAGATGAAGATGACGCTGCAACATTCTCTTTCTGCTGGAAGAAACAGGTTTGACGCCGGAAGGGCCTGTCCGTTGATCCCATGGTGTGGTCTGCGTGTGTTAGTGTGGATTGCAATCTGTTCTGCTTATCTGTTGATTACTTTCTGCTGCGTGTTTATGTTCTGCGTGCATTACAACTGATGAAGTGTCCATTTATTTGCTCTGCATGAGTGCCCTAGTGGCTCCGATATAGCATAAATGGTTGTATCTAATTCGTGTGGCTTTCCTATGTATCGAACGTCGTATGCATCCGTGTACGGTTTCATGTAATAAAGTGTGATGTTTGTGGACGCATTTGACTTCTTATTAATGTACAGTGTGATGTGAGTATGCTTTGATTGGGTCCTGCAACTCAAAGATGAACTGGTGTGTGTCATTGATATAGTTACCTGTAATGTAGAATGTAGGCATCCGTTTGCTTCAAATCAGCTGAGTAGCTGTTGCACTAGTACCTGATTATGTACTTGAAGCAGAACTTTATGCAGACTAAGAAGAATGTGTGACCCAATCTGTCTGCAACTTCTGCATCTTCTGATTGTCAGGCAAGCACTAGCGCCCCGGGAAGAATCGAAAAAATGTTGGCGTGCATTTGGTTGGTAGCTCGCGTAGTTTTTCTCTTATTGTTTGCTGGTGGAGAAGCCAATAAAGTTTCAAAATTTACCGATCCACTTGAATTGTGCAGACGCATGCGGCAATCACGGCTCTTGTCTTCCTCGTGTAAGAAATCAGATCCAAGCATGAGACCTGCAGAGACAGAAGCGCGCATCAAGGAGGGGATTTCAGCAAGAAAAAAAAGTGGTCTCGGCTGCTCTAATTCCTCTTTGAGATCAGCAAGCAGATCGGAAGGGGGTTGAACCTTACCTCGAATCCGTGAACGACGACGAGCAACAAAACGCGACACTGACGACGGCTTTGCCCTTCCTCCCTTCGTTGGTACTGGGCGGAGATATTTTCGATTTCGATTGACGCCGCGACGAAGGAGGATGAGGACCATCGACGGCAAAGGGAATCGGAGGCCACGGCGAAGGTGCGGCCGCCGACCCAGAGGCAGGGAGAGGAGGGGGTTGCGGGGGCGCGGGGGCTCGGCGGTGGCCGTTGATACGGATGAGACAAGGAAGTGCATTTTCCTTTAATTA
The DNA here is from genome assembly GCA_021605205.1 of Aegilops longissima. NCBI lineage: Eukaryota > Viridiplantae > Streptophyta > Magnoliopsida > Poales > Poaceae > Aegilops > Aegilops longissima. The sequence continues at coordinate 697,437,340 of CM038678.1, forward strand.
TTGGATTGGAGAAATTTAATTTTGCTACAAACAATCCACTTTTTTTTGGAATAGTTCACTTTTTAGGGTTCTCTCTTTTGCGATGGCCCGTGGCGTTAGGTTTGGCGTGAGGGCGGGGCTCGGGGCCAAGGATGCTGAGGCGGCGGCCCTGGATGACGGCCTACACGTCTTGGCTCTCTCGCGAGCAGCGTGTTAGCAGGTGTTGGCAGTGTGCTTCGGCCATGTGGGTGGCGGGATACACGGTTGTTGGTGGTCTTGGTAAAGTTGTCACCGGCGATGGCGGCCTAACCCTGATCTGAATCTGGAGTTTCCAGGAGCCGTAGTGGTCCCTCGTCAGGGTGGGGTATGTTGCATGTTCCAGTACCCTGGAGGATGGAGGAGCCGAGTGAAAGCTCTGCGTCTGGACGCCGGTGGTGGTGACGCCCGTGGGTGTCACATTTCCCTTGGGGCGCCGCTTCGGTCCTCTCCCTCCCCTTCGGCACTGTGGGTCAAACTTCCGTCTGCTTTGATGGACATGATGGTGAGGCGCATGGTGGTGTTATCTTCTTGGGGTGTCTAGCGGCATTTGGTAGTGCACTCATGTGCAATTTTTCGCGTCTTTGGTGTGTTCTATTGTGTTTTTCTGTTTTGATCAGCTTTTGAGGATTTGCTTAACACCATGTACCTTTGTTTGGCCAGCAGGGCGAGCATGTTTCTAGTAGTAGAGTAGTAGCACACTGCCATTTCATGAGCAATAACAAGAAGGTGAAGTTTCCTACAAGGAATAAGGTAGCTCCATCAACGTCCACGTACACAAGTGCGTTCTAAAATGTAAATGTATACAGCAGCAACAACGAAATCAACATCTAGAATTTGTCCTAAAAAAACATCTCGAATTTAAAAAGGAGGGAGAAATTCAAGCGTTGGAGTGGCACCTCAAATTGAAAGGTACAATGCCGTTCACAATCTTAAACAACGGAAGCCAAAGCAAACCAATCCATTTCCGGGTTCACCACTCCAAACTATATACAGACACAATTAAGATTCTACTGAACTGGAGACCTCACACACCAACAATCTGCTTAAAAACCACTGATACATGATGCAAGAATTAACAACCAGGTCATAGGCCTAATAACAACATCACTGACCCCCGAGTCTCAACCGAACACCAAACTAGGAACAAGCTGGCACTAACATACATCCCTTAGTCCTCCACTATAGCTGCTTACATGGCCACGTTGGCCAGTTACCATCACCTGCCCGCTTCGACTCCCCAGCTCGTCCGTGGTGGGTTCATCACCGAGGAGCCTTGCTCGTCCAAGCCTCCGACCACGAGGGCGTCGCGGCTTAGATCTGGGGACGCGTTGCGGAACCTGCCATCCTTGTCCTCCAGCAAGTTGCCCAGACCTCCCAGATCGCCTATCTCAGCTGCCATCCTGGGCTCATCCCATGCCACCGGCTTTCTGCCCATCTCGATGTCACCGACAGCTCTCCCCATGTTTGGGCTCATGAAACCGTTTGTCGAGCGAGGCCTCAGGCCCTGCTCCTGTGGAACTCTGGCGCCAAAGTTGTTCCTGGAAGCAGGGATCGGCGTGAAGAAGATCTCCTTGATGTTCTCCACGACCCCTCTGTTGTATGGGTTGGCCCGTTGGTCATAGCGATACCTGAAGTTCTCATATGTTGTCTACAGAAGAAAATGGCAACAATGGTTAGCAACTGACAGAATGGAATTACGATGCGAGACTGGGAATATACCATTTCGAGGAACAGCATTTACCTGGTTAGTGCTCATCAGATACAAGTGAAACACTGAGAGGCCACCAACAAACCAAACCGCGATAAATGTGTATACAACCAGAGCAATCGACGCAGGGGTCTTTGCCATTGCCTTCCATATTGTTATCTGCTCCGCATCTCTGATCTTAATAATGTACACCCAGGAGAATCCAAAGACATAGAGGCAGAGAAGAGTCGTTGAGAAGACAAACATATAGAAGAACCTGTAATTCCGCTGCACAATCATATGCAACCTTGTAAGTACTTTAAATTATTTCAGAATCTATCAATCAAACAGAAGTGGGCATGTTGAAACAGGAGACTCTATATACCACAATATGAAATGCTAGTATCCTATTCTGTCAGCATATGCAAGTGAATCAAATTAACAAGTGTAGAGTACAACAAGAGATGAAATATTGCATAGCAAAGAGTTTAGACCTCTTAGATAAATTCACAACCACCAAAATATGATCACGGCATGCACAAGACAATGCAAAAAAAAAAAAAGTAGGACGTGCTATTTATAGGTATATGTATTCGGTTAATGAACTTACAAGTCCTATGCACTGCCCAACCCATGGGCAGTGATGGTCAAATCGCTCGACACAGTTGTTGCAGATAGAGCAATGGGAGCATCGAGGAGGCCGGTACAGCATACAGGTGTCACAGTACTTTGTCTTCACAGTGATTCCATTCACAACGACATCCTTCACTCGGGGCAAACGCAATGGTGGAGTCTGGTTAGCTCCAACTTCAGCATTGCCTTCAAAACCTTCAGGTTCTGGAGGATGTGCATTTCGAGGTATGATTCCTGGATCCCTCCCAGAAGTGAGAAATAGAAGACTCAAATCCTGCAAAGTGACAGATGACAGAAATGTCAAAGCACTAAGTGAAGAGGACTATGGATACATACATTAAGAATCACAAACAAAAGACAACAACATTGTATTTATATCCATTTCGCAAGATGTGAGGGGATAGCAGCAGCAAAATATGCTAGTGCTACTGGCCAGTAAGTTCAAGAGTACAAAAAGCTATGGCACCCTTCTTGATATCCACAAACTCAATTGCATTTATACAATCAGGTTTAATTGGTCGATAAACATGTCATGCATGATCAAGGAAGGTATTACAGATCAGTTAGCAAATATCATAGTAGTTCAGATCTATATTATATGGAACAAATCGGCGAAATAACAAACAATTGAAAATAAAAGCAGATATTCATAGTAGTACACTCTGTACTTCAACTCATATGTTTCTGACTTCCTGTTGATTGGTCATGTAAGCACATACAACCCAGAATAGATTCACAGACTTGTAATCGAACCATATGGGTTCTTTTAATGGAAATTGGAGAGGGGGGCCTCTCTTTCATAGAAAAAAGGATTCACGGTATGTACATTATCTGAACTTGAAAAGCAGCTTGTAAATAACAAAGGTCCCACCGACTATCCCCAAACAATAGCATGTACTGAGTGCAAGACATATCTGAAAATCAAGGAAGAAGGTGATCCGAAAGGGGTACAGATGGTACTCACATAAGCTGTGAATACAACTGCCACAACCATCACCGGTAACCCCAGGCCATAAGAGAAGCTATTCATCAATTCTTTCGCAACGAACACACAGAAGACTGTTACTGGAGCGATAATGAGGAACATGGTGACAAACAAGGATCTCGCATCAGGTCCAAATATAAACCTCCCCTGGAGGAAAAACACCTGCAACATAGACAGTACATTACATCAGTCCCAGTCACATTTTCTCCACTGCTTACCTGCACAAAAACAGTTTCAAGATCTCATACAGAATTACAGACAACTTCGTCCCAAGCTAATGTAGGCACCAATGACACTTTCTCTATGCATAATTCCTTCGGGAAAGAACAAGATGAAGCGAGATGTATTTTTACATTTAGCATCATCAGGTGGAAGGATCATTAAGTACATTCATTACTTCTAGAAGTATTAAGTCTCAGCTAAAACTCCTCTCCTTACCACATTAACTAGCAACGAATCAAAACTATCCACTGGCGTTTACTGTCCTTGTCATGAACAAGAACAAGGACACCACATACATGTCCCAGAACCTACACTCCCCCAGCACACGGTGCACAAAATCGTAGTAAAACGCAAGAGGAAAAAACGAGCAACCATCTACGCGGAGCTCAACGGAAGAACCCCAGCATGCATTTCCGCAGGTCAATCTAGCGACCACCTCGAGAACGCACAGATCCGCGCGCGCACCCAATAAAATGGGGGAGAGAAACATGGAAGGGGGGTAGAGGAGAGGGGAGGCGGCGGGCTCACATTGTTCCCTTTCCAGGCCTGGTACACCAGCGGCCCCTCGCCGCCGGAGCCGGCGCCGGCGCTCGCGCCGTTCATCGCCGCGGCCCTCCCGGGCCAGCAATCCCCGGCGAGATCACGCCCCGGATCGCGGCATGGCCGCCGGAGAGCTCCCTTCCTTGCTCCCGCGCCCGCTCCGCCGCCCGCCGCCGGGGCCGTGAGTTCCCAATGCCCGCCCGCCGCTGCGCCGCCGCCGATGCCGGGAGCCCAGACAGAGAAACCTGACACCCCGAGAGAGAGAGAGCGAAGCAGATGGAGGGGGGCTCGCTAGCTGGGGACGCGTAGTAATAACCGGGTCCGTGCCTTTTTGGTTTTGCATCTACACGCCTATGGCTTTAGGATTTTTGTTTTACTCCTCGTGGTCATTTGATTAGAGCTGAGTAGCTCATTTGAATATGGTTAAGTAGCTTCTCACCTTTCTAGTCTCCATGTGTTTTGTTTGTTTAATGGACGTTGGTGTGTTGTGATCTGTGTTGCTAAAAGTTGCTTGAGTGGGGTTAGTACAACTGAAATGTGGCACCGTTTTGTAACTCAAACAAACCCTTGAGCTCGAAAAGAGGAGGAAAAAACATGATGCATGTCTTTCAGGTGGATTGATATATATATATATATATATATATATATATATATATATATATATATATATATATATATATATATATATATATATATATATAACTGGAACGCATATAGCGCACGAGTTGAGAAAAAGGATGGCAAATGCTGGTTGAAATGCACTATTATAGATTTTTGGACGGCGGTGGGCTGACGCGGGGAGAAAATCGGTCGGCCCCAAAGCCATTGGATCCACGCGCAACAGTTGTCTAATAAGTCGTTCACTATGGCTGGTTTGTGTGCAACGTAGGTCATGTTGTGCTCGCTGTTTGCAACATAGGTCATGTTGGTCTCGTTGACTTGTGTCACGTTAGCTCGTCCAACAGGTGGACGTTTGCGCAACAACCCCCGCTTGTATTAGCCCACATCCTAAAAGCTGCGATGAGCACAACGCCGCCGCCGAGAACCCACCCTCCCCCTACTCTGCCCTCTGCAACAACATGGCGCACCATATCGTGCGCCATATGCTTGGATTCGACACAGATCAAGCGGAACATGGAACCCCACTCCGTCGACCGCCATCGAGGACCTGCGTCACTGCGGGATCTAGCCGCCATGGCCCTCCTTCGCACTGGTCACAATGCAACAGAGCTCGTGTTGCATTTGAAAGGGTTGCAACAAGGCTCGTGTTACAAAGCTAGACCGTGGGCCAGAGGTTGTTGTGTGCCGCACGGTTAAAAGATGGTCTACGCACGAGCAATAATTAATCAGATGAGCCCTAGAATTTTCCTAGTACACCTTCCGTTTCTTTTTAGTCTGCATATAAAATTTGGTCAAAGTCAAACATTGTAAAGTTTGACTAAGTTTATAAAAAAATATCAACACTCACAAAATGGAACCAATATTTTTAGATGCATTATGAAATTAATTTTCATACTGTATAACTTTAGTATTGTAGATATTGATATTTTATAATATAAATTTGATCAAACTTTGCTTAGTTTGACTTCAAGCAAATCTTATATGCGGAGTAAAAAAACGGGGGAGTAGAATTTTACATGAAAGCTCGCAAAAGAAAGAAATGTGAAGTGAGTAGTACTAGTACCGCCTCAAACCCTCAAGTAGTAAACGGACGGTCGGAGTTCATTGGCACCATGCACTTAAATTTGCACTCGCTCACTAACTATGAATGAAGCCGGACGGATCTGAAAGTCAGCACTGACTGCCGATCGTCGCTGGAAGTAGAAAAAACCAGGGCAGGTTTGCTTCCGCAGCAAGACCAACGAGAAAGCACATGCCGGGTCTGCTTACGGGAAAGCAAAAGATGGATGGAAGAGATCGGAAGGCGATGAGATCGGTCGGCAGGGATCCTCTCTTCTGTATTTCTATCTACTACTACTATAGTTGAAAAAAGCAAGGTGGGCAAGTGTAGGGGCTGGAATGCAAAAACAGCCTGAAAAGTGGGAAAGCGTCCCTCCTTGGACCCCTGCGTCTGCGTTGCACATTCTCTTTCAACACGCTTTTTCCCGAAAGCATTGTCGACGACGCCCCGCCGTGGCGCCAATCATTCGCGTCGCCGCCGTACGTGCTTCCGTCCGTATGCTTTCGCACGGGCGCACGGGCGCACCACCACTACGTGCCAGCCATGCGCGTACGCGTGCGCCTTCCATGTACAAGTACTACGATGTACGATGTACAGTACGTACGAGTGTCGTTTGAAGCTATACAATGCAGTCGCCTCTTACGAATCAATCTGTGGTTGGATGGTTAGAGGGCCTGTGATATCCTCAGCCCATCAGGGTTCAAATCATTCCGGTGCTCGCATTTGTTTCTAGATTTATTTCATGATTTTCGGCGATGCGCATTCAGTGGAAGGAAACGTTCTCATCGACGACGAGGTGCCTACGATGACTTCGTAAATTTCAAGATGATACTCCCTCCGTTCGGGTTTATTAGGCCTCTTAACATCACAAGTATGTCCCTTTTTATAAGGCTGGTCATAGTGGGGAGTAACTTAGACTAGTAACATGCATATGTTACTAGTCTATGTTACTACCTCTATAGAGCATAGTATCATAGATTAGTATCATAGATTAGTATCATAGGTCATCTCATTTATTGCCATGCATGACACATAGTAGCATCACATTTATTATGTTACGGTATCTACCTATGTTACTACAACCATCTCTCTCTTTTTTAATTGCCTGCCACATAAGCATGTTTGCGAGTTCCAAGTGCATGATACTACTTATGTTACTCCCACTATGGCCAGCCTAAGGTCTCGCTTTGGAAAGGTGCATGCATGCAACCTTTTTATTGGTTGCATTGAAAGTCATTGTCGTTGGTGCCATGGCTGTAAAATTAATACATTTCATGTGTCCTTTTTCATTGGTTGCATGCATGTGAGAGTGTGCATTGGGAGTGGAATGGAAGAATTAATATGAGCAAATTACTATGTGGCTTGGTCTAAGAGAAGTTATCTTTAGGCCTAATAAACCCGGACGAAGGGAGTATGTCGGCTCAGTCTTTCGGGGGTACTCATAGGGGTAGGGTGTGCATGTGTGTGTTCGTAGGGGTGAGTGTATGTGTGTGTATATGAGCGCTTTGCGTCTATACTGTGTTAAAAAAATGCAGTCGCCTCCTCTCCTTCCAGCTGCTGGTCCGGCGGCAGGAGGGAGGGGGGACCCTGTTCCTTCGCTAGGTAGTTAGGGTTTACATTTGTAGGTCGTGGTGTGTCATTGGGATGGTGGAAGCGGCGCCTGGACGAATAAATCTACCTCAACTGCACTCCCAAACCGGTGGTGTCCTTCATGGCGACATGTGTTTGCTGATCCTTCAGATCGACAGCTTTAGGGTTCATGGATGGTGTCGGTGAGGCGGCGGCGACTCCATCAGGTGTGTCTCTCTTTCTGCTCTGTCCCTGTTGCTGCGGTCTTCTCTTCTACGTCATGGTGGAGCAATGAGGTTTTATCGTCCAGAAGTACACGCAGACGCTTGTCTACGTAAGTGACAGCTGGAAGATGGTGCATCTTGTGCTGGGTTTGTGGTTGGAGGCTAGCAGTTTTGGTTTTCTCCTTCGACGTCGTAGTCGTGCGGGGGTGTCAGTTGTTGAGTTTGATGGCGTGTCCGGAAACACGTTGCACCGGTCTGATTCTTTCAACGATAATGATTTTGTTTCAAACAAACTACTTTGGAGGTTCATAAAGCTGCTGATCAGCGATCGAGCCGCGTCGAGCTCGGGTGAAAAGGCGATATGTCTTATTTTTCTTGATGAAGAGGGACATGCGCTGGTTTTGCATAAGATTATTCTATCTCTTTAAGTCCTGTAATGGCGATGTTTACGTGGCTTGTAACTGTGTCTTTAGGTTATTAACAAGACACATATTACTACGGAAAAATAAAGAAGTTGCAACTTGCAAGTTCCACTGCGTCATCTCAATCTCGGTACCATGGAGATCTATAATTGGCGGTGAAAACAATCAACCGAAACATAAGGAAAAGCTGGTTACATGTGCAATAGTTGTTGACCATAAAGTCAGCAGACGGTAGACATCTCGCCGACTTGCACACTATAAAAATTTGTTCTTCTTCACACCGGAAACCAACAATGTTCAAATTAGGTAAGGCAAGCATGCTGAGATTCCACTCTGGACGCAATGATGCAATGCTATTAGAGTCGACTAACCGCTACTTGCAGATGATCACAACATCTTAACCAGCTCCACCAGTGACCACGACGTGCAAGTCCTTGTGGCGTCTGCGTCGCCGAGAGGAAAATGATTTTGTTACGGATATCCGAATGCTAACGCTCACCAAACCGCAATAAAGAGTGCGTGGACCTGGAACTGTGCCACCAAGCGGTGATTGATTAAGCTCCATGTGGGCCCAGCACGAAGTAGGGATCGGTATCATCTGGCCCGGGGCCACATTATGTGGGTCGTGGCACAGAAAGCCCGGTTTGAAAGAGGAGCAGCAAAAAGTTAAGAAGCTCGATCTTCTCACTGAGCCGACCCAGTGCACCGGAGGCCATAGGCCTCAAAAGCGATTGTTTTTTATACTTTCACTATTTTTCAATGTTTTCAAACTTTTTAGTTTTAGATTTTTGATTTCTTTTTTAGTTTTTTATACTTTTAAATATTATAAAAATTGCAAAAAACACTTTATATAGATTTTCGAAATATATGTAGCCATTTGAAATACGAAAAACACTTTACAAAAATATTATAAACATTACCAAAAACAAAGGGAGCGGAAACCAGTTTTGAAAACTATATTTTGTTATGTCTATTATTTCCATACACATTGTATATTTTTGTATGCACCAGGATTTTTTAATTTACACATTTAACATTTTGGAAATACATGTAAATCATGCATTTAAAAATGGTAGCTGTGTATAGAAAATGTATAGAAAAAAGTATGATATATATGATAAAAAGTAGAAAATAAAAAAATATAAGTTTTAAAAATGTTAATCATGTATTTGAAAAAATGTAAAACATGTATATAAAATTATTCATGATGTATACAAAAATATACAATGTGTATGGAAAAAGTAGACATATTTTTTGGAAGGTCTTAATCATGTATTTGGAAAATGTTAAACATGTATATAAAAATTGTTCCTGATGCATACAATTAATATACAATGTGTATGAAAAAATAGACATAAGAAATTTATGTTTATTTTTTTAATTCCAAATTGTTAAATGTTTACATAAAAATTGTTCCTGGTGCATAAAAAATGTACAATTTGTATGGAAAAATAGACATAACAAAATATAAGTTGTTAAAAATATTAATTATGTATTTGGAAAATGTTAAACATGTATATAAGAAATGTTCCTGATGTATAAAAAATATAAAAAACAAAGAGAACCAATAAAAACCGAAAAGGCTAAATCCGACTAATAAACATCATAGTCGAACTCTTGCAAGTATACAATGGTGGTCGAATAATCCCAAATTTACTATTGCCGATTATGACGTTGGCTAGTGCCGTAGCACAGGGAGGCGATCAACCACGAATACCTACCCTTGCTTATGTTGCTTTTCACAATGTTGACAATATCAAAATTTCTACATGGTGTGGTTGGTGTATTAAAGGAAGACTGGATTGTGGAATGTTAGAGATGAAAAACACAAGGGAAAGCTTAAAAGGAACAGTTTAGCTGCGCGTCAGTCCTCTGAAAATTATTTTAGGGTTAGTCGATTTCTGTTTGGAAAGAAATAGGCATGCAGAGGTGCAGCAGTTGCCAGCTCGCTGAGAACCGGCAGCCTCTGGGTCTATCTTAGGGGTTGCCGGGGCTGCAGGTTCGCCGGGGAAATACGGTAGTTGGCCGGCTTGAGAGGGATGGTTAGGGGTGGTGGAAATCCCGGCGGTGGGGGGTGGGTGGGGGAGGGTGGCGAGGCGGTCACTGAGCACCGCGGCCACGGGCAGTGGAGGCAGGCGGTTCGGCCTGGGATGGAAGGCGGCCAGAGGAACAAGCGGAACAGTGTGTGTCGGGTTAGAGCTGGAAGACAATTATGGATCCGTTGGATCTTGTCAGAAAAAAAAGATCCAGTCATTCCCAAAAAAGAATAGATGTGAACAACGTGAAGAACCAAAAGTTGGCTGGATGTTTAGTATGGTTCAATGTCGAGCGGCGAGGCCGGTCCAATGCAAAGGCTTGTAGGAACCATGATGTAGAGCTATGGTGGTGCACATGCACCAAGGTCCGATTTTTCTCCATCTTGTAATTAGGCAGTCAGTTAAAAGAAAACTAGACTGTGCACCACCATGATGATCCAAAGCACGATAGTAAAGAGGCCCCGTACGATCAAGTGAACCCTGTTCGATCTCAATCTAGCTTGGCCTGGTGGTTGTATCCTTTGCGTGTTTCCCTCCGCATGTGTACTGTCCAAGAATTACTCGGACTAAGCATTAGGAAGAACCACGTACGGGTCGAAGAAACTTGCATCTTGTTAATCATTGATGCACACTTACACGACCCTAGCTAGGTTCTGGAAAACTTGACGCGGATAGTGTGAGAGATCGACGTCCCTTTCCCAAGGCTGAGCTATTTTACAATGTGGAAGGAGACGAAGAAGGCACGCGGAGCAAGAAGTGATAGTGGCGTGTGACTAGTGACATTTTGTGTGTGTATGGAACCTGCTCCTTGTTAATCATCGCTACGCACTTACACGACCCAATGTCGTGGAAAACTCGACGCGGATACTGCGAGACACCCCAAGGCTGAGCTGTCTTACACTTGCTACACCTGGTCCCTGTGCAACGCAGTTCAGTTCACAAGTGGATGGTACCATCGATCGTTTACAACTACAAGTGGGCAATCTTGGCCGCCGATTCCCGGGCCCCATGCACGTACTAGCAGACGACTCGATCCACGACTTGCGCAGGTGGCGCCGGAGCAAACGACCCCATCTACCGACGACTTGTGTCATTGTGTGGGTGGCGCCGAAGCAATGCCGTGACCCGGCCGGCAGTGTGACTTGCATGCCATGCCGTACGTGCTGAAGTGAGGTGAGGTCCCATGGGCACGATTCAGGCCAACTCCACTACAGGACCCAAATTTACCTAACTGTCCCTTTGAGGTAAAAAGTGCACCCAACGGACAGACCCAAACGGACAAAGTCGTCCGTGGACGACCGTTTTTGTTCGGCCCAACCACAAAAATGGAGCAAATTGAAGCTAGAAATGGGGCAAACCGGACATGGGCGGACGCTGGCGCTGGTTCCTCTCGTCCGCTGCGTCCGCTAGCTGGCCCACAAATCAGCCTCTACCTCCCTGCTACCCCGTCCAACGCGCACGCCCGCTCGTGCCGCCGCTTCGCTTCTTCGCTCGCTCTGCTTGCTGCTCGCCCGGCTCGTCGCCGTCTGCTGCGCGCCGCCTTTCTGCTCGCTTCGTCGCCAGCGTGCTTGTCGCGCTGCCGATCTCCAGCCGCGTTGCGTCCGCCCCAGCCTTCGCCGCTTTTGCTCTCGATCCCTCGCCGCGCCCGCCCTTGCGATGCTCCTGGTCCCCGCCGTGTCGCCCGCCGCGCGCTTCGCCATTGTCTTTGCTCCCCAAGACGCCCGCCCATTCTGCTGCTTCTGCTGCGTCCGCCTACCGCCCGCTTCTGCTGCTGCTCGCTTCGCTGCCGCCACGCTGCCGCTTTGCTCGTCCAGCAGCGCCCGCTTCTGCTCTGTCGCTGCGCTGCTCACGCGCGCCCGCTCTGGTTCCTCTCGTCCACGTGCATCTCGTCGCCGCGGGCGGAGCGGGCAGCACAACGAGGCGGGGCGAGCTGCGGCGAGGCAGGGCGAGCTGCGCGTCTGGGACAGACCGTTTAAGGTCGAGAGCTTTTTTTGTGCATTGGGCGCAGATGCGTCCGTCGACCGTCCGCCCCCCGGACGTCCGCCCTTTTCGCTACCCAAACCGACGCGGACATGCGTCAGTTTGGGGTCTAGCGGTGGAGTTGGCCTCACGGGCATGTACGTACTTTGGATTGCTACTGCTCTTATCATCACGCGCTCCCCTACTTTCCTTGCTGTTTCACGGGCCACTATATTATAAGTAAAGGATTATTGTCCCCCGGGCATCACCACATCCACTACAACCCCCTTCACTCTGTTCCAGTCCCATTTGCATTTGCAGTCACTCAGTTGGCAGCTCTGTCTAATCCATCCCGTACTCCTGTGCCCATCTCGTTTCACCGCCCCAACTGAAGCCGGACACCCACTAGGACAAGGTGATGATCTCCCCCCGGCCCCCTCTATACGAATTTTTTTCACTATGCGATTCTCTATCAGTATACGCCGCTACCTATGGATCTACATCCTATCATGCGTTCATCAGTACCCCCTCCTGTCCTTTTTAGTTTGTATATCAGTTTTGTCTAAAGTTAAAGTATCTCCATTTTGATCAAACTTATAAAAAAAGTATCCATATTCATAATGCCGAATCAATATTGTTAGGTTCATTATGAAATATAGTTTCATAATATATATATATATATATATATATATATATATATATATATATTGTATTATAAATGTTGATATTTTTAATGTAAATTTAATCAAACTTTGTAAAATTTAACTAGGCACAAACCTAATACGCAGAGTAAAAAGGATCGAAGGGAGTAACAGTCAACAGATCTCACTCGTATTTCTTTGCAGGGAGAAAATGATGACAATGGTGGAGAAAATGCCGGAGATGGTGGTCTCGGCACTTGTGCAGGAGACGGTGAATAAAGCCGTCTCCTTCGTGTTCGGACTCCGCGGGGAGAAGCACTCTCAGGAGGACCTCATGAAGAGGCTGGTGACCGCGCATGACGACCTGGAACTGAAATTCGATAGGTCCAACAGGCTGCCCATCACTGAGACGGTATTGCTCCGTCGAAGGATGGAGATCAAACAAGCCTTCCAGGAGTGCCATGACTTGCTCTCCAACCTCGAGCTGCAGCAAGACGAAGGGGCACCCTCTCCGCCCAAAAAGGCCAAGTCTCTCTTCGCCTTGGGCACAAACAAGAACCTGTTGAGACCCTCGGACGTCGCAAAGTTCGAGCGGTCCGCGGAGAAGGCCGACAGGCTCCTACGCGACTTGAAGGACGGCTTTACACTTGCCCAGTATAGGTTTTATCTCAGCCCTCTCGTCACAAAGCTTCTTCAAGGCAGGGCGCTATGGTATAAGGAGGAGCAAGGATCCCAGGGCCGCTGTCTCATGGTGCACACGTGCCCTTCCGAAGAGCACGGTATGCTGGCAATGCTAGGCTTCAAACACAAAGACCTCAAGAGGCCAATGACATATGTTTACTTCACGGTAACTCTGCGGCTAACTGAGAGCACAGACATTATTGGGATTACCGCTGAGTGCCTCAAGTCACTTCAATCACTTGGTCCCCAGTTCACGTCCTTGGCCGATCTAGCGGTCGGGGAAATCGCTGAGATATCTTCACAAGTCCTAGTTTCACCATGGCCGTGGCAATATACGAAGGTTGATCTCGCCAAGTTGGGCAGAATATCCCGTCAAGACCCATTCTGCTGCAAAGAAGATGGGATCTGTTCTTGTGAGAACAAGGCCGTTCCATCTGAATTAACACGTAGATTTCCAGAATCGGTCATCGCCATGGGTTTTAACTGCCATATTTCAGCTCCTCGGAGCAGCTCAACTAGAACTAGAGCGCACAGAAACACCCACCCATATCTAAAGTTGACCATTAGCTGCACACCCCATTGCTCGAACGCAGTCCTAAGTGACCGGAGTTTGCAGCAAGCAGAGGAGGCAATACAAACAGAGGCAATCGAGTCTTTCGTCCAACAACCTGATGAGCCGTATAAAATGTATTGGTTCTCCGCACATGGTTGTGCAAGCTTTATAGTATCAAAGCCTGTCGTTGAAAACAGCACGTCAAACACTCCGAGAGTGTCGAAGAGAAACCGTAGAGGTAACTGAGACTTCAGTGTATTAGTCTATTCGATGTTGCTTCGCCTATACTATGAGAATAAGATGTCGTGTTTACGTAAAATCGCGCTCATGATTCCCGATTTGTTGTTTGTCAATGCTCATGGAGCTTTTTCTTTTACATGAATCAAACACTAGGAACGTTTAGAAAACTTGCAACCTCACATTTGATCAGAAACGAAAATTCATAACAACCACATTAAGGGCAACTTCAAGGCGGACCCGTAAACCTTCCGCAACCGTCCAGACTGCGGAAGCCATCCAACGCCGACCTGTATCGGTCTGCGAAGCGGCCTGAACGTGATTTCTCCCATAAACCGGAGACAAACATTGTGTGTGTGTGTGGAGGGGGGGGGTTAGGGAGTCCGGACCGATCCCAAGCCCGTTTTCTCCCGCCCGGCGCCAGCTGCCCGCATTCATGCCGTTTTAGAGTGCGACGCTCAACATTGAACACGGCTTAGAGCGGACGCGACCTCTCACTGCCTCCGCCATTAAAGCGGCGCGCTAGCCGAGGGCACCACCGCGACGCGTCTCTGCTGTCCGCACCTGTTCAATGCCGGAGATGCGCGACTGGACGGGACACATATCTACCGCGCCCGTTCAATGTCGTTGTCCATCCGTCTGCAGCCCCTTAAGCAAGCTTCCCGGCCGGGAAACCCACTCCGGCGCCGCGCATTGACGCACTCGGACGTCTGGCCTCACCGGAATTCTCTATATAAAGGCGGCCACACCCGGCTAACTCCACACCACAATACCAGCCCCTCCACATCCTCCTCCCTTGCACTGCATCTTCCATGACCGCTAGCGGGAAAGCACTGTGGGACAGTCTATAGCCGGAGATGAAGCACGTCGTGGCCGCCCTTGCCGCCACCTGGCATAGCCGCCGTGCTAGGCGGATCGAGGCCGGCCAGCTCGACTGAGGTCTTCGATGACGAGGACGACACCACGATGGAGACGGGCTTCGACGACTCCGCCCCGGCTCCCGCGCCTCCTGTGCAAGCCGGCTTCACCATGGAGCAGGCGCATGCGCAGTTCAATGCCGCCATGGCGGAGGTGCAGCCTACACCGGCACAGGAGGAACAACGGCACAACCTGTTCGTTCTTGACCAGCACCGGCTGGCGGAGGGCCAGATCTACGGCGGCCATGGCCGCGGCGAACCCAAATTTCATCGCGGAGTAGCATGCCATCTACAATGTCGTCCGCACTCAAGTCGTCGCTTGGCAGGAAGCGGCAGCCGCGGAGTGATACGTCTCCAACGTATCTATAATTTTTGATTGCTCCATGCTATATTATCTACTGTTTTGGACATTATTGGGCTTTATTATTCACTTTTATATTACTTTTGGGACTAACCTATTAACCGGAGGCCATCACACAATTGCTGTTTTTTGCCTATTTCAGAGTTTCACAGAAAAGGAATATCAAACGGAGTCCAAACGGAATGAAACATTCGGGAACGTGATTTTTAGGAAGAATATGATCCGGGAGACTTGGACCCTACATCAAGAAATAAAAAAGGAGGCCAGGAGGTAGGGGGTGCGCCCACCCCCCAGGGCGCGCCCTCCACCCTCGTGGGCTCCCTGTTGCTCCACCGACGTACTCCTTCATCCTATATATATCTACGTACCCCCAAACGATCAGATACGGAGCCAAAAACCTAATTCCACCACCGCAACCTTATGTACCCACGAGATCCCATCTTGGGGCCTGTTCCGGAGCTCCACCGGAGGGGGCATCCATCACGGAGGGCTTCTACATCAACACCATAGCCTCTCCGATGAAGTGTGAGTAGTTTACTTCAGACCTTCGGGTCCATAGTTATTAGCTAGATGGCTTCTTCTCTCTTTTTGGATCTCAATACAATGTTCTCCCCCTCTCTCGTGGAGATCTATTCGATGTAATCTTCTTTTTGCGGTGTGTTTGTTGAGACAGATGAATTGTGGGTTTATGATCAAGATTATCTATGAACAATATTTGAATCTTCTCTGAATTCTTTTATGTATGATTGGTTATCTTTGCAAGTCTCTTCGAATTATTAGTTTGGTTTGGCCTACTAGATTGATCTTTCTTGCAACGGGAGAAGTGCTTAGCTTTGGGTTCAATCTTGCGGTGTCCTTTCCCAAAGGATGAGGGGCAGCAAGGCACGTCTTGTATTGTTGCCATTGAGGATAACAAGATGGGGTTTTATCATATTGCATGAATTTATCCTCTACATCATGTCATCTTGCTTAAGGCGTTACTCTGTTTTCATGAACTTAATACTCTAGATGCATCTTTGGATAGCGGTCGATGAGTGGAGTAATAGTAGTAGATGCAGGCAGAGTCGGTCTACTTGTCTCGGACGTGATGCTTATATACATGATCATACCTAGATATTCTCATAACTATGCTCAATTCATCAATTGCTCAACAAGAATTCGTTCACCCACCGTAAAATACTTATGCTCTTGAGAGAAGCCACTAGTGAAACCTATAGCCCCCGGGTCTATCTTCATCATATTAATCTTCCAACACTTAGTTATTTCCTTTGCTTTTTTACTTTTCTTTTATTTTACTTTGCATCTTTATCATAAAAATACCAAAAATATTATCCTATCATATCGTATTGGTTGCAAGGATTTATTTGTTTTGTGTAGGTGCGAGGGACTCGCGGGTAGCCTCCTATTGGATTGATACCTTGGTTTTCAAAAAATGAGGGAAATACTTACGCTACTTTGCTGCATCACTCTTTCCTCTTCAAGGAAAAACCAACGCAGTGTTCAAGAGGTAGCAAGAAGGATTTCTGGCGCCGTCGCCGGGGAGGCCTACGAAAAAGTCAACATACCAAGTACCCATCACAATCCCTTATCTCCCGCATTACATTATTTGCCATTTGCCTCTCGTTTTCCTCTCCCCCACTTCACCCTTGCCGTTTTATTCGCCCTCTTTTTTTCGTTCGCCTCTTTTTCGCTTGTTTGTCGTTATGGCTAGTCCTCTATCTTCTCTGTTGTCTCCCGAGAATGAAGTTCTAAATTTTAAGCAAAAGGAGGGAGAAAATCTAAAAGATGCTTGGTATAGAATTTGCAATGCTCAAAATAGATCTACCAGGAAGCAATCTACTTCCGTTCTTCTCCGCAATTTTTATGTAGGTGCTAATCCTTGGTATAGATATATTCTTGATACCATTACCGGAGGAAATTTCTTGGGTAGCCATACTTTTGACTCTTATAATGCTATGATAGATTTATTTGGCTCACCACCTCTTTTGGTTAATGGAATTATGTTAACTTTGGAGCATGTAATGCAAAGACTTGAAATTATTGAAAATAAAGTTGCTACCGTAGAGTTAATTGAAAATATGGATAAAGAGATCCACAACCAAATTACACAATATGGATCTAAGGTAGGAGTTACTCTGAAAAATATTAAGGAGAAGGAACCCATAGTCAGTGAGAGAATAAATCAAGATTCCACTAGAATCGATAAACTTGAGGGTATCATTACCAACTTGGGAACCGCTTTTTCTTCCGTAAAGAATACTCCAAATCCTCCTACTAAAATTCCCAAGCTTATGTATGTTCCTAAAAATAAGGGTGAATCCTCTAGTAAGGAAACTGTGGATCTCAAATCTATAAGTATTCATCCCAATCTTTTTGCCATCATTAAGGAACCATTTGCTACGAATGAATTTTTCGATCTTGTGCCTAAAAGTTTGATAATTACTAAAAAGAAAGAGATTACTAAGGATTATAGATGTCTCATTGAAGAATTGCCTACCAAAGATGGCAATAGCTAGATCTATCCTTGCTGTTATGCCTAGCTAGGGGCGTTAAATGATAGCGCTTGTTGGGAGGCAACCCAATTTTATTTTTAGTTTTTTGCTTTTTGCTTCTATTTAGGAATAAATATTTGATCTATCCTCTGGTTAGATGTGTTTTTATGTTTTAATTAGTGTTTGTGCCAATTTAAACCTATAGGATCTTCTTGGATGATCGTTATTTGATCTTGCTGTAATTTCCAGAAACTTTCTGTTCACGAAAACAATTGTTAAAAATCACCAGAACGTGATAAAATAGTGATTCCAATTGCTGCTGATCAATAAACAAATTGTCTAGGTCGTCCTATTTTGGCTGATTTTTTTCGAGTTCCAGAAGTTTGCGTTAGTTACAGATTACTACAGACTGTTCTGTTTTTGACAGATTCTGTTTTTCGTGTGTTGTTTGCTTATTTTGATAAATCTATGGCTAATAAAATAGTTTATAAACCATAGAGAAGTTGGAATACAGTAGGTTTAAAACCAATATAAATAAATAATGAGTTCATTACAGTACCTTGAAGTGGTCTTTTGTTTTCTTTCGCTAACGGAGCTCACGATATTTTCTGTTGAGTTTTGTGTTGTGAAGTTTTCAAGTTTTGGGTGAAAGATTAGATGGATTATAGAAAAAGGAGTGGAAAGAGCCTAAGCTTGGGGATGCCCATGGCACCCCCAAGATAATCTAAGGACACCAAAAATCCAAAGCTTGGGGATGCCCCGGAAGGCATCCCCTCTTTCGTCTACTTCCATCGGTAACTTTACTTGGAGCTATATTTTTATTCACCACATGATATGTGTTTTGCTTGGAGCGTCTTGTATGATTTGAGTCTTTGTTTTTTAGTTTACCACAATCATCCTTGCTGTACACACCTTTTGAGAGAGCCATACATGATTTGGAATTTGTTAGAATACTCTATGTGCTTCGCTTATATCTTTTGAGCTATATAGTTTTGCTCTAGTACTTCACTTATATCTTTTAGAGCACGGTGGTGGATTTGTTTTATAGAAACTATTGATCTCTCATGCTTCACTTAGATTATTTTGAGAGTCTTAAATAGCATGGTAATTTGCTTAAATAATCCTAATATGCTTGGTATTCAAGATTAGTAAAAAATTCTTATAAGTGTGCTGAATACTATGAGAAGTTTGATGCTTGATAATTGTTTTGAGATATAAAGATGGTGATATTAGAGTCATGCTAGTTCAGTAGTTGTGAATTTGAGAGATACTTGTGTTAAAGTTTGTGATTCCCGTAGCATGCACGTATGGTGAACCGTTATGTGATGAAGTCGGAGCATGATTTATTTATTAATTGTCTTCCTTATGAGTGGTGGTCGGGGACGAGCGATGGTCTTTTCCTACCAATCTATCCCCCTAGGAGCATGCGCGTAATACTTTGCTTTGATAACTTGTAGATTTTTGCAACAAGTATATGAGTTCTTCATGACTAATGTTGAGTCCATGGATTATACGCATTTTTCTTTCTTCCACCATTGCTAGCCTCTCTAATATCGTGCACTTTTCGCCGGTATCATAAACCCACCATATACCTTCCTCAAAACAGCCACCATACCTACCTATCATTGCATTTCCATAGCCATTCCGAGATATATTTCCATGCAACTTTCCACCGTTCCATTTACTATGACACGCTCCATCATTGTCATATTGCTTTGCATGATCATGTCACTACAAAAAAAAGACACATCCGTGACATTTTGGGCCGAACGAATTTTTTTTCTGTCATACATATGACACTTCTATGACGATAATTGTGACAAAACCGGTATCATCATAGATGTGGTGGGCTCCTACTTCTATAACAAAAATCATGATGAAAATGGGCTTTTCGTCTGGGCGGGCGGAGACGCAGCTGCATGACATTCTTTGGGTCATCCATGACGGAAAAACCGTGGTAGAAGCGAGGCGAGGAAAATTTCGGGAGTTGCGGTTACGGTGGGAGGTCGGGGCCGAAGCGATGCGCTTTTTCAGACACGTCGCACGCGTGTGTGCGAGGCATTGGCTCTAATCGAACCCGAGCGAGGCATTGGGCTCTAACTGCATTCGATTACGACAGCCGCAGTTACGCGTTCATCGAACCCGAGCGATCGATCGATGGTGTTAATCGAACTCGATCGGCGATTCTTCGCTCTCGCTGCTAATCAAGCCGATCGATGCTGCCTCTGGGATGAGCAAAGGCGCTATGGGGGGTTGGATGAGCGATTGGGCGGTGGCGTTTGCCTCTGGATGAACAGGACCCGTGGTGTGGTGGAGGGCTGGATGAACAATAGACGGTGGAGGGGTGCCCGTGGAGGGGTGGTTGAACAGGACCCCGTGGTGTGGAGGGCTGGATGAACAGTAGACGGTGGAGGGGTGCCCGTGGAGGGGTGGTTGAACAGGACCCCATGGTGTGGAGGTGTCATGCCCAAGATGCGACCCTATCCTAAAGGAACTCTGAGGTCCCACCAAGGATAGAAGCGCATCTTGAAGACGCTTTTGCAAGGTGGATATCATTACCTCGACATTCCATAATAGTGGGGATACATACATAAGGCATACAATGCCACACGAATACAACATCACATCATATACAAGTTCAACATCCGACTACGGATGAAACATAAACAGAAACTCAAACAATATCCACCACGCTAGCCCAGGCTGCCGACCGAACCTATCCCCGATCGAAGAAGAAGCGTAAGAAGAACTCCAAAACAGTAACACCGCTCTCGCGTCAAGATCATCGCAAACCTGTACACTGGCCGGTGTTGTAGTAATCAGTGAGCCACGAGGACTCAGCAATCCCATTACCATGGGTATCAAGACTAGCAAAGCTTACTGGGTAAGGAAGAGGTAAATTGGTGAGGTTGCAGCAGCGACTAAGCATGTATGGTGGCTAACATACGCAAATGAGAGCGAGAAGAGAAACAAAGGAACGGTCGTCAACTAGTAATGATCAAGAAGTGATCCGAACTCCTACTTACGCCGACATAACCCGAAACCGTGTTCTCCTCTCGATCAACCCGAAAAGAGACACTCACGGTTACGCACACGGTTGGTGTATTTTAAAAGAGTTTGCTTCAAGTTTACTACAACCGGATATTAACAAATTCCCATCGCCACATAACCGCGGGCACGGCTCTCGAAAGTTTATACCTGCAGGGTGTCCCAACTTAGCCCATGATAAGCTCTCGCGATCAACGAAGGATATTCCTTCTCCCGGAAGACCCGATCAGTCTCGAATCCGGCTACAAGACATTTCGACAACAATAAAACAAGACCAGCAAAGCCGCCCGATGCGCCGACAATCCCGATAGGAGCTGCACATATCTCGTTCTCGAGGCAACACCGGATGAGACATCCTCTGAGTAAAACCAACCTCAAGTTTCCCCAAGGTGGCCCGCGATCTGCTTTCGCTTCGGGCCAACACTTAGAGAAGCATTGCCGGAGGGGCTAAAATAAAGATGACCCTTGGGTTGGCCGACCCAAGGGAAGGGTATAGGTGGTGGTGAGGCAAATGGTAAAACCAAGGTTGGGCCTTCTTTGGAGTCTTATTCAAAGCGAACTGTCAAGGGGTCCCATAAACCACCCAACCGCGTTAGGGACGCAAAATCCGGGAACATAATACCGATATGATGGAAACTAGGGCGGCAAGAGTGGAACAAAACACCAGGCATAAGGCCGAGCCTTCCACCCTTTAACAAGTATATAGATGCATTAATTAAATAAGATATATTGTGATATCCCAACAAGTAAACATGTTCCAACAAGGAACAACATCTCCATGTTCCAACAAGGAACAACCTTCATCTTCACCTGCAGCTAACAACACTATAAGAGGGGCTGAGCGAAGCGGTAACATAGCCAAGCAACGGTTTGCTAGGAAGGGTGCAAAAGGTTAGAGGCTGACATGGCAATTTGGGAGGCTTGAGGAACAAGTGATAGGTAGCGCATCATAGCGATAGAACGAAACAACTAGCATAACAATGATAGTAGTGAGATCCAAGGTGACGGTCATCTTGCCTGAAATCCCGCTAGGAAGAAGAACGAGTCCATGAAGAAGATGAACGGAAGTAGTCGAACGAATCCTCACAATCGCAACATTACCGGAACCAAGAAGCAACACCGGAAAGAAACAAACAACATGGTAAATGCACAAGCATAAACATGGCACGATGCACAATCAAGTATGATGCATGTCCGGTTTAATGAGGCATGGCATGGTAATATGCAACAAACAATACTACAAGTTAAGTGGAGCTCAATATGCAACGAGTTGCATATTGATGGCTCACCACATTCGAGTTATTTAGTTTGATCTCGTTTAGGTACACAACAATATTAAATGTTGTTAAACATGGCAAGGGGTGAAGCATAAGTAAACTAACTATTTAGGCAAGTTTAAATGAGGCCGGAAATAACAAACAACAATTCCGGAAAATCCTCACGTGCATATTTCAAATTTGGTACTGTTCTGCCCTATAACATATTTTATTGTTGTTAAACAGGAAAATAAACTGCACCATGTTAAACTAGGCATTTTTTCACCCCATTTACATATAAAGTTTATTTAAAACCGAGCTACGGTTAATTAGGTATGAATTAAATCATTTTAACATGGCATTTAGGCAAATTAATGCAAACAGCAAGTTAAACATTTTAACATGGGATGAAAGTGGCATATTATGAAACTAGATGAAATTCTAAGCATCTTACATATATAAACCAATTTAATCCGATGCACGGTTTGAGAGATATAAATGCATGAACACGAGGGTCTTTTCTGCAAAACTGTAATACTCTGGATAATGTCTAAATTCGCAGCAGGGGAGAAAAACACAACGGGCTGAATCTGGTTGGCCCAATCGGTGAAAGAAACAGAGAGGCGCTCGGGGGGCTGCTCACCCATGGGCCAGGCCCAGTCGATGGAGGAGGAAGCAAGCAGTCGGCGTGGTGGATGCGCTGGTATGGGCGCGTGGAATGGAAGCGGTCAACGCTGGCGCTCCTGGCTGCGCGCTGTTCGCTCGTCGCCTCGTTCGTGAGAAGGAGCAGGGCGAAGCAGAGAGCAGCAGATGAGGGACTTAGCGCGAGGAAAGAAATCCGCGGGAGGCGGATCTGGCGAGGAAGCAGCTTGGCGGCGCCGGGCTTGAGAAGGCCGAGGTTACGAAGCGAGACTCGTCTCCTCGCAGAAGACGAGGTCGACAGCGCTGCGCTGGAACGAACGACGGAGGCGCTGAACGGCGGGACTCGGCGGCGAGGAGCTTCGGCGGATGGGTCGAGCTGGAGGAGCTCGGAGGCCTCAAAGCGGAGCAGGGAGGCCGAGGCGCCATGGCGAGGGGAACGGCAGCAGCAAGGGGAACTTGGCGGCATCCATGGCGGCGAGGAGGCGCGGTCAACGCGGGCGACCGGCTGCGCTTGCGGTCGTCCCCTGCTCGTGCAGGAGCGGGCGGTGGAGGTGGCGTGGTGAGGACTTGGCGAGGCGACCTCCGGCGACAAGTGGGTGGCGGGGGCGACGGGATCCGGCGGTGAGACGGCGACCCGGCGAGAACTAAGGCGAGGCAGGGGTCGGGGCGCGTCTCATCCTCCTGCTCGAAGCAGAGGATGCAGGGGAAGCAGAGGCCGGCGAGGTCCTGCCAGGAGGGGCGGCGGCTGGATCCTGGTACAGAGAGAACGGGAGAGAGAGATGAGATACAGAGAGGAGGAAACCGGGGGAAGGAGAGGGCGCGACGGGGCTCATCTGCTGGTGCTCGACGGGGCAAAGGCTCGAGGAGAGCTGCTGGTCTCAGGCGCGTGAGAAGGGAGGAGCTCGTGCGCGAGGGTCCTGGTGACGCGGTCGCCGGCGACGGTGAAGGCGCTGCTCGGGGACGAACGAGCAGAGGAGGGGAAAACAAGGAGGAGAGGAGTCTGGTTGTGGTTGGTGGATCGGGAGGGGATGGATCCCAAGGAAGAGGATCTGTGGTGGCTGGTTGGCTCGGCGCTGAAACCAAGGGAGAGAGTGGCGGCGGCTAGGAGGAATGAGGAGGATGGGACAAGCTGCCTAGGTTTTAGGGATTGGTCTAGTTTATATAGTAAGGAGATTAGGGCAGAGTTTAACTTGGTTCGTCCGATCGTAGTCGGGCGGTCGAGAAGAAATAGGTAGGGAGTCCAAATAAGAAAACGGAGATGTTTTATAGATGTTAGGAGATGATCTGAATGCAACGGTGACGACTGAGCGGTTCGGGTTCGGAGCAGTTTTCAGACACGCGCAAGAGGTCTTGAGCACTTTACAGAGAGACTCCGGTTTGGCAAGAGGGAAAAACGAAGAACAAGGTTGGTCTCGGAACGGTCAACAAAAGCAAGGGGACGCGCAAAAAGCGAGCGAATGCAAGTTTTAAAAACAATGACAGCAACGAGTGCCGATGCAATGCAAATGATGCGATGAGATGAGATGCATGACATGAACACAATGCAAAACAACAGACAAAACCCAACCACGGAAGGAAATAATAATATCACATCTCCGGAAAAAGGCAAGAGTTGGAGTTACGAATATGGAAAGTTGCATCCGGGGCGTTACAACACTCCACCACTACGAGAGGATCTCGTCCCGAGATCTAGGATGGCACCGGAGAGAAAAGGAAGAGAAAGATAAGAGGTAAAACTAAGTTGCTTCTTTGACGAACGAGTGAAACCACGAACCTTGAGAGGTTGAGCAATTTTAAAAGAAAGAGTACCGCAGAGATGAACGAGATTACAAACAATCCGGTAGAAAAGAGGAACAAGGAGTATTACGAGAACTTGAAGGTTGAAAGACATGGAAATAAGAGCTTCACGAACGAAAAGAATATGACCACCTCGGTATAATGAGATAGCGAAGGAACAACAATGACAGAATCTGGACAGCACTCCGGTAGAAAAGAGAAGAAAACTTGATGAGATGAAAATATATTGACGAGATGATACAACACTTCGGTTAAATGGATAAGCAAGAAAAGAACACGATCCTCACAAAACGACGTGATGGGTGAAGAGCACAACATCACAATGCCTCCATAACGAAAGAATAGAAGTTAGATCGTTGGGATAAAGGGACGGAGAAGAAAATGCCAACTTCTGCCACAAATGAACTTGGAAAGCATCCTTGCAAAGAAGAATCGAACGGAGTTGTTGGAAAATCAACAACGAAAAGCACAAGCTTGTTGTGGGCTTATGGAAAACATCTCAAGACTATGAGGTGACAACCGGCCACTAATGGAAACCATTGGTTTGATTGAGAGCACCAAAAAGATGAAAAACTCCTTCACCGAGATGAGAAGGAGAAAAATTGGATCATAGGTACGCACCACAAATAGCAACATTCCTTAGGGAAGGCTTTAGGTGAAATATAACCCAAGATAACTCCAATGAAGAGATTGATGGATTTAAATACCTCATTCTTGACAACATGTGAATCATGAAGCACGAGGAGAAATTGCCAAGGATGAGATAACACCATCTCAAAAGATAAGGTAGAAAGAATTGCACTTTGGAATGCAAGATGAAGAATGCTTGAGCTCCTCAAAACAAAACATGTGTTGAGCACCATGTTTATTTTAGAGTATAGCTTGACGGATCATAGCTTCGAGAGAAATCTTGAAGAACAATTGAAGAATGAAAAGAATCCTTGACGAACTATCATGTAGAGCCTCCATGAAGAACTCCGGTAATAAAAGGATGATAAAAAGAAAGAGAAGTTGAAAACACAGGGTGAAGCCTTGCAATGATTTAGGTGGAGCTTCGCGATTATATAACCGAGAGAACTTGGAACTCCGGAAAAGAAAAGATGGAGCATCTCGAACCGAGAAATGTGACATGATGAATAGCTCTGGAAAGAAGAAACTAGATCACTTGGATGAAACAAAAATAAGAATTACGTTATGCGTATCCTTCACCAATTTACATTGATGACAAGCAATGGATTAGGCATCCTACTTATTCTTCTTGAGGGATTGAAAACAGATATAGTGCAAACTTGACAAGGTATTGATGGAACCACCTCTGGAATTTGTAAACAACGAATGAATTAATATGATAACGAAGGAAGTGAAATCCTGAACGAACCACCATAAGAATTGAAAATGAACGTAGCAAAGGCACAATTCACCGGGAAGAATTGGAAAACGAATGAAGATGCTTGAGAGAATTTAGATACAAGAGAATGAAGAGATCATGAACTGATTAGAGAATATTTGAACGATTCACCGGTAAGATTTGGAGAACGGTAGCTACACGCTGATAATGAAGAATTATGACATGATGGCCTTCGGAGGAAAGAAATGGAAACAACTCATGAAATGCTCCGGATGGTAAGAAAAGAATTGTCACAATCGAAAACAATTATGAGAGAATGGCATCAAGCTAGAACCATGAATCTTGAAGAGAATGGAGCAAGGTTTAAGAGAAACTCTTCTTCGGTCTTCACATGCTGAGAATGACGAGGAGAAACACCACCAAATTGTTGAGGTACTCCGGGATGAAAATTAGAAAGGTTGAACCAACGATGAAAAGAATTTGGAAGATCTTGGAGAAAGACATTTGACTGATGATAACTCATTCTTACGTCAAACTTTGAAAAGAATTTTAGAAGCTCCCAGAAAATTAGAAGAGTCAGGTAAGATCCTGGGAAAAGACCTGTGGGTTAGGGCCCACTCGAAAGAAACATCGTTGAATGAGATAACAACCTTGAAATATCTTGAGCGAATTGAGAATGGAAACACAAGTCTTGTGAGATATTTTCAGCACTCCAGAACAAAATGAATAGGACGAAGTGAATGATTAAGAGGTGCATCGGCAAGAGAAAGCATTAGAAAGGAGGAAAGGAATATGATAAATATCAAAAGCTTGAATTGGATCCACCGGAGAAGAAACAACAATGAAGGATGATGAACTTGAAACTGTTGAGCATCTTCATGGGAAATCACCGGATAAGAACATTGAAAGAAAAGAATGAAGAGACTTCCACAAATAAAAAGATACATGATTAAGAAATCCGAGTCCTTGAAAAAAAAGGGTGGGAGGGCGGGAAAACAAAGACAACTTGGGACAGATGGGACAAACACCGTTGAGAAAACTTGGAATTGATCTCGCAAATGTTGAAATGATCGGATCCACTTGAAGAGAAGCACGCCGGTTGGGAAAAGAATTGACATGACAATATCGATAAACAAGAAGGATTAGCACTCTCATAGAAATATGAGAACACCGCTTGAAGGTATGGAATCAACACTTGACTTCAAAGCAACTCGAATACCACAAATAAAACAAAACAAAGGATTTGGCTTACAGAATA
The DNA here is from genome assembly GCA_021605205.1 of Aegilops longissima. Taxonomy (NCBI): domain Eukaryota; kingdom Viridiplantae; phylum Streptophyta; class Magnoliopsida; order Poales; family Poaceae; genus Aegilops; species Aegilops longissima. Next base: position 697,464,547 of record CM038678.1, read on the forward strand.
AGCCGGAACAAATACATATGATAGAGATTTACCCAATCCCATATCATGCATCTGTCGGAAAGATATTCTAGGAGCTACTTGAATTCCCACCTATAAACTCCCGAAACTTTCTGGTTATGCAATCTGGTGTTGGGGATACAGGGGACACAAAATATATCACCCAAACTAACAATACCTAGATCCAGTTGTATCCATCCGTCAACACATAACCAAGAAAACTCCGAAATCGTGTACCTCAACCTTCAAAAGCATCCGTTATACAAGCTATGGCAATACTCCCGAACTCCCAAGATCTTGGGTGGCGTCGAGGTTATCTCACCAACAACTGCATAAAAGAGATTTTCGATGTCGGCAAAACTCGTATTCCAGAATCGCAACGATAAAATTGTGACGACAACACCTCGGAGCTCAACTCCCGGGACACCGCCACAACCCCTAAATGTCGAGGCACCAAGAACAATGTTCTCGTCACAAAACCATCGAACGATCCCAAGATACCCGCGTGATCCTAAATTTTTTTAGTGAAATTTGAGGAGAGAAGAGACAAAACTTCTCGTCGGAGACCTCACCAGAGCGATTTAAGGACCGAGGAGTAAAAAGAATCCTACTCTCGATATATATAATCCTAAGACTCAAAATAGTTTTCTTCTAGACTCAACAACGGCCAACAAACAAGGGGGCTCCTAAGGTCGGTCGAGGCTCTGATACCAACTTGTCATGCCCAAGATGCGACCCTATCCTAAAGGAACTCTGAGGTCCCACCAAGGATAGAAGCACATCTTGAAGACGCTTTTGCAAGGTGGATATCATTACCTCAACATTCCATAATAGTGGGGATACATACATAAGGCATACAATGCCACACGAATACAACATCACATCATATACAAGTTCAACATCCGACTACGGATGAAAACATAAACAGAAACTCAAACAATATCCACCCTGCTAGCCCAGGCTGCCGACCTGGAACCTATCCCCTGATCGAAGAAGAAGCAGAAGAAGAACTCCAAAACAGTAACACCGCTCTCGCGTCAAGATCATCGCAAACCTGTACCTGCAACTCGTGTTGTAGTAATCTGTGAGCCACGAGGACTCAGCAATCCCATTACCATGGGTATCAAGACTAGCAAAGCTTACTGGGTAAGGAAGAGGTAAATTGGTGAGGTTGCAGCAGCGACTAAGCATGTATGGTGGCTAACATACGCAAATGAGAGCGAGAAGAGAAACAAAGGAACGGTCGTCAACTAGTAATGATCAAGAAGTGATCCTGAACTCCTACTTACGCCGACATAACCCGAAACCGTGTTCTCCTCTCGATCAACCCCAAAAGAGACACTCACGATTACGCATTACGGTTGGTGTATTTTAAAAGAGTTTGCTTCAAGTTTACTACAACCGGATATTAACAAATTCCCATCTGCCACATAACCGCGGCACGACTCTCGAAAGTTTATACCTGCAGGGTGTCCCAACTTAGCCCATGATAAGCTCTCGCGATCAACGAAGGATATTCCTTCTCCCGGAAGACCCGATCAGTCTCGAATCCGGCTACAAGACATTTCGACAAAGAATAAAACAAGACCAGCAAAAGCCGCCCGATGCCCGACAATCCCGATAGGAGCTGCACATATCTCGTTCTCGAGGCAACACCGGATGAGACATCCTACGAGTAAAACCAACCTCAAGTTTCCCAAGGTGGCCCCACAGTCAGTTGCTTGGGCCAACACTTAGAGAAGCATTGGCCCGGGGGCTAAAATAAAGATGACACTTGGGTTGGCTGACCCAAGGAAGGGTATAGGTGGTGGTGAGGCAAATGGTAAAACCAAGGTTGGGCCTTCTTTGAGGAGTCTTATTCAAAGCGAACTGTCAAGGGGTCCCATAAACCACCCAACCGCGTTAGGGACGCAAAATCCGGGAACATAATACCGATATGACGGAAACTAGGGCGGCAAGAGTGGAACAAAACACCAGGCATAAGGCCGAGCCTTCCACCCTTTACCAAGTATATAGATGCATTAATTAAATAAGATATATTGTAATATCCCAACAAGTAAACATGTTCCAACAAGGAACAACATCTCCATGTTCCAACAAGGAACAACCTTCATCTTCACCTGCAGCTAACAATGCTATAAGAGGGGCTGAGCGAAGCGGTAACATAGCCAAGCAACGGTTTGCTAGGAAGGGTGCAAAAGGTTAGAGGCTGACATGGCAATTTGGGAGGCTTGAGGAACAAGTGATAGGTAGCGCATCATAGCGATAGAACAAAACAACTAGCATAACAATGATAGTAGTGAGATCCAAGGTGACGGTCATCTTGCCTGAAATCCCGCTAGGTAGAAGAACGAGTCCATGAAGAAGATGAACGGAAGTAGTCGAACGAATCCTCACAATCGCAACATTACCGGAACCAAGAAGCAACACCGGAAAGAAACAAACAACATGGTAAATGCACAAGCATAAACATGGCACGATGCACAATCAAGTATGATGCATGTCCGGTTTAATGAGGCATGGCATGGTAATATGCAACAAACAATACTACAAGTTAAGTGGAGCTCAATATGCAACGAGTTGCATATTGACGAAATACCACATTCGAGTTATTTAGTTTGATCTCGTTTAGGTACACAACAATATTAAATGTTGTTAAACATGGCAAGGGGTGAAGCATAAGTAAACTAACTATTTAGGCAAGTTTAAATGAGGCCGGAAATAACAAACAACAATTCCGGAAAATCCTCACGTGCATATTTCAAATTTGGTACTGTTCTGCCCTATAACATATTTTATTGTTGTTAAACAGGAAAATAAACTGCACCATGTTAAACTAGGCATTTTTCCACCCCATTTACATATAAAGTTTATTTAAAACCGAGCTACGGTTAATTAGGTATGAATTAAATCATTTTAACATGGCATTTAGGCAAATTAATGCAAACAGCAAGTTAAACATTTTAACATGGGATGAAAGTGGCATATTATGAAACTAGATGAAATTCTAAGCATCTTACATATATAAACCATTTTAATCCGATGCACGGTTTGAGAGATATAAATGCATGAACATGAGGGTCTTTTCTGCAAAACTGTAATACTCTGGATAATGTCTAAATTCGCAGCAGGGGAAAAAAACACAACGGGCTGAATCTGGTTGGCCCAATCGGTGAAAGAAACAGAGAGGCACTGGGGGGGCTGCTCACCCATGGGCCAGGCCCAGTCGATGGAGGAGGAAGCAGCAGGCCGGCGTGGCTGGATGCGGCCAGGTATGGGCGCGTGGAGTGGAAGCGGTCAACGCGGGCGCTCCTGGCTGCGGCTGTTCGTTCGTCGTCTCGTTCCAGGAGAAGGAGCAGGGCAAAGCAGAGGAGCAGCAGTAGAGGGACTTGGCGCGGAGGAAAGAAATCCGGCGGGGAGGCGGATCTGGCGAGGAAGCAGCTTGGCGGCGCCGGGCTTGAGAAGGCCGAGGTTACGAGCGAGGACTCGTCTCCCTCGCAGAGAGACGAGGTCGACAGCGCCTGCGCTGGAACGAACGACGGAGGCGCTGAACGGCGACTCGCGCGGCGAGGCTCGGCGGACTGGGTCGAGCCGGAGGAGCTCGGAGGCCTCAAAAGGGAGCAGGGGAGGCCGAGGCGCCATGGCGAGGGAACGGCAGCAGCGGGGGGAACTTGGCGGCATCCATGGCGACGAGGAGGGCGCGGTCAACGCGGCGACCGGCTGCGCTTGGGTCGCTGCCCTGCTCGTGCAGAGAGCGGGCGGTGGAGGTGGCGCGGTGAGGACTTGGCGAGGCGACCTCCGGCGACAAGTGGGTGGCGGGGCGACGGGATCCGGCGGTGAGACGGCGACCAGCGAGAACTAAGGCGAGGCAGGGGTCGGGCGCTGCTCGTCCTCCCCGCCAAGCGAGAGGATGCAGGAAGCAGAGGCCGGCGAGGTCCTGCCAGGAGGGCGGCGGCTGGATCTCTGCACAGAGAGAACGGGAGAGAGATGAGATACAGAGAGGAGGAAACGGGGGAAGGAGAGGGCGCGACGGGGCTCATCTGCTGGTGCTCGACGGGGCAAAGGCTCGAGGAGAGCTGCTGGTCTCAGGCGCGTGAGAAGGGAGGAGCTCGTGCGCGAGGGTCCTGGTGACGCGGTCGCCGGCGACGGTGAAGGCGCTGCTCGGGGAAGAACGAGCAGAGGAGGGGAAAACGAGGAGGAGAGGAGTCTGGTTGTGGTTGGTGGATCGGGAGGGGATGGATCCCAAGGAAGAGGATCTGTGGTGGCTGGTTGGCTCGGCACTGAAACCAAGGGAGAGAGTGGCGGCGGCTAGGAGGAATGAGGAGGATGGGACAAGCTGCCTAGGTTTTAGGGATTGGTCTAGTTTATATAGTAAGGAGATTTGGGCGGAGTTTAACTTGGTTCGTCCGATCATAATCGGGCGGTCGAGAAGAAATAGGTAGGGAGTCCAAATAAGAAAATGGAGATGTTTTATAGATGTTAGGAGATGATCTGAATGCAACGGTGACGACTGAGCGGTTCGGGTTCGGAGCAGTTTTCGGACACGCGCAAGAGGTCTTGAGCACTTTACAGAGAGACTCCAGTTTGGCAAGAGGGAAAAACGAAGAACAAGGTTGGTCTCGGAACGGTCAACAAAAGCAAGGGGGATGCGGCAAAAACGAGCGAATGCAAGTTTTAAAAACAATGACAGCAACAAGTGCCGATGCAATGCAAATGATGCGATGAGATGAGATGCATGACATGAACACAATGCAAAACAACAGACAAAACCCAACCACGGAAGGAAATAATAATATCGCATCTCCGGAAAAAGGCAAGAGTTGGAGTTACGAATATGGAAAGTTGCATCCGGGGCGTTACAGGAGGGCTGGGTGAATAGTAGACGGTGGAGGGGTGGTTGAACAGTAGCCGGTGGAGTAGCGCGCGGTGGAGGCTGGATGAACAGGAGCCCGTGGAGGCTGGAGGAGGTCGACGGTAGCCCGTGGAGGCTGGAGGAGGTCGACGGTAGCCCGTGGAGGATGGAGGAGGTCGACGGTGGAGATGAACAGTATCCCGTGGAGTCCCGTTTTGCGGTACGCCACACCCCTCCCGATGAACAGGACCCCTGCCGACCGTAGGAGGTCCGTTTAGCCCATTTTGCGATACGCCACACCCTCCCGATCAACAGACCCCTTTTGACCGTGGGAGGTCCGCTTCCTCCGTTTTGCGATGCGCCACACCCTCCCGATCAACAGACCCCCTTTCGACCGTAGGGAGGTCCGCTTCCTCCGTTTTGCGGTATGCCACACCCTCCCGATCAACAGGACTCCGTTCCGAACGTAGGAGGTCCGTTTCCTCCGTTGTGCAGTACGCCAGGCCTCGTTTCCATCGCCTGTTCCGTCCAAGCCCTCCCGATGAACACGACCAAGCATTCCGTTCCGACCCAGCCGGTTGGCTCCCACGCGTTCCGTTGCCTCTCGATGAACACGACGCATTCCGTTGCCTCCCTATGAACACGACGACGACGTTGTTTCTCCGTTCCGACCCAGCCATGTACACGAGCCCTGGCTGTACATACACATACGTGGCCGTATTTTCTTTCTTGCACCCTGGCCGATGTACGTACGTGTACATGCTACGTGTGCGCCTCTACTACGACACGTGCGCGCCTCTACATCGACCAGTATGTACGTACACGTTCGCGACCAGAATGACAACGTTACGTACTCTTCGACCAGGTGGGTCCCGACTGTTAGGCACTTCCTTGCGTGCGAAGATGTAGCTGGTGGGTCCCAACAGCCAGGGGGGCGAATCGTTTTTTTTGCCCGGACGCACTTCCTTGCGTGCGAAGATGTAGCTGGTGGGTCCCAGCAGTCAGGGGGGCTGCCCGGACGCACTTCCTTGCGTGCGAAGGTGAAGCTGGTGGGTCCCAGCAGTCAAGAGGGAAACGTTTTTTTCACGAAATACGGTGGCCCGTCCGGTGGGTCTCTGCTGTCAGGTGGAGGAATCATTATTTTCCGCGTAATAAGGAGGCACTTCCTTGCTGCGGCCGTGGACCCAGTTGTCAGCCTCTCCACGTACAGTCTATGTCCGATGGAAGTCGTTCCTTGACCATGTTGACCACGCCGCGCTGAGAGCACCAGGGCGGTGGACGACGGCGAGGCTAAGAAGGGGACGACGCGGAGCCGGTGAAGATGTCGCAGTGGATGCCCACGCGTTGAGGAGTATGAGGGTTCACTCGTTCGACTGCGGTGTGAGGCTGCCGTCGTTTAACGTCAAAAATACCCTACCGTCAAGGTCCTTGATGGTAGGCGGAATCCCACCGCCAAAGAGCCTGGCGATAGGCATGCCACAGGTGGGAATATTTCATAACCGTGTGAGCAGAAGGCTAGTACTAGTACTAGTACTACTTCTATTAAATAGATATACATCGATGTATGCATGCACAGTACAAACTGGACTAAGCACAGACACACATAAGGCTGCAAACGTAAAGACTAGACACGCACACTGGCAGCAGCTGAATGGTGCATGCACGCATGCGTGCTTCATGTTAGATGGATGGCCGCATGGGTGCTTCGTGTCAGAAGGATGGCCGAATGAGCAAACATATACTACTCCCTCCATTCCACAATGTAGTGTCTATAGATTTTTGTGAAAGTCAAACTTTGCCAACTTTGACCAAGTGTATAGAGAAAACTGTCTACATCTGCAATACCAAACATGTACATTCTGAAAATATAACTCACGATGTATCCAATGATGTGCATTTGGTATTCTAGATGTACCTACTTTTCTCTATAAACATGGTCAAAGTTTGTAATGTTTGACTTTTGTAAAAATCTATATGCACTACATTATGGAACGGAGGGAGTACTATACTACTACCAGCAAGGATCTGCGTCGTTGCATGTCGCGCAACCTACCGTCAAGCTCTTTGGCGGTAGGGTTGCACAGCCTACCGCCAAAAGCTTCGGCGATAGAGTATTTTTTACGTTAAACGGAGATGACGGCACAGTTAAGTCCTACCGCCAAGGCCTCTGGCGGTAGGCAGTTATATCCTACCGCCATCCAGCGGTAGGAAAAGGGTCAGATCTCGAAATATTTTCGAACCGGGGTCAGATCCGGCTAAACTTTGCACAAAGGGTCAAAACACGAAAATCGGCCTCAAGAGGGAGCGCGGTATTTAACCGCCTGTGGGCCAGACACGGCTCACGATCGAAATTCCGCCTCTGGCCCGGTATTTACACTCGTGGGACTTTTTTCGTCTTCAGTGCAAAGAGGCCGAAGGTACCTGAAACCTTCGGCTAGGTTTTATGCCTGGTATTCCCATGCCAAATTTCTTTGTAGCGCAGGCGCAGCAATTCCTTTGAAGATCAAGGTTTTCCTATGCGCGCGACAGACTTCCTCGTGAGGAGTATTGGCTGAGTTCCTTTGGAGCCGCGTTCGTGAGGGGCATCGGCTATTCTTGGAACCCCGGTCTGTTTGCGACTTGGTTGATTTGGTTTCTATCTTAGGTGGGGCTGTTTTGTTTGATGATGATTTGCAATAAAGAGCAGTCAGTTCAAACTTGAGAGGCAAGAGTTAGCTTGATCTTCAGATCAAATGTCTTGCTGCCCCGCAGATTCTTCAACATCTCAAATTGACCAATATGTTTTTTTTAAACCAAATTTACCAATATGTTTAAGTGCCATAAATATCATGAATTCAAATGCACAAACATAACAGCACATAGATGGTACTGCAGAGATCACTGTTTTACAGGTGAAACTGCTAAATGTTCCCTCGGAGTACAAACAAACAAGAGTTGAACAACAGCCAGCGAGCTCAGAAGAGTACGTTTATCAAGTATTAAATCTTCACGTCATCGCCCTCACTGCTCCCTCACTGCGATTCTGAGAAGAAATGCCAGCATCTGAACTTGACGCGCCAATCTGAAACATGAGTAGGGTTCAAATACAAGACAATACTTTCATCACAAGTCAGGGGAAGTGTAGAATTCACATTTGAGGAGAGCATAGCATCATTGTTTTCTTTTCCTCGAAAGAAAAAGGTGAATGGACTGTTTTACAATGCCGTTAATTTCAAATTCAAAGCTAAAAACAGAAAATGGGAAATGGAAATTTTGACGTTTACCAATCAACCATGCTTCATATTCTGAATGTTCCTTAACTATTCGTGTGCTAATATGTCTGCTATATAAGGGTGTAGGATGTTGAACAATTTTAAGTACCTCTCCACTATACATTACTTGACAGCAACCAAAGTAACTTTTAATTCCATGCACAGCTATGCCCAATTTATCATTATTCACTTAGTGTGCCAGCAAATGTGCAAGAATGGAAATGCAGACAATGCCATCAATTCAAAGATGGTAAAATCAATAGCTTGATAGGACCTATATTTATGCAAGTCTGAAAATAGAAGTTAAGGAATCGACACGCAAAGTATTTTGCAATGAAACCCAGTTCATAAATTTAGGGCGCCTATGTTAACCTTGACAAAAAATATTTCTTATTGATGTAAAATATGTTGACTGTGGGCTACCTACGTAACAGCGTAATGAACACAGTAACTAGACAACTTGCACAGTAAGGAAAAGGAACTAAAGTACACAAGTATGCATACATTAAAATATGGGATGGAAAATTATTGTATTAGAGGGGAAGTCATTCACTTGTATGAAAGGAGATAATACAAGTACTTCGCTTATATTTCAAAAGAAGATATAGGAGACAAGAACTAGTGAGCTATAACAGAAAGGGAAAACATGAATAAATTAGAGCAAATGTAAACCTTTACCTGATTTAATACAGCATTAACCATCATGCTAAAGATACTATGCCTTGCCTCCCTCGTAGCCTGTAGACAAGTTAACTTTATTAACCCGCAAAAAAATATAACTTTATTAATTTGACATGTCTTAAGGAACAGGTGCATATGATCTGGCTTGTAAACTTGAAACACTATTACCTTCGCGATATTATTCCAATTCTCCATACAACCGAATAAATTTTCCCTATCCTGCTTCCGTGCCACACAATTAAGCTGCCGGAGGGGCCTTGGCTACTGGAGTCTCATGCAAGAAATGTGTTGAAACAACAATAAGGGTACACTTAAACAACATTAAATATTCTACTTTTCAGATGATTGTCGACCATTCAAACTTAATATGAAAATAAAAGGTATGCTGACTTCCATTTAGATAAAGAAGTACCTGATCTAGAATGTTCGGAAATATTTGATTGATTTTCATGCCTATTTCCAGTTGAATCGTGTCATCCAATATACGCGGCAGCACACCATTGATCATTGTGCGATAGCATTGTGCATGTGCCTATCAAATAGCAATGCAGAAATTATAAATATTTCCAACAAATTCTCATTAAGCTAAATTTGAATTCAGCCTACATACAGCTCCCTCATGCTCGTCTCGATGAGTATCGGTCCATATTCTTTCATTCTCAGAGGGCTTGTGCTCCCACGCCTCCCACTTCTTCAATTCCCACACTCCCCGCTGTTTTGGCCTACGAACAATGCCAGCCTTCTTGTATACATCTAAGCGTATAAGTGACTTCACACAGATGTAGGATTGCATGTTGTCAGGCTTGTGGGGCCTGAAATCTAACAGCTTTGCCATCTTACACAATTTAGTATTGGAGTTCTCCCCAAGCAACTCAAAGGAATATAGGTTACGGTCACGACGTTGCAATATGATCTTATCCCTATGAACCAAATTTGGACCCGGAATGTAATCAGGTGAGTACTGAATATTGTACTTCTGGCTCCACCTTTGCTCCGTTTTGTTCTCAAGTGTCCAAATTTGCAGCTTACCAACAAAGCCTTCTGGGCTGAAAGGAACAGGTTTGAGCCGTTGCTATACATATCTTCCCATCAATCTCTCTAACCCAGTACCGACGAGGCCCATCACCTGCAGAGTCTTCAAGTACAGTTGCTGGCAGTTGTATCCGTGCAAAATTTTCTTCACTGAGATCAAAGGTCATAAGTCATAACTGCATGCTGCCGGTAGCTACCATGTCTTGATTAGCCAAGACATTGTTCCACCAATATTAACTGCTCCGAGTTTTTTACAGTTTAAACTTAGGGCTTCGGGTTTTAATATCTCTCATTTGTCATCACCAAGTGTGTAAACTTGAACGACTCTGAATCTGCTATTATTATGGAGAGGGTGGCCCTCGACAGAATCACCAAGGAAGTGTATAATCTTGTATTCTTTTGTCACTGGGTGAAATCCAAAGTTATACAAGAAGTAATCACCACTTAAATTCTTTACAGGTTTATCAAGATGCAGACATTCACCCGTTGCAAGGTTAGCTATCTTGAGTGTTGATGACTTTGTGTATAAGCAAAGAAGCCCGTTGCATGAACCACAAAGGGAATCACCAGGGCCAACCACTGGCACTGCACATGTCGAATGTGACCAGGTCTCATCAATCAGGATAGCATCAGCAGGATAGAGCTTTCCTGAGATAGACTCTTGTGGGAAGAATAGGAAAGCACATTGGGGCGCATCCTGGAGGTGAGAGGTGACAAACCGGGGTTCTCGGATGATTTTGTGCCATTCCTTGCAGACACCAGTGCACCTCAACAAAGTGCTCACTGGAAGCTTCAGAAATATCCGCTCAATGAGTTCTCCTGGGAGACCGTTTATAATGCGTTCCTCGTCTTTTTGCTTCTTTGATTTGGTTAAGCAATCTAGTCTCTTGAGGAAACCTAGATACCAAATTCTTCTGCGGAAACATTTAAAAACAATAGGGCAAACTGAGTAGAGATTATGATTAAAGTAATTTGCAGGAAAATAACATGAAGTTTAGGTGAAGTTTAGCAGATGTTTGTGTTTATCTTCTTAGAATTGGTAATGAAGGAAATAAGCGGCAAGCCTTACAAATATGGAGCCCTGTATGGCTATTGACTAATGACCACAAACAAATCAATATATGTATGATGCCTACAAAGTTGAAAAATCAAGCTACCTTATTACTAAAAGCATGGTGAAATACATATCAATATGCATATATGAAACACAAAGTGAGTATGACACTGCTAAAACTCACCATACAATTTTAGCCAAACGCCGCAAATGACTCTCCTCAACAATTATGTGCATCAACGCAACAACCAGACAACTTAGAAATAGTTTACATTGGGACACTGGACAAAACAAGCAGATAATGCATTTTTTGGCATTAGAAAAGACGTACGAACTCCGGAATCAAGCAGCAAAACTGCATCAGCGACAAATAGGACCGGTCATAGACAGCAATTTCTGCACCTTTTGTAAGTTTCAGTAGCTACAGTAGTATGCAAATGTCTAAACAGCTCTCTGCTATATGCTGGCACCGTGGAACACAAAATAAGGTTATGTCTGGTTGTTCGCATTACTCCAGCCTGCATCATATCTGGGATCCTGGCTGAGTTCATGCAAAGATAAGCTCAGATGTGTGTTTGGTGGCCTATATGCTTTGGGGCAGGTTGAGCAGAGATGTTGTTTGGTTGTTTCTATCTAGGAGTAAGGGTGTAAGAGAGATGATGCATTTAGCAGATGTTGTTTGGTAGGTTGCACCTAGTCAAAAAACTTCTGATCTATATGAGATGCAAGCTACGAACCAAGGTGCAAAGTGATGTATACATAACACATCATCTTTGGCATCAAATTTAAATTATCATCAGTCCTCATGAGCAAACTAGTACAAGGCCAAATCCAAATGTGCTTATCAATTCCCGTATTTTCTTTTACAAGAATTCATATCCACCAATTCTGTGCCACTAGAAATACATTATCAACAACAAATATAATCACCATTTATTAATTATTATATAGAACAACCATAACGAATCTGAGTGAGAGAAGCTAGCTAATTTTTTTTGGAGAGGAGGACGGCTACCACCTCCCAATGGCCGCGGTGGACAAGTAGAATAGTGCTGGTGAGGTCCCCTCCGGCTCCTGGATCTCAATGGCGACAAAGGAGCAGAAGGAGGCGGCGGCGGCGGCGGCCCTCCTTCAGGGCGACGGAGGTGAATCTGGGGACCGGTCGAAGGAGGAGGAGAAGGCGGCAGCGGCGAATCTTAGGCCGGACGGAGGGGATGGGAGGACCGGCGGAGGTGGGCGTGGTGCGGGCGAGAACAAATGTGGGGAACACAGGTTGGTTTGTTTTCTTTGTTTCTTTCGCTCTTTGTTTTTCGTTCATTTTTTATTTTATTTTGTTTATATTTGACATACTTTAAATATATTTATATTAGTTTAATTTGGAATTTGCATAATTTCTAAAAAAAATCATTGCGCATTAAAAATGTTCAATCTACAAAAGCGTTTCATGATTTTGGAAAAAAGAATCATACCATTAAAAAAGAAGTTTGTAACATTTAGAAAAATGTAAGTAACACATAAAAAAATGTTTCACGTGTTTTTAAAATTGTTCAAGTCAATATGGAAAATGTTAAATGTGTATTCAAAAAAAGTTCAACGTGCATTTGACAAATGTTCAACATATATTCGTAAAAATGTCCATCGTGTATTTGGATAATGTTCAACGCCCATCTGAAAAATGCTCATTGTGCATTTGACAAATGTTCGACATGTATTTGAATAAAATATTCAACATGTATTTAAAAATGTTCAGCATGTATTTAAAAAGAGTTAATGAGATACAATAACATAATAATGTCTTGTGAGTTGTTTATGATCATAATAATGTCATGTGAGTTGTTTGTGACGTTTTTGAGGACTTGGGAGAAATCTTGTTGTTAGTAACCATGTGAAATTGAATGGAGTTTAATGTTTTTGACATTATGTTGTGGTGTAATTCTCTAGCGGTGATGGGTGAACATCGACTGCACACTTCACCTATAAAGGGCGAAGAGCATTATGTGATTATTTTGTTTATGATGGATGGTTGGGATGGTAGATATTACCGGGCCTAGAGTTTATGAACTGTTGCAAGAAGAGTTAATGGGACCCTAAATTTTAATTTTATGATTAAATTTAAATTTATCTTAATTATTCTTGTTATATTTGTAGATGCGTGCGTAGATATTATAATCATAAGTGTGTATGTTGTTCAATTAAGGGCAATACATAAGTTTAGGCTCCACCAAACAACAATTATCAAGGCAATGAAAGTTAAATTAATTGCAAGGTGAAAAAACTTGGTGAAATACTCATTATCCTTGAGAATGATTTGATCCATATAACATATAAGGAACACCATCGGCTTGACCTTAAAACAATTAAGGATTAGCTTACTTGCTGCACCTTTTGCTTTTGTTACAATTTACTATTGTTACAATTAAGGATCTATCATTCAAACAAACATTCAAATAATCTTTTCCGCTTTTACAGTGATTTCGTACTAATTTTTATAGACCAATTCCTTCTAATCCTTGTTGAGTGTGACACTATTACTTATCGAAAAGATCTATAATCGAACACCTATGTCTTCAAAATGCACAACTATAGGTTCATATTACTAATCCACTTTATATATGTTTATGTTTGGGCGAAGCCAAATAAATATATTTGCAGACAACCGCAACTCCGTATCATGCATGCCACCACCGTCCCTACTCTTACGGTCTTAATGGGTGAAGGCAACAATGATTAAGGGTCTCCCCATGGACAACTTAAGACTCTTAGATCTCCGTTTATTCCCTTATCGTAGTTCGCAAAAGAGAGAGATAGCTTTTATCACCGCAATCCTACCTCATCTCCGATGACAATGATAGTAACATACTTCAAGTCCATATAGGTAAATGTTGTGAGGTCGATTTCACGCAACATCAAAAGAACAGCTAACACAAACATATAGAGAAAATAATGTACTTATTGAAGTTCGATTCATACATATACTAGTTCCTCCATATCCTCGAGAACTAGGGGGGTTTACTCAGACATAGAAACAATAAACTTCATCATGGTGTTCATGTTAATAATGAATGAACGATTTAATGTAATACAAGTATGCGCTAGGGTTTGGTTTTACGATAGAAGGGTTGATGTCGTGATACGACCCCTCGTAATAATTAAATACCAAGGTCGTTGTTGTTTTGTGTACACTGGAGCACCTGCGGCTAAGTTATGGAGACGAACAAGCACTAGTAAATGTTAAGTTCATGCATGTTGATGTGTCGACGATGTGCATAGGCAAAGAAGAGAAACTTGTTCAAGTTGAGAGTATTTTCTTCACACATCAGAAGGAAACCAAGAAAATGAATATTATAATTATTTTAGTAAGAACAACTCTAGAAAATACACTATTTTCCCCGTCCCGTACCATGAGGCCTCCAACCGAACAGATCATGTAAACTCGTTCCGTTAGCGGGCAGGAGCGCTACTGATAAGGCGCTACAGCTAAATCTTAGCAGCAGCGCGCCTGGACCCGCGTTGCTGCTAAAATGATCTAGTAGTAGCGCTTCTCCAGAGCAGCGCTGCTGGTAATTAGTAGTAGCGCTCCTCATTGCCTGCGCTACTACTATTATTTAGTACTTTATTCCTTTTTTATTTCATGTTCTATTTCATACACCTTTACACACTTTTTCATACAACAGGAATTTAGAGACTGTTTTTACATCATAATGAGTAGGTGAAACAACCGTGGACTAGTTTCAAGTGGATGGACATCCACTTGAAACTAATCCGCGGTTCTTTCACCGAATGATATAATAAATATCATATCATATCATTAACAACTTATCATCATAATACATCATTGTCATATAACACCTCCTCAAGATCATCGTTTTCATCAATGAGACATCACATAGCAAATTGGTCACTAGTCGTAGTCACAAGTACTCCTCATCATCAACTCTAATACATTGTATCACATAATAAACATATTGTACCTAATAGGACCTACTACATTCTCTTAGGACCTACTATATTCTCTAAGGTAAAATAGCAAAAAACAAGATAGCCCCTGACTCTCCATTATGGAGAATGGAGATTATCCTGTTACTTCCAAGAACCTCCTTGCGAATGTCCAAACATCTTTTCCATTCTTTGATTAGCATGTGTTCACCGTTTTTAGAAATCTGATATGCACAGGTGAGATCCGTAGGATGACCTGGCTGTATGTTCAGAACTTCAAGGCGACCATTGTAATACATCAGATGAGGCACACAATCCATCGGGATTTTCTGTTGAAAAACATAGTAATAACTTCGTAGTTAGCAATGATGTACTAGTTTTGGAAGTATGCAAAAGATGCACGGATGTCGTAATAGTAAAAAAATCTTACCAGGGTATCTCCATAGAAGTTATCGTGGTTCAACACGTGCACTAGTGGCACGTATTCACCATAATTTGGAGGAGTTCGATAATAGGTATTGTAATTCTCAAAGAAAGTACAAAATGCGATCAGATGATTTTTCTCCTTATAAGTTAATTCGGAACCACCACTGCAGTGGGTTTTGTCTACCATCTTCTGCACATTCTTTGAAGATTCAAAATAAGCTGTCAATGGAAATAAGATGTCAACTATTTTGAAATAAACAATATAAATTAGTTCATAACTATGTTTGAGAAACTCACATTGCGGTAGAATCGGAAGCGTATCAACAAGGACCCAAATGTCCATATTGTCTTGCTCGATGTCGATCACCAAGATCCATGGTGACAATCATACCCTCATAAAACCATACATTTTGCAAAGTGCTTCCCAATTTTGGCAACCAAAATGGGTTACGCTCTGAGCATTGTACAGATTTACTTCAAAATCCATATCATGATGGGTCCTTAGGTCCATTTTCTTTGTTTCAAAATTTTCATGGTCTTCAAAACCCATCCTCTCCAAGACATAGCGTCTTGCATGGCATGGGATAAGCTAGTCGAATTGTAAAAGATGAAAATTAGACGTTGAAATAGTTGAACTCATGCTTAATTACGAAAAAAAACTCTTGTCGTTGTTATGCATCGTTTCAACATCGAAGGTCTCCTCGAGCTTAATGTGAAGCGCCGATCTTCGCTCTAGCTCAACGAACCTGTCGCACATACCTCGATCGTCGTGGCACCAGCTGCACTCCCGGAGACTGTAAATGTCCGAGTACGACATTTCCTACGCTCATAATTCAAAGATTAAACTTGTACAATTAAATATATGTACTAAAAACATAGGCCTGAAAATCCGCATGACCTTTGCTAAAAAGGACATATCGAGCACCTGAAATTTGCCTCGAACGGAAATTAATCAACACTCCGCAAAACATAGGCCACTCGGAGGTGTAAACTGAACATGAACGGCCACTTGGCAACCACTATCCTATTTGAGCAACAAAAGATATACATGGATATTTGGTTGGTCTCACCTCGATGTCGGAGGGGTCGGTGACGGGACGACGGGGGGATGATGGAGGGCTCCTTGATTTCGCAAAAGCAAAACCGTATAAGTTATCACTAATACATCCCTAATAATTGCTTAAACTAAAAAATAACAACAAATATGACATGTTCAACTAGTTTATTAATTCAACTAGTTCTTACTAAATATAAACTTACTATAAATAGAATATGTGGTTCAACTAGTTATATTAATTATCTTACTAAAAAATAGTTCTTTCTAAAAGAAAGTAGTTCAACTAGTTATATTAATTATCTTACTAAAAATATATTAGTTCTATTAATTCAACTAGTTCAACTAGTTTATTAATTTACTTACTAAACTAGTTCAATTACAACTAAAATAGTTCAACTACAACTACTATTAATCATACTGCCCTAAATTTTCTTACTTCTATTTTATTCAAAACACCTACGATTTGCAAGAACAGAGACAAGGGAGGGAGGGAGGAGAGAGGAGGGGAGCGGGCGGCTGGAGGAGGAGGCGGCCGCAGGCGGAGGGAGGAGGGCACGGTGGGAGGAGGAGGGAGGAGGGCGCGGTGGGAGGAGGAGGCATGAAGGAGGAGTACCTCGGTGGCGTTGGACGATGGTGAGGTCGAGAGCAGCGCCTGTGAGGTCGAGAGCGGAGGGGTGGGGAGGCGGCGCGACGGTGAGGTCGAGAGCGGCGGCGGGCGGCAGCGGTGAGGTTGAGGGCGGCCTCGGGCGGCGGCTGTGAGGGCAGGCTCGGGCTCGGGCTGCGGCTATAGAGGAGTAGGGAGCAGGAGAGGAGGACTTAGTGAAATTTTGAGCGGGTTAAGTCAACTAGCAGAGAAGACTTTAGGAACCGCGCTATAGCTAATGTAGCTATAGCGCATTTTATCAAAAACGCCATCGCTAAGTCTAAGCTCAAGATAAAAATACATTGGCCATCAATGATCTTTTGTGTACAATCTGAATTGTCAATATGAGTCCACTCCGTAGGAACCGGAGAGGACTCATATTGCGCCACAAATTCTACACATAGAGTTCAAGAAGACCAACTGGTTGTGACAGTTTGAAGTAACATATTTAAGGTGGTAAACACTGTAACACCCGGATAAATAAGCAACAGTAATCACCTCGGTTACCGTGACTAAACTCACGTTGATTCGAACCTGGTCTAAATCAAATTCAAAACAAAAGCAAACGATAAAAGTTTTCAAAAACTAAAACTAAAATGTTCGGGGGTTGTCAAAAATAACAAAGCTAATTATGGTGGGGTGCACACATTTTTGTAAAGTGTTTTGGTATTTTAAATAAACTAAAACAGAAAAGAAGAAAATAAGAAAACAAAAAATTAAAACAAAAAGAGTGGGGGGAAGAAAACCCCATCGCCCAACCGGGCCAGTTCCCCCACCGCCCATCACACCACCCATGGGCCGCCCAACCGCCGCCCCTTATCCACTTCCCGCCGGTGGAACCCTAGCCCTCACTCCCCGATCCCTTTCTCCCCCCTCGATCTAGATCGGGCGATCCATCCTGTCACGCCCAAGACGACGCCGACGCCCCCCGCCGCCGCCCCTCTCCCCTCGCCTCGCGCCTCGATCCCCCACGCCGCCCCACGCCGAGGCCTCACCGCCGCGTGGTCGCCCCCGACCCCGCCTCACCGGATCCGCCCCGACGCCGACGGCCGCCTCCCCGACCCCCTCCTCACCGGTCGCCACCGAGCGTCCCCGAGCCCGCCGCATAGACCCCGCGTTCCCCCAGTGAGCTCTCCCCTCTCTCCCCCTAGTTCCCTCCCGAACGCCGCCGTCGCCCCGGGCCTCCCCGTCGCCGGCTCCGGCCGCCCTTCAGCCATCATGGTGCGTCGCCGCGCCTGGCCACGCCTGCCCCCACCTCCTCTCCTTTCTCCTCGCCCGGCGGCGCCCCCTCCGCCAAGACCAATTCTCCCCTCCGCCGTGGATCCTGTCGCGGCGCCCCACGGTGACTAAATGGTCACGGGCCGAGCCTGCAGTGTGGCTCGGCCACAAGAACCCTCCCCGGCCTCAGTAGCTCATTGTCGACGAAGCCCCGAGCCACCCGCCACCTCCGCCGCTGGCGGCGCCGATCCCGCCGAGCCCAGCCGTGCCACCACCACCATCGGACCCGCCGCCTCCCTCAAGACTCGAAGGCGATCACCACGCCCGCTTGGCCACCGAGCACGAGACCGGCGAGCTCGGCGCCCTCCGCCCATGGAAGCCACGGAGCTAACTCCGCCCCCCGCCGACGTGGCATGGCTCAGGGCCCGCTTTGGTATCACATCGACCGATGGGCCCAGCCCCCCGCTCTGTTGACTCGGTCGGCCGGGGTGACCGATCAACCCCCATCGCCATCGACATGGGGCCCCACCCCAAAGAACGTTTTAAAATAAAAAGAAATGAAAATGAAATTAGATAAATATAAATATGATAAATAAAAATGAATAAAAATAATTAATTAATTAATTAATTAATTAAGTAAATAATTAATTTAATTAATCCTGATTAATTAAACCTAATGACTAATTAACCTAATTAACTATTGTTAATTAAACTAAACTAGGGTTAATTAGTTAACAGAGTATGACGAACGGGACCCACATGTCAGGGTTGACCTAGTCAACCCTGTTGACTGCTGACGTCAGCATGACATCATGCTGACGTCATAAATACATTTTTTCGAATTAATTAATTAATTAATTAAATTCCAGAAATTAATAAAATCTTTAAAAAATCATATCTTTTAATCCGTAACTCGGATTAAAATATTTTCAACATGAAAGTTGCTCAGAACGACGAGACGAATCCGCATACGCAGTCCGTTCGTCCACACACCCCCTAACCTATCGAACCTGCAACTTTCCCTCCGGCTCCTCGCTCAAAACACGAAACACCGGAATACCTTCCGGATGTTTCTTAACCAAGACTTCATACCACGTTAGGGCACGCCTAGCATCGCTTGGCATGTCATGCATCGTTATGCATCTGCTTACTTGGTATTCATTGTTTCTTCCCCTCTTCTCTCCGGTAGACTACGAGACCGACGCTGCTGCTTTGCCTTGATTCGACTACGGTGTTGACGACCCTCTCTCTTGCCAGAGCAACCAGCAAGCCCCCTTGATCACCAGATATCGCCTACTCTTATCTACACTGCTTGCATTAGAGTAGTATAGCATGTTACTGTTTTCGATACTCCTATACCGCTGCATAGCCTCGTCCTTATTACTTCATTGTTACCATGCTCGCAATCCTATATGCTTAGTATAGGATGCTAGTACATTCATCTGTGGCCCTACATACTTGTCCGTCATTGCTATATTATCGGGCCGTGATCACTCGGAGTTGATCACGGGTATATACTATATACTTATACATGATACATGTGGAGACTAAAGTCGGGTCGGCCGATGGAGCACCCATGAGTGGATCTTTGAGGCGAGCTGACAGGCAGGTTGAGACCGCCTAGGAGAGAGGTGGGCCTGCCCTGCTCGGGTGATCGCGGATACTTAACACGCTTAACGAGGTCTTGGTATTTGATCTGAGTTGGCTACGAGCTTATACGCACTAACCATCTATGCGGGAGTAGTTATGGGTATCTGGCGTCGTGGTATCACCAAGCACTTTAGACGTCGGCGACGAGCGCTGCGCTGCCGGATTGGACTGAACGCTGCTAGGCTAGGTCTGCTTCGGCCGCCCTCGCAACGTGTGTGTGTGCTCGAGGCGATGGGCCCGCACCCCTGGCGCTTAGGTTTAGACCGGCGTCTTGGCCTCTCTCACAGCCTAGGTGGGGCTGCGACGTGTTGATCTTCCGCGCCGGGCATGACCCAGAAAGTGTGTCCGCCAAATGGGATCAAGCGTCTTTGGGTAAGATGGTGCACCCTGCAGGGAAGTTAATCTATTCAATAGCCGTGATCTTCGATAACAGGACGACTTGGAGTTGTACCTTGAGCTTATGACAACTAGAACCGGATACTTGATAAAACACACCCTTCCAAGTGCGATACAACGGTGGTCGCTCTCGCCGTGGATATGAGGAGGGATCGCGGGTAGGATTATTGCTATGTGATGTTACTTGGAGGACTTCAGATTGCCCCTCCTACATGTTGCAAGACAGGTGTCCGAGCGTAGTCTTCGTTAAGACTAGCTATCCCCTCTTATTCGGCATTCTGCAGCTCAGTCCATCGATATGGCCCTTTACACATATATCCATGCATATGTAGTGTAGCTCCTTGCTTGCAGTACTTTGGATGAGTACTCACGGTTGCCTTGTTCCCCTTTTCCCCTACCTCTACTCGATTGCTGCAACCAAACGATGGAGCCCAGAGCCGACGCCACCGCCGATGACGACTACTACTGGAGGTGCCTACTACTACGTGCAGCCCGGCGATTTACCACTGTGAGTAGTTAGGAGGATCCTGCGGGAGGCCTGCTCCTCTTCGATCTGTATCCCGTTTGTGCTAGCCATCTTATGGCAACTTGTTTAACTTATGTCTGCATACCGAGATATTGTTGCTTCCACGACTCGCCTATGATCGAGCACTTGTATTCGAGCCCTCGAGGCAACCGGGCTTGTATTATGATGCTTGTATGACTTATTTTATTTGTAGAGTTGTGTTGTGATATCTTCCGTGAGTCCACGATCTTGATCGCATACATTTGCGTGCATGATTAGTGTACGATTAAATCGGGGCGCCACAAACACCCTGTCATGAGCGAGGTGGGACTAAACTTGTGGGCTGATCGTAGCGATGGCGATTTTCTTAGAAGCGCTGTTGCTAACTTCTATAGCAGTAGCGCGGTTCACTATAGGGCGCCATCGCTATAACTAGCTGGGTTGCAGGTCATGGCAATTAGAGCATGGCGCGGTTTCGCGTGGGAGCGCTCTCGCTACTTTCCTTTCAGCGGTAGCGTTTTATATCAAGCGCTGCTGCTAATTAGCAGCAGCGCCTTATTTTAGAGCGCGTTGCTGGTAAGATTCTGTGTATAGGCTTTTCCCTAGTAGTGCACCTTTATAGCCACCCAGTTACGTTGTGATGTTTGGTACACCCAAAGCATTCCTACGGTATCCGGGAGTTGCACAATCTCATGGTCTAAGGAAATAATACTTGACATTAGAAAAGCTTTAGGAAACAAACTACAAGATCTTGTGCTATGCTTAGGATTGAGTCTTGTCCATCACATCATTCTCCTAATGATGTGATCCCGTTATCAATGACATCCAATGTCCATGGTCAGGAAACCATAGCCATCTATTGATCAACGAGCTAGTCAACTAGAGGCTCACTAGGGACATGCCGTGGTCTATGTATTCACACATGTATTACGGTTTCCTATTAATACAATTATAGCATGAACGATAGACAATTATCGTGAACAAGGAAATATAATAATAACCATTTTATTATTGCCTCTAGGGCATATTTCCAACAGTCTCCCCCTTGCACTAGAGTCAATCATCTAGTTCACATCACTATGTGATTGTAATGAATTCAACACCCATGGGGTTTGATCATATCTCGCTTGTGAGAGTGGTTAGAATCTTTCAGATCCATGTGTGCTTTACAAATCTCTATGTCATCTCCTAGATGCAGCTACCATGCTCTATTTGGAGCTATTCCAAATAACTGTTCTACTATACGATTCCGGTTTACTACTCAGAATAATCCGGATTAGTGTCAAAGTTTGCATCGGCATAACCCTTTACGACGAACTCTTTTACCACCTCCATAATCGAGAAAATTCCTTAGTCCACTAGTTACTAAGGATATGTTTGACCGCTGTCTTATTATCCATTCCTGGATCATTCTTGTACCCCTTGACCTACTCATGGCAAGGCACACTTCAGGTGCGGTACACAACATAGCATACTGTAGAGCCTATGTCTGAAGCATAGGGAATGACCTTCATCCATTCTCTCTCTTCTGCCGAGGTCATGTCTTGAGTCTTACTCAATACTCACACCTTATAACACAGCCAAGAACTCCTTCTTCGCCGATCTATTTTGAACTTCTTCAAAATCTTGTCACGGCATGTATTCATTTGAAAGTATTATTGAGCGTTTTTTATCTATCTTATAGATCTTGATGCTCAATGTTCAAGTAGCTTAATCCAGGTTTTCCATTGAAAAAAACTTTTCAAATAACCCTATATGCTTTCCAGAAATTCTACATCATTTCTGATCAACAACAACATATACTCATCAGAAATTCTATAGTGCTCCCACTCACTTGTTTGGAAATACAAGTTTCTCATAAACTTTGTATAAACCCAAAATCTTTGATCATCTCATCAAAGCGTATATTCTAACTCCGAGATGCTTACTCCAGTCCTTAGAAGGATTGCTGGAGCTTTGCATACTTGTTAGCATCTTTCAGGATTGACAAAAACTTCTGGTTGTATCACATACAACCTTTCCTCAAGAAAATCGTCGAGGAAACAATGTTTTGATATCCTATCTGCAAGATTTTATAAATAATGCAGTAACTGATAATATAATTCCAACAGGCTCTTAGCATCGCTACGAGTGAGAAAGTCTCATCGCAGTCAACTCCTTGAACTTGCCGGAAAACGTCTTAATGACAAGTCGAGCTTTCTTAATGGTGATACTTACCATCATTGTCCGTCTTCCTTTTAAAATCCATCTGTACCCAACAGCCTTACGTCCATCAAGTAGTTCTTCCAAAGTCTATACTTTGTTTTCATACATGGATCCTTTCTCGGATTTTTATGGCCTCGAGCCATTCGTCGGAATCCGGGCCCATCATCGCTTCTTCATAGCTCGTAGATTCATTGTTGTCTAGCAACATGACCTCCAAGACAGGAGTACGTACCACTCTGAAGTAGTACGCATCCTTGTCGACCTACAAGGTTTGGTAGTGACTTGATCCGAAGTTTCGTGATCACTATCATAAGCTTCCACTTCAATTGGTGTAGGCGCCACAGGAACAACTTCCTGTGCCCTGCTACAGATTGGTTGAAGTGATGGTTCAGTAACCTCATCAAGTCTCCACCATCCTCCCACTCAATTCTTTCAAGAGAAACTTTTCCTCGAGATAGGACCCGTTTCTAGAAACAATCACTTTTGCTTCCGAATCTGAAATATGAGGTATACCCAACTGCTTTGGGTGTCCTATGAAGATGCATTTATCCGCTTTGGGTTAGAGCTTATCAGGACAAAACTTTTCCACATAAGCTTCGCAGCCCCAAACTTTTAAGAAATGACAGCTTAGGTTTCTCTAAACCATAGTTCATACGCTGTCATCTCAACGGAATTACGTGGTGCCCTATTTGAAGTGAATGCGGTTGTCTCTAATGCCTAACCCATAAACGATAGTGGTAATTCGATAAGAGACATCATGGTATGCACCATATCCAATAGGGTGCAGCTATGATGTTCGGGCACACCATCACACTATGGTGTTCTAGGCGGTATTAGTTGTGAAACAATTTCCACAATTCTTAATTGTATACCAAACTCATAACTCAGATACTCATCTCTATGATCATATCATAGACATTTTATCCTCTTGTCACGACGATCTTTAACTTCACTCTGAAATTACTTGAACCTTTCAATAATTCAGACTTGTGTTTCATCAAGTAAATATACTCAGCATGTACTCAAATCATCTGTGAAGTAAGAGCATAATGATATTCACCGCGTGCCTCAGCACTCATTGGATTGCACACATCAAATGTATTACTTCCAACAAGTTGCTCTCTTGCCCCATCTTACTGAAAACGAGGCCTCTCAGTCATCTTGCCCATGTGGTATGATTTGCATGTCTCAAGTGATTCAAAATCAAGTGAGTTCAAACGATCCATCTGTATGGAGTTTCTTCATGCATATATACCATTAGACATGGTTCACATGTCTCAACCTTTTAAAAAACGAGTGAGTCCAAAGATCCATCAACATGGAGCTTCTTCATGCGTTTTATACCAATATGACTCAAATGGCAGTGCCACAAGTATGTGGTACTATCATTTCTATCTTATATCTTTTGGCATGAACATGTGTATCACTAAGATCGAGATTCAATAAACCATTCATTTTAGGTGCAAGACCGTTGAAGGTATTATTCAAATAAACAGAGTAACCATTATTCTCCTTAAATGAATAACCGTATTGCGATAAACATAGTCCAATCATGTCTATACTCAACGCAGACACCAAATAACGATTATTTAGGTTTAACACCAATCTCGATGGTAGAGGGAGCAGGCGATGCTTGATAACATCAACCTTGGAAACACTTCCAACACACATCGTCATCTCACCTTTAGCTAGTCTCCGTTTATTCCGTAGCTCTTTTATTTTGAGTTATAACACTTAGCAACCGAACCGGTATCTTAATACCCTGGTGCTACTAGGAGTACTAGTAAAGTACACATTTAATACAATGTATATCCAATATACTTCTGTCAACCTTGCCAGCCTTCTCATCTACCAAGTATCTTTTGGGGAACGTAGCAGAAATTCAAAATTTTCCTACGTGTCACCAAGATCTATCTATGGAGAAACCAGCAACGAGGGGAAGGAGAGTGCATCTACATACCCTTGTAGATCGCTAAGCGGAAGCGCTCATGAGAACGGGGTTGAAGGAGTCGTGCTGCCGTGATCCAAATCACGGAGATCCTAGTGCCGAACGGACGGCACCTCCGCGTTCAACACACGTACAGCCCGTGGCGCCTCCCATGCCTTGATCCAGCAAGGAGAGAGGGAGAGGTTGATGAAGACTCCATCCAGCAGCAACACAACGGCATGGTGGTGATGGAGGAGCGTGGCATCCCAGCAGGCTTCGCCAAGCACCAAGGGAGAGGAGGAGGAGGAGAGGCGGGGCTGCACCAAGAGGGAGAGAACTCATGTATGTTGGGCAGCCCAAAACCTCAAGTATATATAGGGGAAAGGGGCTGCGCCCCTTTAGGGTTTCCCACCCCAAGGGTGCGGCCAGCCCTAGATGGGACTTGGGGCGGCCAAGAGGGGAGGAGTGCCTCCCAAGTCAAGTGGAGGCCCTCCCCTTAGGGTTTCCCCCTCCCATGCGCATGGGCCTTGGGGGCTGGTGCCCCTGGCCCATTAAGGCTAGGGCGCCCCCTACAGCCCATGCTACTGTATTGGACGTGGTCGAACAATTTCGGACCTCCGGACCCTCCGAATCCTCCGAACCTTCCGAAGCTTCCTGTACAATACCGAAAAACCCGAACTTTTCCTAACCCAACAACAACTTTCCATATATAAATCTTTACCTCCGGACTATTCAGAACTCCTCGTGACGTCCCGGATCTCATCCGGACTCGAACAACATTCGTTAACCACATACAAACTTCCTTTATAACCCTAGCGCCATCGAACCTTATGTGTAGACCCTACGGGTTCGGGAGACATGTAGACATGACCGAGACATTCTCCGGTCAATAACCAACAGCGGATCTGGATACCCATGTTGGCTCCCACATGTTCCACGATGATCTCATCGGATGAACCACGATGTCAAGGACTCAATCGATCCCGTATACAATTCCCTTTGTCTAGCGGTATTGCACTTGCCCGAGATTCGATCGCCGGTATCCCGATACCTTGTTCAATCTCGTTACCGGCAAGTCTCTTTACTCGTTCCGTAACACATCATCCCGTGATCAACTCCTTGATCACATTGTGCACATTATGATGATGTCCTACCGAGTGGGCCCAGAGATACCTTTCCGTTTACACGAAGTGACAAATCCCATCCTCGATTCGTACCAACCCAATGACACTTTCGAGATACCGTAATGCACCTTTATAGCCACCCGATTCGCCAGGACGCTTGGTACACCCAAAGTATTCCTACGGTATCCGGAGTTGCACAATCTCATGGTCTAAGGAAATGATACTTGACATTAGAAAAGCTTTAGCATACTAACTACGATCTTTGTGCTAGGCTTAGGATTGGGTCTTGTCCATCACATCATTCTCCTAATGATGTGATCCCGTTATCAACGACATCCAATGTCCATGGTCAGGAAACCATAACCATCTATTGATCAACGAGCTAGTCAATAGAGGCTTACTAGGGACATGGTGTTGTCTATGTATCCACACATGTATCTGAGTTTCCTATCAATACAATTATAGCATGGATAATAAACGATTATCGTGAACAAGGAAATATAATAATAACTAATTTATTATTGCCTCTAGGGCATATTTCCAACAGTCTCCCACTTGCACTAGAGTCAATAATCTAGTTCACATCGCCATGTGATTAACATCGATAGGTCACATCGCCATGTGACCAACACCCAAAGAGTTTACTAGTGTCTGTAAACTAGTTCACATCATCATGTGATTTAGGCTCAATGAGTTCTGAGGTTTGATCATGTTTTGCTTGTGAGAGAGGTTTTAGTCAACGGGTATGAACCTTTCAGATCCGTGTGTGCTTTGCAAATTTCTAGGTCATATTATAAATGCTGCTTCCACGCCCCACTTGGAGCTATTCCAAATGGTTGTTCCACTATCACGATCCTGTTTGCTACTTAGAGTCATTCGGATAGGTGTTAAAGCTTGCATCGACGTAACCCTTTACGCCAACTCTTTATCACCTCCATAATCGAGAAACATGTCCTTATTTACTCCAAGGACAATTTTGACCGCTGTCCAATGATCCATTCCTAGATCATTCTTGTACCCTTGACCGACTCATGGCAAGGCACACTTCGAAGCGGTACACATCATAGCATACTATAGAGCCTATGTCTCAAGCATAGGGGCGACCTTCGCCCTTTCTCTCTTTTCTGCCGTGGTCGAGCTTTTAACTCTTAACTTCATACCTTACAACTCAGGCAAGAACTCCTTCTTTGATCGATCCATCTTGAACACTTTCAAGATTATGTCAAGGTATGTGCTCATTTGAAAGTATTATTAAACATTTTGATCTATCTTATAGATCTTGATGCTTATTGTTCAAGTAGCCTAATCCAGGTTTTCTATTGAAAATCATCTTTCAAATAACCCTATATGCTTTCCAGAATTCTACATCATTTCGATCATCAATATGTCAACAACATATACTCATCGAAATTCTATAGTGCTCCCACTCACTTCTTTGGAAATACAAGTTTCTCATAAACTTTGTATAAACCCAAAATCTTTGATCATCTCATCAAAGTGCACATTCCAACTCCGAGATGCTTACTCCAGTCCTTAGAAAGGATCGCTGGAGCCAGATACCTTTTAGCATCCTTAGGATCGACAAAACTTTCTGATTGTATCACATACAACCTTTCCTTACGAAACTGGTAAGGAAACTCATTTTGACATCCATCCGCCAGATTTCATAAATGCAGCTTATGCTAACATGATTCCGACGGACTTAAGCATCGCTACGGATGAGAAAACTCATCGTAGTCAACTCCTTGAACTTGTGAAAACTCTTCGCCACAAGTCGAGTTTTATAGATGGTGACATTACCATCCACGTCCGTCTTCTTCTTAAAGATCCATTTATCTCAATGGCTTGCCGATCAACGGGCAAGTCTACCAAAGTCCATGCTTTGTTCTGATACATGGATCCTATCTCGGATTTCATGGCTTCTAACCATTTGTCGGAATATGGGCCCACCATCGCTTCTCCATAGCTCGTAGGTTCATTGTTGTCTAGCAACATGACCTTCAAGACAGGATTACCGTACCACTCTGAAGCAGTACGCGTCCTTGTCGTCCTACGAGGTTCGGTTACTTGATCCGAAACTTCATGATTACTATCATAAGCTTCTACTTCAATTGGTGTAGGTGCCACGGGAACAACTTCCTGTGCCCTGATACACACTAGTTGAAGTGACGGTTCAATAACCTCATCAAGTCTCCACCATCCTCCCACTCAACTTTTCGAGACAGACATTTCCTTGAGAAAGGACCCGATTCAAGAAACAATCCCTATTGCTTTCGGATCTGAATTAGGAGGTATACCCAACTGTTTTGGGTGTCCTATGAAGATGTATTTTATCCGCTTTGGGTTCGAGCTTATCAACCTGAAACTTTTTCACATAAGCGTCATAGCCCCAAACTTTTAAGAAATGACAGCTTAGGTTTCTCTATACCATAGTTCATACGGTGTCATCTCAACGGAATTACGTGGTGCCCTACTTAAAGTGAATGTGGTTGTCTCTAATGCCTAACCCATGAACGATAGTGGAAATTGATAAGAGACATCATGGTACGCACCATATCCAATAAGGTGCAACTATGATGTTCGGACACACCATCACACTATGGTGTTCCAGCGGTATTAATTGTGAAACAATTTGCACAATGTCTTAATTGTGTGCCAAAACTCAGAACTCAGATATTCATCTCTATGATCATATCATAGACATTCTATCCTCTTGTCACGAAGATCTTAAACTTCACTCTGAAATTACTTGAACCATTCAATAATTCAGACTTGTGTTTCATCAAGTAAATATACTCAACATCTACTCGAATCATCTGTGAAGTAAGAACATAACGATATTCATCAGATGCCTCAAAGACTTATTGGACTGCACACATCAAAATGTGTTACTTCCAACAAGTTGCTATCTAGTTCCATCTTATCAAACCGAGGCTTTTCACTCATCTTGTCCATGTGGTATGATTTGCATATCTCAAGTGATTCAAAATCAAGTGAGTCTAAACGATCCATCTGCATGGAGTTTCTTCATGCGATGCACCAATAGACATGGTTCGCATGTCTCAAACTTTTCAAAACGAGTGAGTCCAAAGATCCATCAACATGGAGCTTCTTCATGCTTTTACACCAATATGACTTATATGGCGATTACCACAAGTAAGTGGTACTATCATTACTATCTTATACTTTTGGCATGAAAATGTGTATTACTACGATCGAGATTCAATAAACCATTTATTTAGGTGCAAGTCCATTGAAGGTATTATTCAAATAAACAGAGTAACCATTATTCTCCTTAGATGAATAACCGTATTGCGATAGACATAACCAATCATGTCTATGCTCAACGCAAACACCAAATAACAATTTTAGGCTTAACTCCAATCTCGATGGTAGAGGGAGCGTGCGATGCTTGATCACATCAAAATTGGAAACACTTCCAACACATATCGTCGGCTCACCTTTAGCTAGTCTCTGTTTATTCCGTAGCTTTTATTTCGAGTTACTAACACTTAGCAACCGAACCGGTATCTAATACCCTGGTGCTACTAGGAGTACTAGTAAAGTACACATTAACATAATGTATATCAAATATACTTCTATCGACCTTGCCAGCCTTCTCATCTACCAAGTATCTAGGGTGGTTCCGCTCCAGTGGTTGTTCCCCTTATTACAGAAGCACTTAGTCTCGGTTTGGGTTCAACCTTGGGTTTCTTCACCGGAGCAGAACTGATTTGCCGCTTCATGAAGTGTCCTTCTTGCCCTTGCCCTTCTTGAAACTAGTGGTTTCACCAACCATCAACAATTGATGCTCCTTCTGATTTCTACATTCGCGGTGTTGAACATTGCGAATGGCTCAAGGATCATCATATCTATCCCTGATATGTTATAGTTCATCACGAAGCTTCTAGCAGCTTGGTGGCAATGACTTTGGAGAAACATCACTATCTTATCTGGAAGATCAACTCCCACTCGATTCAAGTGATTGTTGTACTCGGACAATCTGAGCACAAGCTCAATGATTGAGCTTTTCTCCCTTAGTTTGCAGGCTAAGAAAATCGTCGGAGGTCTTATACCTCTTGACGTGGGCACGAGCTTGAAATCCCAATTTCAGCCCTCGAAACATCTCATATGTTCCGCGATATTTCGAAAAACGTCTTTGGTGCCTCAACTCTAAACCGTTTAACTGAACTATCACGTAGTTATCAAAACGTGTATGTCCGATGTTCGTAACATCCACAAACGACGTTTGGGGTTCAACACACTGAGCGGTGCATTAAGGACATAAGTTTTCTACTATCCGCATAATCGCTACTTTCAACTTTATTTTATCTAGGAACATATCTAAACAGTGGAACTAAAGCACGAGCTTACGACATAATTTGCAAAAGGTCTTTTGACTATGTTCAAGATAATTAAGTTCATCTTATGAACTCCCACTCAGATAGACATCCCTCTGGTCATCTAAGTGATTACATGATCCGAGTCAACTAGGCCGTGTCCGATCATCACGTGAGACGGACTAGTCATCATCGGTGAACATCTTCATGTTGATTGTATCTACTATACGACTCATGCTCGACCTTTCGGTCTCCGTGTTCCGAGGCCATGTCTGCACATGCTAGGCTCGTCAAGTTAACCCCAAGTGTTTTTGCTGTGTAAATCTGTCTTACACCCGTTGTATGTGAACGTAAGAATACATCACACCCGATCATCACGTGGTGCTTAGAAGCGACGAACTGTAGCAACGGTGCACAGTCAGGGGAGAACACTTCTTGAAATTTGTGTAAGGGATCATCTTATTTACTACCGTCGTTCTAAGTAAACAAGATGCATAAACATAATAAACATCACATGCAATTATATAGTGACATGATATGGCCAATATCATTTTGCTCCTTTGATCTCCATCTTGGGGCTCCATGATCATCATCGTCACCGCATGACACCATGATCTCCATCATCATGATCTCCATCATCGTGTCTTCATGAAGTTGTCTCGCCAACTATTACTTCTACTACTATGGCTACCGTTAGCAATAAAGTAAAGTAATTACATGGCGTTGTTCAATGACACGCAGGTCATACAATAAATAAAGACAACTCCTATGGCTCCTGCCGTTGTCATACTCATCGACATGCAAGTCGTGAATCCTATTACAAGAACATGATCAATCTCATACATCACATATCATTCATCACATTCTTCTTGGCCATATCACATCACATAGCATACCCTGCAAAAACAAGTTAGACGTCCTCTAATTGTTGTTTGCATGTTTTATGTGGCTGCTATTGGTTTCTAGCAAGAACGTTTCTTACCTACGCAAAACCACAACGTGATATGCCAATTGCTATTTACCCTTCATAAGGACCCTTTTCATCGAATCCGCTCCGACTAAAGTGGAGAGACCGGCACCGCTAGCCACCTTATGCACCAAGTGCATGTCGATTCGGTGGAACTGCCTCACGTGAAGAGCGTGTAAGGTCGGTCCGGCCGCTTCATCCCACAATACCGTCGAAACAAGATTGGACTAGTAACGGTAAGCATATTGAACAACATCAACGCCCACAACTACTTTGTGTTCTACTCGTGCAAAGAATCTACGCAATAGACCTAGCTCATGATGCCACTTTTGGGGAACGTAGCAGAAATTCAAAATTTTCCTACGTGTCACCAAGATCTATCTATGGAGAAACCAGCAACGAGGGGAAGGAGAGTGCATCTACATACCCTTGTAGATCGCTAAGCGGAAGCGTTCATGAGAACGGGGTTGAAGGAGTCGTACTCGTCGTGATCCAAATCACCGGAGATCCTAGTGCCGAACGGACGGCACCTCCGCGTTCAACACACGTACAGCCGGTGACGCCTCCCATGCCTTGATCCAGCAAGGAGAGAGGAGAGGTTGATGAAGACTCCATCCAGCAGCAACACAACGGCATGGTGGTGATGGAGGAGCGTGGCAATCCCGCAGGGCTTCGCCAAGCACCAAGGGAGAGGAGGAGGAGGAGAGGCAGGGTTGCACCAAGAGGGAGAGAACTCATGTATGTTGGGCAGCCCA
The DNA here is from genome assembly GCA_021605205.1 of Aegilops longissima. NCBI lineage: Eukaryota > Viridiplantae > Streptophyta > Magnoliopsida > Poales > Poaceae > Aegilops > Aegilops longissima. The sequence goes on from CM038678.1 coordinate 697,496,563, forward strand.
AAACCTCAAGTATATATAGGGGGAAAGGGGGGCTGCGCCCCCTTTAGGGTTTCCCACCCCAAGGGTGCGGCCAGCCCTAGATGGGACTTGGGGGCGGCCAAGAGGGGAGGAGTGCCTCCCAAGTCAAGTGGAGGCCCTCCCCTTAGGGTTTCCCCTCCCATGCGCATGGGCCTTGGGGGCTGGTGCCCCTGGCCCATTAAGGCTAGGGCGCCTCACAGCCCATGCTACTGTATTGGACGTGGTCGAACAATTTCCGGACCTCCGACCCTCCGAATCCTCCGAACCTTCCGAAGCTTCCGGTACAATACCGAAAAACCCGAACTTTTCCTAACCCGAACAACAACTTTCCATATATAAATCTTTACCTCCGGACTATTTCGAACTCCTCGTGACGTCCGGATCTCATCCGGACTCAACAACATTCGTTAACCACATACAAACTTCCTTTATAACCCTAGCGCCATCGAACCTTAAGTGTGTAGACCCTACGGGTTCGGGAGACATGTAGACATGATCGAGACGTTCTCCGGTCAATAACCAACAGCGGATCTGGATACCCATGTTGGCTCCCACATGTTCCACGATGATCTCATCGGATGAACCACGATGTCAAGGACTCAATCAATCCCGTATTCAATTCCCTTTGTCTAGCGGTATTGTACTTGCCCGAGATTCGATCGTCGGTATCCCGATACCTTGTTCAATCTCGCTACCGGCAAGTCTCTTTACTCGCCCGTAACACATCATCCCGTGATCAACTCCTTGATCACATTGTGCACATTATGATGATGTCCTACCGAGTGGGCCCAGAGATACCTCTCCGCTTACACGGAGTGACAAATCCCAATCTTGATTCGTACCAACCCAATGCAGACACTTTCGAGATACCGTAATGCACCTTTATAGCCACCCGCCACGCCAGTGACGCTTTGGTACACCCAAAGTATTCCTACGGTATCCGGAGTTGCACAATCTCATGGTCTAAGGAAATGATACTTGACATTAGAAAAGCTTTAGCATACTAACTACGATCTTTATGCTAGGCTTAGGATTGTCTTGTCCATCACATCATTCTCCTAATGATGTGATCCCGTTATCAACGACATCCAATGTCCATGGTCAGGAAACCATAACCATCTATTGATCAACGAGCTAGTCAATAGAGGCTTACTAGGGACATGGTGTTGTCTATGTATCCACACATGTATCTGAGTTTCCTATCAATACAATTATAGCATGGATAATAAACGATTATCGTGAACAAGGAAATATAATAATAACTAATTTATTATTGCCTCTAGGGCATATTTCCAACAGTATCTAGGGTAGTTCTGCTTCAGTGACCGTTCCCTCATTACAGAAGCACTTAGTCTCGGGTTTGGGTTCAACCTTGGGTTTCTTCACTAGAGCAACAACTGATTCGCCATTTCATGAAGTATCCCTTCTTGCCCTTGCCCTTCTTGAAACTAGTGGTTTTACCAACCATCAACAATTGATGCTCCTATTTGATTTCTACTTTCGCGGTGTCAAACATCGCGAATTGCTCAAGGATCATCATGTCTATCCCTGATATATTATAGTTCATCACGAAGCTCTAATAGCTTGGTGGCAGTGACTATGGAGAACCATCACTATCTTATCTGGAAGATTAGCTCCCACTCGATTCAAGTGATTGTAGTACTCAGACAATCTGAGCACATGCTCAATGATTGAGATTTTCTCCCTTAGTTTGCAGGCTTAAGAAACTCGTCAGAGGTCTCATACCTCTTGACGTGGGCACGAGCCTGAAATCCCAATTTCAGCCCTTTGGAACATCTCATATGTTCTGCAACGTTTCAAAAATGTCTTTGGTGCCTCAATTCTAAACCGTTTAACATTACGCACTGAACTATCATGTAGTCATCAAAACGTGTATGTCAGATGTTCGCAACATCCACAAACGACGCTCGAGGTTCAGCACACCGAGCGGCGCATTAAGGACGTAAGCCTTCTGTGCAGCAATGAGGACAATCCTCAGTATACGGACCCGATCCGCATAATTGCTACTGTCAACTTTCAACTAAATTTTCTCTAGGAACATATCTTAAAATAGTAGAACTAAAGCTTAGGCTACGACATAATTTGCAAAGACCTTTTGACTATGTTCATGATAATTAAGTTCATCTGATTATTTAATGAACTCCCACTTAGATAGACATCCCTCTAGTCATCTAAGTGATACATGATCCGAGTCAACTAGGCCGTGTCCGATCATCACGTGAGACGGATTAGTCATCATCGGTGAACATCTTCATGTTGATCGTATCTTCTATACGACTCATGTTTGACCTTTCGGTCTCTTGTGTTCCGAGGCCATGTCTGTACATGCTAGGCTCGTCAAATCAACCTAAGTGTTTTGCATGTGTAAATCTGGCTTACACCCGTTGTATGTGAACGTTAGAATCTATCACACCCAATCATCACGTGGTGCTTCGATACAACGAACTTTCGCAACGGCGCATAGTTAGGGGGAACACTTTCTTGAAATTATTATGAGGGGTCATCTTATTTACTACCGTCGTTCTCCGCAAATAAGACGCAAAAATAAGATAAACATCACATGCAATCAAATAGTGACATGATATTTCCAATATCAATTTGCTCCTTTTGATCTCCATCTTCGGGGCGCCATGATCATCATCGTCACCGGCATGACACCATGATCTCCATCATCATGATCTCCATCATCATGGCTCCATGAAGTTGTCTCGCCAACTATTACTTCTAGTACTATGGCTAACGGTTTAGCAATGAAGTAAAGTAATTACATGGCGTTATTCAGTGACACACAGGTCATACAATAAATAAAGACAACTCCTACGGCTCCTGCCGGTTGTCATACTCATCGGCATGCAAGTCGTGATTCCTATTACAAGAATATGATCAATCTCATACATCACATATATTTCATTCATCACATCCTTCTTGGCCATATCACATCACACGGCATATGCTGCAAAAACAAGTTAGACGTCCTCTAATTGTTGTTGCAAGTTTTTACGTGGCTGCTATAGGTTTCTAGCAAGAACGTTTCTTACCTACGCCAAAACCACAACGTGATATGCCAATTGCTATTTACCCTTCATAAGGACCCTTTTCATCGAATCCGATCCGACTAAAGTGGGAGAGACTGACACCCGCTAGCCACCTTATGCAACAAGTGCATGTCAGTCGGTGGAGCCTGTCTCACGTAAGTGTACGTGTAAGGTCGGTCCGGGCCGCTTCATCCCACAATACCGTCGAAACAAGATAGTACTAGTAACGGTAAGCATATTGAACAAAATCAACGCCCACAACAACTTGTGTTCTACTCGTGCATAGAATCTACGCGATAGACCTAGCTCTGATACCACTGTTGGGGAACATAGTAATAATTCAAAATTTTCCTACGTGTCACCAAGATCAATCTAGGAGATACTAGCAACGAGAGAGAGGGAGTGCATCTTTATACCTTGAAGATCGCTAAGCGGAAGCGTTACAAGAACGTAGTTGATGGAGTCGTACTCGCGGAGATTCAAATCGCGAAAGATCCGATCTAGCGCCGAACGGACGGCGCCTCCGTGTTCAACACACGTACAGCCCGGGGATGTCTCCTCCTTCTTGATCCAACAAGGGGAGAGGAGAAGTTGAGGGAAAACTCCAGCAGCATGACGGCGTGGTGGCAATGGAGCTTGTGGTTCTCCGGCAGGGCTTCGCCAAGCACTACGGAGGAAGATGAGATGTATGAGGAGGGAGGGGCTGCGCCAAAGGAAGGGTGTCTGGCAGCCCTCCCACCCCCCACTATTTATAGTGGGAAGGGAGGAGGGGGAGGCGCCCTAGGGTTCCCTAGGGGAGGGGCGGCGGCCACGGGGGAAACCCTAGATGGGTTTGGGCACCCCCACCCCCTAGGAAACTTGCCCCCCAAGCCGGGAGGGGCGGCTGCCCTAGGGATGGCGACCCCACCTCTCCTGGTTACGTGAGATGGGGTGGGAGGGGCGCTCAGCCCCTTAGTGGGCTGATGTGCCTCTCCCTTGGCCCATAAGGCCCCCAAACGCTTGCCGGGCCTCCAAACCGCTTTGACACGCTGGTCATCACCGGTACCCCGGAACAATTCCGACTCCAATACCCTTTGTCCAATATACCGATCTTCACCTCCGGACCATTCCGGAGCTCCTCGTCATGTCCGGATCTCATCCGGACTCAACAACCTTCGTAACCACATACTATTTCCCATAACAACTCTAGCGCCACCGAACCTTATGTGTAGACCCTACGGGTTCGGGAACCATGCGAACATGATCGAGACGTTCTCCGCCAATAACCAACAACGGGATCTGGATACCCGTGTTGGCTCCCACATGTTCCACGATGATCTCATCGGATGAACCACGATTTCAAGGATTCAAGCAATCCCGTATGCAAATCCCATTGTCAATCGGTATGTTACTTGCCCGAGATTCGATCGTCGGTATCCCAATACCTCGTTCAATCTCGTTACTGGCAATTCACTTTACCCGTTCCATAATGCATGATCCCGTCACTAACTACTTAGTCACATTGAGCTCATTATGATGACGATTACCGAGTGGGCCCGAGATACCTCTCCATCATACGGAGTGACAAATCCCATCCTCGATTCGTACAACCCAATGCATACACTTTCGGAGATACCGTAGTGCACCTTTATAGCCACCCGATTCGTTGTGACGCTTGGTACACCGAAAGCATTCCTACGGTATCCGGAGTTGCATAATCTCATGGTCTAAGGAAATGATACTTGACATTAGAAAAGCTTTAGCAAACGAACTACACGATCTTGTGCTATGCTTAGGATTGGGTCTTGTCCATCACATCATTCTCCTAATGGTGTGATCCCGTTATCAATGACATCCAATGTCCATGGTCAGGAAACCATAACCATCTATTGATCAACGAGCTAGTCAACTAGAGGCTCACTAGGGACATGTTGTGGTGTATGTATTCACACATGTATTACGGTTTCCTATTAATACAATTATAGCATGAACAATAGACAATTAGCGTGAACAAGGAAATATAATAATAACCATTTTATTATTGCCTCTAGGGCATATTTCCAACAGTAACATAATGTATGGGCAAGTGATTGGTGACCGCAGCTAAATTTCGGAAGAACAAAGAAGACACTAATTAGTAGGCAGTGGAGCATGCATATTACAGAGATTATATTTTCCTTGCAGCAGATAGCAACGATCACAATATGCACTTAAACAAAGCAAGGGGTACCTGCAGGCCACATCTACGATGCATGGATGGGCAGATCTTCAATTCAACCAGAGAGAGGCATGTATATGAGTCCCATCTTCTTCCTTCTTCCCAACAGATTTAGAGGACTGCAACGCTGCCATTGGGATCCAACTCCCCCTGCAAATGAATAGATAGACATATCTTATCGAATCTGGAGCAGATGAACTGGTAAATCCGAGAGAGAGAGAGAGACCGAAAAAACGGGGGAAGTGGAGATGGCACCCACCGCAGATCGGAGGCGACTCAGCTTGGGTTGTCTTCTTCCCGGAGATGCACGAAAGCTAGGAGGACGGTCTGAAGCTTCTCCGAGATGGCAACGCCTCGAGCAGAGTCGTTAGCGAATCGCAGCCGACGGTCTTCCGGTGACGCCCACACGCACTTGAGGCGAGGCGAGCACCGCAACTCCAGATCCTGCACACTGAGGCGGACGCACTCGAGCGTGAGCAAAGCGGACGCCTGACTCCTCATAGGTTTCTAGGGCGCTGGTGGTTGGAACATGAAGCAAACACACACAGGGTCGGCGAGGGCGAACCAGTCGACGCAGATCCTCTGGTGCTCCTTGAGCAGCCCACGGCAGCGCGGACGCGCCGCGCAATCTCCATCCACGGTCTCCCTCCTCGCGTGCCGTCCGGCGGCAGATCGCGCTGCGCAATCTCCATCCACGGTCTCCCTCCTCGCGTCGTCGGCGGTGGCTAACGCGAGCACCGGAGTGCCAGCCTGGATCCGCTGGCCCTCCTCCTCCTCCTGCCGAATCGCCCGAGGCGAGAGGCGTCCTACACTACCGACGGCGCCTGATGGGAGAGCAGCGACGGCGGGTAGAGGGAAAGCACCTGAAGAACCGGACTCCAATCGAGAGGAGGAGCGTCGGCGACGAGATCCAGAGGAAAGGAGAGAGGGGAGAAGAAGAAGGGGACGAATGAGCACGAAAGGGCAAGGCGCTGCCCCTCGCCACCCCATAGCCGCACGGGGTGAACCACCGCATGACACGCACGAGGCCTGGACGTGATATTACCGACGTACCCTCAGTGGGGGCAGGATTTTACGTTCGGTGGCACGAGATCTTTACCGCCGGCAGCGCCGACGGGCGACGGGCCATATCAAGCCACGGTCACGACAACGCGCCCACCCGCGAGCGGACCCACACGCCAGCGATGCAAACCAAAAAAAGGAGTAAAAGGCAGCGTACTGATGCAGTAACTATTCATTCCAGCAGTGTTCATCTTAGATCCAACGGCCCAGCTTCCTCCAGATCTTGATCCGACGCCCAGAATCACATCAAGCAAACCGATCCGAAGGCCGAGAGCTGCTAAACTCTGAGAGCGCCCGAGAGTCACTGGAATCCTTACTTCTCGATGTGCTTAGATATGGTGCTAAGTATATTAAATACCTTAGCAACTCAAGTCCCCAATGCAAAGGTGCTAAGGCCCCTCCCAATGCTCCACCTTGTACAGGTGCTAAGCCTTCCACGTAGGCAAAAACGCCGCAGGGCCTGGCCAGCGGTGGGAAGTAGGGGGCGGTGAGGCCTTCGCGGCAGCACAGCCGGCCACGGGAGGCAGGAGCAAAGCGGCACGACCGGCGCTGCTTTGGGCGGCTGGAGCAAGAAGACCAGAGGTTGAAGAAGCACTACGGCCGTTGGATGGACATCATACGGTCACTGGAGCTAGAATCGTTCATATTGACTAAGTTGACAAAGCCCTCCGTCCCCGTCAACTTAGTAGGCCCACAAGTCAGCCACCCACCAAGGTGGGTCCCAGCTAGCAGGGGGAGTATTCATTTTTTGTGTGCGTAATAAAGACGCACTTCAGGTGGGTCCGAGCTGACAGCGGGGGGAATGTTTCTTTTGCAAAATACGGTGGCCCGTCCAGTGGGTCCCAACAGTCAGGGGGGAAACATTTTTTCGTGAAATAAGGTGGCCCGTCCGGTGGGTCCCTGCTGTCAGGTGGAGGAATAATTATTTTGCGCGTAATAAGGAGGCACTTCCTTGCGGCCGCCGTGGACCCAGCTGTCAGCCTCTCCATGTACAGTACTCTTCCGATGGAAGTCGCTCGTTGACCACGCCGCGCCGAGAGCAACAGGGCGGTGGACGAAGGCGGCGCCTAGGAAGGGGACGACGCGGAGCCGGGGAAGACGCATCAGTGGAAGCCCGCGCGGAGTGGAGTACGAGGGTTCACTGGTTCGGCTGCGGTGTGAGGCTGCCGTCGCCGCAGAATATCAGGGGGTGTGGGTGAGTGGAGGGATGGCCTGGCCAGCGGTGAGAGTAGTATGGGGGCGGTGAGGCCTCTGCGGCAGCACAGCCGGCCACGGGAGGCAGGAGCAGGCGGCACGACCGGCGCTGCTTTGGGCGGCTGGACCAAGAAGACGAGAAGTTGAAGAAGCACTACGGCCGTTGGGTGGACATCGTACGGTCACTGAAGCTAGAATCGTTTATATTGACTAAGTTGAAAAGCCCTTGGTACGCTCCAACTTAGTAGGCCCACAGTCAGCCTCGAAACGGTGCGCCCAGATGTCAAGGGAGGAATCATTTTTTGGGCGGCCGAAGCTAAGAATATCTGAGATTGAAGAAGAAGCACGACATCCGTTGGATAGACATCCAACGGCCACTGCTGCTAGAACCGTGTGTTGACTATAATAAGTTGACAAAGCCTTGCATACGCGTCAACTTGTTTTCTTTGGGACGCGTCAATTAATAGGCCCACAAGTGTGTGACAGAGAACTTATAGCCCATTTGCGTTTTGTAAAAATGTACAGCCCATTTTTGAATTCTAATGGAATTTACAACAGCCTATTTACAGTTTGTTAAAAGTACAGCCCATTTTCTAGCTAGGACAATGATTAATAATTTCAACCAACCATTGAAGACAGAATTCAATAAAATTTCCCACATTTTGATGGGATCCGAAATATTTTATCCCGAAATTTCTAGTCAGATTAAATATAAATTTGTATTACGTAAAAATCCAACTAAACATTATTGCACAAGAACAATGAAAATTTAAGATTTTCAAAATCCATAAATAATATTTTATAAACTAATTTCGTGTTTGGTGCATTTTTTTATAGTTACTGCCCAGTTTTTATAATTACATCCCATTTATTATTTTTAAAGCCCATTTTCCTATTAAGCCTAATGCATCCCTCCTAGGAAAGATTTGCAGCCCAGCGGGCCGGAGAATAACAAGTTGACCTTGCCTGGGTATTCCTCAAAAAGACGTATAGCTGGGCTAGCCATTTTCATCTTGAAAAAATTAGTATCTAGGCTGGATATCTGGCCTGGGCTAGACGGGCCACAGCCCGCCCAGTTAATACCCTGCTCTCCTCCGAACAACAACGAAATCATCGCCAAGAAAAACTCTGCAGTGCTCACGCCTAAAAAACACAAATACTGCTCGAGCTGCTTGGTCCCAGCTGTCGGCCGCACCTTGTGCAATTCTCTCGTTTATATTGACTACATAGGTTGACAATAGTGTGGGACCGTAATGTCAGGAAACCAGGAGAAAGAAAAAAAAATTATAGTTGTACATAATAAGGAGGCACTTGCGTACGTATGGCTATGGCCCTAGTGGGTCCCTAGTGTCATCCAGTCAAAATAAAGTCATCTCCTGAATCCTCATGTTCGTTGACCATGTTAAAAATGCTCGGCGCCACGGCGAGCGCAAAAACTCGAAGGACAACGGAGAGGGCCTCACGGGCCCTACGGAGGTCTGATACATCGCCCGCTGCTCATTCAGGAAGCCATGATCATCGGACACCTATGAGCACCTTCGAGAAACTGAGACGGCATGAAACGGTAAGGCCGCGCTTGGGAGCTCTGGTTTATTTCAAACTTGTATTAACATACAAGTGTAATTTACTCGTCATCGAAAACAACACATAAAATACAGGCGTAATGAAACCGAGGGCCCGAGGTCTGTAAGTAAAACCGGCGGGTTACGCATGTAATTTGAGAGACCAGCGTATATTTTACGAGCACTGCTATATGGACGACATTACCAGATGATACATGCACGACGTGCGTATCATGCCATCCATGGGCAAGGCTGAAACAACAGCTAACGGCTGGATTAGCAATCGTCTGAGTGTCGTTCAACGTTTTTATCGTGTGTGAAGTACTTCCGGTATTTTACTAGTCGAAATCGACCAACCAAGCGCCTTCGCCCGAGACCATCTGCTTTAATTTACAAGCGTCAGTTTTACAAGCGGTTTTGGTTGGAAAACAACGATCCAATCACGACCTAATATCATGAGTTGGTCGGAAGATCATATGATTTCACGTCTAACCTACCCGACTTGTCGTATAGGCTATGAATGAAACATCAGACGATGAACTTCTTAAGCACGGAAACGACAGAAGAGGATGATCTTGTTAACAAGCAAATCACTGGCATTAGATTGACATGCAAAACAATACGAAGCATTATTCTCAGGAGGCACGATGAACAGCTCGTGATGCCGCATGCCACAACATTCCAAGCTCAACTTTGCAATCAAACACAAGGCCTGGCATTAAATAGAAAATATTCAGAACAAACTCTTAACACAGGAATATCTCAGCAGAGTAGCTATTTACTTCTAAACTGAACACAGGAATAGGAAAAAACACTCGACGCTGCTCACAGCAAGGGCGTCCCAATTAAAAATATCAAATGCATGTCTTCTGGCTAACATCAATGAGCAAATTTTGACAAGGTTTTCCAATTCCAATATATTAAACTAACGTCTTGTTGCTAACATCAATGATTAAACTTTGACAAGCTTTTCCCATTCAAAATATGTAATGCCTATGATCGTGGAGTCCTGTCACTTCTTTCTAACATCAATGATTAAACTTTGACAAGCTTTTCCCATTCAAAATATGTAATGCCTATGATCGTGGAGTCTTGTCGCTTCTTGTACTTGTTTGGGCACTTTTTGCCCAGGGCACTCCACGTGTTGTTAAATTGCCAATGGTCTCTGCAGACTAGTCATGTCATCGGTGTCCAATATTTATGGCACCGGCTGAAGCAATGGAGGGATTCGGTGCCAAACTAAGAAAAGGTGAAATTGGCACCTCTTTTGGCCTACATAGTGGAAGGCCTAATACTCTGTAAAGCTTCTCGGTCATTCCTTCTGTAATGTAGCGCAAACAGTGACTGCTTCTTTCTGCAAAGTGGAACGACCAACTGGACCCAGTAATGCAGCGGTTTGCCTTGGACACATTGGCTCCTTTTGTGCAGCTGAACTAAAATCGAAGTCGGAATAAAACCGCGCTTTAATTGTGATATCCCTGTAAGCGACAAAAGGTATAAGGGAAACAATTACTGAGAAATAACGGTTGATGACTTGTACTCCCAGAAGAAAAACATCTACTGATCTACCTTATCTTAATGGGAAACAAAGCAGGAGAGTAGCAATTCTCAATCAGTGTGATTCATTCATATTAACTGAGACATTATCTTAACAATGCCTTGTTTCAACATGTATAAAGAACGAAAAAGCAGAAAAGTATCATTCCTAAAACAATGCGACTGATTCATTTTAACAGAGACATTATCTTAACAATACCTTGGTTAAACATGTAGAAAGAACTACAAAGCAGGATAGTACCATTCCTAACAAGTGTTGCAGTTTTGAACTAAGATTCAGTAGTTAATTAATTCTGAGAGTGGCATTGCTTAATTTTACCAGCGGCATTAGATTAACGAAAAGCATAAACAGTTCCAAGGCGAGAGTGGGCGCAACAACAGTATGTGCTTCCATCTACTTATAAAGGGGGTGATGCAGAGTTTGTTGTAACAAAGCAACAAGCATCATGTCTGGGTTGGTCCCATTTTTGTTCATTACTTAATGGGAAAAGACAGCAATACAATAGCTTCAATTCAACATTTATTTAAAACAGTACCAATACAAGTAGCACAACATCTCAAAGCACACTACACAATCATGTGGATGAAGGCCTGTACTGACCTTTCATGAGAAGACCAGGATAAAATATGAATCTGCCAACACGAATAGGAAATCAAATCTCGTTTTGTGCAGTTGCACTGAAATCAAGCAAAGTGTTTCGCATAGCGATGCAAAATGTCACAATAGCAACAAGTTGAATAGATATCCCTATTTAAACAGAGGCAAAAAAGGAATCAATTACTGGCTAATAAAGGAGGATGAAACATGCGGCCACAAAAATGGTAATCCCGCCAATCCCTAACAAGTGTTGCAGTTTTGAAATAAGATTCAGTAGTTAATTCTGAGAGTGGCATCAATTACTGGCTTATAAAGGGGGTGATGCTGAATTTGTTGTAACAAAGCAACAAGCATCATGTCTGGGTTGGTCCCATTTTTGTTCACTACTTAATGGAAAAAGACAGCAATACAATAGCTTAAATTCAACATTTATTTAAAAGAGAAGAGTATACTTTTCATCCCTCAATTCTTGGCGAAGTCTAGATTTGATCCCTCAACTTCAAAACCGGACAACTTGCACCCTTAACTACTGAAACCGGACAAGATTCATCCGTGGTCGCGGTTTTGACCGGTTTTGGCGTTGTCCCACCCAGTTTTGACCGTTCCGACTCAAATTCACATACCTTTTCCAAGTCCGCTTAATGTTTTCAAATTCAGGTACTTTTTTTCAAATACGTGAACTTTTTAAAAATTTGTGTACTTTTTCCAAATCCGCGTACTTTATTCAAGTTCACATACTATTTTCAAATCCGCGTACTTTTTTAAAGTTCATGTGGTTTTTTCAAGTTAATGTAATTTTTTAAATTAATGTACTTATTCATATTCGCATACAATTTTTTTGGAAAGAGTTAATGAATTTGAAATTTTTATGCGAACTTGAAAAAGTACGCGGATTTGAATTTCTTTTACGCAAATTAGAATAAATGTGTGGATTTGAAAAATAATGTCAACTTGTGTTCTTTTACGCAAATTAGAATAAAAGTGTGGATTTGAAAAATAATGTCAACTTGACACAAGTATATGAATTTCAAACAAAGTTCACGGATTGGAAAAGGGATACGGATTTGAAAAAAAAACATAAACTTTAAAAAGTATGCAGATTTGAAACAAGTACGTGAATTTCAAAAACACCATGGATTTCAAAAAATAATACTTGGATTTGATAAAATCACACGAACTTGAAAAAAATACACTAATTTGGAAAAGTGTGCAAATTAAAAATATCACGGATTTGAAAAAAGTACACAAATTTCGAAATAGTTCATGGATTTGAAAAAGGTATATATGTTTATTTTTGAAAAACTTGCGCGATCTTGAAAAAACTAAGTGGATTTGAGAAGAGTATGTGAATTTCAAAAACTTCAAAGATTTGTAAAAATTGCGATAATTTGAGTCAGCACCGATCAAAACCAGGGTCAGTCAGCACCAATACCGGTCAAAATCGAGACCAGGGACGAATCTTGTCCGGTTTCATTAATTGGGGGTGCAAGTTGTCCGGTTTCGAAATTGAGGGACCAAATCTAAACTTCACCGAGAGTTGAGGGACGAAAAGAATACTCTTTTCTATTTAAAACAGTACCAAAACAAGTATCACAACATCTCAAAGCACACTGCACATCATGTGGATGAGACCAAGATTTGAAACAACTTGCCACGAAGAGTGAAAACAAATCTTGATCTCCTTTTGTGCAGTTCCACAAAAATTAAGCAAAGTCACCGGTGTGACATTCAAGTTGAACTGCACAAAACACTCTTAAAACATAAGTGTTTCGAGTAGCGAAGCAAAATGTCGCAATAGCAACAAGTTGAATCGATACCCCTGTTTTAACAGAGGCAAAAAGTAAACAATTACTTGCTGATAAAGGAGGATGAAACAAACGGTGACAAAAAGAAGCATCTAACTTATCTTGGATGGAAAACAAAGTAGGATAGTAGCATTTCTAAAACGGTTGCATTGATTCATATTAACAGAGACATTCTCTTGAAACAACATTCGTTAAAATTGTAATTTACTTTTAACAGTGGCATTACTTCAATTTTCCGGCGGCATTCTTAGATTAACAACAGCAAAATAGCTGTATGGGACATGCCAGCACCATGTGCGTCCACACGTATAAATGGGTGATACAGAGTATGTAGCCAAGCAGCATATATGCGTTGGTCCCATATTTGTTCTTTTTGAACCTTTTTCCTAAGTAAGGGCAGAAAATCTAGTCCTGCACAAACTACCTGACCCCCCAGTTTCTTTCCCTTTTCAACAAAGAGATCGGTTCCTTACATATGTGTGTACTGGGTTACCCCCTTTTTTCCTTTTTGACCTACAAAGCGGCTGGATAGCCAGTCTATACTACTTTCTGCCCCTCCTTTCCTCATTGAACCACGTCCTAGATTCTTGCTCCAGCCCACCGCACCCATTCTTTCCTCTTTGAACCAAGACCTAGATTAGACTACAGATCAAAAAAGATCCACATGCAGCTAGAGCAATGACGGTTTCAAAGAAACTTATACCTTAGGGTCGTCGGGATGTGGCAAGGCGTGCGGCGGGAGGCCGGATCTGCCCACACTACGTACGACAGCGAGGAAGAAGGGGTCGGTGGCCCTCCCGCACAGGCGCTGGGTGAAAGAGAACATCGCAGCCAGCAGTGGATTGCCTCCCTCGCCGAAGGCGATAGAGTGAACGCTGCACCTCCTCCCCTTCCCGGTGCGACGGGATACAGACGCCTCCTTCACCAGCTGTGAGGGGGAGAGAGAGACAAGAGGCCAACGCAGTCTTGTTTAGATCTGGTGAAGAGAGGGTGAGAGACTGTGAATATAGCAAACCCTAGCAAATGAACGCTGAGCCTCCAGCGTGTATCATATATGTAGTGCGGCGAGCGTGTGGAGAGTGCAAACCCTAGCGAACAAGCTGAGGCTCCTATATATATATATATATATATATATATATATATATATATATATATATATATATATATATATATATATATATATATATACTACTGTAGTACGGACTGAGCTCCGATGCCTTCACTTCACCTGCTTTTGGCTGTATGACAGGTGAGCCAGCCACATTTTGGGCCCACATGTCATAAACCCAAAGGCAGGTGCACTAAGTCAAGCCGCGTCCATATAGTACTCTCATATATAGGACTAATATATATTACTGGAGTGGTTTTCTTATTCTCTCCATAACAATCGTTTAAGATTGTGTAAGTACGAAATGAAACTCTTTATTTAATGTACAGTGAAGAAAACTAGTACTACTTCCGATGAACTAACGATCCACGCCCACGCGTCCTGGTCGCACTTCCTGTCCTTCACGTGTGGTACACTACCTTCCCTTAAGTGAACAACCACAAATGCGCCAAATTATCGGAAACGTGTGAGAGTGTGTACAAATAAAGAATTTTAATTTCAATTACCGGAAAGGTTTGAGAGTATTACGAAGTTTGACTTCAGTCAAATCTAATATGCGGAGTAAATCAAAATGGAGGGCTACTGCGTCCATCCGGGTTTTTAGTCCACACCATTTTTTAAATCAAAGTTAATAGCTGGACAAATAAAATTACAGGGGAGCTGGAGACAAAGTTGTGAGAAGGCTTAGAAATCAATACAAAACTTATGCTCTTAGTACCAACGTCGATCCTTCTTCGAGGAAACATTTGGTTCATAGCCAATTGTGTGATAAAATTGCACCAACGTGAAAGGCGACTGCGTCTCCAACGCAACCAAGGTGAACTGACGAAGGATATCATCTTTGTGCGTAACAAGCAAAGAGCGCTGATGGAAGACAACTTGTTTTTCATTGAAAATCGATCAGCTTCACCAGCCGACGCAACCATGAGCATCGATAGGTCATCGTGGTGATGCATCATCCATTTGGCATCAAGTTTGGGTGAGGCACCTATGAAGTTCGACAAATCCTCACTGTGGTCTGTTTCTTCTCAGTAATCAAGCTCGAGGAAGGAAGAACCACGTGGCAGAGGACAGTGAGGCGGAACAACAATGGCCATCCAATTTTGTGCAGTTCCACTAAAATTGAGGAAGACATGCCCGGGTATGGAGACACGCATCGTTGTTTCCAAAAATATAAAAAAGGGTTAGCAACGACATCTCAATTGTCAATAAGAATTAATGAAAAGTACACCAACAAACAGAAGCATCATAATTATATCTTGATGGGAACTAAACCAGGATACCCGAGAAAAAAAGCATTTCTTCATTTAACCAGTGATAGTACTACCACCATATGGACAATGACCGCACAACCACCATGTACTTTTTGTCGAAACAACATGTATACCTCCACCGAGGCATAAATCATGACAACTTTTCGAGTGGCATTTCCTCTATAATAGTACTAGTAGGTGATGTTGGACCAGCCAACGAACCCTAGCTATTACTATGCATGGGGAGCTGGGGAGTAGCCGCATAGAAGAAAACCCGCACGCAGCGACCTGGGGAGCTGGACCAGTACAAGAAGTTATACCTCAGGTGGGCGAGATGACGTTTAGGCAGGCGGGCAGGATCTGCCCACACGACGGCAGCGAACAAGGGCGCGGAGGATCTTCGTCCGCGCCAGCGCCGGCTCCGAGAGGACGGTGCGCATCGGCTCCCTCCGTCGCCGAGGGCGACAACGTCAATGCTGCACCTCCTCACCTCCCGCAGCGGACGGGATTCAGCCGGATTTGTGACCACCGGTGAGGAGAGAGATAGAGTGGACACTGTCATCTTGTTTTGATATGGAGAGGGTGAGAGAGCGAGACGCGAGAAACTCTATCAAACAAGAAGCTATAATGGAGTAAAAAATCTCTCCATATCAGTGGTTTTAAATAGAATACGCGCGTTCCTGGAAAAAAGAAACGAAAAATGGCGGACAATTTTTTGAGGGTCTGTCTAGGACACATCTAGATGTGACATAACTAGTTGTGGTTTCCACTCTGTTTGTGGTCTATTTTTTTTGTCCTAGTTTTGTTTGTTTCTTGTTGCTACATTATATACTTGTGGGAGCTTAGATGTGATATCCTTAAATAACATCTAGATGTGAATTAGACAAACTCATTTTCTAACGTACCAAGAAAGAAAACTCGATCAAAAACACGCCCCCGCTTCCAGGTCGCGAGAGTCGTCGTGCACACACATATAGACATAGACATGCATATCCGTGTTTACGTAAAATTCCATTTCCATCTCCATCTCCAATCATATTTTTCCAACTGGCACATTATTTACGTTGTTAATTATATACGCAGCAATATTAACGTACATCATCTCTTGTTTGCGCACGTCCGGACCGCTGCCACGGCCGGTCCTGACCAACCCGAACCCTCTTCATCACCCGCGCGTGCTTCCCGCCCGAAACGGTCAGTGCCGCATTCATGCCCGGCCAGAGCGGACGCGACCTCTCACTGGCGCCGACATTGAAGCGGCGCGCCGGCCGAGAGCGTCGCCCGCGCCGCTTCCGGGTGCACGCGGCTGCTCCGCGTTCAAAGGTCGCAATAGCCGGCTACAACATGCATGTAAAAAGTTCTTGGGAGTCCGTGCTACAGCTAGCTGTCCTCCCCCAACTCGTCAATCTCTTCTAGTAGTGCTAGTACTCCATGGCGCGATCCATCAGACAAGTAGGCGGAAAAGTTATCGTATACTCGGTTTGCGGTGAGTGGCATGCCGAGCGACCGTGTGGGGTCGAGCCATGGAGGAGGGTGAGACACGAACACGACAGACGTGATTTAAACGTTGGTTTTGCTCGATGGCGCGATCCAACGAAACGAAACGTTGGTTTCTCTCCGTTTCCATTTTTCCTCCGGAAAAACGGAAACTTTCCACTCCATTTTCATTCCTATTCCAAGGTTGCCCCGTTACAACATTCCATCAAATACGAAGGAAAACTAACACGCATGCTGATGCATCTCAATGATTCACAGATCATAGCCAATATTTACTTCACAACTAAAGAAAAAAGTTGTAAGAGCGTGTACGAAAGAAAAACTACTGATGGGGTCACTACGACTTAAACCCTAAACATGATTTAATTCCCTGGCCAGGTAGAACCTGTCGAAGGAAGGACGGCTGGCACCCTCGAATCATACGATGCTTTTGTGCAGTTCCACTAAAATCGACCTGGGCATCCCTGATGGCAAAGATATTGAAGAAGTGTGATTAGAATAATAGACTGGCACTAGTTCATGAGACATAAACTCATCACAAGTAGAAGCCGGTAGAAGTAGAGAAAGATCGACATGGAGATGGAGCTACGGAAGTGGAGCAAGCTGGCTCCAAAAGGAAGATGGACTACCTGGGACGTCGGGTTGTAGCTAGAAGGGCGATTGGGACGCGGCATCGGCCCATACCGCGGTGACCCCCGATTGGGATGCACCGACTGTGGATTTTTTCCCTCGCCGATGTCGACCGCGTCTACGCAGAACATTGTTCCCTTCCCCCAGCTGCGGGATCAGGCCCGTCGTTCTATGCTTGTGAAGAGAGCAACCTTAGCAAGCAGGCTTGTAGCTTAGGCTCCTGCTAGTGTATATATAGTGGTTTTATTTTTCTCTCCATATCAACCATTTTATATTGTGTACGTGTCATTCAAGAGTGAAATGATGGTTGCTTCTTCGACTAACTTACTGTGTGATTTGACTGCTCCTTAGTAGCCCCTACACGTACTCCTACTACGTGTATGCAACAGTCACACGTACACATTGACGCAAAAACGCGCGCGACGCCCTAATGCATGCATGTCCGAGCACACGACGGAACACACACGGTCACGCTAAGTGCTCAACCTACACGTGCATGCACACACATACTCAGTCAGGGTGAGCTAGTGACCGTATAAACACCGGAATATATATATATATATATATATATATATATATATATATATATATATATATATATATATATATATATATTGAGCGCAATGAGCGTATTATGAAGTCCACTGACCGTATTTTTACAAATATACAGTGACAGACAGTGTATTTATCTCGTTTGAAATTGAGCCATATTAACCGGAGAGGAGGCAGTATGGACTAGCATTACTTTGCTATGTCCCGTCAACTTGCCGAACGAGGAGAAGGTTGTAGGACGGGAGAAGCTTGCGCGCGGTGGCTCGCAGGACAAGGAGAAACTTTTGACTAATGCAAGATCTCCCTCGCTCAGGCGGTGGACGTGCAACAGTTAATTCGGTGTCAGATTGCCAGAAGCATACACTATACTACTAGTGCTACTATTGTTCGACTTCCCAAATAGGCGAACAGCCAAGCGCAAAGTTTACTAGTACTAGTACTACTACTATAGTCTATAAAGGTACGTACTATACTACTCCCTCCTTTCCGGTTTATAGGGCACAATTCAAAAATCTCACCAATCAAGGTAGATGGTGAGTGGTGGAATACTTTTTGTAGTTTGCAAAAGCACCCAATTAATGCTCTTGTTTTTCTCAAAAAATTATGTTTACCAATGCATTAATTGCAATGCATGCATGTATAAAGTACATGCATTGGTCAATTTTCTCTTAATACTTGCATGCAATAATTTAATGCACCTTGAAATCTGAACATGTGATGGGGAACAACCAAATTAAGCCTTATAAAATGGAAAAACTAAAATTTTAAGATAAGCCTTATAAACCAGAAAGGAGGGAGTAGTACTAGGAACCGGATGGAGGAGCGTCTGCACTCTTATTATAATTTTAAAATGTGATAAAGCAATCTTCAACACATTTGGTTCTCTTCGAGAGTTCTCGCATGTGATAACGGAAGTTGATTGCATGGAACACTCGACACAATTCTCGGTTAATTCTGACTCATATCCTGTTACAAATAGTAGCGCTCGGTAATATTTTCTCTTTTTTTGTTATTCAACATGTAAATAGGTCAGCAAACCTTGCGGCGCATCTTCGTGCGAACCGTGCTTGCTGCACTTTGAATGTGGCCGAGATCTGGCTTGATGAAACTGTTGGGGAACGTAGTAATTTCAAAAGTTTCCTACGCACACGCGAGATCATGGTGATGTATAGCAACGAGAGGGGAGAGTGTGTCCACGTACCCTCGTAGACCGAAAGCGGAAGCGTTATGACAACGCGGTTGATGTAGTCGTACGTCTTCACGATCCGACCGATCCAAGTACCGAACGTACGGCACCTCCGTGTTCAGCACACGTTCAGCTCGATGACGATCCCCGGACTCCGATCCAGCAGGGTGTCGGGGATGAGTTCCGTCGGCACGACGGCGTGGTGACGATGATGATGCTCTACCGGCGCAGGGCTTAGCCTAAACTCCGCGACGATAATGACCGAGGTGGAATATGGTGGAGGGGGGCACTGCACATGGCTAAGGAACGATCCGTAGATCAACTTGTGTGTCATGGGGTGCCCCCTGCCCCCGTATATAAAGGATGGAGGAGGAGGAGGTCGGCCAAGGCTTGGTGCGGCCAGGATGTGGAGTCCTACTAGGATTCCAAGTCCTAGTAGGAGTCCACCAAGAGGGGAGGAAGGGAGAAGGAAGTGGAGGAGAAGGAAAGGTGGCAGGCCCCCTTTTCCCTAGTCCAATTCGGACCAGAGGGGAGGGGGGCGCAGCAGCCCCTTGGCCCTTTCTCCTCTTCCCACTAAAGCCCATCAAGACCCATTGCTTCTCCCGTAACTACCCGGTACTCCGAAAAATACCCGAATCACTCGGAACCTTTCCGATGTCCGAATATAGTCGTCCAATATATCGATCTTTACGTCTCGACCATTTCAAGACTCCTCGTCATGTCCCCGATCTCATCCGGGACTCCGAACTCCTTCGGTACATCAAAACTCATAAACTCATAATATAACTGTCATCGAAACCTTAAGCGTGCGGACCCTACGGGTTTGAGAACTATGTAGACATGACCTAGAACTATTCTTGGTCAATAACCAATAGCGGAACCTGGATGTTCATATTGGCTCCTACATATTCTACGAAGATCTTTATCGGTCAAACCGCATAACAACATACGTTGTTCCCTTTGTCATCGGTATGTTACTTGCCCGAGATTCGATCGTCGGTATCCAATACCTAGTTCAATCTCGTTACCGGCAAGTCTCTTTACTCGTTCCGTAATACATCATCCCACAACTAACTCATTAGTTGCAATGCTTGCAAGGCTTTAAGTGATGTGTATTACCGAGAGGGCCAGAGATACCTCTCCGACAATCGGAGTGACAAAACCTAATCTCGAATACG
The DNA here is from genome assembly GCA_021605205.1 of Aegilops longissima. Taxonomy (NCBI): domain Eukaryota; kingdom Viridiplantae; phylum Streptophyta; class Magnoliopsida; order Poales; family Poaceae; genus Aegilops; species Aegilops longissima. Next base: position 697,517,016 of record CM038678.1, read on the forward strand.
CCAACCCAACATGTACCTTTGGAGACACCTGTAGAGCACCTTTATAATCACCCGATTACGTTGTAGACGTTTGGTAGCACACAAAGTGTTCCTCCGTAAACAGGAGTTGCATAATCTCATAGTCACAGAACATGTATAAGTCATGAAGAAAGCAGTAGCAACATACTAAACGATCGGTGCTAAGCTAATGGAATGGGTCATGTCAATCAGATCATTCACCTAATGATGTGATCCCGTTAATCAAATAACAACTCTTTGTCCATGGTTAGGAAACATAACCATCTTTGATTAACGAGCTAGTCAAGTAGAGGCATACTAGTGACACTCTGCTTGTCTATGTATTCACACATGTATTATGTTTCCAGTTAATACAATTCTAGCATGAATAATAAACATTTATCATGATATAAGGAAATAAATAATAACTTTATTATTGCCTCTAGGGCATATTTCCTTCAGTCTCCCACTTGCACTAGAGTCAATAATCTAGTTCACATCGCCATGTGATCTAACATCAATAGTTCACATCTTTATGTGATTAACACCCATAGTTCACATCGACATGTGACCAACACCCAAAGGGTTTACTAGAGTCAGTAATCTAGTTCACATCGCTTATGTGATTAACACCCAAAGAGTACTAAGGTGTGATCATGTTTTGCTTGTGAGATAATTTTAATCAGCTTGTCTGTCACATACAGATCCGTAAGTATTTTGTGAATTCTATGTCTACAATGCTCTGCACAGAGCTACTCTAGCTAATTGCTCCCACTTTCAATATGTATCTAGATCGAGACTTAGAGTCATCCATATCTGTGTCAAAACTTGCATCGACGTAACTTTTTACGACGAACCTTTTGTCACTTCCATAATCGAGAAACATATCCTTATTCCACTAAGGATAATTTTGACCGCTGTCCATTTATCTACTCCTAGATCACTATTGAACTCCCTTGCCAAGCTTAGTGGTAGGGTATGCAATAGATCTGGTACACAGCATGGCATACTTTATAGAACCTATGGCTGATGCATAGGGAATGACTTTCATTCTCTTTCTATCTTCTGACGTGGTCGGGTTTTGAGTCTTACTCAATCTCACACCTTGTAACACAGGTAAGAACTCTTTCTTTGACTGCTCCATTTTGAACTTACTTCAAAATCTTATCAAGGTATGTACTTATTGAAAAAAAACTTATCAAGCGTCTTGATCTATCTCTATAGATCTTGATGCTCAATATGTAAGCAGCTTCACCGAGGTCCTTCTTTGAAAAACTCCTTTCAAATACTCCTTTATGTTTTGCAGAATAATTCTACATTATTTCCGATCAACAATATGTCATTCACATATACTTATCAGAAATGTTGTAGTGCTCCCACTCACTTTCTTGTAAATACAGGCTTCACCGCAAGTCTGTATAAAACTATATGCTATGATCAACTTATCAAAGCGTGTATTCCAACTCTGAGATGCTTGCACCAGTCCATAGATGGATCGCTGGAGCTTGCATATTTTGTTAGCACCTTTAGGATTTACAAAACCTTCTGGTTGCATCATATACAACTCTTCTTTAATAAATCCATTAAGGAATGCAGTTTTGTTTATCCATTTGGCAGATTTCATAAAATGCGGCAATTGCTAACATGATTCGGACAGACTTAAGCATAGATACGAGTGAGAAACTCTCATCATAGTCAACACCTTGAACTTGTCGAAAACCTTTTGCGACAATTCTAGCTTTGTAGATAGTAACACTACTATCAGCGTCCGTCTTCCTCTTGAAGATCCATTTATTTTCTATGGCTTGCCGATCATCGGGCAAGTCAACCAAAGTCCATACTTTGTTCTCATACATGGATCCCATCTTAGATTTCATGGCCTCAAGCCATTTTGCGGAATCTGGGCTCATCATCGCTTCCTCATAGTTCGTAGGTTCATCATGGTCTAGTAACATGACTTCCGAACATGATTACCGTACCACTCAGTGCGGATCTTACTCGGAAGACCTACGAGGTTTGGTAGCAACTTGATCTGAAGTTTTATGATCATCATCATTAACTTCCTCACTAATTGGTGTAGGAATCACTTTGAACTGATTTCGTGATAAACTACTTTCCAATAAGGGAGAAGGTACAATTACCTCATCAAGTTCTACTTTCCTCCCACTCACTTCTTTCGAGAGAAACTCCTTTTCTAGAAAGGATCCATTCTTGGCAACGAATGTCTTGCCTTTCGGATCTGTGATAGAAGGTGTACCCAACATTTTGGGTATCCTATGAAGACGCACTTTTCCGATTTGGGTTCAAGCTTATCATGTTGAAACTTTTTCACATAAGCATCGCAACCCAAACTTTAAGAAACGAAAACTTTGGTTTCTTGCTAAACCATAGTTCATACGGTGTCGTCTCAACGGATTTATATGGTGCCCTTTTTTAACGTGAATGCACCTGTCTCTAATGTATAACCCCAAAACGATAGTGGTAAATCGGTAAGAGACATCATTGATCGCACCATATCTAATAAAGTACGGTTATGACGTTTGGACACACCATTACACTGTGGTGTTCCAGGTGGCGTGAGTAGTGAAACTATTTCACATTGTTTTAACTGAAGGCCAAACTCGTAACTTAAATATTTTTCCTCTGTGATCATATCGTAGAAACTTTTATTTTCTTGTTACGATGATTCTTCACTTCACTCTGAAATTCTTTGAACTTTTCAAATGTTTCAGACTTGTGTTTCATCAAGTAGATATACCCATATCTGCTCAAATCATCTGTGAAGGTCAGAAAAATAACGATACTTGCCGTGAGCTTTAACACTCATCGGACCGCATACATCAGTATGTATTATTTCTAATAAGTCATTTGCTCGCTCCATTGTTCCGGAGAACAGAGTCTTTAGTCATCTTGCCCATAAGGCATGGTTCGCAAGCATCAAGTGATTCCAAAATCCCATCAGCATGGAGTTTCTTCATGCGTTTCACACCAATATGACCTAAACGGCAGTGCCACAAATGAGTTGCACTATCATTATTAACTTTGCATCTTTTGGCATCAATATTATGAATATGTGTATCACTACGATCGAGATCCAACAAACTATTTTTATTGGGTGTATGACCATTGAAGGTTTTATTCATGTAAACAGAACAACAATTTTTCTTTGACTTTAAATCAATAATTGTATTACAATAAACATGATCAAATCATATTTATGCTCAACGCAAACGCCAAATAACATTTATTTAGGTTTAACACTAATCCCGAAAGTATAGGGAGTGTGCGATGATGATCATATCAATCCTGGAACTACTTCCAACACTCATCGTCACTTCCCCTTCAACTAGTTTCTGTTCATTCTGCAACTCCCGTTTCGAGTTACTACTCTTAGCAACTGAACCAGTATCAAATACCGAGGGGTTGCTACGAACACTAGTAAAATACACATCAATTATCTGTATATCAAATATACCTTTGTTCACTTTGCCATCCTTCTTATCCGCCAAAAACTTGGGATAGTTCCGCTTCCAGTGACCAGTTCCATTGCAGCAAAAGCACTTAGTCTCAGGCTTAGGTCCAGACTTGGGCTTCTTCACTCGAGCAGCAACTTGCTTGCCGTTCTTCTTGAAGTTCCCCTTCTTCCCTTTGCCCTTTTCCTTGAGACTAGTGGTCTTGTCAACCATCAACACTTGATGTTTTTCTTGATTTCTACCTTCGCCGATTTTAGCATCGCGAAGAGCTTGGGAATTGTTTTCTTCATCCCTTGCATACTATAGTTCATCACGAAGTTCTAGTAACTTAGTGATGGTGACTAGAGAATTCTGTCAATCACTATCTTATCTGGAAGATTAACTCCCACTTGATTCAAGCGATTGAAGTACCCAGACAATCTGAGCACATGCTCACTAGTTGAGCGATTCTCCTCCATCTTTTAGCTATAGAACTTGTTGCAGACTTCATATCTCTCAACTCGGGTATTTACTTGAAATATTAACTTCAATTCCTGGAACATCTCATATGGTCCATGACATTCAAAACGTCTTTGAAGTCCCGATTCTAAGCCGTTAAGCATGGTGCACAAAACTATTAAGTAGTCATCATATTGAGCTAGCCAAACGTTCATAACGTCTGCATCTACTCCTGCAATAGGTCTGTCACCTAGCGGTGCATCAAGGACATAATTCTTCTGTGCAACAATGAGGATAAACCTCAGATCACGGATCCAATCCGCATCATTGCTACTAACATCTTTCAACACAGTTTCTCTAGGAACATATCAAAACAAACATATGAAAGCAACAACGCGAGCTATTGATCTACAACATAATTTGCAAAATACTACCAGGACTAAGTTCATGATAAATTTAAGTTCAGTTAATCATATTATTTAAGAACTCCCACTTAGACAGACATCTCTCTAGTCATCTAAGTGAACAGTGATCCAAATTAACTAAACCATAACCGATCATCACGTGAGATGGAGTAGTTTTCAATGGTGAACATCACTATGTTGATCATATCTACTATATGATTCACGCTCGACCTTTCGGTCTCCGTGTTCCGAGGCCATATCTGCATATGCTAGGCTCGTCAAGTTTAACCTGAGTATTCTGCGTGTGCAAAACTGGCTTGCACCCGTTGTAGATGGACGTAGAGCTTATCACACCCGATCATCACGGGTGTCCGGGTACTACTGAACTTTTGGCAGCGGTGCATACTCGTGGAGAACACTTCTTGATAATTTTAGTGAGAGATCATCTTAAAATGCTACCGTCAATCAAAGCAAGATAAGATGCATAAAGGATAAACATCACATGCAATCAATATAAGTGATATGATATGGCCATCATCATCTTGTGCTTGTGATCTCCATCTCCGAAGCACCATCATGATCACCATCGTCACCGGCGCGACACCTTGATCTCCATAGTAGCATCGTTGTCGTCTCGCCAGCTATTGCTTCTACGACTATCGCTACCGCTTAGTGATGAAGTAAAGCAATTACATGGCGTTTGCATTTCATACAATAAGCGACAACCATATGGCTCCTGCCATTGCCGATAACTCGGTTACAAAACATGATCATCTCATACAATAAAATATGGCATCACGTCTTGACCATATCACATCACAACATGCCCTGCAAAAACAAGTTAGGCGTCCTCTACTTTGTTGTTGCAAGTTTTACGTGGCTGCTACGGGCTGAGCAAGAACCGTTCTTACCTCGCATCAAAACCACAACGATAGTTTGTCAAGTTGGTGCTGTTTTAACCTTCGCAAGGACCGGGCGTAGCCACACTCGGTTCGACTAAAGTGAGAGAGACAGACACCCGCCAGTCACCTTTAAGCAACGAGTGCTCGCAGCGGTGAAACCAGTCTCGCGTAAGCGTACGCGTAATGTCGGTCCGGGCCGCTTCATCTCACAATACCGCTGAACCAAAGTATGACATGCTGGTAAGCAGTATGACTTGTATCGCCCACAACTCACTTGTGTTCTACTCGTGCATATAACATCAACGCATAAAACCAGGCTCGGATGCCACTGTTGGGGAACGTAGTAATTTCAAAATTTCCCTCGCACACGCCGAGATCATGGTGATGTATAGCAACGAGAGGGAGAGTGTGTCCACGCACCCTCGTGAGACCGAAAGCGGGCGTTATGACAACGCTGTTGATGTAGTCGTGCGTCTTCACGATCCGACCGATCCAAGTACCGAGCGTCGGCACCTCCGTGTTCAGCACACGTTCAGCTCGATGGCGATCCCGGACTCCGATCCAGCAGGGTGTCGGGATGAGTTCCGTCGGCCGAAGGCGTGGTGGCGATGATGATGCTCTACCGGCGCGCAGGCTTCGCCTAAACTCCGCGACGATATGACCGAGGTGGAATATGGTGGAGGGGGGCACCGCACACGGCTAAGGAACGATCCGTAGATCAACTTGTGTGTCATGGGGTGCCCCCTGCCCCCGTATATAAAGGATGGAGGAGGAGGAGGCCGGCCAAGGCTTGGTGCGGCCAGGATGTGGAGTCCTACTAGGATTCCAAGTCCTAGTAGGAGTCCACCAAGAGGGGAGGAAGGGAGAAGGAAGTGGAGGAGAAGGAAAGGTGGCCGGCCCCCTTTTCCCTAGTCCAATTCGGACCAGAGGGGAGGGGGGGCGCAGCAGCCCCTTGGCCCTTTCTCCTCTTCCCACTAAAGCCCATCAAGGCCCATTGCTTCTCCCGTAACTACCCGGTACTCCGAAAAATACCCGAATCACTCGGAACCTTTCCGATGTCTGAATATAGTCGTCCAATATATCGATCTTTACGTCTCAACCATTTCAAGACTCCTCATCATGTCCCCGATCTCATCCGGGACTCCGAACTCCTTCGGTACATCAAAACTCATAAACTCATAATATAACTGTCATCGAAACCTTAAGCGTGCGGACCCTACGGGTTCGAGAACTATGTAGACATGACCTAGAACTATTCTTGGTCAATAACCAATAGCGGAACCTGGATGTTCATATTGGCTCCTACATATTCTACGAAGATCTTTATCGGTCAAACCGCATAACAACATACGTTGTTCCCTTTGTCATCGGTATGTTACTTGCCCGAGATTGATCGTCGGTATCAATACCTAGTTCAATCTCGTTACCAGCAAGTCTCTTTACTCGTTCCGTAATACATCATCCCACAACTAACTCATTAGTTGCAATGCTTGCAAGGCTTTAAGTGATGTGTATTACGAGAGGGCCCAGAGATACCTCTCCGACAATCGAAGTGACAAAACCTAATCTCGAAATCGCCAACCCAACATGTACCTTTGGAGACACCTGTAGAGCACCTTTATAATCACCCGATTCGTTGTGGACGTTTGGTAGCACACAAAGTGTTCCTCCGTAAACGGAGTTGCATAATCTCATAGTCACAGAACATGTATAAGTCATGAAGAAAGCAGTAGCAACATACTAAACGATCGGGTGCTAAGCTAATGGAATGGGTCATGTCAATCAGATCATTCACCTAATGATGTGATCCCGTTAATCAAATAACAACTCTTTGTCCATGGTTAGGAAACATAACCATCTTTGATTAACGAGCTAGTCAAGTAGAGGCATACTAGTGACACTCTGTTTGTCTATGTATTCACACATGTATTATGTTTCCAGTTAATACAATTCTAGCATGAATAATAAACATTTATCATGATATAGGGAAATAAATAATAACTTTATTATTGCCTCTAGGGCATATTTCCTTCAGAAACACCTCGCTTCCTACTTCTTTTTTTCGGGGTACCTCGCTTCCTAGTGACCAGTGTCTTGGTTGATCGTCCTAAGAATGCTTATATATGAATAAAGCTCTCTCATTTACCCGCAAAAAAGATTAAGCCATATTAGCCGGAAAGGAGGGAGTATGGACTAGCACTACTTTTTGGTGTGTCCCGTCAACTCGCAGAACAAGGAGAAGCTTGCAGGACAAGGTGAAGCTCGCTTACGCCTTTTGACTAATGCAACCTACCCTCGGTTGACATGCATCAGTCCATTCGGTGTCAGATTTTCAGAGGCATACACTGTAGTACCCAACATGCGGAGTACCTTTTTCGACTTCACGAAGAGGCGAAGAGCCAAGCGTAGTAGTACGAGTAGTACTACTACTAGAACCGCATGGTGGAGCGTCTGTACTCTTATTTTTTTTATCTGATAAAGTACACGTTTATTCCGTAGAAGGGCGGAAAATGGCAGCCCAACATGTAATGAATGATATCGATCAACCAACCATGCTCGAATATATCTTGGCCTCCGTGCGAGCCCGTCTGTGTGTTCTCGCTCCTCGTCTCTCTCAAGGAACGGCGGGTTGGCTCTTTGCCGTCAATTGAGATCGGTTTGCTCACACTCCTGTCCTACATGTCAATGATATGCCAAGAGGAGGTGCGTTGACCGACTGGCCATACGCGTACTTGGTTTTGCACCTTCATACTACTCCTCCCTCCGTCACAGTTTATGTATGCTTCATTATGATGCATTTCTCTCAATGCATTTCCACCACCAGAGAGACTTTAGACGCGTTTGGTTTAATGCTCAATTAATTAGGGCGTGGTAACCGCAATCAAGTCCATAATTTTCTCTCCATGTACTATACTACTACGGAGTGGAGTAAGTGCATGCATGTGTGTACCCGGGGTGGAAGCGCTGCATGCATGTGTGTACGCCGTGCTATAACTACCAATGCTATTTTTCAGGCCGGTCGCTAGTCGCCTTGGTCCCACAGATTTTTTTTCTTTTTTCTTTAGCGCGCTGTATAAACAGTGACGGATGGAGTAGTATGAGCGGATTCAAAGAAGAGCGTATTGATGGTTGCTTCTTCAGAGCAACTTAAAGTGGAAAATGTGGGGCTTATGATTTGACTGCTCATTACTCACTATTAATGCGGCACAACGACCGGGCTGAATCTCCCATGCGTTTGTGCACTGCCCCCTCGGTTCTTAAATATACTCCGGAGTATATTTGTCTTTCTAGAGATTTCAACGAGTGACTACTCAAATATTTGTTTTTTTAGAGATTTCAAATGGACTGGCACATACGGATGTATATATACATATTTTAAAGTGTAGATTCACTCATTTTGCTCCGTATGTAGTCACTTGTTGAAATCTCTAGAAAGACGAATAGAATATTTAGGAATGGAGGGAGTACACATACGAAGCAAAATGAGTGAATCTACACTCTAAAATATGCCCGTTTGAAATTTATAAAAATACAAATATTTAGGAACGAAGGAGTATAATTTTGTGCATGGCACATGGACCCGGATGATGAAGAGGCTTCTGGCAATGCTATCAAGCTTCCATCATTTGTTTACATAATTGACGTACTATACAAATAATTTTCCAGCGATATGAAATTGTACAATGGTGTGAGCTTTCAGCTTTTGTTTCGCGTGTCTTGCCATCGATGCTCTTTCGGAAACAATAAAAAACTAACTTCCTTGCTAATGCATGTCAATTATTAGCAGATCAGAGCTAATAATTACATCACAACTGAAGACAGAGTTGTGAGAAGGTGTTAAATTAAAATTGATACATGCTTTCATTGGCAGCAACGTCCCCCCAGCTCTGTCTAAATCAACAAGGCATGTTGGGAAAAAAGTAGCTGTCTGGAGCATGCAACATTCCGATCATTTTGTGCAGTTCCACTAAAATAGAGCTGAGCGTCCCTGTTCCAAAGATATTATGTGTGATTACGATAATAGAGGACTGCTGATGAAACAATAAACACACAAATAGAAGCCGGTCACCTTTGCAGTCTCTCTTAAGACTAACTAGTTGGAGAAGATTAGGCTCGGAGTTGGATGAGGAGGATAGAGCAAAACCAATATCCCTTTGTGCAACAAGACTTTGAAATGTAGAGACGTTGCCCGTGTGACATTTTAGTACAACTGCACAAAACACTCTTAAGAAAAAAGTGATTTGTGCAGTTCACCAAAAGGTCGCAATAGCAACGAGGTGAAATGGATAGCCCTGTTTGCAAAAAAGAGGTAGAAAGGAAACAATTACTGGCCAATAACAATTGATGACACATGCAACGACAAAAAAGAAGCATATTCCTTGCCCTAATGGAAGATAACAACACGGTTGTGTTTGTCTAAAACGGCGTGAGGACGAGAATGCAATATGGAAAGTACGCTGGACGAGCTACGTTTTGGGCAAAGAACTATGGAAGATCCACATGCAGCGACGTGGGAAGACGGGCAGTGGAGCAAGGTCGGAGGGGATACCTGGAGGTCGTCGGGATGTAACTAGGTGAGCGGCGGCGGGCGGAATCTGCGAGCAGGTGGCATAGGCCCTGCCGTGCCGGAGCTTGGTCAGAGAGAACGGCGTGTACCGCAGATCGGGACGTGCTGCCTCGGCACTGTCAAATGGAGAAACAATGCACTTCCTCCCTTTCCCCCGGCGGACGGGATGCGCCGGATCAGTGACTAACGGTGAGAGAGAGAGAGCCACCGCCTCCCTTTCCCCGGCGGACGGGATGCGGCGGATCGTGACCAACGGTGAGAGAGAGAGAGCCACCGCAGCCTTGTGTGAGATACTCAAGAGCGACAAACCAGGCACGCAAGGCTCCATTGTATATAGTGAGCGGACTACCTTTTCTCCATAAAAATCATTTTATATTATGTATGCGTGCTATTGGCGCTATAACTTTATTTAAAAATAACGCGCAACGTGTCAAGTCGAACTTTGTTTAGATGCAGGCGTGGTACACGACCTCCCTAGGTAAACAACCGCTTCTGAGCGTTCAAATTAGCACGTGGGCTGCCATTTCGTAAAGAAATGAGCTCCACCGTGTACCAGCAGGTGTGGCTGGGCACGAAGCGTGAGTACGTGCACGTGCACCTATTCTCTTCTTGTATCGTACACCACCTCGTGGGGTTGTGTGAGAGAGATACAAACCTAGAGAGATATAGTGTGTGGGTTCTTGAGAGTTTTTTTGGGGGGGTCAATCAAAAATGTAACATATGCAATGTGTGTGAAATAGAGTCCTGGATATAACATATATATAGAGGCGATCCACGAGAAGAGAGTGGAGGTATCATCGGCTTGAGGTGTCCATAGAATCGAAAAGAGGGATGATGTGTGTGTGTGTGTGTGATCGATAAAGAGTGCCATCAATTTGTGTGTGCCCACGTCAAAGATATAGAGTGGCTGGCCCATCGGAGCGTGAGAGGGACATGTGCAGTTTGTCTCGTGGCATGGATACCTACCTGCAGCACTCGACTATCGGTGTGTGGTGGGGAAGAAGGAGGCCCAATTAACTATAGAGGTACAATGGCTGGTATATGTGTGGAGGAGGAGAGGCCTACCTCATGTATTAAGGAGATCGATCTGCCTCATGTATTAAGGGTGATCGATCGGCATCCATGCATATGTGCAGGAGAGGAATAAGGTTGGGAGAGAGACAAAGCTAGAGTGTTGGAGGGGTGGTAGTGGAGTTGCTTCTAACAAATGGTGGGATAGGCTTGCTAGACAAGCGGAGGGCACACCATAATATCAATAAGTGAGGAGATGGCTGCTTGTTGTCGTGCACGTGTGTGAGAGAGGCAGGTCAGAGGCATGCACGAATGATGAGGGGGACAATGTGGCTATGGTAAGCAGACATAACTACATAGGAAGATCAATCGCCCTTTGTTAGAGAAAGGAGAGACATAACTTGTGAGGTACGTCGATCGATGGGGGGTAGTTAAAGTCGATCTAGGTATATGTTGGGAGATCGATCGGTATACATGCATGTGTGTGTTAGAAGCAAATGAGGCACGAGGAGAAGGATAGAGAGAGGGATGCATGTAGGAGGTGGTACGAGAGGCATACTATACCAAGCGGGGAGGAGTGTGCGAGTACGAGAACGATGAAAAGAGTGGTGGGAGTGAGGCATGGACGGTGACAAGAGAAGAGGGGAAGCTTGTGTTTGTGCTAGGCACACCGGGCTAGAGAGGCATATATATCGATGTGTGCCGTAAAGAAGGAGCTGGGGGGCCTACACACACCGTGGGTGAATGACCTAAAGTGAAAAGACAAATTTGCGCGATGGAGCTAGAGAATGCTGAGGGAGGGTGAGAGGGATGCGGGCGTGTGCATGCACAAGAGAAAGTTAGCGCTAGCTACAAAGATAAGAGGGTTGTGTGGGTGTAAAAGACGAATAGAGATCATATATACTTCATTATAAAAAGCGAATTCAGATATTTGAAGAATTTATCATATTGTTTTAAACTGACGCATGTGTGAATATATATAACGTAGATACACATGGTGTGTTTATGAACATGTTATACTACATTTAATATATTTTATCTCTACTCTTATAAAAAACGGAGTTGTTGATGATGGTGTGCCTGCCATCCTGCATTATAGGCCGTACGATTTATATCTGGCGGATAGCAAGGAAACTATGATGGTTGAAGTTGGCAACAATCATGATTGTAGATTCTTATTGAAATAGAAAACGAATTCAAATTTAGTTGAATTGCAGCGGTAGTATAGACATTTGGAATGCACTAAAATGTTGGTATGAGTAGGTTACATGCATTATACAGCAAGCGAAAAAATTTAATCGGACATAACATGGATTCATACTCCCTCCTTCCATCTATATAGGGCGTAATGAAATTTTTAAGACCGCCTTTGACTATTGACAAGATTAATAGTACATGACATGCACAATGTGAAAATTATATCATTGAACGAACCTTTCACAAACGAAGTTAACTGTGTGCTTTGTGTAAGTTGCATGTCATATATCATTGCTCTAATATTTGGTCAAAGTTAGCATCGAAAAACGCATTAGGCCCTATATAGATGGAAGGAGGAGTAGCTTTGAATAGCATTTGTATAGTAAAACGGGCAAGACTCTCTCTTTGTGTGGTGTGAATAGTTTTATTTTTTTCGTTTTCTTTTTGGTTGAGGGAAGTGTGAATTGATTTGGTATGTACAAGTACAATATTACTACACTTTAGGCTTGTCCCTAAAATTCAACCCGCGTCTTGTTATATCCCGAAAATTCAGATATCGTGCTCCCAAAACTGGCGCCTTCACAACCCGCGCCTTGCTATCCTGAAATTACAATGCACGTGAAAACTCCGTCCAGCTGCCAAATCCCGACACGTGAAATCCCTTTTCTAACCCTGAGCCGAAAGGGCCGCTAGTTCAAATCGGTGGGAGGTACTTTTGTAACACACCCTACATTTTGGACAAGCGCGTCCCTAAGTCATGCTTCACCCCTCCCATCGCCCCCTTTTCGCCATTCAAAATCCCAGGTCGCCATAACCTCTCCACTCCAGCCGCGAAACCCCGCCCTCCTCCGTCCGCCACGTCACCGTTGCCTAGCCGGAGCCTCTTCCCCGACGACGTCGTCCACCGCAACAGCTCGACGTCCCTCGTCCACCTCCCCGGATGAGGATCCGTCGTCCATCTCGCCGTCCCGCCGGTTCAGCCGCCCCGTCCTCCACCTCCAAGGAGCTGCTCCGACGATCGCCTCGTCTATCGCGGCTGCTCCATCCCCATAGCGCCGCCTTAACCTGCTCCATCGGAACTGCAGCATCCTCACCGACTCCTCGGACGAAGCCGAGGCCTACTCGGCGCCACCAAAGAGGTTGTACACTCATCGCATCACACCTTCTCCTTAACTCGACCCCCCGGCGCCGACGGTGCTCCATCCCGCACCCCCATGGAGTGGCTACCTTGAAGCCGGCGCCACGGGCGACATCTCCACGGCGGCTCTTCCCCAATGCGAGGCCCCTTCGGCGGCGGCGTCCATACCAGCTGGATCTGCTGCTGCTGCTCCGGCTCTCGCTCGATCGCTTCGCTTCGCCCATTCTGCTGCTGCTTTCTTTCTCGCTCGATTAAGCCACACTTGATCGATGAATCGACTTTTGGGTCGATCGATTTTCGGGGTTGGGGGCTCGCGGAGTTAAGGAAGAACCACCCACAGCGAGGGATGGGGCTCACGGAGAGGTACCCACTATCTATCTTAGGGTTCGGGGTGGGGGCGGGGGCCTAGAGGGCTGGCAGGCGGCGGTTGCGAGTTGTTTGAGGCGGCGAGGCGGCGCTGGGCAGGCAGCAGGCCGGTGGTGGCTGGCGGCTTAGGGGGTGCAGGTTGAAGATGAACTGCAGGCCCTCCTAAACTACATGTCAAGTGCCTCTCTGCTACCATTGCGTTCAGTTTGACGGTAGCATTCAGATTCCTGATAAATTTCAGTTTGACAGTTGATTTCAGAGTCAACAGTTTTTACCTCATCTGTTGTAGTCGGTGGTTTTGGTGATGTTAATTTTACATCCATTTTACATCATCTATTGGAGATGCTATTAGAATCCCACTTGAGATTGACGATGTCATCTTGTGCTGCTTCAGCCTTGGCGTCTTCTGGCTCACGGAGCTGCTCCAACGACGAGCGATCCATCACAATGTGAGCAGTGCCACAGGCGCCGTCTCTGATTCCTCAGATCTTCCTCCACACCTCCGACAGCCACCTCTGCCTCAACTGCTTCAAATGACCAACCCAATGATCTTTGAGGTCGACACGGCTACGGCAAAGAGGTTGTACACTTGTTGCATCACTTATTACTATACATTCACGTTGATCCATTAGGGCTATTTTGGTTCAGCGGAAAACGTCAATCCACTGGTTGTTACCATCACTCTAAATTTCTGCATGCTCTCCTTACATAATCTCACCATATTTTTTTCGTATGCATGTCGATATTGTACACATCATCTTGAACATGTAGAGAAAAGAGAAGAGTTTTGTGCGGCAATACAATGTCATGCGAGACATCGCTCCATGGTGGGTTCAATGGAAAACCCTCCCCACCCCTCTCCAGTTGTAATCCAGAGGAAGATATCTGTTACGAGGCGGATTGAGGCGCCACGACCACTCCTATTTACCCCCAAGGTGTTTGCTCTACCTTGGCATGATGATGTTAGTCATATCATGCATATGTTGCCTTGCAGGTGCCTACTTTTGACATCATATATGTCATCTGCTTAGTTTAGACATGTTCTATAATGCCACTGTTTAGTTTCTATATCATATATGGAATTATGCAGTCTCATGTCTTTTAGCCAGCCATAATATATGTGAAATGTGCAATGCCATCCTGTTTAACCAGGCATCATATATTTGAATGATATCTTGCCCATCCTTTTCTGCATTACATTTCCATTTGTCGACAATGTTTGTACATTAAGCTACTCTTCCTGTGAATCAGCCATTTGGGTGGGACATGGAAAAATCTGGAGTGAAAACAAGGCCTTGAGCGAGCAGTGCTACACAGCCGTCAAGCAGATCTCTTGTTGGGTCCCGATAGCTCCTCGAGATGGATTCGAGACAGATGACCAGTCCTATTCCCCACTGAGGTGTATGCTCTAACTTGGCACGGTTATACTGCTCATATCATGCATACAGTGTCTTGCATTGCATAGTTTAGACATTATATACACAATATTCAACACCATGTTCTTAGTTCAAACATCATATCGAATGCCCTCTGTTTAGCATATAAATCACATATGTGAATTAAATGATGCGATCCTGATTACTTAGATAACATGTAGGTGAATTATGTCATGCGATCCTGTTTAGTTATTCATCATATCTTTGAATTATGTTATGCTATGCTATCCAGTTTAGATAGACATCATATATGTGAAATTATGTCATGCTATCCGTTTTAGTTAAACAATATACATGTCAACTATTTCATGCCCTCTTTTTTCCACACTATCTATTGCATCTGTCTCTCATACAATGTCTGTACATTCAACTATGTTTCCTGTTTATCATCCATTTGAATTGGAGCGGGTGATGCCAGTATCTAGCGGAATAAAAACACGGTCTTCAAATAAAACAGTGCTACCTCTTGGTGGAGATAGCACCCCGGTTGTACATGCACAAGAACCAGCCCTACCACACATAACCCAAACTCTCGCAGATTGTACCCCTACTGCGATGGACAGAGAACCAGCTTCACCCAATCTAACCCCAACCCCAGCCGATAGTAACCCAATTCCTGTTGACACAACACCATCTCCACCACAGAGCTCCCAAACAAGAGCAGTTAGTAAGGCAGCTCCAGTGCCCAAAGGGCCAGTACTATCACGGCGAACCCCAACTCCACCAGTTAGTACGCCTATTCCTGTGGAGGAAGCACAACCAGCCAGTCGTAGTTTAGCATCTATCGCATTTGATGTTGTTAAATCGTATGTGCGTAGCTTCCCATCTTGGAAATATTATACTGAAGATGAAGGAAAATGCCAATTGCAGGTGTTTGTCCAGGAGTTATGTGTAAGTAATGTTATTCATGGCAATTACTTTGCTTCGTCCCATACATCCTACCTCCATGATGGTTATAATACAGCAAATTTTCCCATTTTTCTCTATAGAGAAGGACCGATTTGGAAACTCGGGATGAGGTAACCTGTGCTAATACCTCTGCTATCTTCAAGAATGCTTGGTGGCGTATCGGAATTACTGAACAAAACATACTTCACCGCAAAGAAACTCATCAAATTCCCTTACGTTCTCCTGAGACACATTTATCGGGCGATGATCGAGAACGCTTTGTTCTATCTTGGTCCCGAACCAAGAATGTGGTAAGGTCTATGAGCTCATTTTCTATTTTTAAGTATTTTATTCTTACGTCTTACTGTACTCTGTTCATGTAGAACAAGTGCCTACACCTGAAGAACAACTATTCTAATTTAAGATTCCATTGCTATCATAGTTCAAAAAAGCGCTAGGCGTTAGTTGTGCGTTTTGCAACCGCCTTGCACTTTACTAACCAAAGCGCATGCTTATGCGCAGTTATGCACAGATTATGCGTAGTTATGCGAAATGCGTTTTGCCAACGCCTGGAGCCTAGGCGCGCTTAAGCGCTCGCTTAGGCGCACTTTTTTTAACTATGATTGCTTTGCTCTTGTATCACTGTATTTACTCATACAAACTTATTTTTAAATTGAAGGATCCAATCGAAACTCCAATGACACAGCAGGTATGTTCACGCATGTTTCTTTAACAGGTTTGCTCTTATCAATAGCTCTGTTGATTTCAATTTCAATTGTGTATACAGTTGACTTTCATATCATGCACATTACTAGCATCACAACAGAGCCAATAGTGTTGTTGTACATGTAAATCCGTGGTACCCATCTGAAATCTTGTTGTGCCGTGTAGTTTCCCACGCTTTGTATTCTTTCACTGCTGCTTTGTCTTGAACTGATATGATTTGAACCGTGTCTCTATTTTGATTTGGCAAGACAATGCAGTGACCATAGGACATAGATATATGTTTGTTTGATGCTTTTATTATGTACTAGTACTTGGCAATAGAAGACTTGGTAGTTTAATCCTGTCCACCTTACTAATGAACTGGTTCACCGAAATGAGTTTCATATACTAGTACATGCTAAACTTGTTATGTGTCTGCTTGTTTCTTCTTTTAGAATCTTGATGAGAATATTGGGGAAGAGTGCCTTATTAAGCAATGGTAAAGGAAGTAATGCAGATAAGTTTCAGGATAGTGACACATCCTTGTTGGTCTCCAACAAAGCTGATAAAACAGCTAAGGAAGACTATCTTGAAGACAACGAGACAACCCCAAAGTCCTGTCTTGGTTTAGTGTTGATTCTTGGCCACTACCGCTTGCACAAGCTATTCAAACTCCTTTATGCGAATCAGTTCGGTTTCTTGAGTCTCAACTACAAGTGAAAGACATCGATCAGTTGTCTTTGCGACAAGAAGCGGAAGGACTGCGGAAGTCCTGGAGCATTCGGATGCATACTTTACGGTGCAACAACAAGCGTTGGAGGATTTTAGTGCCAAACAGGACAAAGCTAATCAGCTTGCTAAGCTTATTGCCAGCATGGTGGATACCGGGATAACGTTTCTTGAGCTCTTACGAAGTTGTTTCAGTTATGCTCTTGTTTTGCTGCGTTTATTTGCCTTTGGTGGCCAATTTTGGCGGCCTTGTATGTAATATGCTGCTTTGTTCCCTACATTTGCACTGGTGGCGAACTTTGATGCCCAGTGGATGTAATATGTGTAATAGCGGTAATAGGCTAGCGTTAATTGCTTGCTTATTTATTTCCTTATTGTCTTGTTTAGTTGTTTGCTTGTAGTCACTGTAGTTCTTTTTCTGTGTTTTTCTAGTGGCCACAATAGCCTATTTTTGGTAACCAGGCCAAAATAATCATGGCAACACACGGACTATTGTAACCATGGGCCTCCTGCAAGCCGTATGATCCATGGGCCTTCGTCCGGCCGTAGGATCCATTGGCCTTCTATACGGGCCGTAGGATCCATCAGCCTTCTATACGGGCCTTAGGGTCCATGGGCCTTCTACGGGTCATAGGGTCCATGGGCCTTCTATGGGTCATACGATCCATGGGCCTT
Source organism: Aegilops longissima (assembly GCA_021605205.1). Lineage (NCBI taxonomy): Eukaryota > Viridiplantae > Streptophyta > Magnoliopsida > Poales > Poaceae > Aegilops > Aegilops longissima. The sequence continues at coordinate 697,534,942 of CM038678.1, forward strand.
CTACGGGTCGTACTATCCATGGGCCTCATACGGGCCGTAGGATCCACGGGCCTTCTACGGGGCGTATCAATTTCACCAATCATGGGCAGTACTATTCGTGGACCATAACGGGCCGTTAATAGGCCGTATTTGATAACTCTATGAAAATAGCCCAACGGGTTTTTACATAAAACGACCCAACGTATTAACGGTCCATAAGCGGGCCGATCGTAACGACGGGCTGAATTTGGCCACTAGCGAAAAATAGCGATGTAGGCGTTATGTAACGAATCTGCAAATGAGCCCAAGAATCAATGGGCCCCGAGAAGGCGAAAGATAAATTAAATTGAAGCGGCCCAATGGAATAACGGGCCGTTAATGGGTATAAAGTGATACACTCTTCATTACGGGCCAGTTTCACCACGGGCCGTTAATGGGCCAAGAGTTACAAAGGTCCTCATATGGGCCTAAAGAAGTCATGGGCCACACATGGGCCGGAAGTTAAAACAGGCTGAATCATATGGGACGGCCCAGATGACGCTACTGGGTCTAATTCGGATAGGGCGTAACGGGCCCTGGGTTAGCGGGCTGTAAATGGGCTATATGCGAACAGGCCGTTAACAGGCTTTCCATGGGCCGGGCCGCCACCTTTTGACCAATTCAAACGGGTCGGCCTTTTCACAGGAATGGGCCTTTTGTTGGGCCGTGCCATGTGTCGCTGTATCATAGGCGACTTCGGTCCAATGAACGGATGATATCTGTCCCAACAGTGAGCCGACACGTGTTTCCTCCAGCCAATGATGATTCTACACGTGGAAAATCCCCATTGGTCGGGGCTGTTAACGGGTTATCGGATCCAACGTGGATGCCACGTGTCGGTCACCCTTGATGAAAGCACTTCTGTGACGCGTGATTTATCGTCATGGAAGTGGACACTTCCGTGATGATAATTTTGGTAATGTCATGGAACACTTCTACGAAAGCACAGGTATGACTATCTTGATTCTGTCATAAATTTGTCATGGATGTACATGCATGACAAAAAACGCGGCCTACTGTGACAAACACGTATCATCACGGAAGTGTATTTTTTTTGTAGTGTGTAGTTGACATCGATTTGTGGCAAGGCCACCGTTCATAATTCTTTCATACATGTCACTCTTGATTCATTGCATATCCCGGTACACTGCCGGAGGCATTCATATAGAGTCATATTTTGTTCTAAGAATCGAGTTGTAATTGTTGAGTTGTAAGTAAATAAAAGTGTGATGATCATCATTTTTAGAGCATTGTCCCAACTGAGGAAAGGATGATGGAGACTATGATTCCCCCACAAGTCGGGATGAGACTACAGACGAAAAAAAAGAGGCCATAAAAAAAGAGAAAAGGCCCAAATAAAAAAATGAGAGAAAAAGAGAGAAGGGACAATGTTACTATCCTCTTACCACACTTGTGCTTCAAAGTAGCACCATGATCTTCATGATAGAGAGTTTCTCATTTTGTCACTTTCATATACTAGTGGGAAATTTTCATTATAGAACTTGGCTTGTATATTCCAATGATGGGCTTCCTCAAAATGCCCTAGGTCTTTGTGAGCAAGCGAGTTGGATGCACACCCACTTAGTTTATTTTGTTGAGCTTTCATATACTTATAGCTTTAGTGCATCCATAGCATGGCAATCCCTACTCACTCACATTGATATCTATTGATGGGCATCTTCATAGCCCATTGATACGCCTAGTTGATGTGAGACTATCTTCTCCCTTTTTGTCTTCTTCAAAACCACCATTCTATTCCACATATAGTGCTATGTCCATGGCTCACGCTCATGTATTGCGTGAAGATTGAAAAAGTTTGAGAATGTTAAAAGTATGAAACAATTGCTTGGCTTGTCATCGGGGTTGTGCATGATTTAAATACTTTGTGTGGTGAAGATAGAGCATAACCAGACTATATGATTTTGTAGGGATAACTTTCTTTGGCCATGTTATTTTGAGAAGACATAATTGCTTTATTAGTATGCTTGAAGTATTATTATTTTTTATGTCAATATTAAACTTTTGTCTTGAATCTTTCGGATCTGAATATTCATACCACAATTAAGAAGAATTACATTGAAATTATGCCAAGTAGCACTCCGCATCAAAAATTCTGTTTTTATCATTTACCTACTCGAGGACAAGCAGGAATTAAGCTTGGGGATGCTTGATAATTTTTTATTGCTCCATGCTATATTATCTACTGTTTTGGACATTATTGGGCTTTATTATTCACTTTTATATTACTTTTGTGACTAACATATTAACCGGAGGCCCATCCCAGAATTGCTGTTTTTGCCTATTTGGAGTTTCACGAAAAAAGGAAAATCAAGCGAGTCCAAGCGAACGAAACCTTGAGGAACGTGATTTTTAGGAAGAATATGATCCGGAGACTTGGACCCTCGTCAAGAAACAAAGAGGAGGCCATGAGGTGAGGCGCCCCCAAGGGCGCCCTCCATCCTCGTGGGCCCCTGTTGCTCCACCGACGTACTCCTTCCTCCTATATATACCTCGTACCCCCAAGCGATCGAATCTGGAGCCAAAACCTAATTCCACCGCAACCTTCATGCCCACGAGATCCCATCTTGGGGCCTGTTCAAGCTCACTGGAGGGGCATCCATCACGGAGGGCTTCTACATCAACACCATAGCCTCTCCGATGAAGTGTGAGTAGTTTACTTGAGACCTTGGGTCCATAGTTATTAGCTAGATGGCTTCTTCTCTCTTTTGGATCTCAATACAATGTTCTCCCCCTCTCTCGTGGAGATCTATTCGATGTAATCTTCTTTTTGTGGTGTGTTTGTTGAGACCGATGAATTGTGGGTTTATGATCAAGATTATCTATGAACAATATTTGAATCTTCTCTGAATTCTTTTATGTATGATTGGTTATCTTTGCAAGTCTCTTCGAATTATGAGTTTGGTTTGGCCTACTAGATTGATCTCTCTTGCAATGGGAGAAGTGCTTAGCTTTGGGTTCAATCTTGCGGTGTCCTTTCCCGGTGACAGTAGGGGCAGCAAGGCACGCATTGTATTGTTGCCATCGAGGATAACAAGATGGGTTTTTTGTCATATTGCATGAATTTATCCCTCTACATCATGTCATCTTGCTTAAGGCGTTACTCTGTTTTCATGAACTTAATACTCTAGATGCATCTTTGGATAGCGGTCGATGAGTGGAGTAATAGTAGTAGATGCGAGGAAGGAGTCGGTCTACTTGTCTCGGACGTGATGCCTATATACATGATCATACCTAGATATTCTCATAACTATGCTCAATTCATCAATTGCTCAACATGAATTCGTTCACCCATCGTAAAATACTTATGCTCTTGAGAGAAGCCACTAGTGAAACCTATGGCCCCCTGGTCTATCTTCATCATATTAATCTTCCAACACTTAGTTATTTCCTTTGCTTTTTTACTTTGCTTTTATTTTACTTTGCATCTTTATCATAAAAATATCAAAAATATTGTCCTATCATATCTATCAGATCTCACTCTCATAAGTGGCCGTGTAGGGATTGACAACCCCTTATCGCGTTGGTTGCGAGGATTTATTTGTTTTGTGTAGGTGCGAGGGACTCGCGCGTAGCCTCCTACTGGATTGATACCTTGGTTCTCAAAAACTGAGGGAAATACTTACGCTACTTTGCTGCATCATCCTTTCCTCTTCAAGGGAAAACCAACGCAGTGCTCAAGAGTCAGGACGACATGGCACCAGTGCCGGGACAACATGCTAGCGAGGAGGAACCGACAAATCCTATTTGATGGCCCATGGTGTCGATCGGGTCATGGAAAGCCCATTTTGAAAGAGATCTTCTTTCGCCAGTGCTATATCTCGCTTACTGCGAGATGCACAATAGCTTCTCCAACAAGGTCAATCAAGTGGTCTGATCCAATAAGCAGTTCTGGGAAGCTTCTAAAGACCGGTTCGCGAAATCTTCCGCCCAGTTTTGGCTTGTTTTGGGAAGTTCCACCTAGTTTTCTTCTTCTTTTCTTTGGTTATCTCTATCCCCTTTCTCCGACCTTGAAAGCTGCGAATTCACTAAATTAGGGTGGTACCCTCTGCTATCCCGCGACCTCTACTGTAATCAAAAGACTAAAGGACCTTATGGAAGATGAAAAAAGCAAAGACTAAAATGAGAAAGGACGGAGTTCAGGTTTCATCTTCTTTGTTTTTTCTTATGCTTTTTTCTTTTTTTCTCAAATACATGCGGCTTTTTATTGAACACACATTGACCATTTTTTATACAGGTCAAACATTTTTAGATACATGTTAAACACTTGTCAACTACACATTGAACATTTTTTAAAAACATAGTGAACATTTTACAAATACAAAGCAACATTTTTAAACACGCACGCCCAGGAGTGCTCCATGGACTTGCTGCAGGAGGAGGGAGGAAGCAGATGCCCATGAGTGGAACGACACGCGCTGGATCAGCCGACTATTCCTAAGCTTTTCCCCAAAACAAAACCAAGAAAAGCAGATAAAAAACAAAGGAAAGAAGTTCAAAATCTCTATCTCTACTTAAAAAAACGTAAGGTTCCCATTTTGCTTTTCTTCCCACCACTCTTTCGTCCAACCTTCCATGTATATGATAATCAAGCACCTTAATTTACTTACCTTCTAAACCAATTCCATTTTAATTTACTTACCAAACTACTAATCAAAATATAAGATAATTCACGGGGAGAATTTGATGACCAATTATTTACACAATCATATTATTATCGATAAATAAATCACAAGCTAATGTAATAGAATATTTATATTTCGTTGCAACACACGAGCATTGTTCTAGTAAAAAAAGAATCGTGCATTCATGATCATATGGTAAATCACAGGGATACCCTAGTGTCGTAACAGGCTTATCGGGGCGGGCACCCCTCTCGCATAATTAAGCGATCCTATACCACTCCTCATTTCCCTTTGCTGCCTGAAAGATCATGCTTTCTACAGGACGCACCACGTCCCATCTTAAAGGGGACAATTGCATTTTTGCCCCTAGTTGGAACCTACCCACGGGTTTTGCCCTTACTTTTCGACTCTGCTCAGTTTTGCCCTTAGATTTGCCCCCGAGGTCACCCGAATGCCCTCTGACCGTTTGACAAATACTTTGAAAATCCATAACAAATTCATATGAACTTGAAAAAATGCAAATAAGATATCAAAAAATCCATAACAACTATGTACTGTTGCAACCTGAGAGTTTTATCATTATTTTTTGTATATTCGTTTATTTCAAACTTTTTACCTCTTGAACTGTGCGTCCAAATCTCGAATCATTTTCACCGTTGGATTTCTCGCGTCGAGATCTTCGAAAATAGATCCCATATTAATCGGTTGCGACAGTTTTTTTCACGAAAACTCCGGGAAAAATCGGATAATGAGAAAAAACGGAAACAAAAAACGAATACGGAAACAACCCAAAAAAGTGAAAATAAAAAAGGCAAACAAAAAAACAAAGAAAAAATTCGGAGTCGGGAAGCACCATTCATGGTTTTTTCTTTTTCTCTTTTTCGGGAAGCACAACTGTGCTTGCCACGAAAACAAATATGTGCTTCTTGTAGAAGCACAATTTTTTTTATCGAATAGCACATCGAGAAGCAAATATGTGCTTCCATGAGAAGCAAGTATGTGCCTCCCGTGGAAGCATAATTGTTTTTCCTTTTTGAGAAGCACAGTTGTACTTCTCATGGAAGCAAATATGTGCTTCCATGAGAATCAAATATGTGCTTATCGTGGAAGCGCTGGGTTTTCTTGAAGAAGCATAACTTTGCTTCTCGCGGAAGCAAATATGTGTACTTCTCATGGAAGAACATTTTTTTTCAAGAAGTGCAATTGTGCTTCTCGCGATTTTTCTCCTTTTCAAGAAGCACAGTGCTTCGCAAAAAACAAATTTTTTTTTCTGCAAAACTAGGGGAAACCATGCGAAACTCAAAAGTTGGAAAAACCCCAAATGAACCATATAAATCCTGAAAACACGTAAAAAGATCAAAATCTAAAAGAAGCGTCTAGCATGCGACACATGGCAACGCCTGAACGCACCACTTGGCGCGCTGCAAGGCCACAAAAGTGGGGGGGTCTCACCTGTGTGACTGGTTTTCCCACCGCATTTAAGCCCACACTATATAACACTATCACCTCAACAAAAAGTTTCCTTCATAAAAAAAATATCGCTCTTATATTTCTTTAGAGAGGGAGTACTACGTAATATATTACGTGGTATAAAACCGTAGCCCAATAGGTAAAACATTTTTTTGTTTCTATAATACTCGCTCCAATTCATAATAAGTGTCACAGTTTTTAACTGAGGTTGAACTAACTTAGTTCAAAACAGCGACAGTTATTTTGAATCCGGAGGGAGTATCTGTTTTCTCCATTATTGGACTGTTTAATGAGACGTCCTATGTGACGCGCTCTGCGTCGAGTTGTTGCCGTTTCGCTCACACAAGGGGAACTTCGACTGGGCCGGCCCATGAAGACAGCGACAACAACAGAAATCGAATGCACTGTAGCTAAAAAAATTATACGCGTTGGCGGGGATTCAAACACGGGATGATCTGCTATAGAGCATGTCTTTCTGCCAACTGAGATAGCGTTTGTAGCTGATCAAACAGCTAGCATCAAACTTAAAGAACAAACAAGCCGCGCAGATCCGAATTAGTTTAGGAATTTCGGAAGCAATATTAAAAAAAAGGAATGTTCCGTGAAACGCAAACACTTACCAAATTTTAAAAAGCTATAAATTTTTCGAAAAACAAGAAGATTTTTTGAAAATCTTGAACAATTTTTTTGAAACTAAAACATTTTTACAAATTGCAAAACAAATTTGTAAAGGTGAAAATATTTTGAAATCCCTGAAAAATATCCAAACATGATTTTTTAAAAACTTGTGAACAATTTTTTAAACTGGAACATTTTTTTAAACTTCTGAAAAAATGAAAACATGAACAATTTTTTAAAACAGGAACATTTTCCAAAAATAGTGAAATTTTTTGAACAAAAACATTCCGAACAAATTTTGTAAAAACAGGAACATTTTTTTTGGAAATGCCCGAACAACTATTGAAAAATGCGAACATTTGTTGAATTTTGAACCATTTTTAAAACACTAACATTTTTTTAAATTTGGAACTTTTTTAGAAACACGAACAAATTTTGGACTTTCTGAACAATTTTCGAAAGAAACAGAAAAAAAGGGAAAAACAAACGGAAAATAGAAAAAAATAAAAAGAAGAAGAAAAAGAGACCGAAAAACGAAAAAGAAAACAAAAGAAAAACAAAAAACGAAAAACCCAAAGAAGAGAAAACGGTCAAAAAATAAAAACGGTTCAGGGAACCTTCTAGAGGTTTCCCAAAACTGGATGACTAGCTCTGCTTTAATGGGCCGGCCTATTGCTAGCGATGCGGGGTATTGCCTGTGCGTTCTGTCGACAATTTGACGCAACGAGCGGCGCATAGGGTTTTCCTTGTTTAATTTTGTATTCTTTTAAATGTCTATAAAATAAAAAATCCGAGTTGGGTCGAGGCCCACTGACGCTGGGGTGCGCGTTAGCCCTCCAATATCTCACGCCATACGCGCGGAATAGGAGGTCCTGGTCGTCGTGGGAAGGAATCTTGCCGCCGCCACGCCGGCTCGCCGCCGCAGCCGCCGCCGCCGCCTCCTCGCCCTGACGCTTGTAGCGCCTCGCGCTCGCACCGCGCCGCCGCCCTGTCGCAGCTTGGTAGCTCCCAACCGGAGTCCTCTTTCGGCGCGCTTCGTGTCCAGCTTAGCTCCTGAGCCGGCGATGGCAGCGGAGCAGCCGTCAGGGAAGAAGAATCCGCCGCCGGAGAAGAAGGTCCCGCTCCCGAAGGTGGTCACGCTCAACAAGGCCCTCAAACTGGTGAGCTCCGCATCCCCCGACCCTCGGTTCCTCCTCCTCCTGTTACCCTTCTCTGTTCATGTTTCCTCCTGTCCAAGATGTGCTCGATGCAAATCCTCTGCGCTAAGATTAGTCACATCCTGGTAAATGCATATTGTACACGGAGCTGCTATGTCTCCGAAGCAACCGATGCTGCGCCGAGAAGCGTCTGCGGCCATGGCCCCGATGCTAGATAGGTTTTTGTTAGTGCATTTGATGAGTGCTTGATAGGATTGTGTCATACTAAACCCGTTGCATATGTAATTTTCAGGCCCAGACATGGGTGGACAAAATGAGTGCGCTAGAGCCGGATGAACTGGATGATAAGGATTTTGAGGGTCGGCCTTCAGGGTATACATTTTTTTTATCCTTCTTGTTAGCATTAATGGGTAATTGGTTTATGGGGCTTATAAATTTGGTTGTAGTCTTGGCCTTGGTGCTAGAGTGGCGCCAAACGCGAAGCGGGCAGCTCCCACCGATCCAGTGGAGAGGAGGTTGCTCGGGAAGGTGAATGCGCAGAAGAGGAAGACTGCAGAGGAGGAGAAAACAAATGCTCAGGAGGTGAATGAGGCGAGTGATGATGATAATGGCGAGCCTCAAGGTAGAACCAGTGCTTGTAGCAAGAAGAGGGAATTGCCTTCAGTTACTTCAATGCCATTAGGGAAGAAGACCAAGTGACAGTTTGTATGCATGGAACCATCTGAATATTCATACATGGCTTGATGTTCAAGTCAGATTTTGACAAACCCCTAGGCGATTCTATTTTACCAGCTTACACCCTACAGTGGGTATTTGTTAAATGTAAGGGCATAGCTGGGCTGGATATTCTTAATGCTTATTGACAACTCAATTTGAGCAGATCCAGTGTTGTCCATCTGAAGTTGAATAGAGCCTGATTTTCCATTTGATTCCCTGAAATTTCTGCTTCATTCATTCCAACTTCATGTCAGACTTGCTCTTAATTTATATATCCTAGAATTTTATTTCTATTGACAAAATTTGTTTAGATGTTGCCTTATTGTATAGGGGAAAGAAATAAACCCTTGTTTCTCAAGACCAAATGTTTAAAGGTGCATCCAGTATTCGTTATTATGACTGTTTAAGGAACATAGTTTGTGGTGTTTCTTAAAATTGTTTTTCCGCTACCAATCTCATTTCCTAAAAGGGGAACCCATGTGGAAGTGAAGGATGAATGGTTCCTTCAAAGTGGACACCTCCTACAGGTTAGTAGTTTCCGAACCTTCTTGATGCAGTATTGTGGCTGGGGAGCACAGGATGCTAGAGAACCCCTCCGAGTACATTAGCAGATGGCCCTCTTAAGGCTACCAGTGCAAGGTTTCTGAATGTTTTGAGTTTTGACATAATGTATGAGTGTCAGGCTTCAAATTAACGGATGAGTCCATGCTGCTGCGCCGCACAACGCCAACCCTGTAAGTATCCCATGATGTTATATTTTCTTGTCCATTTCGTAAGCTGCCCAACATCCTGGTTTCTCTGCACTGTTCTATTAATGCATTTGATTTATTTATTTATTCTAGAAGGGGGGTTATTCACACTCAAAAGAGCTGCAAGTTGAATGACTTCTCCAGATGGCAGTAGGCAGACAAACTAGATTCAGTGAGTAGTGAGAAGACCATATGAATTTATTGCAAAAATCTTAGGTGCATGCTTACATAGAGAAAATAGGGAACAGGGAGGGATATGTCTAGTCTGGGAAATTGTGAGAACTTAGTCAGATCCTTATTTGAAGTAGTGCTTCTGTCCTTGGTAACAATCTTCCGTTCTGATCAACAAACCATGTCCTAGCACGAGAAGATGCTGATATGACTTGAAGTTGCTGCCATGGCCAGCAGGCGTATCTTATTCTTTTTCGAGCACTGTCTCTCCCTTTTCTTGCATGTGTATCTTCTTGCTCTATCTGCCTTGTCAACTCTTCTATTCTCTGTTGTAACCCAGCAGATCTACTGTCAGCAAGCTTAAGGCATGCATCTGCAGCAGCTTGCGCTGCCATTGCACTGGCAGCTAATTTCTCTTTTAGCTGTATCTTGCTGTTTGCAGCATCTGAATCTGCTTTTACTCTTCGCAGTTCTTCTCTGAGCAAGGTCACCTGAAAAGGTAGCTCGTTAGAACATGTACGGCTCCTCTCATGAATGACTAAATGAGAGTATGAGATCGTGCGCACTAGAGATGTTTTCCTCTTGCATTTACTGCAAAGTGCAAAATCAAGGATTTCAAACTTGCAATTTTTGAATTAATAAAAGTTGGACATGCTTATATCTTTCAATTTTGTTCTAATTACTTTGAAGGAGCATCATATAGTCATATCAATTCTCTAATGACGTTATGCTCAATTAATTGTCATTTATCAGTCTGAGAAGCGCATTTCTTGACCTCAAGAGGTTCATTTCAATGAAGCTTAGGTCAAACTTATTCCTCTTGGGTTACCTCCTGGTTTAATTCTTTAATGGCAGCTTTTCCAGCTTCCACCTCCAACGCACATGCCTCTTTCCATCGTGCAGCTTCCTGTTCTACTTCCTTTACCCTGACATTGAGCTCTTCCACCTTAGGTATGAGAAAGAGACTTCAGATCCTTGTCAATTACAGGGCTAGAAAATAAAATAATGTACATAAATAAATAATAGATATTGTTATACACTTTGAAGTAGGAGAATTTCCCGTTCTCTCAGATCCTGTATGTGCGACTCATATTTGATTATCTTCTGAGCCTGTTGAGCAGCGAGAAGTTGCAAATGATCGCAGTCTGACCTGTTGGAGCAGTTTAATATTATCAGTTAGCACATATTTCAGGAAGGCCCTTTGGTGATTTATCAAAAAAAAATATTGTAGACATCTTTGGTCGACGACTTAATAGTTTACCTGGACTCGTCTAAGGCCTGTCTGAGGTCATTGATCTCATGATGCAGGTTTTTCAGTATCTTACCAACTATTGAAGCCTGAAAGGAAACAGCTTGAAGTAGTTTATTAGCTGACAAGTTTTCCATTGCATGATGATTTCGGTGGACAACTTCTAAACATAACAAGATCAATAGTTTCTAGCTGCATTGCGTGCATGATCATAAAATAGGGATTAAATGACAATTACTTCACAAATAACAACTATGTACTGTATTTTGTAGTTGGCGCTTGGGGCTATTATCTAAACAACAGAACCATATGGCGGCTACGGAGGAGTGATGTAGAATACTTACCAGACTGTCAACCTCTTGTTTACTTTCTCTTCCATTAGATGCTGCACTGGCACTGGAGCTGCTCATCTCATCTCCTTCTGATTCTCCACTTATCACCTCCATGATGAAGCCAAAGCCAACCTTCTGCAACCCCTTCTCAGCAATCTGCAGGATTGAACTTCTTCTCTGATCGCCATCGCCCTTCAACACACGAAGGCTATTCTCCGCTGCCTCCTTCTCAGTTACAGCAACTTCCAACATGCTCCTAATATCCTGGTTCTCCTTCTTTAGGCTTGATATCATACTCTCCATCCTGCTCTTCTCCTTCCTTTCCTTCTCCCTGCACTCTGAGATCCTGATCTCCACCTCCTTGGCCAGATCATGGATGTGATGAGCCTCCAATTCCAGGAATCCCAGTCCATCCTTGGGATCGAGCCTCGGTCGGTCAGAAATCCTTACTGCTTTCTCCTCAGAAGCTCTGTCCAGGATATTCTCCAAGATGTCTTGCGCTGAATGGAGCGAGACGACAATCTTCTGCACGGCAAACTTGGTTTGATGATCCATGGCTGGTATCTGCAGATATCTGGTACAAGGGAAGATAAGGGATAGTTTTTTTCTGGAAAGGAAAGCAGTACATAGCTGACAGTCAAGGGAAACCTTGAAGGGTAGTTGGCTGCTCCACTTGCCTGTTTTTCTTCCTTGGCACATGTTCAGGTTTGGTTCCCTTGTGCAGATGTGCCATGCTCTATGTCGCAAAGACGCAAACTCGTTGGTTTTTTGCTTCTTTGCACTGCCTGAATTTGTGCAGATTTAACTCCTTTTTAACAGCAGAAATGCAGCTTCCGTGGCATTGCTGTAAACTGTATTGTCTGGTTTTGGTTTGCATGCAGCTGGAGTGCGGGATGCTGAGTCGAGGCGATCTTAATTAATCCTGCTCTGCTTGCAGTAAGAAATGTTCGCAACGGCATTTCCCTGTTGATGCCTTCAACGGCGGTAAGGGTTATATTCTTCCAGAACCAATTATGCTCCCCAACTTACTCTCATGTGATGATTATGTAGCAAAACAAACCGCCAAAAGAGTTTCGGCGACACATTTTTTCCGCCGAATAATTAATTATGCTTTTGACTCGCTCTCATTGTTCCTTTGAGTGATTATGTGCGATGGTTATCTAGGAAAATAAATTGCCGAAGAGAATTTTGGTAAGATATAGTACTCCGTAGTAGTAGTATTTTCCTAGCTGAATTAGTTATGCTCGCTAACTCCCTGTGGTTTCTTGTAATGATTAGACCTAACGGCTATCTAACAAATTAAATTTCCGTGTCCCCTAAAGTTGGAAGCGACGTATAGAATGCTACTGCATGTGGTGGCCGAGCTCCACGGAGTTGTAGAAAAAAAAATATTTTCTGAAGCTTTTAAATATATTTTGATTTCCTTTTTTAAAGGGCTCCCTCGGGCCGTTTTTTATAACACCGCTTTCGCTACTTGGAGTATACTACTACTAGCACTGCGTCCATTTCAAAGTGGATGATGCCCTTAAATACGTCTGGTCGTTTTTTTACCGGGAAAATACGTCCGGTCTAACTCTCATAATGGTGTTATTCTATTTGCCCCCCAAAGTGTTCCTTTTTCTTTCAAAAAAGCTTCTTTTGCATCCTAGAGACTGTCCATATCTCGAATATCATGTACTTGAGAACGAACAAATACCAGTAATTTGTTGGCGAAATTTGCTGCTGCAGTAGTATATATTTCTTTTAATTTTTTTAGAGTTATATTCCCTTTGAATTTGGAGAGCTAGCTTCATTGTTTTCTCCTTTTGTTATTCAGCATGTGACAGCTAATCTGTCGGCCCCTCTTTGTGCGGAACATGCCTCAGATGAACTCAGCACAACCATTATTGGCTGATTGTCCTAGCAGCTCTTTTGTTGAACTAAAGCTCTCTTATTATCTGAAGAAGAAAAAAAAAACAGGATTGATCATATCAATGTAGATTTTCTCCGTGTCATATTTTTCAGCGGTTCACAGTTGAGTGTCATTAACTGACGAGGGCTACATTTTCAACTGGAGTCAGAGGTCTTGAGTTACGGCCAACTGCAAGCTTCATGTGTGACACCCTCCAAGAAAAATAATGGACAGGAGATCTAGACCTCTGTCTACCTGGCAATAACTACAAGGCTAAAAAATATTCAAAAGTTTGTGGTGCACATATTTCGTACTGCACATAAAAGGAAACTGTCAAGATATTTGAGGTCAATTCATAGTCGCATTCAACACTTACAAGTAGCCCAGTGGAGTCCATAAAAAAGTAGCCCACTGGAGAGAGCAGGCCACTCAATACTATTACCTCCGTCCCGACTTACTTTTCTTCCTCGTATTTTGGATCATATTTTGATTATGATCGTAATTAACAAAATATGAGCTATATGCAGCAAAAATAAAATTATTGAAAACTACTTCAAATATGAATCCAACAAAAAAAAAACTGTCGGTATGCATTAAAATTTTGCTAAATATATGGTCAAACTTTGGTCCAAAATACGATAAGGACTAATAATCCCAGACAGGGGTAGTATTTCACGGAGAAAAATTGTTCAGATATCTTAGGTTAATTAGTGCTTCCTTCGTCCGAATTTATCAGACCCCCTCATATTTAAGGAATTTATCAGACCCCCTCATATTTAAGGTTAAACTTTGTTTATAAAATTGAACTAATAAAATACAAACTACATATCACAATAAATGTATAGTTGGTATCCTCTTTCATAAACAAAATTCAATAGTATATTTTTATAGCATATACTAAATCAGTTTTTTGGTCAAATAGATGATCAAAATTTGACCCAAAATACGAGCTTAGCATAATAAACCGGAACGAGGAAGAGACCATGCCATTAATTCCGCAAAGAAATAGATGGGCATCCATACAGAACTTGAAAAGGCTCCTTCTCTTTTTTTTGCAGGCAATTGAAACGGTTCATTCGTGGGGTGCTTTTCTATTCAGGGAACCTTTTCAATGTGCATACATGACTTTTTCAGTGTTCTTATGTTTCTCAGTGTGCATGCGAATTTTAAAGTTTGTAAACGTAGTTTCTGAATATTTCAACGTGAAGGAAGCAAGTAGCATCTGTAATTAAAGTTGAGTGGTGTCAACATTCGGCAGTTGGGAGTCAAGAGTGAGATGGTACGTGTATTTAAACGTGCGTCACGTCGGCACGGCTCGGCCGCATGCATCACACTCTGACGTTGGACAGTAGTCTTAATTAAACTAGATGACTCGTTGCGCCAATGGCCCAAGGGGCGAGAGCAAACCATGTATGTAAGAATATTTAGACACTGATTAGAACATAAGAAAATAGATATTTAAATATGATGTTCATACATAAATTTATAAGAAGTTTATGAGAGCTTTTGTACTATGATTTTAACAGGCAAGCTACATAGGCAGAGATTCATCATATAGATATAGTTTACTGTGAGGGGATGCAAATATATAGAAGATGCAAATATTACATTGGACAGAGAAAGTTATCAAAGCAACTGCAAATAACACAGGGAGTACACGACGTTCTATAGCGGGCAGAATACATGTTGACGATGCATCAGGCTAGAGCATAACAGAGTGCCTAATATTAATTTACATCCTTTGATGAGGGTGTGCACAGTGGGACCATAGGGGAAGATGTGAGAACAGGCAATGCATCGCACAAGATGACGCTTCGGAAGCATGTGAAGTAGCACCAAATCCCAAATACAAGGCTTGAAGGCATGGTCAATCCTGTTAACTTGGAAGGACATCTGCATGGTTGTAGGCTGAAAGCTTTTGTTGGAAATAGAAACCACAAGCCTAAACTTTTGGCTAACAATGCGGGCAATTTCAACAGGAATAGACACATCAGCCAAATAAGAACAAAAACAGGTATCGATGGGAAAGACATAGAAAGAGAAAGTACCTAGCATGGAAAGAATTGATCTCTGGCAAGTCCTCGTCAATATACCAACGGCATGCAGAGCTGCCACTCAGCCCTTTAACACCTATAGACGAACACAAGCAATTCCTTTTAAACTTTGATAATCAAATTATAAGTAACCAATTCACACTCAATTCACTGCTTGCATCAATTGTACACTACAGTTTCTGCTGATTTATTATGAAATGAAAGCAGTCTACTTGCTTGTTTCGAGCATCCATGTATGTAAGGTAGAGCACCGTATTCATATAGGAGATATAGACATATCATAGAAACACACTCATGCTTGCAGGTATTAGAACCTAAAACCATTCGACTTCCTATATTAACACTACAATCAAACGAAGGATACAGACACATAGGGCATTTGATTCCAGTAATTCAAGCAGATTCATCCATAGAACTGAAACACTACCAATAAGATGAATTAGTACGCTAGGCTATGCTCACACAGTACCAAGCAACATCAAAAAGAAATAAACCAGAATAATGCAAGTGATAGAAGCCATAGATAAGAGAATTACCACGGTACATTTTTGGCAGTGTTCCCACAAAGATGGCACAGAAAGCTCCTGCCTCACTTGCAGCACGCACTTCCTCTGCAATAAACTAACATGCTCGAGCGCCGTAAAGATACAACAACTCTTGGATCAGATTTTATGTAAAATAAAAAGAACTTCTTAAGGCATTCAGTCACAAGTTATGCTTCTAGCAACCTACCATTTTTACCCATTCTGTAAAATGACCATGTGAACACCCACTTTATATGAAGATACATAGAGATAATAAAAGAGGGATTGATGCAGGGCTAGTTTGGTTTGCGTCCTGGTGATTTCCAGCCTTGCCTGGAACTTGCTTGTATTTCACGTGGAGACATTTGGTTCGCTTCCTCAGCTAATATTACAGCAGAGAGAAATACAGGCAAATGTAACATGTCTCGAGGTCGGATTGGTTTCTTCAGTTAAGAAATTCAGAAAATATGGAAAGCATCTAAACTGAAAGACTAAAGATACATTCCTGCTAGTCATTGGAAATGCCATTGCCCAGGATTTTATCAGGAGAATGCCTTCTCAAACTCAAGGAAAATATGAAAACCATATATAGAATAGATATTGCCAGTGTATTACTTGGGGTATATACACAGTAAGGAAGGGTTGAGGTAAAGCAAAGCACAAAATCTCCAAGGAATATGCTGAAGAACATGTGCATCAAAATCATAACTGAATTAGAACATCAAAGATATATGTCATTCATATTGAATGCACCGTGGATATGCATCAAATGGTTAAACATCAATGATCTCAAAAGATGCATATATTTTCATATTACATTTATTTGATATAGTAAATGTTGATAAATTTAATGTAAATTTGGTCAAAGTTTTTAAGGTTTGACTTCTGAGAAATCTAATATGCAAAGTAAAAAGGACCGGAGGGAGTATAACGATGATTTTAATGGTATTGTGAATGTTAATAATTTTTTTATACACTTGATCGATGTTGGAATAGTTCATCTAGACCTGTGTCTACCTGACAGTTAATCACAAGAGAGCATTGAAAAGTTTGTGGTGCACAAATTGTAAGATATCTGAGGTTAATTAATAGTCACATTCAATACTTGCAAGGAGAGTTTCTCATAAACAATACAGTACCAACCAATGTGAAATAATGCTACCACATATGTACTAAAATATAACATGTTTTTGTTTAGCCTAAAAAACGTCTTATATTTAATTTTGATATGGAGGGAGTACAACATCAAAATATTCCATCATCACGAGCTGGGCTGCCGCTCGAGTTACCTGTGGTTAGATGGTTATGTTTATTCTTCTTGTGGTGACCCATCGGGATTCAAATTCTAAACTTGACATTGATGCTCATATTTTTCTGGATTTATTTCAGTCTTTTCATGATGTTCCTTCAGCGGAAAGAGACGTTCCCGACTGACTACAAGGCCCTTGTGATGACTTCATCAACCTCAAAATGGCGCTTGTGATGACTTCATCAATCTTAAGATAGTTGTGTTAGCTCATTCTCTCGGGAGCGCTTATAAGAATAAGGTGTACGTGTGTACGTTTATTACGATGAGTGTATAGATGTATACGCAAGCGACTTCGATCTTAGCATGTTACAGAGAAATGAATATTTGAAGCTGAAGGCGAAGGAAACAAGTAGGTACGTGTATTTAAGCGGGTGAAGCTACTGGGTTTACGTAAACGTGCGTCACGTCGGCACAGCTCGGCCGCATGCATCACACTCCAAAGTTTGATCAGACGGTCCCAACAAAATTGCGGCAAGCTAGCCAGCCAACCGCGAGCAAAGCTGAGCTAGATCTGCTTCATGCATGCACGCGTGCGTGTCTGACACCTTCCACTCCATCGGCCGGGGAAGACGAAACAAAATAAAATGAGCAGTGCTATTCCTACGTAAATTTTTTACAAAATCTTTACGTATTCAGTCTAAGAGCAACTCTAGCAGACCCCGCATCTCGCCCCGACCCGCAAAATAATCGTCAAAATGCGGGTCGGAGTGAAAAATCCTGCCCGATCAGATCCCGCATCTCGCCTCTGCCCGAAAAAAATTTGAGGGCGCGGCAAAATCTCGGCCTCGCCGTTGCGGTGCCCTACATATAAGCAGAAGCGGTTGGTGAGGGGGGCATTTCAGCCAGCGCTTTCCTACCACCACCCCCCCCGCCGCCAAGATTCCGGCGAAAGCAGCCGGCAGGAGCACACCGAAAGGCCGCCACGCGCACGAGGCCTCTCCTCCCTCCCCCCTGCGTTGGCGGGCCGCCGGATTTGCGGATCTGTGGCACTACATCGCGGGCCGCCGGATTTGGCTTTTCCGGCCGCCAGTTGCTAGGCCAAGCGGTGGAGTGGTCGGGGAGCCTCTCCGGCAGGCCCGGCAAGGGCGCATCGCCGCATGCAAGTACGGTTTTGTCCGCCCGCCACCGCCGACGGTTTGCGGGCACGGATTCGTCCGGCCGTCCACCGGGCTCGGCGCTCACACAACGTCTCTGTGGCTTGCCGATGCCGCTCATGCAGTGCGACGACTGCACGCGGACAGTGCTGCGGCTAACTTCGGGCACGCCGAAGCACCCCGGATGGGTGTTCTTCAAATGTGAAAACAACAGGGTACGTGCACTAGCGATAGCTCATTTGATAGCTCATTCTTTAGTTCAATTGCGGTAGCTCATTTCGAACTTGCTCATTCTTTTGTGTAGGATGATGGATGCTCATTTTGGTTTTGGGAAGGCCAATACATTGATTTATTAATAGAAAGAAACTTAATAGATGTTGGTGCACTCCTTAGTACAATCGAAGGCAATGATGCGGCTGCATGTGCAACTAGAGGGGAAGCAACGTCTATTTCTTTCGAACCAAAGATGAAGAAAGAAGAATGCAAAATCAAGAATCCGCAGATAAACAATGAATGCATGGAGAAGATATTAGTCCAACTTGTGGGAGCAGTTATGGAAGTTGGAAATCTTATGAAATGCATACTTGTGGTTCTTGTTTTCTTTGATCTTGCTATTCTAGCTAAGATTTGATGATGTCTTTTGTATTCAATATTGTTGAAAAAGTAAAGAAATGCATTATGCGGGACGGGAGGAGCAAATTTAAGTTTTGTAGTGAAGGAAATATGCCCTAGAGGCAGTAATAAAGTTATTATTTATTTCCTTATATCATGATAAATGTTTATTATTCATGCTAGAATTGTATTAACCGGAAACATAATACATGTGTGAATACATAGACAAACAGATAGTCACTAGTATGCCTCTACAAGACTAGCTCATTAATCGAAGATGGTTGTGTTTCCTAACCATAGACATGTGTTGTCATTTGATTAATGGGATCACATCATTAGGAGAATGATGTGATTGACATGACCCATTTCGTTAGCTTAGCACTTGATCGTTTAGTATGTTGCTTATGCTTTCTTCATGACTTATACAAAGTTCACGAAACTATGAGATTATGCAACTCCGTTTACGGAGGAACACTTTGTGTGCTACCAAGCGTCACAACATAACTGGGTGATTATAAAGGTACTCTCAGGTGTCTCCAAAAGTATATGTTGAGTTGGCATGAATCGAGATTAGGTTTTGTCACTCCGATTGTCGGAGAGGTATCTCTAGGCCTTCTCGGTAATACACATCACATAAGCCTTGCAAGCCTTGCAACTAATGAGTTAGTTGTGAGATGATGTATTCTGAGCGAGTAAAGAGACTTTCCGATAGCGAGATTGAACTAGGTATTGGATACCGGCGATCGAATCTCGGGTAAGTAACATACCGATGACAAAAGGAACAACGTATTTAGTTATGCGGTTTGACCGATAAAGATCTTCGTAGAATATGTAGGAACCAATATGGGCATCTAGGTTCCGCTATTGGTTATTGACGAGAGAATGGTTCTAGGTCATGTCTACATAGTTCTCGAACCCGTAGGGTCCATACGCTTAACGTTTCGATGACAGTTCATTATGAGTTTATAAGTATTGATGTACGAAGGTTGTTGAGTCCGGATGTGATCACGGACATGACGAGGAGTCTCGAAATGGTCGAGACATAAAGATTGATATATTGGAAGCCTATATTTGGACATCGGAAATGTTCCGAGTGAAATCGAAATTACGGAGTGCAGGAGGTTACGGAACCCCGGGAACTATATGGGCCATAGTGGGCCTTGGTGGAAAGGAGAAAGGGCCAGCCCTAGGTGGCGCGCGCCTCCCCTTCCCTAGTCCTACTAGGACTAGGAAAGGTGGGCCGCCCCTCTCTCTCTTTCCCCTCCGGGAATCCTATTCCAACTAGGATTGGAGGGAATCCTACTCCCGGAGGAGTAGGACTCCTGGCCGCGCCTCCTCTAGGGCCGGCCGCCCCTCCCCTTGGCTCCTTTATATCTGAGGCGGGGGCACCCAAGACACACAAGTTGATCTGGATCGTTCCTTAGCCGTGTCGGTGCCCCTCCACCATATTCCACTTGGTCATATCGTCGCGGAGCTTAAGTGAAGCCTGCGCGGAGAAGTCATATCGTCAGCGGAGCTTAAGCGAAGCCCTGCGTCGGTGGAGCATCATCATCGTCCTGCCCGTCGTCTTGTGGAACTCATCCCGACACTTTCTTTGGATCGGTCCGGGGATCGTCATCGAGTGAGCGTGTCTTGAACACGGAGGTGCCGTCGTTCGGTGCTTGGATCGGTCGGATCATGAAGGCGTCGACTACATCAACAGCGTTGTTATAACGCTTCGCTTTCGGTCTCACGAGTGCGTGGACGGACACTCTCCTCTCGTTGCTATGCCATCACCATGGTCCTGTGTGCGTGGGAAAAATTTTGAAATTACTCGTTCCCCAACGGTGGTATCGAGCCTGGTTTTATGCGTTGATGTCATGTGCACGAGTAGAACACAAGTGAGTTGTGGGCGATATAAGTCATCTGCTTACCAGCATGTCATACTTTGGTTGGCGGTATTGTGAGATGAAGCGGCCCGGACCGACATTACGCGTCGACGCTTCGCGAGACTGGTTTCACCGCTCCGAGCACTCGTTGCTTAAAGGTGACCGGCGGGTGTCTGTCTCTCTCACTTTAGTTGAACCGAGTGTGGCTCGCCCGGTCCTTGCGAAGGTTAAAACAGCACCAACTTGACAAACTATCGTTGTGGTTTTGATGCGTAGGTAAGAACGGTTCTTGCTCAGCCCGTAGCAGCCACGTAAAACTTGCAACAACAAAGTAGAGGGCGTCTAACTTGTTTTTGCAGGGCATGTTGTGATGTGATGTGGTCAAGGCGTGATGCTATATTTTATTGTATGAGATGATCATGTTTTGTAACGAGTTATCGGCAATGGC
This sequence comes from Aegilops longissima, assembly GCA_021605205.1. Taxonomy (NCBI): domain Eukaryota; kingdom Viridiplantae; phylum Streptophyta; class Magnoliopsida; order Poales; family Poaceae; genus Aegilops; species Aegilops longissima. Next base: position 697,555,866 of record CM038678.1, read on the forward strand.
GAGAGCCATATGGTTGTCGCTTTATTGTATGAAATGCAAGCGCCATGTAATTGCTTTACTTTATCACTAAGTAGTAGCGATAGTCGTAGAAGCAATAGTTGGCGAGGCGACAACGATGCTACGATGGAGATCAAGGTGTCGCGCGGTGGCGATGGTGATCATGGCGGTGCTTGGCGATGGAGATCACAAGCACAAGATGATGATGACCATATCATATCACTTATATTGATTGCATGTGATGTTTATCCTTTATGCATCTTATCTTGCTTTGATTGGCGGTAGCATTATAAGATGATCTCTCACTAAAATTATCAAGAAGTGTTCTCCACGAGTATGCACCGTTGCTAAAAGTTCGTAGTACCCGGACACCACGTGATGATCGGGTGTGATAAGTTCTCGTCCACCTACAATGGGCGCAAGCCAGTTTTGCACACGCAGAATACTCGAGTTAAACTTGACGAGCCTAGCATATGCGAGATATGGCCTCGAACACGGAGACCGAAAGGTCGGCGTGAATCATATAGTAGATATGATCAACATAGTGATGTTCACCATTGAAACTACTCCATCTCACGTGATGATCGGACATGGTTTAGTTGATTTGGATCACGTAATCACTTAGATGACTAGAGAGATGTCTGTCTAAGTGGGAGTTTTTAATATGATTAATTAAACTTAAATTTATCATGAACTTAGTACTGATAGTATTTTGCTTGTCTATGTTTCTTGTAGATAGATGGCTCGTCTTTGTTGTTCCGTTGAATTTTAATGCGTTCCTTGAGAAAGCAAAGTTGAAAGATGATGGTAGCAATTACGGACTGGGTCCGTAACTTGAGGATTATCCTCATTCTTGCACGGAAGAATTACGTCTGGAAGCACCGGCTGGGTGCGAACTGCTGCAGAGCTGCACGAAGTTGTGAGCGTCTGGCAAAGCAAAGCTGATGACTACTCTATAGTTCGATGTGCCATGCTTTACGGCTTAGAACCGGGTCTTCAACGACGTTTTGAGCGTCATGGAGCATATGAGATGTTCCAGGAGTTGAAGTTAATATTTCAAGCAAATGCCGGATTGAGAGATATGAAGTCTCCAATAAGTTCTATAGCTGCAAGATGGAGGAGAATAGTTACATCGGTGAGCACATACTCAAAATGTGCGGGTATAATAATCACTTAATTCAGCTGGGAGTTAATCTTCCGGATGATGGTGTCATTGACAGAATTCTCCAATCACTGCCACCAAGCTACAAGAGCTTCGTGATGAACTATAATATGCAAGGAATGACTAAGACAATTCTGAGCTCTTCGCAATGCTAAAAGCAGCGGAGGTAGAAATCAAGAAAGAGCATCAAGTGTTGATGGTCAACAAGACCACTAGTTTCAAGAAAAGGGCAAAGGGAAGAAGAAGGAAACTTCAAAAGAACAGCAAGAAAGTTGCTGATCAAGAGAAGAAACCCAAGTCGGACCTAAACCTGAAACGAGTGTTTTTACTTTAAGCGGTTTGGACACTTTGAAGCGGAACTGCCCCAAGTATTTGGCGGATAAGAAGGATGGCAAGGTGAACAAAGGTATATGTGATATACATGTTATTGATGTGTACCTTACTAGAGCTCGTAGTAGCACTGGGTATTTGATCTGGTTACATTGCTAATATTTGCAACTCGAAGCAGGGACTACTGGAATAGGCGAGCACCGGCAAAGGGCGAGGTGACGATCGGCGTGGGAAATGGTTCCAAAGTCAATGTGATCGCGGTCGACACGCTACCTCTACATCTACCTTCGGGATTAGTTTTAGACCTAAATAATTGTTATTTGGTGCCGCGTTGAGCATGAACATTATATCTGGATCTTGTTTGATGCGAGGCGGTTATTCATTTAAATCGAGAGAATAATGGTTGTTCTATTTATATGAGTAATATCTTTTATGGTCATGCACCCTTGAAGAATGGTCTATTCTTGTTGAATCTCGGCAGTAGTGATACACATATTCATAATGTCGAAGCCAAAAGATGCAGAGTTGATAATGATAGTGCAACTTATTTGTGGCTTGCCGTTTAGGTCATATCGGTGTAAACGCATGAAGAAACTCCATACAGATGGACTTTTGGAATCACTTGATTATGAATCACTTGGTACTTGCGAACCGTGCCTCATGGGCAAGATGACTAAAACACCGTTCTCGGTTGTATGGAGAGAGCAATGACTTGTTGGAAATCATACATACAGATGTGTGTGGTCCGATGAATGTTGAAGCTCGTGGCGGATATCGTTATTTTCTCACCTTCACAGATGTTTTAAGCGAGATACGGGTATATCTACTTGATGAAACATAAATCTGAAACATTTGAAAAGTTCAAAGAATTTCAGAGTGAAGTTGAAAATCATCGTAACAAGAAAATAAAGTTTCTCGATCTGATCGTGGAGGAGAATATTTGAGTTACGAGTTTGGTCTACATTTGAAGCAATGCGGAATAGTTTAGCAACTCACGCCACCGGAACACCACAGCGTAATGGTGTGTCGAGCGTCGTGTCGTACTTTACTAGATATGGTGCGATCTATGATGTCTATTTCCGATTTACCGCTATCGTTTTGGGGTTATGCTTTAGAGGCGGCCGCATTCACGTTAAATAGGACACCGTCAAAATCCGTTGAGGCGGCGCCTTATGAACTATGGTTTAGCAAGAAACCAAAGTTGTCGTTTCGAAAGTTTGGGGTTGCGATGCTTATGTGAAAAACTTCAACCTGATAAGCTTGAACCCAAATCGGAAAATGTGTCTTCATAGGATACCCAAAGGAGACAATTGGGTATACCTTCTATCACAGATCCGAAGGCAAGACATTCGTTGCTAAGAATGGATCCTTTCTAGAAAGGAGTTTCTCTCGAAAGAAGTGAGTGGGAGGAAAGTGGAACTTGATGAGGTAATAGTACCAGCTCCTTATTGGAAAGTAGTTCATCACGAAATCAGTTTACGTAACAACTACACCGATTAGCGAGGAAGATAATGATAATGATCATGAAACTTCAGATCAAGTTGTCACTGAACTTCGTAGATCAACCAGGATAAAATCCGCACAGTGGTACGGTAATCCTATTCGGAAGTCATGCTACTAGATCATGGTGAACCTACGAACTATGAAGAAGCGATGGTGAGCCCAGATTCATAAAATGGCTTGAAGCCATGAAATCTGAGATGGGATCCATGTATGAGAACAAACTATGGACTTTGGTAGACTTGCCCGATGATCGGCAAGCTATTGAGAATAAATGGATCTTTAAGAAGAAGGCGACGCTGATGGTAATGTAATCGTCTACAAAGCTCGACTTGTTGCAAAAGGTTTTCGACAAGTTCAAGGGGTTGACTACGATGAGACTTTCTCACCCGTGGCGATGCTTAAGTCTTTCGAATCATGTTAGCAATTGCCGCATTTATGATTATGAAATTTGGCAAATGGATGTAAAACTGCATTCTTGAATGGATTTCTAGAAGAAGAGTTGTATATGATGCAACCAGAAGGTTTTGTTGATCCAAAGGGTACTAACAAAGTGTGCAAGCTCCAACGATCAATTTATGGTGCGGTGCAAGCCTCTCGGAGTTGGAATAAGCGTTTTGATAGTGTGATCAAAGCATATGGTTTTATCTGAGACTTTTGGAGAAGCCTGTATTTACAAGAAAGTGAGTGGGAGCTCTGTAGCATTTCGATATTATATGTGGACGACATATTATTGATTGGAAATGATATAGAATTTCTGGATAGCATAAAGGATACTTGAATAAAAGTTTTTCAATGAAAGACCTCGGTGAAGCTGCTTACATATTGGGCATCAAGATCTATAGAGATAGATCAAGGCGTTTAATTGGACTTTCACAAAACACATACCTTGATAAAGTTTTGAAGAAGTTCAAAATGGATCGAGCAAAGAAAGGTTTTTACCAGTATTACAAGGTGTGAGATTGAGTCGGACTCAATGCCCGACCACAATGAGAAGATAGAGAAAAATAAAGAATGTTCCTATGCTTCAGCCATAGGCTCTATCATGTATGCAATGCTGTGTACCAGACTGACGTATGCTTAGCTGTAAGCTTGGCGGGTAGGTACCAAAGTAATTCAGGAGTGGATCATTTGGACAGCGGTCAAGAACATCCTGAAATACGAAAAGGACTAAGGATATGTTTCTCGTATATGGAGGTGACAAAGAGCTAGTCGTAAATGGTTACGTCGATGCAAGCTTTGACACTGATCCGGACGATTCTAAATCGCAAACCGGATCGTATTTTTATTAAGCGGTGGAGCTGTCGGTTGGTGCAGTTCTAAACAAAGCGTCGTGGCGGGATCTACATGTGAAGCGGAATACATAGCTGCTTGAAGCAGCAAATGAAGGAGTCTGGATGAAAGAGTTCATATCCGATATAGGTGTCATACCTAGTGCATCGGGACCAATGAAGATCTTCTGTGACAATCTTGGTGCAATTGCCTTGGCAAAGGAATCCAGATTTCACAAGAGGACCAAGCATATCAAGAGGCGCTTCAATTCCATTCGGGACCAAGTCCAAGTGGGAGACATAGAGATTTGCAAAATACATACGGATCTGAATGTTGCGAGACCCGTTGACTAAGCCTCTTCCACGAGCAAAACATGATCAGCACCAAGACTCCATGGGTGTTAGAATCATTCTTGTGTAATCTAGATTATTGACTCTAGTGCAAGTGGGAGACTGAAGGAAATATGCCCTAGAGGCAATAATAAAGTTATTATTTATTTCCTTATATCATGATAAATGTTTATTATTCATGCTAGAATTGTATTAACCGGAAACATAATACATGTGTGAATACATAGACAAACAGATAGTCACTAGTATGCCTCTACAAGACTAGCTCATTAATCGAAGATGGTTGTGTTTCCTAACCATAGACATGTGTTGTCATTTGATTAATGGGATCACATCATTAGGAGAATGATGTGATTGACATGACCCATTTCGTTAGCTTAGCACTTGATCGTTTAGTATGTTGCTTATGCTTTCTTCATGACTTATACAAAGTTCACGAAACTATGAGATTATGCAACTCCGTTTACGGAGGAACACTTTGTGTGCTACCAAAGCGTCTGGCGTAATCTGGGTGATTATAAAGGTACTCTCAGGTGTCTCCAAAAGTATATGTTGAGTTGGCATGAATCGAGATTAGGTTTTGTCACTCCGATTGTCGGAGAGGTATCTCTAGGCCTTCTCGGTAATACACATCACATAAGCCTTGCAAGCCTTGCAACTAATGAGTTAGTTGTGAGATGATGTATTCTGAGCGAGTAAAGAGACTTTCCGGTAACGAGATTGAACTAGGTATTGGATACCGACGATCGAATCTCGGGTAAGTAACATACCGATGACAAAAGGAACAACGTATTTAGTTATGCGGTTTGACCGATAAAGATCTTCGTAGAATATGTAGGAACCAATATGGGCATCCAGGTTCCGCTATTGGTTATTGACAGAGAATGGTTCTAGGTCATGTCTACATAGTTCTCGAACCCGTAGGGTCCGCACGCTTAACGTTTGATGTGATTCATTATGAGTTTATAAGTATTGATGTACCGAAGGTTGTTCGGAGTCCCGGATGTGATCACGGACATGACGAGGAGTCTCGAAATGGTCGAGACATAAAGATTGATATATTGGAAGCCTATATTTGGACATCGGAAATGTTCCGAGTGAAATCGGGAATTTACCGGAGTACCGGGAGGTTACCGGAACCCCCCGGGAACTATATGGGCCATAGTGGGCCTTGGTGGAAAGGAGAAAGGGCCAGCCCTAGGTGGCATGGCGCCCCCCTTCCCTAGTCCTACTAGGACTAGGAAAGGTGGGCCGGCCCCCTCTCTCTCTTTCCCCCTCCGGGGAATCCTATTCCAACTAGGATTGGAGGGGGAATCCTACTCCCGGAGGGAGTAGGACTCCCTGGCGCGCCTCCTCTAGGCCGGCCGGCCCCTTCCCCCTTGGCTCCTTTATATCACGGGGCAGGGGGCACCCAAGACACACAAGTTGATCTACGGATCGTTCCTTAGCCGTGTCGGTGCCCCCTCCATCATATTCCACTTGGTCATATCGTCGCGGGCTTAGGCGAAGCCTGCGCCGAGAAGTCATATCGTCGCGGAGCTTAGCGAAGCCCTGCGTCGGTGGAGCATCATCATCGTCCTGCCACGCCGTCGTCTTGTGGAACTCATCCCGACACTTTCTTTGGATCGGAGTCCGGGGATCGTCATCGAGTGAGCGTGTGTTGAACACGGAGGTGCCGTCGTTCGGTGCTTGGATCGGTCGGATCGTGAAGGCGTCGACTACATCAACAGCGTTGTTATAACGCTTCGCTTTCGGTCTCTGAGTGCGTGGGCGGACACTCTCCTCTCTCGTTGCTATGCCATCACCATGGTCCTGTGTGTGCGTAGGAAATTTTTTGAAATTACTACGTTCCCCAACATGTAGGCCGGGAGGAGTTGCGCCAGATCAGACGCCGCAAAGCCGACCCGTAAAAAAGCATACATATTCGGGGAATGTTTTTTTACGGGTCCATTATATGGGGTCTGCAACCGCGGTTGTCCACGCCAGCCCGCAAAGGCGTTTTTCCGCGAACTTCAAACACATTTGTGGGCCGGGAGGATGTAGGGTCTGCTAGAGTTGCTCTAATGACGGTTAGCTAAATAGATAGGGTATTTACGATCAGAAATATACTAGTGCACAGATTTTTCGTACTAGGAATTTAATAGGAGCAGCATTTTCGAAATAAGATAAGAGGGCGGGTTTAGTTACCAAGCATGTCAAACCGGCATCAGCTTAGTTTTTTTATCAGAATTTGCCGTACTTGCTAACTAAATATATTACCTTCACGGCGGCTATCATAAAAAAAAAACATTCGATTTGTCACAGCGCAATAACATTACTGCAATAAAAACACCCAATATGGAAAAATATAATTTGGATAGCTGTCTACCTGACAATATAGATAGAGTAGTCAATGATCTAGGACAAGTATGAACCAAATTTATGGTATTTTGATTTACACCGTCACGCTCACGCACGGTCTGAACTTGCATGATAATACTGTATACATAACCATTTGTGATTCTTGCAGTGTTTCGTAAGCGGTCATCTTTATAAGTTTTAAAAATTACACGAGCATACGAGTGTATCCATCCTGTTTTGTGCATTTTTCTTTCGATAAAGCTAATTTCCAGTCAACTGAAAATTCACTAACAAATCCGAACGACCTGCCCATCGTTGGATCTGGATCCCACGATCGCCAACGAACCCACGTCCTTCTCCCGCGCCACCGAAAAAATTTATGCGGCAAGTGGGTGTCAAGCACACAACCTCCAACTTCACGTGCAGGCTGCCAACCAGTTGAGCTAGCTCTTTTCTCTATTCTAAAGCAGGCTAAGTTCTTTTTCTAGTCTAGTTTAAATGGTCTTCTGAACAAAACGCACGTACCAACAGGATTCTCAGGTGCGTAACTAACTCGCCTTAATCTCTCTGACTCCCGATTCTCAAGTGCGTAATTAACTCGCGTTAATCTCTCTGATTCCCGATTTTCAGGTGGCGAGTAATTAACTCGCGTTAATCTTTCTTGTCAAGAAATAGTGTGCCAACATGATTCGATCCTTGTAACTTTTACAAGGTAACCCACTAGCCAACCACCTCACCTACGTTCCTCTTTTGTAAAAATGAAAGCAAATAGGCTTTTTAACCTATCTCTTTTTCTATGTTTGCACAAAAGTGAATGCAATATCCGATCTTTTCCGCACTTAAGTAGATTATTTTACCAACTCGTCGTCGAGTTGATGATACCATGGTAATTTTGGTGGGGAGGTTGATGAAATATACCGTTGGTAATTTTTGTGTGTGTATAGCATGGTAACTCACACATCACATACCTGATAACTTATGTACTCGGCACTGATTACTTTGGCGATCGGGAGGGAGGCGTTGATGAAATATCTCGGGTCATTTTTGTGTGAATATCATGATTACTCACACATCACATACCTGAAAAACTTATGTACCTCGATCCTGGTAACTTTGAGGGAGGTGGTGTTGATGAAATATCCCCAGTTACTCTGATGTGAACAACATGGTAACTCAGACATCAGAGACCCGATAAGTTATGCACCCCGGTCCTGGTAACTTTGGCGAGAAGGGGTGCTGAAATATACCCCCAATAATTTACGCACCGCAAACATGATAACTTTTCCCTCCGCCGGAGGGAGGGGTTTTGATCAAATGTACTCTCGATAACTTCTGTGTAAATATGATGATAGTTTACGCATCACTGTCCTGATAACTTTTATGCAAATAACATGATAACTCATACTCCCTCCATTCCTAAATATAGGGTGTATAGTTTTTGGCACGGAAATTAAAGAACACACATGGAGGGAAAATTTCACAAGTTTTGGGCGACATTACACATGACTAATTGACATGAGAAAATAGAGGAGCTTGCGTGATATAAGGAAATGTAAACAAATCCCTCAAAAAATTATCCAAATGAGTGGTGCAGCGCAATACACCTTATATTTCGGAATTTTTCTCAAAAATCTATACACCTTATATCAAGGAACGGAGGGAGTACATCGTAGACATGATAAATTATGTACCCAGTCTTGGTAACTTTGTCGGTGGGGGTAGGGGTGGGGGGAGTCGTTGAAACATACCACGATAACTTCCATGCAAATAACATGATAAATCACACATCGTAGACATGATAAATTATGTACCCAGTCCTGGTAACTTTGTCGGTGGGGGTAGGGGTGGAAGGAGTTGTTGAACCATACCATGATAACTCTTATGCAAATAACATGATAACTCACACATCGCAGACTTGATAACGTATGTACCCGATCCTGGTAATATGTATCATCGCAGACTTGATAACTAATATTTTACGTTTAAACACCATGGTGTCTTTCATCCAAGGGAAAAAAGTTTTTGAAACATTTCACCGGTAATTTCTATATTAAATTACCATACTTTCCCATGCTTTTAACCTTCTCGTACTGTAGTTACCAGCCTTATCATGGTATAGTTATCATGTTACTCAGACCATAGTTATCACGCTGGTCATTGCCAAAGTTACCAAGCCAAACTTTAATTTTTTTCTTTTGATATGGCAGAAATAAGAAAGGTTCAAATAACATTGTCATTCTACAATAGACAACAACAAAAGGTGGCTTAGCTGGTTATTAGGCTTGATAGGTATTACATAGACCTGGGTTCGAATCCTCTTTCAAGCACTTTTATTTTCTTTTCATATTATGCAGCGAAAAACCAGAAAAAACCACTAACAATTTACTATGGTTTTTGAGAGAAGGAAAAAAATCAGTGAAAGCGGGAGGAACGACGCAACGGGACGAGCGGAAGGATCGATCGAAGGTCATGCGGATCTGTTGCTAACCACCAGTCCTTTTTCTTTAGAACAAAAGAGATACGGACTTTTCCACGTATTGCTAGCTCTATATATACGGTGCCATCGGCTCGGTGTTTGGCCACGCGCGGTGCACGTACGGAAATCTAAGAGCATGTCGTCGTACAAGAGCTCACCAGCGATGCAACGGAGGCTTGTGCTGGTGGCACTGCCTCTGCTCCTCTCCTGCGGCGTCCGCGGGCAGGTGGTGCCGGCGGTGATCTCGTTCGGCGACTCGACCATCGACGTCGGCAACAACAACTACCTGCCCGGCGCCGTCTTCAAGGCCAACTACGCGCCGTACGGGGAGAACTTCCGGCGCCACAGGGCCACCGGCAGGTTCTCCGACGGCAAGATCGTCACCGACATCACCGGTACCATGTCCTTACATGCACAGTCATGCGTATATATCCTGCAACTGTCACCCTTAGTGTGTAACATGTTGGTGCAGCTGAAACACTCGGCTTTGAGGGCTACGCGCCGCCGTACCTGAGCCCGCTGGCGTCGGGGAAGAACCTCCTCACCGGCGCCAACTTCGGCTCCGCCGCGTCCAGCTACTCCGACGACACGGCGGCCATGTATGTAAGTATACAACGGCCACATCTTCAAAAGCAGCTTGTTTTGGACTACACGAGATGGAGACATGTCAGTGGGAAACACGGTTTTTTTTTAATAGTTATCAGCTGTGCGTACGTATTTATTTGTAGGATGCAATCACGCTGTCGCAGCAGCTCAAGTACTACAAGGAGTACAGGTCCAAGCTGGCGGCGGTGGCCGGGCGGCGGCAGGCGCGCGCCATCCTCGCCGAGGCGCTGTACGTCGTCAGCACCGGCACCGGCGACTTCATCCAGAACTACTACCACAACGCCTCCCTGTCCGCCCGCTACGACGTGGACCGCTACTGCGACCTCCTCGTCGGCATCTTCTCCGGCTTCGCCAGCGTCAGTACTCCGACTCACCGACATCGCCGGCCTCACCTCGCCTCGCCTGCTCATCATATATGTACCTTATGTGACCTTGTTGTGGGTTTGGACATATTGCAGGAGCTGTACAGGCTGGGGGCGCGGCGGATCGGCGTGACGACGATGCCGCCGCTGGGGTGCCTGCCGGCGACGATCAGGCTGTACGGCAAGGGCCGGAGAGGCGGCGGGTGCCTGCCGAGGCTCAACCGCGACGCGGAGACCTTCAACCGGAAGCTGAACGCCACCGTGGGGGCGCTGGTGAGGCGGCACGCGGGCCTCAAGGTGGCCGTCTTCAACGTCTACACGCCGCTCCGGGACCTCTCGGAGAGGCCCGCGACGCAGGGCTTCGCGGAGGCGAGGAGGACGTGCTGCCGGACGGGGAAGGCCGGGACGAGGGTCTACCTCTGCGACCCGGCGACGGCGGCCGGGATGTGCCGGAACGCCAGCAGCTACGTGTACTTCGACGGCGTGCACCCGTCGGAGGCGGCCAACCTGGTCGTCGCCGAGTCCCTGGTGTCGGCGGGCATCGACTTGCTCACCTAGTAAGCGTGAGGCAACAAGGGCGTACGTACGTGCAGCTGCAACTGCTGCAGATCGACGAACTTATCTGCCAACTAGTAGTGTATGTGTATCCATGAGTGAGTGTAGCAATTAATGCTTCCAATATGTTTCCTACAAAGTGTGGGCCCTTGTTGCTAGCTATGTAATTTGTTGAAAAGCATAGGCCCTGTTTGGTTCATAAGTCCTAAGACTTTTTCTAAGCCCATCTAAAAAGTTCCTAGTCCTTAAAAAGTTCTTTCCTGTTTGTTTCCAGAAACTAAAAAGTCCCTAGTCCCTCCCTAGAGGTTATTAAATGACATGTTACCCCTAATATACAAAAAAATAACAACCAAACAACATCATGGGGCGGCGGGGCAATGGGTGCAGGATGGGGCATTGTTGAAAAAGTCCCAAAAAAGACTCTCCTTGAGAGTCTTCTTCATTTAGTCCCAAAAAGCAACTTTTAGTCCCTAGTAGTCCCTCCTGTTTGGTTAAAAAGTTACTAAGAAAAGTCTTTACGCCAAAAAGTCCCTGAAAACAAACACCTCCATAATTTGTGGAAAAAATGTATGTTAATTTATTTTTCAACTCAAGTGAAGCTCTAGCTTTAAGCTATATATACTACTCCATCCGTTCACAAATATAAGATGTTTTTTATATTTTAATATAGACTATATATGGACTGAAATGAGTGAAGGTGCGAAAATACAAAGGTGAACATGGGTGCGCGCGCACCCATGTGAATAGTAAATTCATAAAAAATACTAGAAAAATTTAAAAAAATCTGAAATTTCGCGGTATGAATCTTAGTCGATCATTCTACTCATGTGTGAAGTTTCATGATGTATTAACACCCATGGTATTCTTAGTGAAGAAAATACAAATGCGATCATACTATTCATTAAACAGTGTTTTTTAATTTAGCTTCGATTTTGTCATTTTTGCTCAGATTATCACGGATGTGATTTCTTCATGAAACTTCATATGCGAGTATACCGGTTGACTATGTATATTTATAAAATAAATTCAGATTTTTTTATTTTTTCTAGGATTTTTTTGAATTTATTATTCATAAAGGGTGTGCGCGCACCCATGTTCACCAAATCCGCGTCCATGAAGATGCGTCTATATACATCTGGATTAGAAGAAAGTCTGAACATCTTATAATATTGAACGGAGGAAGTAGCTTTTTGACCGGGAACAGATTGTTTAGCTCTTGCATGGTTGTCTTGTGCTTCTTAGGGAAAAACTAGTATGCGAATTTGGATTCTGAAAGCACATACAAATTGTATCCAGTAAAATTGAACATGTCCCTGTAAAGGGATGTGTAGTTGCCAGTTTATCATATGCACAAGGAGAGCATATCTAGTGCTACCGTGGTCCAAGCAAAGGCAGTGTAACAAAATCAACAGAAAATTTCCCCAAAAAAAGTAGTCTGGCTCTGGCAACAAGTAATATATATGTTGTTACAAACTTCCAACTCATCTCATACGCCAAGAAACAAAAGGCAAACTTTAGTAAATAACCCATAATCCGAAACCCAGAGTGCTCTTAATTTTTTTTTCAAAACATTGGCATAGGAGCACTGCCTATCCAATTAGGAGTGAAATAACAAGGTTTGGCCGAGGGATATGTACACTTGGGCTTTGCCTAGGAAAAAAAGAAAAACGAGCTCAATTAACCGGTAAAAGTATACTAGTATTATAGCAGAATTTCAATATGATACTATTCATAGCTGGATTTTTGTTCCTTGTTTCCAACATGTGAATCAAATCGGAACTGAATCTGCATGATTGATATATGTTGTGCCAATCTACATGACCTTTTTGAAACATTTTAGCTGTGGCACCATGACCTGGGAGCACGGTAGCACCTCAAGCCATAAGATCACTAATAGATATCTTCTCAATTGACACTGAAAGGGAATTGTAGCTACAAACCATATGCTTCCCAACTGCCAGAGGGAAAGGCGCGGTGTTGCACAATAAATCTTCCCTGGAATTCACACCACAAACCCACAAGTCATGTCTCATTGTACTTCTCTTGGTTGTCTGTATATGGCTCGGGAGATAAAATTGGGGTTTCTGCTCACATGACGCCATCACATCTCATTTTGTCTTGCCATGCCTAGTAAGGGGTACCGACAAAGGTGAGGTCTCTCCTCTCTAGCTCCGGCCCGGGTTCAAGGGTCTCCCCACGGCGCCTTATTCCTCTTCAAATAAATGCCTGGGTGCTAGTGACCTTTGGGTCACATTTTATTGGGCAACTTGGCATATATGTGGGATTTGACCCTGAGGATACTCACTCGTATTCGAGAACCAATTCATGCTCTTCAAGGTGAAAACCATTGGTTTGGCCATCAATGATGGATTCCGCAACGATATTTTACGTACTTCATTCCCTTCTTAAAATCTACAAGGACATGCCGGTGTCCCATCTACCGGCCCCTAAGCCCCAGGATGAGAAGTCTTGCCAATTTATAAAACCCTTGATTTGGCCCTCTCTTTTTTCCATATATTTTTGCCATCTCCTTGTTGGTGTTTTATTGGAAGATGGTAATATATTCACTCAATGAAGGACATTGTAGGCGTTTTTGACTTTACATTCACTCAATGAAGGACATTGCATTTTTTCTTTCTACAAACCAATTTGTTCGACTTTGATGCATATGTCATATTGTACAGTTAAATTGAAGGTTGTATCTTTAAACAAGTCACGTCCATAGTTCCAATGATTCAACACAATATATGGACAGCCTAACTTAATTGATAACCCATGGTCCACTAACTGCTTAATCCATAATTCACTCTCATACAACTATGCACCGGTGCATGAGCGTACCAGCCCAACTTGTTGGATCGCTATGCCTATGCAGGTAGGTTCCAGGGCGTCTTCAGTGGTGCTATTGTGTGTTAACGATACCCGAACATGCAAGGCTGTACCATTAGTTGATTGGCACAATAAAATTCACTAGATGAATGATATTGAAGTACGACATGTGAATCTTGTGCTTCAAACATTTATTAAACATCCAACTCCACAATTATTTATACTTGATGTGTGAAATCTATATGTAATTTTTTCCGCAAAATAACAAATGCAATAGGTTTTAGTAACTGCCTCGTAGCACCATTATTAGGTTTTAGCAAGATATGTACTCCCTCTGTTCCTAAATATAAGTCTTTTTATAGATTCCAATATGGACTACATACGGAGCAAAATGACTGAAGCTATACTCTAAAGTACGTATATATACATCCGTATGTAGTCCCAATTAAAATCTCTAAAAAGACTTAAATTTAGAAACGGAGGGAGTAATTTCTACTGCAAGACCATAACAAACAGAACAACCCTTGATCTAATTTGATAAATCTATCCTACTATACATTAAAACTGAAGGTAATGTATTTACACAAGTCAGAACCATACGTTCCAATGGTTCGACATATGGCTGTCTTAATTGATGATTTATGGGCCACTCACTGCTTAATCGTATAGTTCCCTTGATTAATTGCCACCCGTCCAGCTTGTTGCATCGCTATGCAGGTAGGCTCCAGGCGTCTTCAGTGGTGCTATTGTGTACTAATGATACCCTAATTACCTACCTGCAAGGCTGTGCCACACTAACTGACTAAAAACAAGATGAACTTGGAGTAGAATTTATTAGATCGGCTACACAAAAGCATGACATTTTAGAAGTACTTTTGGTAAAGAAATTAAAACTTTGATAATAACCTTTTGAAAATAGTTCGATCAAATACGGAAAAATTAATGTTTGTTTTCGACCAGTCAATCCATAACAAAAATAACAGTTTCATTGGGTTTGAAAAATTGTTTTGCAATATAAGCAGATGTGCAAGATATCGGTGTCTTTTTCTTAAGACTGCCCAAAGTAAGTACATGTTTGAATGGCCGTCATCCATGTGTCGACGTCACTAATTAATATGGGTGAGCCTTAACCATGAGATATACAGTACAGTTAATGGTTCCTAGTCTTCCGGACACGATCGATGTGATGCAGCAGCTGCCCAGATATGAACGGTTACATGTGGCACCGGTCGCTGCGTCCATTAATGTGCAACTTGTGCAGCCAGGCACTCTCCACAAACATATTTGGCACTGCGGTTGCAGATGCATTTTTCCTTAACAACCAAAAACAAGCAGCTACTATAATTGTGATTTTGATGTATTGTTGACTGGCATTTCGGCCACATAATATGTGCAACTTGGTCAGAAGAGGCTACTATTCTAAAAATTGATATGTATCCGAGTGTTGACTAACAATAAAAGGTCACCTAACCCGAAAAAGCAGCTCAGCTAGGGCTTTCAAAGCATGCAAGTACGAGGTACAGTACATAATAACTCCGGTTGTGCGACATTTAGATAAAAAGAGCAGTTATATCTTAAACTGAGCAAAGCCCCCAAAGTTAATGAACTGTACTTTCCAAGAAATGGAAGGCCTATTTGGATCGTTTTGTTCTTTTCAAATACACCTGTAAAGAATACAGGTCTCGGCTCATCATTTTATTTCCGTCGGAGAATTGCTAAGCGGCCGGTAAGATACAGGTGTAAAATATACACCTCCGTATTTAATTACAACGAATCCAAGCACGGCCTAAAGTAGAGGAGGATGCAAACTTTCAAAAATTTGTATTCTCTCTTTTTTCTTTGCGGGAAATTTTGTATTCCCTATGCATACATATATAAAAATATTTCAGAAAAACTATGCCCTACAAAATAAACATATTATTATATTTTTGTCCATCACATCCAGATACCTTAATAATATAATCAGGAGGTAAGTATTGTCATTCATAACTTTTTCTACTTTACATATGTAACAAGAGAAGCATACATAAAAAAGTTCTCCAGTGTGGTCACAAGTTTACTAAATAGGCTGTGCAAACATATCAATGTCTTAGTTGACCATATCAAATCACCGAGTAACAAATTTGAAATACTACATAATTAAGAGGAAACATTAACTCAAGAAAACTAAATTCAGAAATAAATTACCTGGAACTGCTGTATGGCACAAATAGCACTAACAAACCAAATTAAACTATGATTCCATTTTTTGCGTCTGATATAATATATGAAGTTTCCTTAAACTTTGTTTGACTTTTTCCTTCTTCTCAGTGGTCTGCAATCTGCACAGCAAAGAAAATGATAAAGTTCACCTACAAGGTTACAAATTGCTTTATAGGACCATAAAAAAGGCAGGCGAGAAGAATGTATATTGAGGTCATTTCTATCTATTACAAAAGCAGTTTGATCACCCAAGCAGCTCAAAGCTGCAATAATGCAACACCAAATGTTTGCACTGGAACTGGTACAGTGAAGTAGTTAGTGCACATCAAGAATAGTTGGCTCAGTAACAGCAGTGCAGCAGCAAGAGATGCAGAGTAACATCATGTAAAATATAGTACATCAGTGGCTCAGTCTAGATAGAAATAGCTAATATCTCTTGCAGACGGGTAGGAAATTGATAGTAACTGATGATAGCTTACTAAACATAAACTGGTGACTACAACCATTTAATTTCTATAATTCAAACACAAGAATCTATATTTAGCCATGACAGAAGAAATGAACTGGAAACATCCAGAATGGAGTCGACAGCTAAATTTGCACATGAATGCAGTATTACTACTTTGCCTGGCCCAATTTATGTTTCACAGATGCTACTTTACACTATCAAGACCTGACAGATGTTACTTTACAATATCTAAACCTGACAGATGCTACTTTACAACAATATCTACACGGGTAGAACTGATCAGAATTGCTTGTACAGTTGCACTGCTTGAATAGCTAGTACTTGTGGTACAGAATTCTGATAAGACTGACCAAGAGCTGAATGGATATGTTTTAACTCCACAGTTCACATCCAGCAGTACAGTCACCAGAAGGAGACCAGGAACCCATCCGGACACAATCACAGTTACATAAAATCCCTGATCACTGCTATGAAGAGGGCCGAATTTTTGCGTTCATTTGAACGATAACGTCTTTGAATGCCTCACAACCATCAAAACTCTGCCCTTCATTAATCCAGTCTAACAATCTGTCACGAAGATCGATTACAAAGTCTTTATCATGACCCGCCTCATTCAGCAATAAATTTACACACTTCAGCAGGTATGGGCCTGTCTTGGTTCTGAGTTGACTGACAAAATGACGACATGTATCTTCACATTCAAAGATCACTGCGGACATATCCTCAATAATGTCAAGCCAGCCAAAGATGAGGCATGCACCACTGAAAGCCGATCTTTCAGTAAAACCTCCACGACTGGATGAAAAAACATCATTACCAGCCTGATCTTTCCTTTTTGTCTGCACTTCCTTTGACTCCAGAACCAGACCAGTGCTTGCGTAGTGCAGAAACACGTTACAGTCTTGCTCACTAATACAAGCAGAGGACACAAGCAGAACCCCTAGAGGAACCCGTAAATGCAGAAAATTAGGGCATGAGAGAGGGACGTCTAATTGGTCTGCACCTTGCACTTGACTGACAGCAGTTATGCGACAAAACTTCACACAGCGATCATCAAAATCTCTAATAAAGGAACTGACAGGGTTGGTTGACGCATGAAGTTTCTCTGTATCCCCAACTGTGGGTACGCGCAGTCTCCTCCGGTGATTTACTGTACTGCTATGGTGTGCATTACTTGGGCGCTTTTTGTTGTTCCTGGCCCAAGAATGTGATAACTCCACCATATTGTTAGCTAGCATCTGGCACTCATCAACATTAGAAGGGCATAACACCCACGAAAGGTAAAATGCTGCCTTCTGAGCAAGACTGATATCGCTTATTGATTCAGCAGTTTTCTCCTCAGATAATACTTCTGATAAATAACCTTGTGAACCTTCCTGGTGAAATAGTAGAGCACTGGCAAAAATGAACCAGTTAGGGAAGTTCGTAATTGTCAACCTGCAGCACCACAGAGCAGGAGCAATTAGCTTTGAGTTGAACAGCATGCTCAATATCTGGATATTATTGTTTGCATGTTAATAAGCATACCAGGCAGAACTGTATTTGAATTTGACCAATCCCTTTGATGGTTGTTTCATGCGAAAGTGTGACCCTTTTGATGTTTGTGATTGTATTTTCCATGAAGAGTTGTCACTGCTTGCTTTACCCAAGAAAACCATAGCTTCTATGCAAGAAACAAGACCCAAAAATCGTCTGCATGATATGGTTCCAGTTAGTATGGCAAGTAAGTCCCTTTGTTGGCTTGGGAAATAAGCATGTGTAAAGGGAAATTTCTGTCCCAGTTCCATGGATATTCCCCATCCCATAGGCTCGAGAAGAATATCTAATACTGATGATACCACTGCTGTGCAAAGTCCTAGCACAGAACCCATACCCCTGCAAACAAAAATGATATACACCAATAAGAAAAAATTGTAAAAGAGATCTCCACAAACAAGAAGCCCAGAATGTGTAATGCATTCAGACAACATGCAGAACAGTGTGGATCCATAATAGTGTCGTGGGTCTACCATTTAGAACAGGAGGAAGGAATGCTGCAGAAGATTAAACAATGAACTCCCTGGTTAATAAAGTTTCCATTTACAGAAGATTAACTAACTAACAGATGATGAACTTCAAAATGTTACAAAACATGAATCTGTTAATTCAGCTTTGAGGTAGTCTAAATCCAAGCTTTGAAGAGTTCACTTGGCCATGCACATTACCCTATTTTCTAATAATGAACTTCAACTTTGCTAGCTGCATGCTCAAGACATACACCTTTAATTGTACCGTGTGCAAGTTTAATTGCAAGTGTGAAAATTATTCGAGATGCCAACTGACATAAACACAACAAACTCAGAAAATAGAGAATCTAGTACAAGTATTATGAAGTGTGAAGTTACGTCGCAAGAAACCATATATGGAATAATGACCGCATCTCCAAGAACGCTGGTGGGGAGCAAACTAAGCATATTACAATCACACGCCATGCTACCCGATCATGTAATTCTTTTCTCATACAAAGCAAAGGCCTTGTGATTGCTTCTCGTAGCATCTCTGAAAGATCATGTTTCAGAATTGATGGGTCGTAATGCCACAAAAGGGCCCTGCCACACACAAACGAAAAACAAAAAACAAATCAGTGAAATATGTAAAAGAATGGAAGGATTTTTTTTTCTCAAATCAGGCAACAGGATAAATGACCACCTGATGTAAGCACAGATAAGGTAAAAAAGAATGCCAATAACTCAACATTGCACTAGTGACAAAACAGTACGATTTTTCTGATAAGAGAGGGTTAAGATCGGTGTACATTTCTGGGATTCAAGTTGGACTTTAGCATATATTGCCTTATTATTCTATATCATTTTCGCAGCCAAAACATCACTAGAAGACAGCTCAATGTAAACGAATATCATACAACATCCTTAAAGCTAATGCTAGTACTATGTTGGTCCATGTATAACTGTACCAAGCATACCTCGGCGGGATTGAGCCATCATTGGGAAGCACTTGATAAGATGGATGGGTTATTACATCCAGAGAAATGGTACCCATCTCGCAACTGCTTTCTCCATCTTCTCTGTAATATGGCGAAGGAAAGAGACACTGGTAACGAGGGGATAACAGGGCTGTTTTCACAGCAGCATGCAACAGGTCATAGGAATGCCCCGCAGCTGCACAATAGAAAGTCACAATACATGAACATCAACACCAACAAGTAACATATTGTTGACCTACAGCCTGAGGAAGTGAGGGGGCGAACACAAAATTTCATGAAGTGAGCACTGAATTGCAAGCAATGTAGATCTGAATGTTAATTATACAGCAGCCTCCTAAAGTTCGTTTGAAAGTGGCAGCATTGCAGTCTACTGCAAGCTATTCGGGGAGAACAGAGGGAGGGGAGAAATCTCACCATCACGGCCCCCCAATTTCTCGACGAGGGCGGCGCAAGAGCGGACCAGCTCGCGGCAGTCCCGGGGCGAGACGGAGCTCCCGACGCAGAGCATCTCGGCGCGGTCGTCGGTCCGGGCCACTCGGCACGAGGCCGGATCGGAGAGCGCGGAGACTGCGGTGCGGACGAGGCAGTCCAGGCGAGCCCTATCCACCTGCAATGCGAACGCACGTCAGCACCAACCAAGGCTCGCAGGGAGGGCAGGGAGATTGGGGGGGAGGGGGGGATTGCCTCCTGTGGGTCGAAGCACATGAGGGAGAGCGCCGCGTCGAGGACCCTGGTTCCGGAGGAGGCAGGGGTGGCGGCGCGGGGGTTGAGGGCAGCCGCGAGGGAGGAGACGGAGGCGGAGAGTGAGTCGCCGGCCACGGAGGAGGGGCCCGCGCCGCCGGGAGGGCGGGAGAGGCGGGAAGCCACCTCGGCGAGCAGGTGCGTGAGGTCGTCTAGGGGAAGAGGCGCCATTTTTTGGGGTTTGCCGCCGCGACGGCGACGGCGTGCAAAGGTAGAGGTGGAAATCCGAAGCCTGGGAAGAGAGAACGGCAAAGTGGGCTTTTGTGCTTCGGTTCAGCTGGGAATGGGCTTGGATTCGGAAATCTACAAGCCCAACTGTCCAGGTGCGCGAGGCAATTCATCCGGTGACCGAAGTCCTAAGGGCATGTACAATGGTTGATAAGATAGTTTTATCTTAAATTTTACATGTAATCAAGAGATTTCTTGGCATGGCATCCCTTCAAGCATGGTATCTTCTCGGTGAAATCGGCTTACCTAGAGGTGTGGAAAAACTGTTATGAAAGTAAAGTGGAAAGAGGAATTCAAACTGTTATCCAAGTGCTGCAGCTTCAAACCCGATATGGGAATTCATTTGGAAACTTCCATGTCCAGCTAAGATAAAGATATTTCTCTGAAAAACTCTACATGGCACACTTCCTTGCCGTGTAAACTTAGCACATCGGCATATGAAACTATCCACGAAGTGTCCTGCTTGCGAAGAAGCTGAAAGTGTTAAGCACATGCTCTTTTTATGCCCAAAAGCAAAGCAAGTATGGTATATGTTGGGTCTTCAGGAGGTGATTGAGCGGGGATGCGCTGTCGACCGAACAAGAGAAGCTGTTCTTGAATATTTGTTATCTGTTCCTGCAAATGAGATAATAGTTCTAGGGCAAGGAAAAGGACCTTTGATCATTGCTACCGCATGCTGGTTCTTGTGGTGGGAAAGGAGGAAGCTGGTTCGTGGGGAACACACTCAACAACCAAATCAAATTGTTCTATCTATCTGTGCCCTTGCTGAGAACTTCTCGGCGGCTGCTACTAGTTCTGCAAAAGAAAAGAGAAACCCATGGCAGAGACCGCCAACAGGATATGTCAAACTAAACGTCAATGCTTCGTTTGATGTTGATTCACTTCAAGGAACTGTGGGTGCTGTTTTGCGTGATTGTAAGGGGCTGTTCTTGGCAGCAAGTAACAATATAGCTGGGGCCTGTACAGATGTGTTCATGGAAGAAGCTCTAGCACTCCGGTTTGGTTTAAATATGGCAACATCGGTTGGCTGTTCAAAGATGATTGTTAACTCCGACAGTTCAGACGTATTTTTGGCTATGGAGGATGGGGGAATGCGTCAGGCTCCTCTGCTGCAATTTTGGATGATTGTTTCCACATGGCAAAGGATTTCACATGTGTGTGTTATGAGCATTGCCATAGGGAAGCTAATGCTGTGGCTGATGAGCTAGCTAGAATTTGTAAATTTTCTTCCCCTAATTCCTGGTTTGATGAGGCACCGGATGTCATCATACCCTTGCTTGTAAAAGACAATGTTTTAATTACTAGCTAATAAAAAGGGGTGACGAGTTAAAAAAGATGACAAAAAAAAGTGTCTACAATGATCATCTCTTAACCTTATCTTCAATAACTAGCAATTCCTAAAAACATGGTAAGACATATTGTGCTAAGAGATCATCTCTTGTCTTCTCTTAAATAAGAGAAGACAAGTCTTTTCTTATGAGCTCTTTTTTTTCCAACTCATCATTTATCCTACGTGACACTCTTGAGATAGCACCATTGTACATGCCCTAATTTCGTGCCTTAAGCAAAGAGCCCGTGCACCATAGTGAAGGACATTTCAGAAGGTACGGGAGGAAGAAATGAAGCCATAGTGAAGGAGATCACACTACTAGAGACCTGAGTTTTAGCCACCAAGGTGATCGGTTGCTAAAGGTACAAAATTGGTGGCTAGTGGTCTATTGGTACCAACACTACTTGGTCGCTTCGTGGTGGCTATAGTCTAGTCGCTATAGATATTGAGCGACCAACATTGAGAACCCTGGTCACTAAATGTCATACCAATAGCTACCAACCAAATCTGGCGACTAATGGCATCTAGGGACCAAGGGAGACTTGGTGACTGATGACATCTAGAGACCATGGACGACTTGGTTGCTAAAAATGTACAACGACCATGTACATGGTTAGTGGCTAGAGATATCAAGTGACCACCCAAGGCTTGGTGACTAAAAGAATGTAGAGACCAACTACATGTTGGAGACTAGACATCTTTTGTAACCAAAAAATTGTAAACCTTGGTAACTACATGCATGAGAAAGTAACTATATCATAGGTACAATATATTGTCACACACTGACATTTGCAGTATGCAAGAAATCTCAGAATTTTAGACATTTGGCAGTTCAGAATCAACATTCAAAAGTTCAGAATCAACATTTGTAAACTTATGATCCAAACATTACATGCTAAACTGAATTTTGTTTTGCAAGTAGGAATACCACTCTAGCATTTGCAAAGTACAGTACCACGTTTAGTACTGATCTGAACATATGATCCAATCAGTAAACCCCAATATGATCCAAACATTACATTTAGCATTTTTACACTGAATTTTCTTTAGATCCAACTAGTTTTCTCTTCTCAGTCTTTAGCGCGAGTATTGCTTTCCGCTGCTCCTCCAAGGTCATCTCCTATATAATGGTGGCCAGAGCACATGTTATTTCATTAACAACACCAGACATAACAAACATCAGAAAGAGTACAAGCATGCCAATAAACTAAGCTAGAGACACCAAATTGCCAGTCACTTGATCAGCTTTGCCATAGCTCAGAAGCTCAACAACATCACAGGAAGAAAAACTGCACACGTACACAGGAAATACATTTGTACGTAGCTAACTCTGAATCACCTACCTACTTTTCCACCTACCTACTTTTAATTTCTACTATACATTTGTACGTAGCTAACTCTGAATCACATTATTCTCCAACTCCCATGGGTCGAAACCAATAACTATCCAATTGTCCACCAAGAGACATCGCTGGATAATGAACTAACGAATCGGTGTGAAACCAACATTAAGGAACATGGTCAGGTCAGGTCTAGCAAAAGTAAACAGACTGCATACATGATTACATCCAAGACTTGAGCTAATGTACGTACACTTAATATTATCAGCGTCGCAGCAAACTAATCAAATAAAAATGAGTGCATTAAATTAACTTAAACTGGTGTTAATAACCAGAGTGCATGGGTGGTGGCAGAACTCGACTAAGCGAGAGTAAATGTGGTCAAGAGAATTCAGTCAGATAAGTAGATTGATCTGGCATTTTGAAGAAGCAACGGGGTGGATCTAGGTGCACCGGCACACCCAAAAATTCAGAGGCCAGTAGTGTTTAAGGCTAGCTAATCGTCAATGAAGAAATGGCAAGTTAACTAGTGCCAAGCCGTGTCTTTCGTCCAAGACGAGAAAAACAAGCTTGTGCCGGGGATTAACTAATAGAATGACTAGGTAAGGCAGACAATTAATGGGCAATGCAATGTGCCTTTCTTGAGATGTGGTAGCAGGCAGGAAAAGCGGGGAAAGTGCAGCATCGAATCGTGCCGGCCAGGGGAAAGCACTGCAGGAGCGTGTTTGGTTGGTGAGGTAAACAACACAAAATAAAGCTACCAACCTGATCATGAATACCTGGACCCTCCATCCGACACCAGAGAGCCTGTGATTCACAAATTTGGACCATCAAGATTAAGATCATGAAGAAATTTGCCAAATCACATAGTATTTTGATTGTTTGAAGCAGAGGCAAACTGATCATACCATTTCCATCAGAAGAAGAAGTTGGAGCAGGTCTATATCCTGGCCTCAAATGACTGTTGAAAATGTATACATGTATTACTAGCTATACATTGGAATTTGTAAGTCCATATATTCATGATGAGTATCTTCATTTTCTGTTACAGAATTATTAGCAAGAACTATCGTGATTAGAAGATCTCGATACCAAGTACACTGCTATATCTAAGCAAGCTGCAGGTGTAGCAGACATCATCTAAAATACCAGAGCATGGGAAAAATAACATTACCTTGCAAATGATCTTGGAAAACTTGACATCCTTTCTACAGTGTTAGACATCAGCGAACCTGTGGCAGAAATTGGAATGCTTTATCAAAGGCAATATGCTACATGTATTTTCAGTGAATAAAAAATGACAAAAATAGTTGAGATTGATGTGTTGCATACCTATTCCGTCAGATGGCATTGGCCGCTCAGTTGTGAAACCTAGCCCTGTTGCACTAGTGCCGTCCATAGGAGGTGAAATGCCAACCAAGTTAGACACGACACTTTGTAGCCAATCGATCTTCTTCTTTGAGCTTCAAGTTGAGATTGTTGAGCCTCAATTTGAGTTTGCTGCGTAGCAACAATCTCCTTTGTAGAGGCCAATTCTTCCACTACATGCTGAGTTGAGCTTGATGCGCTTGAGTAAGCCCTTCTATTTGGTTTTGGTCCATGACCCCGACCTCTGACGTAACCATATGCCTTACCTAGCACATGCTCGCAAATCTGTTGCTCTGTTAAAGGTACTTCACCCTCCTCTATAGGTTCCTTTTGCTTCTGCAACATTTCTTCCTGCATTAATAATACAAGAAATGAAAGGCATTTACATTCTTAATTGCCGCAACATAGTAATGTATTTAAAAGTACCCGAATTCACTATTAGTATAATGCAACACTAACAACTTTGAATTACTTGAATAACCGTAGCCATTAAAGTCTAATTCTGCCATCACTACTACTTAAAAGTACAAGAACCATAGTCAAGCAAAAATTATTTGTACCTATGTCATGCTCATCTTCCTAATAATAGTGCATCATCTAGTTCTGCCATCACTACTACTTAAAAGTACAAGAACCATTTCTTGCTCTCTAGTTCTCATTTGTATCTAAGTATTCCCATTGCTTAATCTCTCTCAATAGAAATTAATTTATTACATGGTATTTACATGTTTATTCCTGGCATCTTCGGATGCCCATCCCTTCTTATCACTAGAGTAACACTCCTTGTATAGTCTGATATCGCCACAATTCTAATAATACAAGATTCAAAGTCAAAAGACATGAATATAATAAGATAGCTACAAGTTTCGATATTCTGCTTTCACCACAATTGTGACACAAGATAAAGATAAGTAATAGTGACTTACTAATTCATGGTGAACCGCTACAAATGACTTTGTTCCTTCTTGTGAACATAAGGTAGGTTTGAGCGGTTAGCCTTCCCAATTGTGGACCGTTTACGCATATGGTAGTTTTTGTAAACAAATAAGGCGGGGTCAAGTGATAAGATAGATGCAAAACTGTTGACATCCATTCAAAGACTACCATACCTTAAATTCTTATGTTTCAAAATGATCACAGGGCCAAATCCAGTCTCCAACTCTATTTTCAATAAGGGGAGGATATGGATTGCTTCTAGCATCATCACCAGATTTTACATAATGTTCATAACACTTAACACTTGTGACGGAAACTTTTGTAGCTTGAAGAGAATAGCAGATCCACACAGCCTTTGATATGATCTTCGGTGAAATCAAGATTGAACTTAAGATACAAAGAAAGAACTCAAAGTTAAAACTATACATATTCTAAGTTAGAAAGTTTGATAATCTTACATACCTTTAGAAGTTCATACAACGGCTCCTTATCATCCTCAGTCAGACTATGCCACCCGGCACGTTGGATAGGTGCATGGTACCGTGTAAGAAGTCCAATCTCTCTGGAAAGTAGTTCATTATTTTCTCCAATAGGTCTTCTCTCTTCGGAGATGGTCAAGTTTAGTGGATGACCTGCCCTTTTGATCAAACGCTCCAAGCCCTTTCCCTTATTTATCCCACGTACCTTCCTGAATTTTGATGCTGAGGTACTCCCAGAATGTTGACCTTGAGATTGTGGGGCATTTCTTGGTGGTCGGACTGTTCGTCCAGGTCCCATCTGCCATAGAATTAAAAGAATGGAACAATACCAGATTGTTTATATTAGGAAGATAGGGAAATCAGATTTGCTACGTCAACAGAAATAAACCACGAGTTACGTAGTAATTAGATATATTGTGGCAACATAAATAAATCATAAGTATCAATAATAATTTGAAATAACCTGAGACAGGACATATATAGTCTAATATAACCTAAAACAAGATACATATAGTCTGATATAACCTGAAACAGGATACATATAGTCTGATATACACTGAAACAGAACACCATTATTCCAATACATATAGTCATCTATGGAAACATTGGTAGCTTCCTCCTCTTGAAATGCAATATCTTCGCTAGCATCATCTTCATTGACTTGATTCCAAACCTCTGGATCAAAAAGATGGCGATGCGGAGCCTTCTGCACAACTAGCCAATCTCCCTTCAATTTTGTATCACGTACATAGAAGACTTGGCTCACTTGACTAGCTAGTACAAAGGAGTCATTTTGGTACCACTTGCTTCCTGTATTAACACTAACAAAGTCGTCATCGATCCTCACAGGCTTGTTACTCTCTAAATCATACCATTCACACTCAAATAAAGCAACATGTCGATCATTGGGGTAATCCAGGACATATATATTTTTAAGAATACCATATTATGTGATATTTTGCCCCTTATGTTGTCCCTCTGTGCATACACCACTGTTCTGACTTTTACGACCCTCTTCACGCTCCTTTGTCAAGAATCTAACACCACCAGCAATGCATCTTGAGAATTTGTGTACTCTCTTATGCGGTCCAATTGCCAATGCATACAAACAGTGAGACACTAGGGATGCTCCTTGGTTGCAGATTGATCACCTAAATTCCACAAGTAATACAAGTTAACTCATGGAAGCCATTGCCTGGATTGTTCTAGCATGATTGGCGAAGCCATTGCAAGTTAACTCAAGTAATAGCATGGACTTACTCTTTGGCGCAGCCATGAACCAAACTGTTCACGTTGCCTATTTTCAATATTATCTGCACCTTCAACCAGTAGGGCATCCTCATGCTCACTAGAAAGAAATGTCGAGGGATGAGTTTATAACTAGTTGAGGATGTATAATTATAACTTAAAGTTTATAACATGTATACTTACTATAGGTATTCTTGTAGTTCCTCACAATTATTTAGCACATACCAAGACAAAGAATCATACTGATCTTGTGTTAACATAAGGTCATCCCTATGGCCAAAAGCACGGAAACTAGTTGAGAATACCGAGAAACGATCAAGTGGTTGTCTCTCCCCATCAAAGTTCCGCTCTTGTCTATTGAACCTTGTCTCAATTCCATGTAGATACATGGAGCAGAATGTTGAGCACTCCTTCATAACATAAGCTTCAGCAATTGAACCCTCTGGGTGTGCCCTATTGCTCACCATGCCTTTCAAAGTACCAAGGAACCTGCAGCCCAAATTTTCTTACTACAACACATTTTTACACACTAATAGAACTGTAGAAGGGTGGAAGGACTAATGTGATGAAGAACTAGCTACCTTTCAACGAAGAACATCCATCATGTTGTACAGGACCTCCAAGCCTTGCTTGTTGTGGTAGATGCACTGCTAAGTGCACGCTGATATCAAAGAATGCAGGTGGGAGAATCATTTCTAGTTTGCACAACACAATTACTATTTGTTGTTCCAACTTATCCAAGATATCCAGCTTCAATGTCTTGGAGCATAATTGGCGAAAAAACTACCAAGCTGCGAAGTGCATCACAGATATCTTTGTGCAGAAATCCTCACATTCCAATCGGGAGTATTCTCTGAAGAAGAATATGGTAGTCGTGTGTCTTCAACCCAGTTATTTTCCCATCTTTACTTATACCTTTTGATATATTTGCAGCAAATCCATCCGGGAAGCAAATAGATTCTAGGAATTGCGAAACTCAAGTTTCTCATCTCTCGTTAATGTGTACCATGCATGATGCTTTTCTCGCTACTTCCGTATAATTCAAGTGCAGATCTGCTCGATATTCATGTCTTCTAAGTCCTTGCGGGCCTTAAGTGTGTCCTTGGACTTGCCATCTATGTTTAATAAAGTCCCGAATAAGCTCTCACAAATCTTCTTTTCAATGTGCATGACATCAAGATTGTGTGGCAATTTCAGATCCTTCAATATGGTAGCTCAAACAAGATGCTCATCTTTGTGAAATTTTTCCTGGCATGTCCTTTGAAGATGCCTTTCTTTTCTTATTTCCAGGGTGTTTTCCATATTTGAAGCCCTGGAGATGATCTAACTTCTGCAACAATTCAAAAATGTCTTTCCCAGATAGTTGTTTTGGTGGCAACGCTTTCTCATTCTTACCATTGAAGGCCTTACTTTTGCGCCACCTATGGCGAATAGGCAAGTACCTCCTATGGCCTAAGAAACCAATTTTGCTTCGAAGTGGTTGCGAATAGGTTCCATCTAGGCAAACAGGGCATGCCTTGTAGCCCATTGTAGAATACCCAAATACTGAACCTAGTGCTGGAAGGTCGTGGATAGTTTTGTGTACGAAGTTTGTATACCATACAATAACAAATGGGTTCGAACTTGACTAACACTCTGCTGACTTATATTCATACAAGTTTCACAAGGGCAACGCATCTTATCATTGCCGCTGTTATGTTGACAAGCAAAATCAATGAATGCATTCACCCCTGAAATGTAATCACTTGAAAACCTATCAGGCAGCCTCATCCAACTCTTATCCATACTATATCTTTTCCTGCACAAGCACTCTACAAGTGAACCAAAGTACTAGAAATGTAAAATATAACAACAAAACCACATTAGCTACAAATCATTATATCTGTCGGTAAGCACCTCAATCACGAAAGGAATCAGGATAGCTATGTCAATCATTTTCAACCAGTCCACCCGACATGATAAACTAATTGATCTACTGAATTTCGGTTAAATCAGGCTTATATTTATCAAAATAACAATCCTACAGTACCCCATATATATGTCACATTGCCACTGTATTTTCAAAAGAAAACTTGCACTTTATCAAACTAAACACGCAGCTTGCTTATGTAATTATTTTATATGCAGTAACATTATACTAAAATATAATATCACAACAACAACAGCCATGGAACTCTATAATTTTATACTAGAATTGTATACAAAGACAGTCTTCAAATATTATATTACAACATTATACAAAGACAGTCTTCACAGAACAGTATTTGAAGATAGTCATCACAGAACTGCATATCCTTTCTAAACATTGTACTATTAAAATATACTACAAGTCCTGATGTTGTAAGTATCAATATGCAGTAACATTATGTTGTATATTTTACTACAAGCAAAACCAAGACTATATGTATATTATGGCCCGGTTGGGCACGGCAGTATTGCCATTATTCTACTACTCTGGTTTTGAAGAGGATAATCTAACTCTTAAGATAATCTAACTCTCAGTATTGCCATTATTCTACACAACACATCAACCGGACCAAGACAATATTGACATTATATTCAAATCACACAACCGAACTCTACATGGTAGGCCAAGCCAGTTTCCAAATCACAAACGGCAAGCTACATGTATATTTTACTTACACATTTCCACAAACACTTGAAGTGCATGGTCTAGCCATCAAGTACTCCAAGGAAATTAATGGAGAGACACAGGGAAGGAGGCAAGGACAGAGAGGAGATCAGTCTTACGGGTCGAAGCTTTTGCTGGTGTTGACGGTGAGAGCGAGATCTCGTTGGCGAGCTTGGGGCGTCGGTTCCTGCAGAGCTGGTTGGGGTTGGGGAAGGAGGAACCCTAGGCGCCCCTTCCCTTCGACCACGCGGCCGCTGCCGCCGCTGCTTCACCTCCCCCACGCAGCCGAGCTGCCACCACCGCCGCAAGGGACAAGCCCGCCGCTGCCGTCGCGAGGAACACACCCGTCGCGGCCGCCGTCTCGAGGAACACACCCACCCGCCCGCCGCTGCCGCAAGGAAGAGCCCTCCTCTCTTCTGCCGCGAGGAAAACGCCAGCCGCCGCGAGGAGCGCGCCCTCCGCCTTCCGCCGCCCCCTCCGACGGCAGGAACGAGTCAGTCACCAAGGAACGCGTCGGCCGCCGCCAGGGATGTCGATATGATTTGGGGGATTTGGGGAGACGCTAGAAAGGTGACTTGCCTTTTTGCATATTAGCCCTTGGTTGCTATTTCTCCACTGGATACAAAGTCGTGAGGGTACAACACATAGGCCTATGGTGACCAAGGAACTAATTAGCTGGTTGCAATTAGTACATCTTCAGCCACCAAACCGCTTGGTGACAAAATATCTGGTGGCAAATGATATATTTTCTTGTAGTGTCATAGCCTGAAAAGCTGATTTTGGGACATGCTCGTTCCGTTTTGAAAGTAGGAGGAGTAATTTTGAGGCACGTGCTTTAGCATGTGTGGTTTGGCACCCCGCATGACCCTGTAATTATCCCCATAAACGTTATGAGTTAATATATGGGGGTTTTTACCTAAAAAAGCAAAGAGCCTGTGCGTTGCAATGAAGAAATAGATTTCAATTTTGATTCTGACCGAACCCTTCTCGTGCATTCGCGAAAGACGACAACTAGTCCAGCAAGGCGGGCATTTACGAGGCAGCACCTAGGATTTGAACGTGTTGGTGATGGATGCTGACTGCTCATCATGATTGTCATTGAAGACGTGAGGCCACGCCATGCCTCACACACACCTCATACACGTAATCCATGGGATGACGACCCAATACTAAATGGGCAGGCATTGCCACATGAATCAAAGCATGATTTGATTCAATATCCCGCAGGTCGTCACTGGTCATGTTCTCTTCTTTGAAGATCAACTTTGCCCAGCCTATTCTCCGAATAATTTTTTCCCACAATCCCGCTTAAGTTAGAGCCAATCAGCCATGAAATATTTTGATCTCAACCTATACCATCCCATAAATATTTTCATGGTCCCTCTTAAATCAGAGCCAATCAGCCATACATGCTCCACACATCATCCTGTTTTATCATAATTTTTTTCTTTCCTTCAAAGGAGCTTATTAATTATGTAACCGCGGACATATATAAATTGGTGAGATCCAGTGTAAAACAAAGAGGTGAGACTATTGATTAATAAGTGAATCATGTCTTTTAACACAATAAAAGCTAGGTGAATTGGTTGAACCCTTGTGAACCGAAGGGCGAGCGATGGATTTACATAATCGAACTATGAAACACCGCTTCTTTTTAGACAAAATGCTACGTGCAACGGAATGATCTATGGAAAAAATAGAGAAACAAATAGTCCTTTATTATTAGATATAGATTTTTTTTAACTGTCCAGCTCACGGCACTAGGTAGAAAAAGGACTGGCCCATGTATGTTTTTATTTTGTCGGGTTTGTAGGTTCTTTTTTTTTCGGGCGGTATTTTTCCTGTTTTTGCACCGGTTTCACTTGTTTTCTGGTTTATCTTTTTTCCCTTTTTTGTTTTTTTTTCACCTTTTGTTTCTCTTTTTCTTTTCCTTTTTTATTTTTGTTTATATTTTCTTTTTCATTTTTTCTTTTTCCTGGAAGTTTTCAAAACTCATCAACTTTTCTCAAATCCATGAACCTTTTCAAAATTATGAGATTTTTCCTCAAATTTGTGAACTATTTTCAAATCTATGAACTCTTTCTCTAACTTGCAAACTTTTTTTCAGAATCATGAACCTTTTTCAATTTTTGGTGAACTCTTTTTCACAATCATGGTTTTTCTCTTTTTTTTTGAAAAAGTTTTCAAATTTACGAAATTTTCCAAAATGGTGAACCTTTTCAACTTTTTATGCACTTTTATATAAGAAATTGTGAACCTTTCTAGATTTAAGAACTTTTTTTCTAAATTTTGTGAACTTTTTCCGAATTCGCATTTTCAGATTCATGATTTTTTTAATGAAAAGTCGATGATCAATGACTGGTCAATGGTCGTGTTTAAACAGAGACCAACAACTAGAAGGGATTGAGAGACCCGAGCGAGGCAATCACTATTTTTGTGCCGCGGCCCATTAAGGCGTCTGCTTAGGCGCTGGTTGATGTAGTAGCGTTGTAAGCGCCATATAGGAGCTCCCATCATTTCCCCATCCTTACTTTGTCTAGGCAAAAATGCCTCACCTTAGATTGCAATTGATCATATGTCTCATCTTTGTTTCGTCTCTAGACAAAATGGCATACACTTAATTTGATGATGTATCTTTATCATATGATAAAAATGTGAGGGTATACAAGATATGTAAAAAAACAAAATGTTAGTAGCCCATGCAATCTTGTATGAATGCCAAAAAATGACCAAAAACTAACCTGCCTAGAAAATTTTTGAACGTTACAGAAAGACAAGTATAATCATAATAGTCTACTGTTCAGCAAACTAAAGCATAGCCTAGTGGTGGAAAGGGGCTGATGCCTTTCCACCCACCCAGGTCAAAGCATGGTACTTAGAATTTGAGTTTGTTGCAGCAATTATACTATAGGGGCCTCCCTTACAGTCTTTCTATTAAAAAAATTAGTGTTCAAATTTCATCCAATTTTGAACAAGGAGCAAAGAGAAAACAAGATTTCAAACTTTTATCAAAATTTGTTCAAATTTGAACTGCCCAAAAAACTGAAAAATACAGAAAACAAGTATAATCATAGTAGAGTAATGTTCAAATTTCAAACCAAATCCGATCGTTGTCGTGGATGAGAGGGGGTGGGGTCGACGAGCGCTAGATGTGGACGCGGTGGGGGCGTGGGAGGAGAGGGAAGGTTTCATGCAAAGGAGCTCTGTACGTGGGAGGAGAGGGAAGGGCGCGAGACGTGGGACGAAAGAATAGTATGTGCTTTATTCGCGGTTTGTTCGCGCTGCTTGCAGTGACTTTTCCGTCCTTTTTCACGGGCTTATCTTTTCCTCCCTCGATTTCGACCTCCACCAACACCTGTAGTGGTTCTTGTGGATACCTAAGTACACATATGTATCCACTTGAGTTAACAAGCCATTCATACATGGTGAAAAGTCACACGTGTTCAGGAATAGAGTCACCTCGGTTCGTAAGCTTTAGCTTTTGTCAAGGGGCCAATGGACATTGTTGAAGTAGTCGGTGACGTAGTTGGACTTAAGGAGGTGATGTCTGAGGGCCACATGGGTATCACATCATGACCTCGACTTAGATCCATATCTTGAATTTTTTTTAATCAACTTCTCAAGATTTTGATCCTTCATAGCCTAACATATAAGCTAGAGCATGCTTCATTTGAGTTCCACATAAGAACTCTTGGGGCTGCATGCACTTTCCTGATCACAGTCGCACCAAGCGCCAACTTTTTTGTGCGTGAGATGGTCCTCCTCAAGCTCAAAATGCATGCCCAGTTCATTGTGGTCAAACGTATGTGCCTGAAGATCTCCTTCTTCAAGTTCTTTGGACCTCTCAAGATTGCAGAGCATGTCAGCCTTATAGGTTGGAGTTGCCACCAGACGACCATGTGCACCAGTCTTCCATGTGCCGCAGATCAAACCGTTCACCGCTAAGCTATACCGAAAAGGCTTCCGCCCCGCTTATATATAAAGCAAACCGCCACAGAGTTCGACGCTGGGGCAAACAGCACAATCAAGCCCAAAAGAAAAACAAGAGAAAAGCAAGAGAAAGAAATGCCAGCAGCACCAGATCAACGAAAGCTGAAGCATCCCGCAACTGCTGCGCCCACCGAAAACATCCACCACGCTCCAAAACCATCGAGTCGTCGCGTACCAAGCAACAACTTCAAGAAGAACCGCGACGACGACGACTCTGCTGCCCGGACGAATCCTAGGATTTCTCCCAGTACACGGAGGGAAGTGAAGGAGAGGTACTCCCGACGCCCTTCAAGAAGGTTGATGGCGCCCGCAGGCGTCATCGTGTCGGTGCCGGGCAGACCCGAGAGGGATTTTGCCCTACCCCTCATACCCACAACCCAGGACCAACCGACGGCTCCACCATGCCAATCGCCCACCAACCTGCGTCACCACAGTCACGAGGACACCACCGCCGCCTCTCCACCGCAGACGCTGCAAGGTCGACCGTACCAAATGGGGTCACTGATGATAGGGACCGGGAGCTGAAGGAAATATGCCCTAGAGGCAATAATAAAGTTGTTATTTATATTTCCTTATATCATGATAAATGTTTATTATTCATGCTAGAATTGTATTAACCGGAAACTTAGTACATGTGTGAATACATAGACAAACAGAGTGTCCCTAGTATGCCTCTACTTGACTAGCTCGTTAATCAAAGATGGTTAAATTTCCTAGCCATGGACATGTGTTGTCATTTGATGAACGAGATCACATCATTAGAGAATGATGTGATGGACAAGACACATCCATTAGCTTAGCATAATGATCGTTTAGTTTTATTGCTATTGCTTTCTTCATGACTTATACATGTTCCTCTGACTATGAGATTATGCAACTCCCGCATACCGGAGGAACACCTTGTGTGCTATCAAACGTCACAACGTAAATGGGTTATTATAAAGATGCTCTACAGGTGTCTCCAATGGTGTTTGTTGCGTTGGCATAGATCGAGATTAGGATTTGTCACTCCGTGTTTCGGAGAGGTATCTCTAGGCCCTCTCGGTAATGCTCATCACTATAAGCCTTGCAAGCAATGTGACTAACGAGTTAGTTGCGGGATGATGCATTAACGAGTAAAGATACTTTCCGGTAACGAGATTGAACTAGGTATGATGATACCGACGATCGAATCTCGGGCAAGTAACATACCGATGACAAAGGGAACAACGTATGTTGTTATGCGGTTTGACCGATAAAGATCTTCGTAGAATATGTAGGAGCCAATATGAGCATCCAGGTTCCGCTATTGGTTATTGACCGGAGATGTGTCTCGGTCATGTCTACACAGTTCTCGAACCCGTAGGGTCCGCACGCTTAACGTTCGATGACGATTTGTATTATGAGTTATGTGATTTGATGACCGACGTTTGTTCAGAGTCCTGGATGAGATCACGACATGACGAGGTGTCTCGAAATGGTCGAGACATAAAAGATTCATATATTGGAAGGTTACATTCGGACACCGGAATGGTTTGGGTCGTTTCGGATATGTTTTGGAGTACCGGGGGTTACCGGACCCCCCCCCCCCCGGAAGTTCATGGCCCTTCATGGGCCTTACTGGAAAGGAGAGGAGGGCCACAAGGGAGGCTGCCCCCCCCCCCCCTGAGGGAGTCCCGGACTAGGGGGTGTCCGGATAGCCGGACTATCGTCACGGCCGGACTCCAAGACTATGAAGATACAAGATTGAAGACTTCGTCCGTGTCCGGATGGGACTTTCCTTGGCGTGGAAGGCAAGCTTGGCGATACGGATATGTAGATCTCCTACCATTGTAACCGACTCGTGTAACCCTAACCTATCCGGTGTCTATATAAACCGGAGGGTTTTAGTCCGTGGGATCTAACAACAATCATACCATAGGCTAGCTTCTAGGGTTTAGCCTCCTTGATCTCGTGGTAGATCTACTCTTGTACTACCCATATCATCAATATTAATCAAGCAGGAGTAGGGTATTACCTCCATCGAGAGGGCCCAACCTGGGTAAAAACATCGTGTCCCTTGTCTCCCGTTACCATCCGCCTAGACGCACGATTCGGGACCCCTACCGAGATCCGCCGGTTTTGACACCGACATTGGTGCTTTCATTGAGAGTTCCTCCGTGTCGCCACCGATAGGCCCGATGGCTCCTTCGATCATCAACAACGACGAGGTCCAGGTGAGACTTTTCTCCCGGACAGATCTTCGATTCGGCGGCTTTGCATCGGGCCAATTCGCAGGCCATCCGGAGCAGATCGAAGCTACGCCAGCCATCGTGTCAGGTTTGAAGTTTGAACTATACGGCCGATATCCGCGGAGACTTGATCTTCGACGGATTCGAGCCGCAACCAAGCGCGCCTTTGCTTCGATGGGCATGATCTAGCTCGCGGCGAACAGGCCTCGAGGCCGCACCAAAGATCCGCTCCGACCCTTAACTGGAGCCGATTCCCGATCGAGGACGAGTGGTTGGACACCGCCTCGGGGGCTACAATCTCTACGGCGATTGAGCCGAACTCCACCCCTGTCCTTTGCGAAGACCTCGACTTGAGGGTGCCGGACTCCTCTCCGGACTCCGAACCCTCCGCGCCCTTGCCAATCGAATCCGATTGGGCGCCCGTTATGGAGTTCACGGCTGCAGACATCTTTCAGCACTCGCCCTTTGGCGACATTCTGAATTCGCTAAAGTCTCTCTCTTTATCCGGAGAGCCGTGGCCGGACTACGATCAGGAAGGTTGGGATGCGGACGACGAAGAAATTCAACGCCCACCCACCACCCACTTTGTAGCCACTGTCGATGATTTAACCGACATGCTCGATTGACTCAAGACGCCGACGGTATGGACGACGACGCGGAGACGACCAAGACCCAGCGCCTACGGTAATCGGAAGGCCACCTCGTCATATGACATATACATGGTGGACATCCCAAAAGATGGGAACGGCGATGGAACAACGGAGGATGACCCTCCAACAACAGCCGAAGCGCCGACGTCGTGGCGCCGCCTAAATCCCGCCATAATAAAACGGTGATTCCGCACGGAGATAATAACACCCCGGACAAGGCCGAAGAGAACCCTCCAGCAGGACTCAAGCGCAGGAGGAGGAGAGAGCAAGTCCGCACGACAAAGGCGGCAGAAAGAGAGGTCGAGGACGATAATTATGCGCCTCCCTCCAAGATGAGGCAAGCCTCGACGACGACGAATTTGTCGTGCCGAGGATCCCGCCAACAGAGCGCTTTCAAACGCAGCTTATAGCCGTGGCAAGCAGCCTCAAGAAAAAGCAGCAACAGCTTAGAGCTGATCAAGACCTGCTAGTCGACAAATGGACTCAAGTCCTTGCAGCCAAGAGTATGAAGTCGAACGCCCTCCAAAAGCTACCCCAAACGCAGGCTGTTGCCTCGACTAGAGGAGGAAGCACCCAAGTCACCAGCGACGACATGGCAGATCGCCACCCGCGGTCGCGACAGAAAGCCTCTCGGCTCTCGCCAAGCCACACCCCGACGCCACTCAAAAGTACCAAGGCACGGAAAACGCTACCGGATTGCGAGATATATTGGAGGATAAGGCAAAACACACAAGATCGATCTCACGGATCGCGTGGGCCTAACGACGCGGATGATTACCGTCGCGCGGATACAAAGAAACCCGCCGGGCGAACACAAGAGACAAAGCTCATATGAGCTACGCCGTGATATAGCCCAATACAGAGGCGCCGTACACCCACTATGCTTCACAGATGAAGTAATGGATCATCAAATCCTCGAGGGCTTCAAGCCCGTAAACATCGAATCATACGATGGTACCATAGATCCCGTGGTCTGGATCGAGGATTATCTCCTCCATATCCACATGGCCCGCGGTGATGATCTACATGCCATCAAATACCTCCCACTCAAGCTTAAAGGACCAGCTTGACATTGGCTCAATAGCTTGCCGCCAGAATCAATTGGTTGTTGGGAGGACTCGAAGCCGCATTCCTTGATAACTTCCAGTGGCACATATGTGCGACCACCGACGCCGATGACCTTAGTCACATAATTCAGCAGCCGTAAGAATCGCCGCACAATTCGGACTCGGTTCCTAACAAAGAAAAATCAAATCGTTGATCGTCCGGATGCGAGGCCCTTGCAGCCTTCAAACATAACATCCGCGACGAGTGGCTTGCCCGGCACCTAGGACAGGAAAAGCCGAAATCTATGGCAGCCCTCACAACCCTCATGACTCGCTTTTGTGCGGAGAGGACAACTGGCTAGCTCAAGCAACAACTTGGCCAAACATCCCGATAGTCGGATACCAAGGACAGCAATGGCGGTCGCGTCAACAAGAACAAGCGTCCGCGTTAACGGTGATAACATCAAGATACGACCGTCAATGCCGGATTCAGAGGCTCTAAACCCGTCAGCGGAAGAAGCCATTCAAAAGAAATACCAGGCCCGGCCCAACTTGGACCGGATACTTGATCGCCAGCGTATACATGGCACCCCGAAAACTAGCCAACCACACCAACAGGGATTGTTGGGTGTTCAAACAAGCAGGAAAGTTAAGTGCCGAACTCAATGACAAGGGGCTACATAGCGATGACGAGGAAGAGCCCCGGCCGCCGAATAATAGAGGACAGAAGGGTTTTCCTACACAAGTGCGGACGGTGAACATGATATATGCAACCCACATACCCAAAAGGGAGCGGAAGCGTGCACTACGGAACGTATATGTGATGGAGCCAGTCGCCCCGAAGTTCAACCCATGGTCTTCCTGCCCGATCACCTTCGATCGAAGGGACCACCCCACTAGCATCCGCCACGGCGGTTTCGCCGCATTGGTTCTTGACCCAATTATCGACGGATTTCACCTAACCGTAGTCCCGATGGACGGCGGCAACAACTGAACCTGCTTTATCGATACAAGCGCAAAATGGGCATAGACCCTCAAGGATTAAACCTACAAAGACGACCTTTAAAGGCGCCATACCGGTGTAGAGGCCAGCAGACGGGCTCGCCACACTCAAGTGGTCTTCGATCCCGGATAACTTCCGGCGAAGAGTTAATCTTCGACATCGCCCCGCTTTCGCAGCGGCTATCATGCATCGCTTTCGGACGAACCGCATTTGTAAAGTTCAATGCGGTGCCACACTCACGCATACCTCAAGCTCAAGATGCCAGCCCTCGAGGAGTAATCAGGGTCAATGGAAACACCGAATGCTCTCTCCGAACGGCGAGCACACGGCGGCCCTCGCGCGGAGGTACAAAGCAGCCTCTCACAGCAATTCTCGAGTCCGCCACTAAGCGTCCGGACAATGTCAAGCGCCCCGAGTAACCTACAACAAGACCGCTCGCACGATTCAAGCACACATAGCAATCCGCCCCAACCCCGCCCTCGCGAAATCGCTGGTTAGTATTACGCTGCATAATTACGCCTGGAGATACCATGGGCATATGGGGAGGGGCAAGACCACGGCACGCCAAGAATGCGGCTCGACCGCACTGTGGGCTCCGATTGTGTCATTCTTTTCTTTTTCCTTTTTTCTTCTTTTTTCTTTCAGGACTCCGCCTTTGAGAAGTCCTGTCGGCACTAGAATCGCCGAACTCACGATGCAACAGCCAGGAAGCGTAAAACCACGCCAAGTGTTCGGTGGTCTCTATTACGAGCATTATACCTGTTTTACATACCATCCCGCAGCTTACCCCTCGAGGGGACATGTTAGATAGTCCCATCCCTTGCTTACCGCACTATTTGTATCGTTCTGCTTTCATTGCAGTACCTTTTTGAATAAACAATACATAGCTTTTTCTTATTATTGCTCTACTTCCTTTATATACACATATGTTCATTTCACGACATGTTGCAACCGTACACTTTGGTAAGGCCAATACACCAGGGGCTTAAGTATCCCAAAATTATGGTGTGATAAGTCCGAACACTTTCACAAGTGCGGCACCCCGAACTTATAACATTATATGAATTGGCTCGAATCATGTCTTGGGTCAATAGTTGGGTTTGCCCGGCTCCGTGTTTTGGTACCTTACGCCCGCTATATCGGCTAAGGTAGCACCGGAGAACCATCGCGATTGTGCCCCAGTTGAGCTGGGTCGAGCACCTCAGTGGAGAAAGCTAAAACTGACCGTCATGATAGGGCGAGAGCCGGTCGCTATTCGAGAGGTTTTTTCGGTCCCTAAAGACTTATGCCGCTTAGAGCGAGGAACCGAATTGTCCGCCAAGGCGTGGATAGCGCCCAACTCGGTCTTCCGAATACTAGGGGCTTCACGAAATTTAAAATTATAGAATTCTATGGCTAAGTGAGAGTGTTCAAGCATTATAAGTCCGGTTGCCTTGTTCGCTGTGTTGAGCCCTCCCTAGATGGACCCAAGAATGGGAACAAGAGTGCTCAAGTTTATCCCAACACCCCAAAGACTGTGGCATGGGGGCTGAAGCCAACGACTTGCCATCTCTCAAATTTGATAAACGGCCGCACATAATCTAATATTTTAAATTAATAAGCGTTGCTTAGTGCATATGAACAAGTTTTCAGCGTACATGATAACAAATGCGAGTTTATTCAAAAATTACATCCTTGGAGCACTCATCCGCTATTCGGCGGGCACCCTTCAGGAGGCCCTCATACTACATTTCGGCGCACGATGCTCATGGCCCTTCGGTGGCCCGTCCGTCACAAGCCTCTCCGCATCCAGCTTGCCCCAGTGCACTTTAGCACGGGCAAGGGCCCGACGGACACCTTCAATGCAGACGGAGCACTTGATGACTTCAAGCCGCGGACAAGCATCCACCAGCACCGCACCGCATCAAGTAGCTCCCCAAGCATGGCCTCCAATGGCCACAGCCACGCTTATAAGGCCCTTCATGGCCTGTTCGGCGACCTTAGGAGCTCGACCAGCTGCTTCACTGGTCGCCGAGGCACCAATGTTCGGCCTCAAAGATACTAAGACCGAAGACCTTTTCCGCCGAGCTCCCCTCCTTGGCGCGGTAGAATGCGGCAGATCGGACACACCACGGGCAAATCTGCGAATGCTCCCGGAGAGCTCGAATCCGGTAAGTAATAGGTAATTCACTTTCACATGCTTGCTTTGCATAAAGAATGCCTTACCCGCCGCTATCTTCTTTAAAGACTCAATTTCTTGAGGGATTTTTGGGCCTCGGCCTTAGCAGCTTTGGCACTCTCAAGAGCCGAGGCGAGCTCGGACTCGAGTCTTGAGTCATGCTCCAAACTCGTGTTTTTCCACGAGAGCTTGGAGCTCTTGCCGCATCTTTGGCCAGCTGCGCCTCCCTTTCTCTCGCTCGGTGTGTTCCGCAGCCGCTTTGTTTTCGGTCACGGACACCGCTTCCTTCAGGGTCGCCACCTCGTTCGTGGCCCCTGCGACCCAAGTTATTCCTGTTATTTTTTGCAACCAATACCTTTTCTATAAGGTATTTCTTTAATAAGGTATTACTTACCTTCCTTGTCCTCGAGCTCCTTCTTGGCTTGTCCGAGCTCGTTCTCGGACCGCTTGAGTTTCTGCTTCAATGCATTGACCTCCGCAATAATGCAAAGAGAGGTCAAGAGCGCAGCCTGCATTCCCATATTGACATACTTATGTTAGACTCCTGCGATATCTTTTTAGATCCTTAGTCCGCTTTTCTTCCCAACACCAACTAAGCATCGAGGCTACCGTCTATGCGGTTATATTTTTACATATTCTAAAACTTACCTCAAAGCCCGTTAGAAGGCTGGTACAAGCTTTGGTCACCGCTCTTGGCGGGTCGAATCGTCGGATCACCGCACTCATAACGGCGGTGCTCCTCCTCGATGGAGGCGCTGTTGAGCGCCTCCAGTAAGCTATCCGGTGCCTCCGGTTGGACGAAGGACACCGGCGTCTTACCCTTCTTGCGAAGGATCCGCTGGCCGGACTTCGGAACCGCTGATGGTTCCGCATGGAGTCCGGACGAGGGTCGGGCTTAGAGCCCCTGGGGTCTTGCCCCAGCGCTGAGTCCGGAGGTTGCCTTGTGGCACCTCCCGCGCTACCTCCTCTTGACCAAGCCCCTTGGGGCCCCACCATGGGCCATCCGTGGCGTGAGGCGAGGAGGCGGTCGGAAGCGGCACTCTCCATTTCCGACGAGCCTGTGGACCCGCCGATGAATCGGCGAACTCGCCCTTGGGTGGGCTGCACGGTTGTTCGACATTAGAGAACACTCTGCAATAACAAAAAGCCATGGGTATCCGGACACTTACGATCTCGCCAGGGGCTTGGCCCTCGTAGGCCAATCCTCCTCCTCGTCGTCGACGTTGGTGGAGAAGTCCGGAGGAAGGGTTCTCCCTTCTGATTCTCCGCCTCCCAGTTGGGGCGGCCTTCCTTTTCTTATCCTCTCCCGCCGGGGGAGGAGCTTCTTCTTCTTCCTCCTCGTCCTCGGGAGAAGATTCGCTCAGAACCGACAAGACTGGCGCCGGGAGC
Source organism: Aegilops longissima (assembly GCA_021605205.1). Lineage (NCBI taxonomy): Eukaryota > Viridiplantae > Streptophyta > Magnoliopsida > Poales > Poaceae > Aegilops > Aegilops longissima. The sequence continues at coordinate 697,598,047 of CM038678.1, forward strand.
TCCTTCGAGTTCCCGTGGCCTCCTTCTTAGCCTTCTTCTCCGGCACCACATGGGCGCCGAGCCAGCAGCCCGTCAATCGGGTGTCCGCTGGTCTTCGGCAAAGGAGCCGGACAGTTAATCTGTCCGATGTCTTCACCAGTCTGTCAAAGAATAGGAGTTTTAGATCCCACATAGAGTCAATCTATGAAAAAGAGTCCCGTAAAGGGTAAAATAACTTACCTCGCCGCCTTGACGCCGCGAGCTGTATCCGTGATCTTTGTTAGCGGATGTCGGGCTTGGCGCTTTGAACAAAGACCTTCCAGCGGCTTCAGACGTAGTGTCAAGAGCCGGCTCAAGGTTCGTCTGTGCCGGATCGAACTCCCACAAATTGAAAGCCTGTTGTTGGCAGGGGAGAATCCGGCGGATGAGTATCACCTGGATTACGTCGACCAGCCTGAGATTCTTGTCCATCAGGTTTCGGACGCATGTTTGGAGTACGGATAGCTCTTCCGAATTCCCACACGTCAGGCCCGTCTCTTTCCATGATGAGAGCCGTGTGGGGAAGCCAGATCTAAATTCAGGGGCCGCCACCCATTCGGGGTCGCGTGGCTCGGTGATGTAGAACCACCCCGATTGCCACCCCTTTATTGTCTCCACGAAGGTGCCTCGAGCCATGAGACTTTGGCCATCTTGCCAACCATGGCGCCCAAGACTCGCTTGACGGCCGCCCACTACCTTCGGCCGGACGTTGAAGATCTTCAGCCATAAGCGAAGTGGGGCTGGATGCGAGGAAGGCCTTCGCATACCCACGATAAACGCCGAGATGTTGAGGATGAAATTCGGGCCAGGTCGTGGAAGTCCAGGCCGTAGTAGAACATGAGCCCCGGACAAATGGGTGAAGTGGAAAACCTAGTCCACGGAGGAAGTGGGGAGAAACACCACCTCTCATGGGGTCCGGGTTGGAATGAGCTGCCCGCAGATCGGGCAGCCTGTGCGCGATGTTGCTGGACAAGTATCCGGCCTCCCGCAGTCTTTTGATGTGCCCCTCCGTGACGGAGGAGGCCATCCACCTGCCTCCCGCTCCTGACATGGTTGGAGAAGGTTGAGGTGGGATGTGCGGACTTGGGCGCTCGAGCTCAAGTGCGCGGAAATGGATGAGCAAAGGAGGAAGAAGGCGTAGGTGAAAAGGTGGATCCTTATCCCCTTATATGGACGGACGGAGCTATCGCGCCCCCACCAGCCCGGTAAAACTCGCTTATCTCCCAAGCGCCGAATCAATGACGCGATGGGTTACCCACGTCCGTATTGATGAGAATCCCAGAATAAGGGGGGCACGATCTATGCTTTGATAAGACGTACCAAGGAAACCGCCTCGCTAAACGCGCTAAGGTGGAACGGTAAAAAAACGATTCATATAAAGGCCTGGCCGTGGTGTGATGTCACGCCGCGAAATACGTCAGCAGATCTGTGCAAAAATTATTCTCTCTACGGTGTTATGTGGAACTTGTTTTGCAGAGCCGGACACTATCCTTGTGTTCAAAACCTTCTATGAAGAATTGAGGAGGAACCCGCCGCAATGCCAAGACAATCAACGCCACGGACTCATCGTCATTGAAGCCTGGTTCAGGGGCTACTGAGGGAGTCCCGGACTAGGGTGTGTCCGGATAGCCGGACTATCGTCATGGCCGGACTCCAAGACTATGAAGATACAAGATTGAAGACTTCGTCCCGTGTCCGGATGGGACTTCCCTTGGCGTGGAAGGCAAGCTTGGCGATACGGATATGTAGATCTCATACCATTGTAACCGACTCTGTAACCCTAACCTATCCGTGTCTATATAAACTGGAGGGTTTTAGTCCGTGGGACTAACAACAATCATACCATAGGCTAGCTTCTAGGGTTTAGCCTCCTTGATCTCGTGGTAGATCTACTCTTGTACTACCCATATCATCAATATTAATCAAGCAGAGTAGGGTATTACCTCCATCGAGAGGGCCCAACCTGGGTAAAACATCGTGTCCCTTGTCTCATGTTACCATCCGCCTAGACGCACAGTTCGGGACCCCCTACCCGAGATCCGCCGGTTTTGACACCGACACCCCCCCACATGGCCAGTACGAATTGGACTAGGGAGGGGGGTGGCGCCCCCTCTTTCCTTCTCCCCTCCTCCTCCTTCCCTCCTTCTCCCTCTTTTGGATGGAAGGGGACTCCAACTAGGATTGGGAATCCTAGTTGGACTCCCCATGGCGCGCGCCCCTCCTTGGCCGGCCTCCTCCTCCTCCCCTCCTTTATATACATGGGAGGGGGGCACCCCAAAGGACACACAAGTTTCTATTAACCGTGTGCGGTGCCCCCTCCACAGTTACACACCTCGGTCATATCGTCGTAGTGCCTAGGCGAAGCCCTGCGCCGGTAACTTCATCATCCATGTCGCCACGCCATCGTGCTGACGGAACTCCCCCTCATCCTCAACTGGATCAAGAGCCCGAGGGACATCATCGAGCTGAACGTGTGCTGAATGCGGAGGTGCCGTACGTTCGGTATTTGGATCGGTTGGATCGTGAAGACGTTTGATAACCCACAAGTATAGGGGATCGCAATAGTTTTCGATAAGTAAGAGTGTCGAACCCAACGAGGAGCTAAAGGTAGAACAAATATTCCCTAAAGTTCTATCGACCACCGATACAACTCTACGTACGCTTGACGTTCGCTTTACCTAGAACAAGTATGAAACTAGAAGTACTTTGTAGGTGTTTTTGCATAGGCTTGCAAGAAAATAAAGAGCACGGGAATAAAAACTAGGGGTTGTTAAAGTAAAGACACAACCAAAGTAAATATAGCGAGTGTGGAAAAGTGGTGGTAGGAGTTGTGAAATTGTCCCTAAGCAATTGACTACTTTACTAGACTGATAGCAAGTTTTATGTGGGAGAGGCCACTGCTAGCATGTCATCCCTTACTTGGAATTCTACGCACTTATGGTTGGAACTATTAGCAAGCATCCGCAACTACTAACGTTCATTAAGGTAAAATCCAACCATAGCATTAAGATATATTGGTCCCCCTTCAATCCCGTATGCATCAATTTCTATGCTAGGTTGAAGCTTCTATCACTCTTGCCCTCCAATACATAGTCCTATCAACATACAACTAACCCTATGGTGTGATCCACGCGCGCACTCATATGATGGGCACCAAAGGACAGCAATATAACCACAAGCAAATTAAATCAATCATAGAAATTCATCAACCACCGATAGGACAAAGAAAATCTACTCAGACATCATAGGATGGCAACACATCATTGGATAATAATATGAAGCATAAAGCACCATGTTCAAGTAGAGGGTACAGCGGGTTGCGGGAGAGTGGACCGCTATAGATAGAGGGGGGAAGGTGATGGAGATGTTGATGAAGATGGCGGAGGTGTTGGTGAAGATCGCGGTGATGATGATGATGGCCACGGCGGCGTTCCGGCGCCACCGAAAGAGAAGGGGAGAGGGGGCCCCTTCGTCTTCTTATTCCTTGACCTCCTCCCTAGATGGGAGAAGGGTTTCTCCGTCCTTGGCCTCCATGGCGTGGGAGGGCGAGATCCTCCGAGATTGGATCTATCTCTGCTTCTCTCTGTTTCTGCGTTCTCCCCGCCTGCTTTCACCGCTTGTATATATGGAGATCCGTAACTCCGATTGTCCTGAAACCTTCGCCGTGATTTTTTTTCCCGAAAATTAGCTTTCTTGCGGCAAAGGAAGAGCGTCAACCGCCTTACATATGGGTCACGAGGGTCAGGGGCGCGCCCTAGGGGGTCGCCCCCCTACCTCGTGCCCACCTCGGACACTGGTTCGTGTTGATTTTTCCTCCAAATTTTCCAAATATTCTGAAAAGTATCTCCGTCCGTTTTTATCCTGTTTGGACTCCGTTTGATATGGATATTCTGCGAAACCAAAAACATGCAACAGACAAGAACTGGCACTGGGCACTGGATCAATATGTTAGTCCCAAAAATAGTATAAAAAGTTGCCAAAATTATATGAAAGTTGAATAATATTGGCATGGAACAATAAAAAATTATAGATACGACGGAGACGTATCAGCATCCCCAAGCTTAATTCCTGCTCGTCCTCGAGTAGGTAAATGATAAAAAGATAATTTTTGATGTGGAATGCTACCTAGCTTAATCTTGATCATATGTCTAATCATGGCATGAATATTAAGAAACGAGTGATTCAAAGCAATAGTCTATCTTTTGACATAAAAATAATAACACTTCAAGCATACCAACCAAGCAATTATATCTTATTGAAATAACATAGCCAAAGAAAGCTCATCCCTAGAAAATCATATAGTTTAGTCATGCTCCATTTTCGTCACACAAGAATGCTCTCATCATGCACAACCCCGATGACAAGCCAAGCAATTGTTTCATACTTTAGAAATCTCAAACCTATAAACTTTCACGCAATATATGAGCGCGAGCCATGGACATAGCACTATGGGTGGAATAGAATATGATGATGGGGGTTATGTGGAGAATACAAAAAAAGAAAGTCTCACATCAACGAGGCTAATCAATGAGCTATGGAGATGCCCATCGATTGTTGTTAATGCAAGGAGTAGGGATTGCCATGCAACGGATGCACTAGAGCTATAAGTATATGAAAGCTCAAACTAAAACTAAGTGGGTGTGCATCCAACTTGCTTGCTCATGAAGACCTAGGGCATTTGAGGAAGCCCATCATTAGAATATACAAGCCAAGTTCCATAATGAAAATTCCCACTAGTATATGAAAGTGATAACTCAAGAGACTCTCTATATGAAGAACATGGTGCTACTTTGAAGCACAAGTGTGGTAAAAGGATAGTAACATTGCCCCTTCTCTCTTTTTCTCTCATTTTTTCTCTTTTTTTATTTTTTCGGTGGGCTTCTTTGGCCTTTTTTTTATTTGGGCTTCTTTGGCCTCTTTTATTTTGATAACCTCACATGGTACAATGTTCTAATAATGATGATCATCACACTTTTATTTACTTACAACTCAATATTACAACTCGATATCTAGAACAAAGATATGACTCTATATGAATGCCTCCGGCGGTGTACCGGGATGTGCAATGATCTAGCGTAGCAATGACATAAAAACAGACAAGCCATGAAAACATCATGTAGCTATCTTACGATCATGCAAAGCAATATGACAATAAATGCTCAAGTCATGTATATGATGATGATGGAAGTTGCATGGAAATATATCTCGGAATAGCTATGGAAATGCCATAATAGGTAGGTATGGTGGCTGTTTTGAGGAAGATATAAGGAGGTTTATGTGTGAAAGAGCGATCATATCACGGGGTTTGATGCACCGTGAAGTTTGCACCAACTCTCGATGTGAGAAAGGGCAATGCACGGCATCAAGAGGCTAGCAATGATGGAAGGGTGAGAGTCGATAATCCATGGACTCAACATTAGTCATAAAGAACTCACATACTTATTGCAAAAATCTACAAGTCATCAAAACCAAGCACTACGCCGCATGCTCCTAGGGGATATATTGGTAGGAAAAGACCATCGCTCGTCCTTCGACCGCCACTCATAAGGAGGACAATCAAAGAACACCTCATGTTTCAAATTTGTTACATAACGTTTACCATACGTGCATGCTACGGGACTTGCAAACCTCAACAAAAGTATTTCTCAATTTCACAATTACTCAACTATCACGACTCTAATATCACCATCTTTATATTGCAAAACTATTGCAAGGAATCAAACATATCATATTCAGCGATCTACAAGTTTGTGTAGGATTTTATGACTAACCATGTGAATGACCAGTTCCTGTCATCTCTCTAAATAAATATAAGTGAAGCACGAGAGTTTAATTCTTTCTACAAAAGATATGCCCAAGCTCTAACAAATATAAGTGAAGCAAAAGAGCATTCTACAAATGCGGTTGTCTATGTAAAGAGAAACAGGCAATCCAAATTTCAAATGATCTAAGTGAAGCACATGAAGCATTCTATAAAGCCATACTCAAAGAATATAAGTGAAGTGCAATGAGCATTCTATAAATCAACCAAGGACTATCACATATCAGCATGGTGCATAAAATAAAAAAAGAAAACTAAATTCAAAAGACGCTCCAAGATTTGCACATATCACATGAATGAAACGAATATGAAAACATACCGATATTTGTTGAATAAAGAGGGGATGCCTTCCGGGGCATCCCCAAGCTTAGACGCTTGAGTCTCCTTGAATATTTACTTGGGGTGCCTCGGGTATCCCCAAGCTTGAGATCTTGCCTCTCTTCCTTCTTCTCACATCGAAACCTTCTCAATCATCGAACACTTCATCCACACAAAACTTCAACAGAAAACTCGGTAAGATCTGTTAGTATAATGAAGCAAATCACTACTCTAAGTACTGTTGCAAACCAATTCATATTTTATTTTTGCATTATGTCTACTGTAATATAACTTTTTCATGGCTTAATCCACTGATATAAATCGATAGTTTCATCAAAACAAGCAAACTATGCATCAAAAACAGAATCTGTCTAAAACAGAACAGTCTGTAACAATCTGAACATTCACCATACTTCTGATACTTGAAAAATTCTGCCAAAATTATTAAAAATAAACAATTTGCATAGAAAGACAGTGCAAAAATAATCAGAACCATTTGACGTTCCAGTAAAAAAACTAAAAATCGCGCACTACAGCCAAAGTTTCTGTCCTGCACCGCACAAACCAACAAGCATTGTAAACATCCTAAAGGCAAACCTTGGCACATTATTTTTATAATACAATGGAATTGTACAAGGGGATAATTATTTTTGTTGAAAAGTTTCCGTAATCAAGATTCACAAAGTTGTCGTGAGCATGAACAAAGTTCAAGGCTAGTTCCCACTTCAACAATGCTTGTCTTTCTCACTTTCGCTTTTCTTTTTGAAAATTTTTGGGTTACCCTCTTTATTTTTGTTGTTTTTAAACTATATGAAAGCACTCAACAGAAATAAATGACTCTCTAAAACTTCCGGGTTGTCTCCTGGCAGCGCTTTCTTTAAAGCCATTAAGCTAGGCATATAGTGTCAAGTAGTGAATCCACCCGATCCCAAGGTATATCAAAGCCAATTTTAATTAGCAATGATTTGTAATTTAGTAGTGAGCACAAAGTAACATATATCATGTAATGATGAAGTCTAACTCTCTTCCTATGCATCGGCATGTCATAAAAGAACAATTCATGCACACATAGTAAAGGCCAATGCATAGTATAAACAGTTTCTTGCAATTTTATTGTATTGGAAACATAGAGAGGTGGAGATATAGTTCCTCTCTCATAATAATTGCAAGTAGGAGCAGCAAGCACATGCACATTATATCTATCAGAATCATCATGTGCAACGGTAAAAGGCAACCCATCAATATAATCCTTAATAAGAGCAAACTTCTCCGATATAGTGTAGTCGGGAGAATTCAAAAAGATAATAGGACTATCATGCGTGGGTGCAATAGCAACAATTTCATGTTTAACATAAGGAACTATAGCAAGTTCATCTCCACAAGGATAATTCATATTGGCATCTTGGCTACAAGCATAGTAAGCATCATCAAAAAGGGATATTTCAAACAAACTCAAGGGATCATAGCAATCATCATAACAATCATCCTTCGGTAGGCACGAAGGGGAATTAAACAATGTATGAATTGAAGAGTTACTCTCATTAGAAGGTGGGCACGGGTGATCAATCCGCTCTTCCTCTTTTTGTTCTTCGCTCTCCTCCTCATCTTTTTCATCCAATGAGCTCACAGTTTCATCAATTTCTTCTTCCATAGCTTCCTGCAAAATATTAGTCTCTTCTTGGACAGCGGGGTAGGCCTCAATATATAGTTTAACATAGGCATTAGAAGCATAATTATCATAGCAATATTCAAGTATGGCAAAATTTTCAGATTTGTAGAGAGTAGCATCATACTTTTCAATCAAAGAAGCAATTTCATAAGCACCCTTAAAAGCAACAAATTCTTTAATTTGTTGAACATCATAGTAATTATAAACACCCTTAGCATATGAAGATACGATTCCATTATCACTAAACAAGCATTGTTAGGGAAGGTGTTTCTTAGGGTTTTCAGAACAACAAGTAACATCATATAATTCACATAAAGTGCGAGCATAGCATTGCAAACGTTGAATTTGATCCCATAATAGTTTCCCTTTTTCAGATATACGGTGTCGCACATAACAAGCACGCTCATCTAAATATTTGCCCTCAACTAAGCTAGTTGGGGTTTCAGCACGAGCACAAAGGGATCGAAGATGATCCAAGTAAAAAGCTTCGGGAGTGTGATAGATTTTGAGTGGTTCTTCAACCATTGGTTCAGTAGGTACAACTAAGTTTTTTGGTATTTTGCGTTTCCTACCCATAACTAAAGATAGAAAACAACTATGAATAACAAAAATAAAAATTACTTAGTGATAAAGCAAACAAGCACACACGAGAATATTCACCCCACGCTATAACTCCCCGGCAACGGTGCCAGAAAAAGGTCTTGATAACCCACAAGTATATGGGTTCGCAATAGTTTTCGATAAGTAAGAGTGTCGAACCCAACGAGGAGCTAAAGGTAGAACAAATATTCCCTAAAGTTCTATCGACCACCGATACAACTCTACGTACGCTTGACGTTCGCTTTACCTAGAACAAGTATGAAACTAGAAGTACTTTGTAGGTGTTTTCGGATAGGCTTGCAAGAAAATAAAGAGCACGAGAATAAAAATTAGGGGATGTTAAAGTAAAGACACAACTAAAGTAAATATAGCGAGTGTGGAAAAGTGGTGGTAGGAGTTGCGAAATTGTCCCTAAGCAATTGACTACTTTACTAGACCGATAGCAAGTTTTATGTGGGAGAGGCCACTGCTAGCATGTCATCCCTTACTTGGAATTCTACGCACTTATGATTGGAACTATTATATTAGCAAGCATCCGCAACTACTAACGTTCATTAAAGTAAAACCCAACCATAGCATTAAGATATATTGGTCCCCCTTCAATCCCGTATGCATCAATTTCTATGCTAGGTTGAAGCTTCTGTCACTCTTGCCCTCCAATACATAGTCCTATCAACATACAACTAACCCTATGGTGTGATCCACGCACGCGCTCATATGATGGGCACCAAAGGACAACAACATAACCACAAGCAAATTAAATCAATCATAGCAATTCATCAATCACCGATAGGACAAAGAAAATCTACTCAAACATCATAGGATGGCAACACATCATTGGATAATAATATGAAGCATAAAGCACCATGTTCAAGTAGAGGGTACAGCGGGTTACGGGAGAGTGGACCGCTGTAGATAGAGGGGGGAAGGTGATGGAGATGTTGATTAAGATGGCGGAGGTGTTGGTGAAGATCGCGGTGATGATGATGATGGCCACAGCGCCGTTCCGACGCCACCGAAGAGAAGGGAGAGGGGGCCCTTCGCCTTCTTCTTCCTTGACCTCCTCCTAGATGGGAGAAGGGTTTCCTCCGTCCTTGGCCTCCATGGCGTGGGAGGGCGAGAGCCCTCCGAGATTGGATCTATCTCTCTGCTTCTGCGTTCTCCCCGGCTCTGCTTTCACCGCTTCGTATATATGAAGATCCGTAACTCTGATTGGCCTGAAACCTTCACCGTGATTTTTTTGAAAATTAGCTTTCTTGCGGCAAAAGAAGAGCATCAACCGCCTTACAGTGTGGGTCACGAGGGTCAGGCGCACCCTAGGGGGGCCTACCTCGTGCCCACCTCGGACACTCGGTTCGCTGATTTTTCCTCCAGATTTTCCAAATATTCAAAAGTATCTCCGTCCGCTTTTATCCCGCTTTGGACTCCGCTTGATATGGATATTCTGTGAAACCAAAACATGCAATGATGTGAACTGCATCGGGCAATCGGATCAATATGTTAGTCCCAAAAATAGTATAAAAAGTTGCCAAAAAATATATGATAGTTGACTAATATTGGCATGGAACAATAAAAAATTATAGATATGACGGAGACGTATCAACGTTCGACTACATCCATCGCGTTACTAAACGCTTCCGCTTTCGGTCTACGAGGGTACATGGACACACTCTCCCCGCTCATTGCTATGCATCTCCTAGATAGATCTTGCGTGATCGTAGGTAAATTTTTTGAAATACTGCGTTCCCCAACAGTGGCATCCGAGACAGGTCTATGCGTAGATGTTACATGCACGAGTAGAAAACAATGAGTTGTGGGCGATAATAGTCCAGCAACGTCTTACTTTGATTCGGCAGTATTGTTGGATGAAGCGGCCCGGACCGACATTACATGGCTGCGTTCATGAGACTGTTTCTACCGACGTGCTTTGCACACAGGTGGCTAGCGCGTGTCTGTTTCTCCAACTTGAGTTGAATCGAGTTTGACTACGCCCGGTCCTTGTTGAAGGTTAAAACAGCACACTTGACGAAAAATCGTTGTGGTTTTGATGCGTAGGCCCTTGTTGAAGGTTAAAACAGCACGCTTGCAAGAAAATAAACAGCACACTTTAAGAACGGTTCTTGCTAGAAGCCCGTAGCATCCACGTAAAACTTGCAACAACAAAGTAGAGGACATCTAACCCGTTTTTGCAGGGCTTGCTGTGATGTGATATGGTCAAGACATGATGATATATAAATTGTTGTATGAGATGATCATGTTTTGTAACAGTTATCGACAACTGGCAGGAGCCATATGGTTGTCGCTTTATTGTATGAAATGCAATCGCCATGTAATTGCTTTACTTTATCACTAAGTGGTAGCGATAGTCGTAGAAGCAATAGTTGGCAAGACAACAACGATGCTTCAACGGAGATTAAGGTGTCAAGCCGGTGACGATGGTGATCATGACGGTGCTTTGGAGATGGATATCAAAGGCACAATATGATGATGACCATATCATATCACTTATTTTGATTGCATGTGATGTTTATCATTTATGCATCTTATTTTGCTTAGTACGGCAATAGCATTATAAGATGATCTCTCACTAAATTTCAAGGTATAAGTGTTCTCCCTGAGTATGCACCGTTGCTACAGATCGTCGTGCTGAGACACCACGTGATGATCAGGTGTGATAAGCTCTACGTTCACATACAGCGGGTGCAAGCCAGTTTTGCACACGCAGAATACTCGGGTTAAACTTGACGAGCCTAGCATATGCAGATATGGCCTCGGAACACTGAGACCGAAAGGTCGAGCGTGAATCATAGAGTAGATATGATCAACATAGTGATGTTCACCATTGAAAGCTACTCCATCTCATGTGATGATCGGACATGGTTTAGCTGAGATCATTTAGATGACTAGAGGGATGTCTATCTAAGTGGGAGTTCTTAAGTAATATGATTAATTGAACTTTAATTTATCATGAACTTAGTACCTGATAGTATTTTGCATGTCTATGTTGTTGTAGATCAATGGCCCGTGCTACTGTTCCTTTGAATTTTAATGCGTTCCTAGAGAAAGCTAAGTTGAAAGATGATGGTAGCAACTACACGGACTGGGTCCGTAACTTGAGGATTATCCTCATTGCTGCATAGAAGAATTACGTCCTGGAAGCACCGCTAGGTGCAAGACCCGCTGCAGGAGCAACTCCAGATGTTATGAACGTCTGGCAGAGCAAAGCTGATGACTACTCGATAGTTCAGTGTGCCATGCTTTACGGCTTAGAACTGGGACTTCAACGACGTTTTGAACGTCATGGAGCATATGAGATGTTCTAGGAGTTGAAGTTAATATTTCAAGAAAATGCCCAGGTTGAGAGATATGAAGTCTCCAATAAGTTCTACAGCTGCAAAATGGAGGAGAATAGTTCTGTTAGTGAACATATACTCAGAATGTCTAGGTACCACAACCACTTGACTCAACTGGGAGTTAATCTTCCTGTTGATAGTGTCATTGACAGAGTTCTTCAATCACTGCCACCAAGCCACAAAAGCTTCGTGATGAACTATAATATGCAAGGGATGGATAAGACAATTCCTGAGCTCTTCGCAATGCTAAAGGCTGCGGAGGTAGAAATCAAGAAGGAGCATCAAGTGTTGTTGGTTAACAAGACCACTAGTTTCAAGAAAAAGGGCAAAGGGAAGAAGGGGAACTTCAAGAAGAATGGCAAGCAAGTTGCTGCTCAAGTGAAGAAACCCAAGTCTAGACCTAAGCCTGAGACTAAGTGCTTCTACTGCAAAGGGACTGGTCACTGGAAGCGGAACTGCCCCAAGTATTTGACGGATAAGAAGGATGGCAAAGTGAAAGGTATATTTGATATACATGTTATTGATGTGTACCTTACTATTGCTCGTAGTAGCGCCTGGGTATTTGATACTGGTTCTGTTGCTCATATTTGCAACTCGAAAATAGGGGCTACGGATTAAGCGAAGATTGGCTAAGGATGAGGTGACAATGCGCGTGGGAAATGGTTCCAAAGTCGATGTGATCGCTGTCGGCACGCTACCTCTACATCTACCTTTGGGATTAGTTTTAGACCTGAATAATTGTTATTTGGTGCCAGCGTTAAGCATGAACATTATATATGGATCTTGTTTGATGCGACACGGTTATTCATTTAAATCAGAGAATAATGGTTGTTCTATTTATATGAGTAATATCTTTTATGGTCATGCACCCTTGATGAGTGGTCTATTTTTGTTGAATCTCGATAGCAGTGATACACATATTCATAGTATTGAAGCCAAAAGCTTTAAGTTTAATAATGATAGTTCAACTTATTTGTGGCACTGCCTTTTAGGTCATATTGGTGTAAAGCGCATGAAGAAACTCCATGCTGATGGGCTTTTGGAATCACTTGATGCTCGCGAACCATGCCTCATGGGCAAGATGACTAAGACTCCGTTCTCCGGAACAATGGAGCGAGCAACAGACTTCTTGGAAATAATACATACTGATGTATGTGGTCCGATGAGTGTTGAGGCTCGCGGCGGCTATCGTTATTTTCTGACCTTCATAGATGATTTGAGCAGATATGGGTCTATCTACTTGATGAAACATAAGTCTGAAGCATTTGAAAAGTTCAAAGAATCTCAGAGTGAAGTGGAAAATCATCGTAATAAGAAAATAAATTTTCTATGATTTGATCGTAGAGGTGAATATTTGAGTTATGAGTTTGGTCTTCATTTGAAATAGTGCAGAATAGTTTCGCAGCTCACGCCACCTGGAACACCACAGCGAAATGGTGTGTCCGAACGTCGTAACCGTACTTTTAGATATGATGCGATCTATGATGTCTCTTACTGATTTACCGCTATCGTTTTGGGGTTATGCTTTAGAGACGGCTGCATTCACGTTAAATAGGGCACCGTCTAAATCCGTTGAGACGACACCATATGAACTATGGTTTGGCAAGAAACCGAAGTTGTCGTTTCTTCATCCTACGGACTAAAACCCTCCGGTTTATATAGACACCGGATAGGTTAGGGTTACATAGAGTCGGTTACAATGGTAGGAGATCTACATATCCGTATCGCCAAGCTTGCCTTCCACGCCAAGGAAAGTCCCATCCGGACACGGGACAAAGTATTCAATCTTGTATCTTCATAGTCTTGGAGTCCGGCCATGATGATAGTCCGGCTATCCGGACACCCCCTAGTCCGGGACTCCCTCACTCATCACTATAAGCCTTGCAAGCAATGTGACTTACGAGTTAGTTGCGGTATGATGCATTACAGAACGAGTAAAGAGACTTGCCCGTAACGAGATTGAACGAGGTATGATGATACCGACGATCGAATCTCGGGCAAGTAACATACCGATGACAAAGGGAACATCGTATGTTGTTATGCGGTTTGACCGATAAAGATCTTCATAGAATATGTAGGAGCCAATATGACCATCCAGGTTCCGCTATTGGTAATTGACCGGAGATGTGTCTCGGTCATGTCTACATAGTTCTCGAACCCGTAGGGTCCGCACGCTTAACATTCGATGATGATTTTTATTATGAGTTATGTGATTTGATGACCGACGTTTGTTCGGAGTCTCGGATGACATCACGGACATGACGAGGAGTCTCGAAATGGTCGAGACATAAAGATTCATAGTATATTGGAAGGTTACATTCGGACACCGGAATGGTTCGGGTCGTTTCAGATAAGTTTCGGAGTACTGAGGGTTACCGGAACCTCCCCGGGAAGTTCATGGGCCTTCATGGGCCTTAGTGGAAAGGAGAGAAGGGCCACAAGGGAGGTCGCACCCCCCATGGCCAGTCCGAATTGGACTAGGAGGGGAGGCGCCTCTTCCTTCTCCCTCTTCCTCCTTCCCTCCTTCTCCCTCTCTTGGATGGAAGGGGACTCCAACTAGGATTGGGAATCCTAGTTGGACTCCCCATGGAGCGCGCCCCCCTTGGCCGGCCTCCTCCTTCTCCCCTCCTTTATATACGTGGGAGGGGGGCACCCCAAAGGACACACAAGTTTCTCTTAACCGTGTGCGGTGCCCCCCTCCACAGTTACACACCTCGGTAATATCGTCGTAGTGCTTAGGCGAAGCCCTGCGCCGGTAACTTCATCATCACCCTCGCCACGCCGTCGTGCTGACAGAACTCCCCCTCGTCCTCAACTAGATCAAGAGCCCGAGGGACATCATCGAGCTGAACGTGTGCTGAACGCGGAGGTGCCGTACGTTCAATACTTGGATCGGTTGGATCGCTAAGACGTTCGACTACATCAACCACGCTACTAAACGCTTCTGCTTTCGGTCTACGAGGGTACATGGACACGCTCTCCCTGCTCGTTGCTATGCATCTCCTAGATAGATCTTGCGTGATCGTAGATAATTTTTTTGAAATACTGCCTTCCCCAACAGGAGCACCACAACCACGTGGGAGGGGACAACCTCCACTGGCACAAGCAGTAGCAGACCGAACGCAGGCGCAGGAGCACACCGACCCCCCCTGCCCAGTCGGGCCCAAATCGGGCCCGTTACGTTAACGTTTAGAAAACTTGCAACCTCACATTTGATCAGAAACGAAAATTCATAACAACCACATTAAGGGCAACTCCAAGGTGGACACGTAAACCTTCCGCAACCGTCCAGACTGCAGAAGCCATCCAACGCCGACCTGTATCGGTCTGCGAAGCACCCCGAACGTGATTTCTCCCATAAACCGGAGACAAACGTTGTTTGTGTGTGCGTGTGTGTGTGTGGGGGGGGGGGGTTGCGGGAGTCCGGACCGATCCAAGCCCGTTTTTTGGCCGCCCTGGCCCACCAAAAACACCTCCCACCTCCCCCGTGCGCTCCCGCCCGGCGCCAGCTGCCCGCATTCATGTCGTTGTAGAGCGTGACGCTCAACATTGAAGACAACTTAGAGCGTACGCGACCCCTCGCTGCCTCCGCTGTTGAAGCGGCGCGCCAGCCGAGGGCACCACCGCGACGCGTCTCTGGTGTCCGCACCTCTTCAACACCGGAGATGCGTGACTGGACGGGACGGGACACATATCTACCGCGCACGTTCAATGTTGTTGTCCATCCGTCTGCAGCCCCTTAAGCAAGCTCCCCGGCCGAGAAACCCACTCCGGCACCGCGCATTGACGTACCCGGACGCCAGGCCTCACCGGAATTCTCTATATAAAGGCGGTCACACCCGGCTAACTCCACACCACAGTACCAGCCCCTCCACATCCTCCTCCCTTACACTGCATCTGCCATGACCGCTAGCGGGAAAGCATTGTGGGATAGTCTATAGCCGGAGATGAAGCACGTCGTGGCCGCCCTTGCCGCCACCTGGCATAGCCGCCGTGCTAGGCGGATCGAGGCCGGCCAGCTCGCCTGAGGTCTTCGACGACGAGGACGACACCACGATGGAGACGGGCTTCGACGACTCCGCCCCGACTCCCGCGCCTCCTGTGCAAGCCGGCTTCACCATGGAGCAGGCGCATGCGCAGTTCAACGCCGCCATGGCGGAGGTGTAGCCTACACCGGCGCAGGAGGAACAGCGGTACAACCTGTTCATTCTTGACCAGCACCGGCTGGCGGAGGGCCAGATCTACGGCGAGCGCGTGAGCGAGGAGGCTGTGGCGGCCATGGCCGCGGCGAACCCAAATTTCATCATGGAGTAGCATGCCATCTACAATGTCGTCCGCGCTCAAGTCGTCGCTTGGCAGGAAGCGGCAGCTGCGGAGGCGCAGCTGCACACGATCACGGAGGAGAACAACGCCAGCTGCGCCTCCTACGCGTCGCCGATGAACCATTAGCCGACCCAGTGGGACGACGACTGCGAGGCGCCACCATTTCCCTCGTCGACCTCACGTCCACCGGCTACCGACAAGGCGCGGACTCCTCCGAGGATGAGTAGGCCACGGGAGGTGGCGGGGCCTGGTGACCCATGTGGGCCGGCCCATCTCCCGTGTTATACTCTTCCTCACCGGAGACCGCACCTTCACTTCATTGGTCTTATCGCCGGTGCTCATGGAGACGGCGGAAGGAGGATGACACGGGCTTGGACGTCGGGCGCCGCCGCCATAGTATAGGTTTAGGGGTGGGTCTTTTTTTGTTCTAAATGTTCAAAATGTAGTTAAATTCGCCGTGTTTGTATGAAATCCGTCATGTTTGTACGAAATTTGGCCATGTTTGCATGAGTTTCATCTGGTTTGTTAAAAAAAGAGTTTAATATATATGCGGCTAGCGTTGGATGTCAAACTCTTGCATCCATGTCCGCGGATTGGTCACCCCCTGCCCACAAACGGATGCAGGAGGTTTTTTGCGGGTTGCCGTTGGAGATGCCCTAACAACACATTCCACCAATCCTAAAACTTCGGACGAGGCGTGGCAAGCAAGCCTTCCCACTCTCACCCTCTTTACTTCTGTACCATGCGAGGGTTGCCTCAAGAGGCACTAGTCTACATCACAAGGAGCAAGGAGGGTGCTCTATTTCAAGTGAAGAAAAAATTTCCGACTCACCTTTTGCAAAGAAATTTCTGCTTTGTAATAGAAAATACTTCGTTTGAGTAAGGCGAAAAGCTTTTCTTTGTATTGAAGAACAATGGAGAATTTGAGTTTGTTTCTTGTGGAAAATTTTCATTCCTCAAACACTCATTGACGAAAACGCAAATAGGGTCGAAGCGCGCAAGACACAAAGTTATTGATTATCTCTTCTCTTGGTTACAATAAAAACAACAATGTTCTTATGCATAATTGACAGTGCGGGAGTGACACAATTTTAATGAATCACATGCCCCGGTGACCAAGTGGGTCGTCATGTCGGAGTCGCAACCCCGGTTGATAGTAGAAAAGTATAACATGCACGTACAACAAATCATCATATGCGACAAGAGTCAAGACGAGATGGCACCAGTGCCGGGACAACATGCTAGCGAGGAGGAACTGACAAATCCTATTTTATGGCCCATGGTGTCGATCGGGCCATGGAAAGCCCATTTTGAAAGAGATCTTCTTTCGCCAGTGCTATATCTCACTTACTGCGAGATGCACAATAGCTTCTCCAACAAGGTCAACTAAGTGGTCTGATCCAATAAGCAGTTTTGGGAAGCTTCTAAAGACCGGTTCGCGGAATCTTCCGCCCAGTTTTGGCTTGTTTTGTGAAGTTCCACCTAGTTTTCTTCTTATTTTCTTTGGTTATCTCTATCCCCTTTCTCCGACCTTGATAAAGCTGTGAATTCACTAAATTAGGGTGGTACCCTTTGCTATCTCGCGACTTCTACTGTAATCAAAAGACTAAAGGACCTTATGGAAGATAAAAAAAGCAAGGACTAAAATGAGAAAGGAAGAAGTTCAGGTTTCATCTTCTTTGTTTTTTCTTATGCTTTTTTCTTTTTTTTCTCAAATACATGCGGCTTTTTATTGAACACACATTGACCATTTTTATACAGGTCAAACATTTTTTAGATACATGTTAAACACTTGTCAACTACACATTGAACATTTTTAAAAAACATAGTGAACATTTTACAAATACAAAGCAACATTTTTAAACACGCGTTCAACTTTTTTTCAAAAATATCATGAATAGTTTAATGTGTAAACATTTGTTAAGTGTTTGAATTACTTTTTAAGGACAACAACATGTTTTTATATGTTATAAACATTTTCTAAAATTGCAAGAATTTTTTCATTTCTTCATTTTAAAGAAATTCATGAAACATATTTTTAAACATGTGGAAAGAAATTGACTTGTCGTAACATATTTTTAAACATAGTTTTAAAATGACATGAACAAATTTGTGACTTGTCCAATCATATTTTACAAATTACATGAACAATTTCTGATGAATATTTTAGAAAAATGTCATGCACAATATAATAAATTTGTGATTTTTTAAATGACATGACCTTTTTAAATGTTCGAATTTTTTTAAAATTACGTGAACACATAGTGCAGAACATTTTATTAATGTGCGTTGAATATTTTTAAAATTTTAAGAAAATTATTTTCATAATATATATAGAATATTTATGAAACATAAATAAAATTAATAATAAGTTATTGGAAATATGTCCTAAATGCAATAATAAAATGTTATTCTTTGGTTCCATGTTTATAATTAGGTATATATTTTTGTGCTATAGTTGCAGTGGTTAAAGAATATCAGATTGACCGGAGAACTCAGTTGCATGTGTGGAAAAATTAACACCAAGTAGATCCGTAGTATCGCCTCTAAGAGTATCTCATGTATTGTTGTTGATCATGTTTTCCTGATATGAGCATTGTTGAAGTAACAAGGATGACGAAAAATATGAGAACACATTGTTAGTAGAAAAATGATGTTGGACAGACCCAACTCATGAATAATTGCGAGGTTCAATCATCAATATTGTTTTTGGTATTTTTATATTATGTATTAATGTATACTCACATTCTTAAATCATGAGGATATTGTTTACCTTCATACCAGACGGTTACTTTTGGGTTGCTAAACGTTACCCGTATATGAGTGATCATAACGGTAACTTTTGGTACATGGAAAAGTATGAAATCATAGTTCCAGACTGAGCTTTACTCCATCAATGATGGATACTCTTCGAGCCCACTATGTATTATTGTATCCGTCGTCGTCTAGCCAAACACAGCATGATATGATCACAGGGATACCGAAATATAGAAATGATAAAGGAGAACAAAACCGATAACGAGGATAACTTGGTACTATGATCAAACTGTTACTTCACAAGGATATCGGTAAAATTCTCGCCTTGGTATTTTTATGTAGCGAAGCAAAGGGAATTGTGTATGCAAACAAAAGGTTAGCTTCATAAATATCTTCGTGTGTATGTGAGAATCAATATGGGTGTCTAGACCCCACTATTAATTATTGGCCGGTAGGTGTTTCGGGTCATGTTTGCATATTACCAAACCTGTAGGGTCGCGCACTTAACACTCACTGGTTTGTAGAGTACTAGGAGACATTAGGAGTATGAGAGAAATGTACCGATAATATTGAGAGTCTTTCAAAGAGGATCTAGAAATAATCTGGCAATACCGGAAATGTCCTGGAAGTGACGGGAAGGTCTCAAAAAGGCCCTGGAATTCGAAACATTCCGAAAGATTTTAGAAGTCCCTAGTGAGCCGTCCCCTTAGGGACAATAGCGACATGGGCCGAATGGGCCAGATATGGTGCCCGTGGGGTGCCCCCAACTTGGGGGGCAAGGAAGCTTGTTGTGTGTGTGTGTGTGTGGGGGGGGGGGGGCTTGGAGGATCCTCCTCTCCTTGGTACGCAACCCTAGAGAGGGATGCCCTCCTCCAAGACTCAACCCCCTAAGTCACCTTTAAACACTGGGGAGTGGTAGCCCTCCAAAATCATCTCAATTTCCAGGATGCACCCTCTGTGTTTGCATTATTCTCTCTACAACCGCAAGGCTACATCACCTCTCTTGTCCTTAAGTTGTTCTTCATCCTATTGATATGCATTGTATAGGCCGAATTCAATGGTAGAGAAGGCTTCAATAAGAATTTGGCCATGATTTATTATTTACCTTTGCAGTCATCTAGTCATTGGAGGCATTCGATCTATTGGTGTAGCTGGAGACGTTTAACTCCCCAGGCCACACAAGAGGTCAATAGATAGTTTTGCAAACCGATAGACCTCCAGGTGACATGCATTGATATCTTGAGGGGAACACAATATCCTAGTAGTCATGGTTTTCCATAAGACTTATTGCCTTTGGTCCAATCTTCGTGAGCGGAGCGCGCAATAAGTTTTTCTATTAGCGGTCGCGACTATGGGGCGGGAAGTAGGATGATTGAGTTGTTAGTCGAAAAGCTTAATTCCATCCTGCGCCAATGCCGAACGAGACCGTACCTAAACGCCAATGATCCCATCCAAAACATCACATTATCTCTCCGTGGTTTCTTTCTTTCATTTAGTTTAGTATTTATTTTTTGCTAGTGCTAGTACCTTAGGGTGTGTTTGGTTCTCGTAGCAACTTTTACCTGCATTGCATGCTTGACCTAGTTGGGCCCGGCTGAGGGAAAACAGGCAAAAAACTAACATATGTGTGTTGTTTGTTTGCCTACATACCCTCTAGCATGCATAGGGCATAACGAACGGTGGCATGTTTAGTTGCCCACTTGTTTAGGCGGAACAAAGCATGGTGCTTGGTTTCATGCAGTGCCTGTTGTCTGGTAACCTCTTCGGCGAGGTTGTGAGGTTACCAGCACACATGTGTGTGTAGAACAACATAAAGACACAAAATATAGCATATTAACAAAGTTCTAAACCATAGCAAGCAGTTTTAAACATAGTACCACACTTAAACATAGCAATTTTCAAGCAAAGAAATATGCCATAGTCGATACTAAACCAACTGGAGTAACGGAGAGCTATCCTAGACGTTCACGACAAAGGCATCATCGTGCCTCCCGCACTTGGTCACTGCTACTTGTGAGTTGCGTTGGGATTTCCTCGAAGAGGCAAGGATGATGCAGTATAGTAGAGATAAGTATTTCCCTCAGTTATGAAACCAAGGTTATCAATCCAGTAGGAGAACCAAGCTACACTATGTAAACAGCACCTGCACACAAACAACAAATACTTGCAACCCAACACGTAGAGGGGTTGTCAATCCCTCAACAGTTATGAGTAAGATTAAATGATATATTTTTTGATAAATCGATCAAACAAAAATACAAAACAAAATAAATAAAGATAAATTGCAGCAAGTTATTTTTGGTTTTAATATATGATAGAAAACCCCGGGGCTATCGTTTTCACTAGAGGCTTCTCTCATAAAATAACATACGGTGGGTAGACAAATTATTGTTGGGCAATTAATAGAAAAGCAAATAATTATGACGATATCCAAGGCAATGATCATGTATATAGGCATCACATTTGAGACAAGTAGACCAAATGATTCTACATCTACTACTATTACTCCACACATCGACCACTATCCAGCATGCATCTAGTGTATTAAGTTCACGAAAAAATGGAGGAAGGCCTTAAGCAAGATGACATGATGTAGAAAAGATAAACTCACGTATGAAATAAATCCCATCTTATTACCCTTAATAGCAACGATACATGCGTGTCATGTCCCTTTCTGTCTTTGGAGATAAATCAATCTAGTTGGCTAAACCGAACCAATAAATTGAAGAAGAAATACGAGGCTATAACAATCATGCATAAAAAAGTTCAGAGAAATCTCAAATAATATTCATGGATAGATGTGATCATAAACTCACAATTCATCGGTTCCCAACAAACACACCGCAGAAAGTCATTACATCGAATAGATCTCCAAGAACATCGAGGAGAACATTGTATTGAAGATCAAAAAGAGAGAAGAAGCCATCTAGCTACTAACTACGGACCCGTAGATCTTGGTAAACTACTCACGCATCATCGGAGGGCAGCAAGGATGATGAAGAGCCCCCTCCATGATCGAATCCCCCCCGACAGAGTGCCGGAAAAGGCCTCCAGATGGGATCTCGTGGATCTGGAACTTGCGGCGGTGGAAAAATTATTTCGTGGACTCCTCTGTTGGTTTCACGATTTTAGAGAATTCATAGAGGCGAAGCAGGTCAAACAGAGCCTCATGGGACCCACCACCCATCAGGGCGCGCCTACCCGCCCTGGGCGCGCCCTGGTGGGTGGTGGGCCCATGCTCCCATGTCTGGTCTTCTCCCGAAGCTTCTACTATCTCTTTTGTCCAGAAAAAATCTCCAAAAAGTTTCGTGGCATTTGGACTTCGTTTGGTACAAATATTCTGTGAAACAAAAAACAAGCAAAAACAACAACTGGCACTGGGCACTAAGTTAATAGGTTATTCCCAAAAAAGATATATAATTGCTTGTAAGTGTATATAAAACATCCAAGATTGATAATATAATAGCATGGAACAATAAAAAATTATATACGTTGGAGACGCATCTGTCACCACTTCAATGTCGTTGTCGTTGAAGATGACGAACTTGAACATGCCGGGACTCAACAACTTGAAGGTCACCATGTACCTGATCTTGATCTGATGGATGGCGGCAAAGGTGGCCCAATCCTGATCGAGGGTGACCCTGTTGTTCATTAGCCTCACAGTAATACTCCATGAGCACCCGGTGTTCGTCTCTAGCTTGAACTCCGTCGGCACGGCCGGGAAGTGCTTGGTGAGCCTAGGGAATTGGTATGCACTCAAGCTTTGGGGCAAGGATTACCTTGCAGAAGTGAGTTGGCCCACCCTCCTCATGGTAGTGCCCATAGTTCTGGTGCATGCCGCTGGAGGCTCCTCCACCACGACATCATCATACATGGGTGGTGATGACCCACAAGTATAGGGGATCAATCGTAGTCCTTTCGATAAGTAAGAGTGTCGAACCCAATGAGGAGCAGAAGGAAATGACAAGTGGTTTTCAGCAAGGTATTTTCTGTAAGCACTGAAATTATCGATAACATATAGTTTGGTAGTAAGATAATTCGTTATGGGTAACAAGTAACAAGTGTAGCAAATGTGCAGCAAGGTGGCCCAATCCTTTTTATAGCAAAGGATAAGCCTGGACGGACTCTTATATAAAGCAAAGCACTCCGGAGGACACATGGGATATATCGTCAGGTTAGTTTTCATCATGCTCATATGATTCACGTTGTCCTTACTTGGACAAGACTCCCACTTATGATTAATCCCTCTCGCAAGCATCTACAACTAAAAAAGAAGAATTAAGATAAATCTAACCATAGCATGAAACATATGGATCCAAATCGGCACCTTACGAAGCAACGCATAAACTAGGGTTTAAGCTTCTGTCACTCTAATAACCCATCATCTACTTACTACTTCCCAATGCCTTCCCCTAGGCCCAAATAATGGTGAAGTTTCATGTAGTCGATGTTCACATAACACGACTAGAGGAAAGACAACATACATCTCATTGAAATATCGAAAGAATACCAAATTCACATGATTACTTATAACAAGACTTCTCCCATGTCCTCAGGAACAAACGTAGCTACTCATAAAGCAGGTTCATGTTCAATATCAGAGGGGTATTGAATATCATGAAGGATCTATACATATGATCTTCCACCAAATAAACCAACTAGCATCAACTACAAGGAGTAATCAACACTACTAGCAAACCACATGTACCAATCTGAGGTTTTGGGACAAAGATTGAATACAAGAGATGGACTAGGGTTTGAGAGGAGATGGTGCTGGTGGAGATGTTGATGAAGATTGACCCTCCCTCGACGAGAGGATAGTTGGTGATGACGATGGCTTCGATTTCCCCTTTTCGGAGGGAAGTTTCCCCGGCAGAATAGCTCCACCGGAGCCCTAGATTGCTTCTGCCCAGGTCTGCCTCGAGACGGCGGCACTTCATCCCGAAAGCTTTCTTCTGGTTTTTTCTAAGTCAAAACCCTTCATATAGCAGAAGATAGGCACCCGAGGCTTCCCAAGGGCCCCACAAGCTCACGGGCGCGTGATACGTCTTCGTCGTATCTATTTTTCCAAACAATTTTGCCCTTGTTTTGGACTCTAACTTGCATGGTTTGAGTGGAACTAACCCGGACTGACGCTTTTTTCAGCAGAATTGCCATGGTGTTATTTTTTGTGCAGAAATAAAAGTTCTCGGAATGACCTGAAACTTCACGGAGATTATTTTTGGAAATAATAAAAAATACTGGCGAAAGAATCAAGGCTAGGGGGCCCACACCCTGTCCAAGAGGGTGGGGGCACGCCCGCCCCCCTGGGCGTGCCCCCTGCCTCGTGGGCCCCCTGGAGCTCCACAGACCTCAACTCCAACTCTATATATTCTTTTTCGGGGAGAAAAAATTAGGAAGAAGGATTCATCGCGTTTTACGATACGGAGCCGCTGCCAAGCCCTAATCTCTCTCGGGAGGGCTGATCTGGAGTCCGCTCGGGGCTCCGAAGAGGGGAATCCGTCGCTGTCGTCATCATCAACCATCCTCCATCACCAATTTCATGATGCTCACCGCCGTGCGTGAGTAATTTCATTGTAGGCTTGCTGGACGGTGATGGGTTGGATGAGATTTATCATGTAATCGAGTTAGTTTTGTTAGGGTTTGATCCCTAGAATCCACTATGTTCTGAGATTGATGTTGCTATGACTTTGCTATGCTTAATGCTTGTCACTAGGTCCCAAGTGCCATGATTTCAGATCTGAACCTATTATGTTTTCAGGAATATATGTGAGTTTCTGATCCTATCTTGCAAGTCATTAGTCACCTACTATGTGTTATGATCCGGAAACCCCGAAGTGACAATAATCGGGACCAGTCCCGGTGATGATCGTAGTTTGAGCAGTTCATGTATTCACTATGTGTTATTGCTTTGGTCCGGTACTCTATTAAAAGGAGGCCTTAATATCCCTTAGTTTCCATTAGGACCCCGCTGCCACGGGAGGGTAGGACAAAAGATGTCATGCAGGTTCTTTTCCATAAGCACGTATGACTATATTCAGAATACATGCCCACATTACATTGATGACTCGGAGCTAGTTCTGTGTCACCCTATGTTATAACTGTTGCATGAATAATCGCATCCAGCATAATTCTCCATCACTGATCCAATGCCTCGAGCTTTTCACATATTTTTCTTCGCTTATTTACTTTATCATGCTATCTCGGACAATCACTACAAAACTATCATCATTACTTTTGTCATCATATCAAGTATTTCCATACTACTTTGCTACTAAATACTTTGTTGTAGATATTAAGTTATCCAGGTGTGGTTGAATTGACAACTCAACTGCTAATACTTGAGAATATTCTTTGGCTCCCCTTGTGTCGAATCAATAAATTTGGGTTGAATACTCTACCCTCGAAAACTGTTGCAATCCCCTATACTTGTGGGTTATCAAGACTATTTTCTGGCGCCGTTGCCGAGGAGCATAGCTCTATTCTTTGAGTCACTTGGGATTTATATCAGCTGGTCACTATGAGGAACTTGAAAGATGAGAAAACCAAAATTTATCCCTCAACTACGAGGGGAGGTAAGGAACTGCCATCTAGCTCTGCACTTGATTCACCTTCTGTTTTGAGTAAGCTCGCGACACCTAAACCTGCTTCTTCTATTAATTCTGATATGTCGCATGTTATTGATGATGCCACTTCTGCTATGCATGATGCTTATGATGGAACTACTTCTATGCTTGATACTACTGCGCCACTTGGTGAATTTCTTGATGAACAACTTGCTAGGGCTAGAGAGAATGAAATTTCTGAAACTAATAATATTGATGAAAGTGATGATGAAGATTCTCCCCCTAGATATGAATTGCCTGTTGTGCCTGAGGTTTATGTTATGGATGAAGAAACTGCTAGAGACTTTCTTGCTTGCAATGATAGGAGTGATCTTAAGAAATTATTAGCTAAGCTGAAAGAAAAATCTCTGAATGCTAGAATGAAATATGATCCTGCTTATGCTACTTCACCTATCTTTGTTACTGATAAGGATTATGATTTCTCTGTCGATCCTGAGATAATTACTCTGGTTGAATCTGATCCTTTCTATGGCTATGAATCTGAAACTGTTGTGGCACATCTTACTAAATTAAATGATATAGCCACCCTGTTCACTAATGATGAGAAAACCCGCTACTACTATATCCTTAAATTATTTCCATTCTCATTAAAGGGTGATGCTAAGATATGGTTTAATTCTCTTGATCCTGGTTGTGTGCGTAGTCTCCAGGATATGATTTATTACTTCTCTGCTAAATATTTCCCTGCTCATAAGAAACAAGTTGCTTTAAGGGAAATATATAATTTTGTGCAAATTGAAGAAGAGAGTCTCCCACAAGCTTGAGGGAGGCTTCTCCAATTACTTAATGCTTTGCCTGATCATCCTCTCAAGAAAAATGAAATACCTGATATCTTTTATAATGGACTAACCGATGCTTCCAGAGACCACCTGGATAGTTGTGCTGGTTGTGTTTTCAGGGAAAGAACTGTTGATGAAGCTGAAATTCTATTGAATAATATGTTGACTAATGAAAATAATTGGACACTTCCTAAAGCAACTCCTAAGCCAACTCCAAAGAAAAGGGGTATTCTATTTCTCAGTCTTGAAGATATGCAAGAGGTAAAGAAATCTATGAAAGAAAAGGTTATTAAAGCTGAAGATGTTAAGAATTTACCTCCTATTGAAGAAATACACGGTCTTGATAACCCGACACAGGTAGTAAAGGTAAATTCTCTCTATAGATTTGATGAAGGTGATATTCCTCGTTATAAGTCTGCTAGCCAATGCTTAGATGAGTTTGATAATTTTATTGTCAAACAAGAAAACTTCAATCGCTACTAGGGAAAACCTTATACATAGAAGTTTATCAGTAGCACGGTTTAAAAACGGACGCTGCTGCTAATTAGTAGTAGCGAGGGGCATAAAAACCGCGCTACTACTAAGTTGATAGTAGTAGCGAGGGGTATAAACCCGCGCTGCTACTAAATGGTCTCCAACAATGCCCCCGGGATAGGCCATAGTAGTAGCGAGGGGTATAAAACCGGCGCTACTACTAAGTAAGTAGTAGTAGCGCAGGTAAGACCCCCACGCTACTACTAAGCGTGTCCACCCCGGCCCGATCCACACTCCCACCCCACCACCACGCGGCCCGATCCAGATCCCCAACCTCCTCTCCTCTCCCAACCCACTCGCCACCGGCCTCCCTTCCACCTCCTCTCCTCCGTCCGTCCGCCCCCATGCCCCCCGCCGCGTGCGCCACGCCGGTGGCCGCACGCCCGCCGCTCCCCTCCTCCCGGTGCCATGGCCGCCGTCACGTCTGCGGCCGTCTCCCTCCATGCCGCCACCGCCGCCACCTCCACGTCGTCTAGCGCCCCGCAGCACTCCCACTGCAGCTTCTCGTGCGCCACAAGAACTGCCGCCTCCCGCCGCGGCCTGAGCGTCCGGGCGCAGGCGGTCTCCACCGACGAGGCCGCGGTGCCGGTGAAGGAGAAGAAGGTGTCCAAGAAGCAGGAGGAGGAGGTGGTGACCAACAAGTTCCAGCCCAAGGATTCGTACGTGGGCAAGTGCCTGCTCAACACCAAGATCACCGCCGACGACGCGCCCGGGGAGACGTGGCACATGGTCTTCTCCACCGACGGTGAGGTGCCCTACATGGAGGGCCAGTCCATCGGCGTCGTCGCCGACGGCGAGGACAAGAACGACAAGCCCCACAAGCTCCGCCTCTACTCCATCGCCAGCAGCGCCCTCGGCGACTTCGGCGACGCTAAGACCAGACGCCCGCCCTGCCTCGATCAATCCGTCGATTCCGATTCCGCCGCTCCGTTGGCACTGGTTGTCGCCGACTGAAATCGATCCGCTGCAGGTCCGGCTGTGCTTCAAGCGGCTCGCCTACACCAACGATGCAGGGAGGTCGCCAAGGGGTCTGCTCCAATTTCCTCTGTGAGTCCCAATTCCCTCCCAGAGATGGGGAAATCTGCATTGTTCGGCTCTCAACAATCTAAAAAATTCTTCAGACTTAACTGTGTTCGGTTTAGTTCAGGATTTTTACACTTCAGATATCAGGATGAGTTAATTCGTTTTTTCTTAAATTAAACACATTCCTGCTAATGCTATTCTTCAGTGCAATCCAATGTAATTATCTCTACACTGGATCTGGCAGTTCATACTATCTCCCCTGATGTTCTTCTGTTGCATTGCACCCCTCTCTGAAAAAATATCGCTATTGTTCAGTTTCAGAGTCGGTTCAGTCCAGGCTTTGCAGATCATCAAGAATCTGTTTCTTGTGCTAATAAGTATCTGCATCACCATTTACTAAAACTGCTTGTACTGTCATAATTTTGAAACTGCTTGTACTGTCTTAATTTTCAGTTTGTAAAACTGAGAAATGTATTTTCTATTTTGAAACTGAGATCTGCTTGCACTATCATACAATAATTTTCAGTTTGTAAAGCCTAGAAATGTATTTTCCATGTGGAAACTGAGATCTTCTTGTACTGTCATAGTTTTCAGTTTGTAAAATTGGAGTACTACAGATTTTACTACCAAAACTGTCTCCACTGTAAAAACTGAAATAAAATAGGCACTGTCACTGTGATGCTTTGACTAAAATAAAATAAGGTTTATAACTATCAAAATTGTCTAAATGGCCATCAAGCAATGAAATTTGGCTGGTCTCACAGATTTATGGGATCTCCACAGCTTCTGTAGCTTCTACAGACTTGATCCACTAAATTCACTAAAGCATGGAGTAGAGATTTATGTGCATCTTCTTTGTTGGCATCTTCTTTGCTTATGGAAGGATGTACAGTATGGAGTATGGAGTACTTCATTTCTGTGAATGCAAGGCTTGGCAGTAGAGATTTGTGCAACTTTTTCAGTACAGTGTAGGAGTAACATTTTTCTGTTCATCTTTTAATAGGAGTACTTCAATGCACTTCATCCAAGGACGATTGAAGCAGATTTTGGTAGGTAAAGAAAACCTTTGCCTGCTTCCAGATTTGTGTATACATCTACTGAAGCAAACAAATGCAGTACTAGTGCTAGTGCTTCCAGAATTTGAGTACACCAGTGCATATTCACTCCTATAGACAAAAGACTGTTGTAGACTCCAATGTTAAGTGTGATTTTGGTAAGTAGAGAAAATCTTTGCCTGCTTCCAAATTTGGAGTACAAAGACAAAAGACTATTATAAGTACATGCACATTCTTTGGTTCCTCTTCCATGATATACAGATCGATAAATGAAGTGATTGTGCTCCAACTTTGTAAGAAGATGTTCAGAGACCCATGTAGAATGATGTTCACATTACTCCTATAGACAGAGAGTGATGTACTCCTTGTATTCATGTATACAGTAAGAAGCAGATAGTGCACCTTGCCGTGTGCTCTTTTCGCTTGCTTTACCCTACATTTTGTTTTCTTGGCTATGATCAGAAATTGAAAGTGCCATTGCTAACTAACCAAAGCCAGCCATGTTTAAAGAATAAATGTAAGCTTAACACACAACCAAAGAAAGCCATGTTTAATTATCCATATTTGGATGACTGATGGAAAATGTGGGCTGCAGGCTACACTTGCCTCCTTTATTGTCTCTTTTATTTCAGTTGAGTCATGAATTTGAAATTCTAGTGATTCCTCAAATTCTGCTGTACTGTTTAACTGAATCAATCTTGTGTTGTTAATTTCTGTAATTTGAGGTGAGGAGTACCTGCCTGGAGTGGTGTGTGCTGCGATGACCAGGCGGTGGCGCAGCGACGATCTGTCTGGGCAGCGGGGCGAGGACGCTAGGGCTGCGGCGACAAGACTGGGGCGGAGGAGGTTGGGCCTGCTGCTGGCGACGGGGATGAGCAACTGGACAACATGGAGGAGCCTGGTGCAGGGTCCTGCTGGTGGAGGGCGGAGGAGGGGCCTACTGCTGGCCACGGGGACGAGCAGCTGGACGACAGGGAGGAGCCTGGCGGAGGCTCTGGCTGGTGGAGGGCGGAGGAGGAGGAGGAGGAGGAGGATGGGCTTGCTGCTGGTCTGGACGAGCAGCTGGAGGAGGAGGAGGGGCCCTGCTACTGGCCTGGATGCGCTACCCTGGAGGAAGACGACGGTCTGATTTCAAGTTAGGGGTAGTTCTGTACTTTCGTTCGTTTTCACTTGGTCGGAGATTTCTCCCAGCGAGAATTATTTCGGAACGGAGGGAGTAGTTGCTTATGTAACTGTGCGATGGAATGAAATTATACATGAGTTGCTGCTACAATGAGGAACTAGAGAAGATACGACACGTGATAGAATGAATTTGGTTGATTTTATTTTTTTTAATTCCTAATAAGTTAGTAGTGGTGTGGGAATAAAATGGCGCGCTACTAGTATTTAGGATACTAGTAGCGTTGGGACTATAGACACGCTACTACTATTTCATTAGTAGTAGCGCGGTTCATAATAGCAGTAGCGCGGATTGAACCCTCACCGCTACTAACAAAGTTAGTAGTAGCGCGGGTTCGACCCACGCTACTACTAACTTTTAGCTGTAGCGCGATACTAGTAGCGCGAGTACCCGCGCTACTAGTAGCCATTTTACCTGCGCTGCTAGTAGCCTTTTCCCTAGTAGTGAATGCTTATGTTGGTAGACAATTGAAACACAATGTTTATATGCTTGAACACTTGAGTGATTATATGTCTAGTGTTAAAGGTGAACTTAAACTCATTAGTAAATATGCTTCTATGGTTACCACTCAAGTAGAACAAGTACTTAAAGCTCAGAATGATTTGCTCAATGGATTGAATAATAAGAAAAATGATAATGCTGTTAGAGTTATGACTAGAGGGGATAAAATGACTCAGGAACCTTTGTATCCTGAAGGCCACCCTAAGAGAATTGAGCAAGATTCTCAGAGAACTAATGTAGATGCACCTAGTCCTTCTAAAAAGAAGAAAAAGAAAAATGATAGGACTTTGCATGCTTCTAGTGAACCTGTTATTGACACACCTGAGAATCCCAATGATATTTCTATTTCTGATGCTGAAACACAATCTGGTGATGAACATGAACCTAGTGATAATGTTAATGATGATGTTCATGTTGATGCTCAACCTAGCAATAATAATATTGTAGAAATTGAACCTGTTGTTGATCTTGATAACCCACAATCAAAGAATCAACGTTATGATAAGAGATATTTTGTTGCTAGGAAGGATGGTAAATAAAAAGAACCATGGGTTCAGAAACCCATGCCTTTTCCTCCCAAACCATCCTAGAAAAAGGATGATGAGGATTTCGAGCGCTTTGCTGAAATGATTAGACCTATCTTTTTGCGTATGCGTTTCACTGATATGCTTAAAATGAATCCTTATGCTAAGTATATGAAGGATATTGTTACAAATAAGAGAAAGATACCGGAAGCTGAAATTTCCACCATGCTTGCTAATTATACTTTTAAGGGTGGAATACCTAAGAAACTAGGAGATTCAGGAGTACCAACTATACCATGCTCCATTAAAAGAAACTATGTTAGAACTGCTTTATGTGATCTTGGAGCCGGTGTTAGTGTTATGCCTCTCTCTTTATATCGTAGACTTGATTTGAATAAGTTGACACCTACTGAAATATCTTTGCAAATGGCCGATAAATCAACTGTTGCCTGTTGTGGTTGCAAACGTTACTATTTTAACGGACTTTGTTATTCTTGATATTCTGGAGGACGATAGTATGTCTATTATTCTTGGAAGACCCTTTTTGAATACTGCAGGGGCTGTTATTGATTGCAACAAAGGCAATGTCACTTTTCATATTAATGGTAATGAGCATACGGTATACTTTCTGAGGAAACAACCTCAAGTCCACAGTATCAATTCTATTGGAAAAATTCCATTGATTATTATTGGAGGTTTTGAATTTCCTCTTCCTACTGTCAAGAATAAATATGATATGCTTATTATTGGGGATGTGCATATCCCCGTTGAGGTAACATAGTGTTATTCGAAATTTCTCCCGTTTCATGTTATTCGAAATGAGTTTGTTAACAAGACCTGATCAACCTTGTTAGTAGATTCCTTTTGATGAGCAAGAGATGGATGAAGTTAGAAAGCACAACCTTCTGTACTCTCCTTTTACTTTCTGTTATTTAGATTAAATAAAGCAAAAATAGTATTTTTCTGTCAGTTTTCTAAATTATCCGTGCAATAAAAAATACCCCGAAAATAAAAGTTCTCCAAATGCCCTGAAAATGAAATATGATTTCTTCTGGAATATTTGAGAATATCTAGCACTGAGAACACATCAGGGGGAGCAAGAACCTGGCCACGAGGGTCCAGGGCGCGCCCACCTGCCTCGTGGGCCCACGGTGGCTCCCCTCCACTCATTCCAGCCACCACACACTCCTTCTTTCTCCCAAAAAAATCACCAACCATCTCAAGCACGAGTTCTAGCTCATTTTGCCGCGATTTTCGTTCTCCTAGCTCAAAGCTCCACTCACAGAACTGCTTTGGGGGATTGTTCTTCGGTATGTGACTCCACCAATGGTCCAATTAGTTTTTGTTCTAGTGCTTTATTCATTGCAAATTTTTGCTGCCTAGGTGACCCTGTTCTTGAGCTTGCATGTTGCTACCTCTTGAGCACTGCGTTGGTTTTCCCCTGAAGAGGAAAGGGTGATGCAACAAAGTAGCGTAAGTATTTCCGTCAGTTTTTGAGAACCAACGTATCAATCCAGTAGGAGGCTACGTGCGAGTCCCTCGTACCTACACAAAACAAATAAATCCTCGCAACCAACGCGATAAGGGGTTGTCAATCCCTACAGAGTCACTTACGAGAGTGAGATCTGATAGATATGATAGGATAATATTTTTGGTATTTTTATGATAAAGATGCAAAGTAAAATATAAGCAAAGTAAAAAGCAAAGGAAATAACTAAGTGTTGGAAGATTAATATGATGAAGATAGACCCGGGGGCCATAGGTTTCACTAGTGGCTTATCTCAAGAGCATAAGTATTTTACGGTGGGTGAACGAATTACTGTTGAGCAATTGACGGAATTGAGCATAGTTATGAGAATATCTAGGTATGATCATGTATATAGGCATCACGTCCGAGAAAAGTAGACCGACTCCTGCCTGCATCTACTACTATTACTCCACGCATCGACCGCTATCCAGCATGCATCTAGAGTATTAAGTTCATAAGAACAGAGTAACGCCTTAAGCAAGACGACATGATGTAGAGGGATAAATTCATGCAATATGATAAAAAAACCATCTTGTTATCCTTGATGGCAACAATACAATACGTGCCTTGCTGCCCCTCATCACACCGGAAAGGACACCGCAAGATTGAACCCAAAGCTAAGCACTTCTCCCATTGCAAGAGAGATCAATCTAGTAGGCCAAACCAAAATGATAATTCGAAGAGACTTGCAAAGATAACCAATCATACATAAAAGAATTCAGAGAAGATTCAAATATTGTTCATAGATAAACTTGATCATAAACCCACAATTCATCGGTCTCAACAAACACATCGCAAAAGAAGATTACATCGAATAGATCTCCACGAGAGAGGGGGAGAACATTGTATTGAGATCCAAAAAGAGAGAAGAAGCCATCTAGCTAATAACTATGGACCCGAAGGTCTGAGGTAAACTACTCACACTTCATCGGAGAGGCTATGGTGTTGATGTAGAAGCCCTCCATGATCGATGCCCCTTCCGGCGGAGCTCCGGAACAGGCCCCAAGATGGGATCTCGTGGGTACAGAAGGTTGCAGCGGTGGAATTAGGTTTTTGGCTCCATATCTAATCGTTTGGGGGTACGTAGGTATATATAGGAGGAAGGAGTGCATCCGTGTAGCAACAGGGGGCCCACGAGGGTGGAGGGCGCGCCCAAGGGGGTAGGCGCGCCCCCTACCTCATGGCTTCCTCGAAGCTTCCTTGACTTAGGGTCCAAGTCTCATGGATCATGTTCGTTCCAAAAATCACGTTCCCAAAGGTTTCATTCCATTTGGACTCCGTTTGATATTCCTTTTTTGCGAAACCCTGAAATAGGCAAAAAGGCAGAAATTCTGGGTTGGGCCTCCGGTTAATAGGTTAGTCCCAAAAATAATATAAAAGTGAATAGTAAAGCCCAATAATGTCCAAAATAGAAGATAATATAGCATGGAGTAATCAAAAATTATAGACACGTTGGAGACGTATCAAGCATCCCCAAGCTTAATTCCTGCTCGTCCTCGAGTAGGTAAATGATAAAAAGGATAATTTTTTGATGTGGAATGCTACTTGGCATAGTTTCAATGTAATTCTTCTTAATTGTGGTATGAATATTCAGATCCGAAAGATTCAAGATAAAAGTTCAATATTGACATAAAAATAATAATACTTCAAGCATACTAACTAAGCAATTATGTCCACTTAAAATAACATGGCCAAAGAAAGCTTATCCCTACAAAATCATATAGTTTAGTCATGCTCCATTTTCGTTACACAAGAATGCTCTCATCATGCACAACCCCGATGACAAGCCAAGCAATTGTTTCATACTTTAGTAATCACAAACTTATAAACCCTCACGCAATACATGAGCGTGAGCCATGGACATAGCACTATGGGTGGAATAGAATATGATGATGGGGGTTATGTGGAGATGACAAAAAAAAGAAGGTCTGACATCAACGAGGCTAATCAATGAGCTATGGAGATGCCCATTGATTGATGTTGATGCAAGGAG
The DNA here is from genome assembly GCA_021605205.1 of Aegilops longissima. Taxonomy (NCBI): domain Eukaryota; kingdom Viridiplantae; phylum Streptophyta; class Magnoliopsida; order Poales; family Poaceae; genus Aegilops; species Aegilops longissima. The sequence goes on from CM038678.1 coordinate 697,632,652, forward strand.
TAGGGATTGCCATGCAACGGATGCACTAGAGCTATAAATGTATGAAAGCTCAACAAAAGAAACTAAGTGGGTGTGCATCCAACTTGCTTGCTCATGAAGACCTAGGGCACTTGAGGAGGCCCATTGTTGGAATATACAAGCCAAGTTCTATAATGAAAAATTCCCACTAGTATATGAAAGTGACAAAACAAGAAACTCTCTATCATGAAGATTATGGTGCTACTTTGAAGCACACGTGTGGTAAAGGATAGTAACATTGTCCCTTGTCTCTTTTTCTCTCATCATTTTTTTGGGCCTTCTCTTTTTTTATGGACTTTCTTTTTTTTTAATATTCCTCACTTGGGACAATGCTTTAGAGAATGATGATCATCACACTTCTATTTATTTACAACTCAATGATTACAACTCGATACTAGAACAAAGTATGACTCTATATGAATGCCTCCGGCCGTGTACCGGGATATGCAATGAACCAAGAGTGACATGTATGAAAGAATTATGAATGGTGGCTTTGCCACAAATACTATGTCAACTACATGATCATGCTAAGAAATATGACAATGATGAATGTGTCATGATAAACGGAATGGTGGAAAGTTGCATGGCAATATATCTTGGAATGGCTATGGAAATGCCATGATAGGTAGGTATGGTGGCTGTTTTGAGGAAGATATAAGGAGGTTTATGTGTGAAAGAGCGTATCATATCACGAGGTTTGGATGCACCGGCGAAGTTTGCACCAACTCTCAATGTGAGAAAGGGCAATGCACGGTACCGAAGAGGCTACCAATGATGGAAGGGTGGGACTGCGTATAATCCATGGGCTCAACATTAGTCATAAAGAACTCACATACTTACTGCAAAAATCTACAAGTCATCAAAAACCAAGCACTACGCGCATGCTCCTAGGGGGATATATTGGTAGAAAAAAGACCATCGCTCGTCCCCGACCGCCACTCATAAGGAGGACAATCAAAGAACACCTCATGTTTCAAATTTCTTACATAACGTTTACCATACGTGCATGCTACGTGACTTGCAAACTTCAACACAAGTATTTCTCAAATTCACAACTAATCAACTAGCACGACTTTGATATTACTACTCCATAGCTCAAAACAATCATCAAGCATCAAACTTCTCTTAGTATTGAAAACACTCATAATAAAGTTTTTACTATTCTTGAATACCTAGCATATTAGGATTATTTAAGCAAATTACCATGCTATTTAAGACTCTCAAAATAATCTAAGTGAAGCATGAGAAATCAAAAGTTTCTATAAAACAAATCCACCACCGTGCTCTAAAAGATATAAGTGAAGTACTAGAGCAAAACTATATCACTCAAAAAATATAAGTGAAGCACAAAGAGTATTCTAATAATTTTTGAATCATGTGTGTGTCTCTCAAAAGGTTTGTACAGCAAGGATGATTGTGGTAAACTAAAAATCAAAGACTCAAATCATACAAGACTCTCCAAGCAAAACACATATCATGTGGTGAATAAAAATATAGCTCCAAGTAAAGTTACCGATGGAAGTAGACGAAAGAGGGGATGCCTTCCGGGGCATCCCCAAGCTTTGGCTTTTTGATGTCCTTAGATAATCTTGGGGGTTCCATGGGCATCCCCAAGCTTAGGCTCTTGCCACTCCTTGTTCCATAATCCATCAAATCTTTCACCCAAAACTTGAAAACTTCAGAACACAAAACTTAACAGGAAATCTCGTGAGCTCCGTTAGCGAAAGAAAACAAAATACCACTTCAATATACTGTAATGAACTCATTATTTATTTATATTGGTGTTAAACCTACTGTATTACAACTTCTCTATGGTTTATAAACTCTTTTACTAGCCATATATTCATCAAAATAAGCAAACAACACACGAAAAACAGAATCTGTCAAAAACAGAACAGTCTGTAGTAATCTGTAACTAACGTAAACTTCTGGAACTCCAAAAAATCAGCCAAAATAGGAAGACCTAGGCAATTTGTTTATTGATCATAAGAAATTGGAATCAGTATTTTATCACGTTCTGGTGATTTTTAACAATTGTTTTTGTGAACAGAAAGTTTCTGGAAATTTCTGCAGAGGATCAAATAACTATCATCCAAGAAGATCCTATAGGTTTAACTTGGCACAAACACTAATTAAAACATAAAAACACATCTAACCAGAGGCTATATCAAATATTTATTCCTAAACATAATCAAAAAGCAAAACAACAAAAAATAAAATTGGGTTGCCTCCCAACAAGCGCTATCGAACGCCCCTAGCTAGGCATAAAAGCAAGGATAGATCTAGGTATTGCCATCTTTGGTTTTAGGGAAAAAGAGAGAAAACTTGTTATCTATGGAATTAATCTTTCTATTTTGACAAAGTACATGGCCATTAATGGTAGAAGAAAGATTAAGTATATTGCGGAAATTGGCATCTAGGCTAGCTTTTATCTCTTTGATAGATTCATTTTGGTAAGAAAGCAAAAGAGATGTGATTTCAACTTTCTCATTAATGGGGTGCCCAAATATAATTTTCATCTTTTCATAGGTATCTATGGGGTCCCCTTCGAGAAAACTCTCTTCAAAAATAGAATCTAAAACTTGTTTGAACGAAGCAGGCAACCCAACATAAAAGCTTTTTAGGTAAACCTCAATTTGGTATTGAGGTACATAGTTAGCCCGGATCCTTAAATAGCCTATCCCAAGCATCTTTCAAAGATTCATCGAGTAAATAACGAAATATTCCAGAATCATCTTCATAAAAATTACTAAGGTTTTCATTGATAACTCTGGCAGGTTTATCCCTAGTATTTTTATTTATGAGTTTAGATAAGATGGCAGGATTGTCCAAAGCGCTAACACCCGGGAGAGAAACCCCAACTCTTTTTGGTTCCGACATGGCGAGGGAAAAGCGAACGAAAAGAGTCAACCGGAAGAGAGGGTGAATAAAACAACAAGGGTGAAGTGGGGGAGAGGAAAACGAGAGGCAAATGGCAAATAATGTAATGAGGGAGAAAAGGGTTTGTGATGGGTACTTGGTATGTTGACTGTTGCGTAGGCCTCCCCGGCAACGGCGCCAGAAATCCTTCTTGCTACCTATTGAGCACTGCGTTGGTTTTCCCCTGAAGAGGAAAGGGTGATGCAACAAAGTAGCGTAAGTATTTCCGTCAGTTTTTGAGAACCAACGTATCAATCCAAAGAGGAGGCTACGCCATGAGTCCCTCGTACCTACACAAAACAAATAAATCCTCGCAACCAACGCGATAAGGGGTTGTCAATCCCTACAGAGTCACTTACGAGAGTGAGATATGATAGATATGATAGGATAATATTTTTGGTATTTTTATGATAAAGATGCAAAGTAAAATATAAGCAAAGTAAAAAGCAAAGGAAATAACTAAGTGTTGGAAGATTAATATGATGAAGATAGACCCGGGGGCCATAGGTTTCACTAGTGGCTTCTCTCAAGAGCATAAGTATTTTACGGTGGGTGAACGAATTACTATTGAGCAATTGATAGAATTGAGCATAGTTATGAGAATATCTAGGTATGATCATGTATATAGGCATCACGTCCGAGACAAGTAGACCGACTCCTGCCTGCATCTACTACTATTACTCCACACATCGACCGCTATCCAGCATGCATCTAGAGTATTAAGTTCATAAGAACAGAGTAACGCCTTAAGCAAGATGACATGATGTAGAGGGATAAATTCATGCAATATGATACAAAACCCCATCTTGTTATCCTCGATGGCAACAATACAATACGTGCCTTGCTGCCCCTACTATCACTGGGAAAGGACACCACAAGATTGAACCCAAAGCTAAGCACTTCTCCCATTGCAAGAAAGATCAATCTAGTAGGCCAAACCAAACTGATAATTCAAAGAGACTTGCAAAGATAACCAATCATACATAAAAGAATTCAGAGAAGATTCAAATATTGTTCATAGATAAACTTGATCATAAACCCACAATTCATCGGTCTCAACAAACACATCGCAAAACAAGATTACATCAAATAGATCTCCACGAGAGAGGGGGAGAACATTGTATTGAGATCCAAAAAGAGAGAAGAAGCCATCTAGCTAATAACTATGGGCCCGAAGGTCTGAGGTAAACTACTCACACTTCATCGGAGAGGCTATGGTGTTGATGTAGAAGCCCTCCGTGATCGATGCCCCTTCCGTGGAGCTCGAACAGCCCCAAGATGGGATCTCGTGGGTACAGAAGGTTGCGGCGGTGGAATTAGGTTTTTGGCTCCGTATCTGATCGTTTGGGGGTACGTAGGTATATATAGGAGGAAGGAGTACGTCGGTGGAGCAACAGGGGGCCCACGAGGGTGGAGGGCGCGCCCAGGGGGGTAGGCGCGCCCCCTACCTCGTGGCTTCCTCGAAGCTTCCTTGACTTTGGGTCCAAGTCTCCTGGATCATGTTCGTTCCAAAAATCACGTTCCCGAAGGTTTCATTCCGTTTGGACTCCGTTTGATATTCCTTTTTTGCGAAACCCTGAAATAGGCAAAAAAAACAGAAATTCTAGGCTGGGCCTCCGGCTAATAGGTTAGTCCCAAAAGTATAAAAGTGAATAATAAAGCCCAATAATGTCCAAAACAGAAGATAATATAGCATGGAGCAATCAAAAATTATAGATACGTTGGAGACGTATCACATGTCAAATTTATATGGTCCCAAGTAGTTCTAATGCATGATATAGTCTCTAGGCACTTATGGGAGTAGTTTACTATTAGTTGAGTTTGGTCTACTTTTATTTTGAGTTACTAAAAATTTTAAAAAAAATTCAGAGGAAGAAATATGTTTAGGAAAATGTACCAAGGTGGTTCTTCAAGGAAGCAATGACCCAGACCCGCAATACGCGATGCGGACGATGAACCACCAACGGAAGCTCAAGTGCGGCCTTGTGAATGGCCATCAGAAAACTTCATGGTCCAAGCCAGAATTAAGGAGAAATTTGAGGCATATGTGCATAACGCTGATTTGGAGGGCTTCGTGTCAGATAAGTGCCTCCAACAATATTACCTTACTGATTCCGTTGTGAGAAGATTTAGATTTTCATCATCATGCAACTCTCACACGGTCCTATTTGATCATTATGATAAATCCTATACCATGGACCTAGAGGATTTTACTACTGCTTGTAGACTCCCGCAATGGGGTAGTCCTAGTGAACCTCGCAAATCTGAGTTTAGAGATTTTGTTGCTAGTATCATAGTGGGGGAATATAGAGAAATAACGCAAGCTACCATAGGGAGCATTCATTTTCCTGCTATACATTATTTTGCTCTCTTTATAGGCCGATGCATAAACGGTAAGGATGAGGCAGCCACATGTGTGTTCCTGATCTCAGTGTTCTCAGGAGTGCTGTATTAGGAGATAAACATTTTAATTTGGGAGCTATTGTGGCGCGTAGGTTGCATAATAACAGTTTAAATGGGGTTTGTTTGGGGGAATTTATGCAACCCGTCTAGCTAATTATCTTGAGATACCTATTCGTGATTATGATATGGAATTGCCTCCTGCTTGTTTAGATTTTAATGCCATGGTTCGCCATCAGTTTGTTGAGAGGAATGAACCACCTCTCCAGTACCGACTAATCTTTGACAGGCGTCACGCTGTCAATATTGTTCTCCCTGCTCCTACCCTCTTTGACTTTCGGGAAAAGGAGAGATATGTCATAACCAGGGAGGAGGCGAACGAGTATAAGAGGAGGACAGAGACAGCTCGCCTCCAAGCGGCAGCTCATGAGGCAATAGCTGCTGCATCACAGTACGACCCCAACTACAACTTTGGATATCCGCCAGGCCAGCCGTGGCAGTAGACCAACTTAGGCCAAAAGCCTAAGCTTGGGGGAGTACGTATTTCTCACCGACATTACATTCATATTCACACACTCATGCTAGTTGTCGGTGCTCATACTTTTCCATTGTAATATCCATGCTAGTTTATTTTCCTTTTTTATGCTTTCTTCTTGTGTGTTCGAAAAACCTTAAGAAAAACAAAAAAAATTACTTGTAGCTTTTAGCTAGTTTACTTTTCATGCTGTAGTAGTAATAATTAAAAGAAAACCCAAAAATATTCTTGTTCTTCTTTTGTCTGTTGGGAGCTTTCCCGTGTAAATAGTTTTATTTCTTTTCCTTTTCTTTGGGGGTCGAGAGGAGAAGACCATAATGAAAATGTTGAAGTGGCTCTTATATGCATTACTGTTGATTTAACCAAGAGGCCATATTATCTTGTCTTCTCCTGTTTATTGAATGCCTGCAGATTCCAGCTTAGTCCAATGCACGTGCACCATTATTATTATTCACATCGTTCGGTCGTGCAAGTGAAAGGCAATAATGACGATATATGATGGACTGATTGAGATGAGAAAAGCTGGTATGAACTCGACCTCTCTTGTTTTTGTAAATATGATTAGTTCATCGTTCCTGATTCAGCCTATTATGAATAAACATGTTTGCAATGACAATTAGAGATTATAGTTGCTTATGCCATGCTTAATTATCTAGGAGTTTATAATGGTTTACCTTGCGTGCCAACATGCTATTAAAATGGTTGTGATGTGGTATGATAGGGTGGTATCCTCCTTTGAATGATTCAAGTGACTTGACTTGGCACATGTTCACACATGTAGTTGAAGCAAATCAACATAGCCTTCACGATATTTATGTTCATGGTGGATTATATCCTACTCATGCTTGCACTCAATGTTTATTAATTTTAATGCATGTTCATGACTGTTGTCGCTCTCTAGTTGGTCGCTCCCCGGTCTTTTTCTAGCCTTCACTTGTACTAAGCGGGAATACTGCTTGTGCATCCACTTCCATAAATCCCAAAGTCATTCCATATGAGTCCACTATACCTTCCTATATGCGGTATCTACCTGCCGTTCCAAGTAAATTTGTATGTGCCAAACTCTAAACCTTCAAATAAAATTCTATTTTGTATGCTCGAATAGCTCATGTATCAACTAGGGTTCTCTGTATCTTCCATGCTAGGCGGGTTATTCTCAAGAGGAGTGGACTCCGCTCCTCACTCACGAGAAAATGGTTGGTCACCGGGATGCCCAATCCCATGCTTTATGCAAATCAAATCAAAATAATTGCAAACAAAACTCCCTCGGGACTCTTGTTAGTTGGAGGCACTCGTTGTTTCGAGCAAGCCATGGATTGATGCTTGTTGGTGGAGGGGGAGTATAAACTTTACCATTCTGTTTGGGAACCGCCTATAATGTGTGTAGCATGGAAGATATCGAGATCTATCGGTTGTTATGTTGACAATGAAAGTATGCCGCTCAAAATATTATTCATCTCTATTTCAAAAATCGAGCTCTGGCACCTCTACGAATCCCTGCTTCCCTCTGCGAAGGTCCTATCTATTTACTTTTATGTTGAGTCATCACCCTCTTATTAAAAAGCACCAGCTGGAGAGCACCGCTGTCATTTGCATCCATTACTATTAATTTATATTGAGTATGACTATGACTGGATCTCTTTTACCATGAATTACAATGTTTAGTCAGTCCTTGATCTTCAAAGGTGCTCTGCATTTATGTTTTGCGGTCTCAGAAAGGGCTAGCGAGATACCATCTTGTCATATCATATTATGATTGTTTTGAGAAAGTGTTGTCATCCAAGATTTATTATTATTGCTCGCTAGTTGATTATGCCATTGATATGAGTAAACATGAGACCTAAATGTTATTGTGAATATGGTTAGTTCATAATCTTTGCTGAAAACTTGAATGCTGGCTCTACATATTTACAACAACAAGAGCAAACAGAGTTTGTAAAAGTTTTTCTTTATCACTTTCAGTTTATCAACTGAATTGCTTGAGGACAAGCAAAGGTTTAAGCTTGGGGGAGTTGATACGTCTCCGTTGTATCTAATTTTCCAAACAGTTTTGCCCTTGTTTTGGACTCTAACTTGCATGATTTGAATGGAACTAACCCGGACTGACGCTGTTTTCAGAGAATTGCCATGGTGTTATTTTTGTGCAGAAATAAAAGTTCTTGGAATGACCTGAAACTTCACGGAGATTATTTTTGGAAATAATAAAAAATACTGGCGAAAGAATCAAGGCTAGGGGGCCCACACCCTGTCCAAGAGGGTGGGAGGGCGCGCCCCCTGCCTCATGGGCCCCCTGGAGCTCCACCGACCTCAACTCCAACTCTATATATTCGTGTTCGGGGAGAAAAAAATTAGGAAGAAGGATTCATCGCATTTTACGATACAGAGCCACTGCCAAGCCCTAATCTCTCTCGGGAGGGCTGATCTGGAGTCCGTTCGGGGCTCCGGAGAGGGGAATCCGTCGCCGTCGTCATCATCAACCATCCTCCATCACCAATTTCATGATGCTCACCGCCGTGCGTGAGTAATTTCATCATAGGCTTGCTGGATGGTGATGGGTTGGATTAGATTTATCATGTAATCGAGTTAGTTTTGTTAGGGTTTGATCCCTAGTATCCACTATGTTCTGAGATTGATGTTGCTATGACTTTGCTATGCTTAATGCTTGTCACTAGGGCCCGAGTGCCATGATTTCAGATCTGAATCTATTATGTTTTCATGAATATATGTGAGTTCTTGATCCTATCTTGCAAGTCATTAGTCACCTACTATGTGTTATGATCCGGCAACCCCGAAGTGACAATAATTGGGACCACTCTCGGTGATGACCGTAGTTTCAGGAGTTCATGTATTCACTATGTGTTAATGCTTTGGTTCGGTACTGTATTAAAAGGAGGCCTTAATATCCCTTAGTTTCCATTAGGACCCGGCTACCACGGGAGGGTAGGACAAAAGATGTCATGCAAGTTCTTTTCCATAAGCACATATGACTTTATTCGGAATACATGCCTACATTACATTGATGAATTGGAGCTAGTTCTGTGTCACCCTATGTATAACTGTTGCATGAATAATCGCATCCGGCATAATTCTCCATCACCGATCCAATGCCTACGAGCTTTTCACATATTGTTCTTCGCTTATTTACTTTACCGTTGCTACTGTCACAATCACTACAAAACTATCACTTTTACTTTTGCCGCCGTTACCGTTACTTCCATACTACTTTGCTACTAAATACTTTGCTGCAGGTATTAAGTTATCCATGTGTGGTTGAATTGACAACTCAACTTCTAATACTTGAGAATATTCTTTGGCTCCCCTTGTGTCGAATCAATAAATTTGGGTTGAATACTCTACCCTTGAAAACTGTTGCGATCCCCTATACTTGTGGGTTATTTGTATGCCCTAGGGTAGGGCGCCCCCTGTGCTTGTGGCCACCTGGTGGGTTCCCTTCTATTGTTTCTTTGCCCAATATTTTTATATATATTCCAAAACAATTCTCCGTAAAGTTTCAAGACATTTGGAGTTGTGCAGAATAGGTATATCAGATTTGCTCCTTTCCGGTCCAGAATTCCAGCTGCCGACATTGTCCCTCTTCATGTAAAACTTGTAAAATAAGAGAGAAAGGCATAAGTATTGTACCATAATGTGAAATAACAATCCATAATGCAATAAATATCAACATAAAGGCATGATTGAAAATGGACGTATCAACTCCCCCAAGCTTAGAGCTCGCTTGTCCTCAAGCGGAAGCCAAAATCGATAATCATGTCAAGATGTTTACAAATAGAGGTGTCGATAAAAATAAAATACGGACATGAGGGCATCATGATCATCTTTAGAACAACAACATATTGTAATATAATTTCTTATGCTAAAGTGATAATTCGTTCACAAGGTAGAGTACACTACAAAAAAATACACTTCCGTGATGATACGTGTTTGTCACAGTAGGTCACGTTTTTTGTCATGCATGTACAACCATGATGATTTTATGACAGAATCAAGATAGTCATACCTGTGCTGTCGTAGAAGTGTTCCATGACATTACCAAAATTATCATCATCGAAGTGTCCACTTCCATGACGATAAATCGCGCGTCATGGAAGTGCTTTCGTCAAGGGTGACCGACACGTGGCATCCACCCTAACGGGTCGCCGTTAAGCTAACGGGTTCCGGTTTGGATCCGATAACCCATTAACAGCCCCGACCAATGGGGATTTTGCACGTGTAAAATTCTCATTCGCCGGATAATGCACATGTCTGCTAATCGTTGGGACAGATGTCATTCCTACAATGGACGGAAGACGCCTATGATATGTCGACACGTGGCACAGCCCAACAGTGGCCCATTTTAGGTAAAAAGGACGGCCCAGCTAAAGGCCCACCATATTTTTTAGACACTCGTGGGCTGGCCCGTTAACAGCCTACCATGTTTTGGGTCAAATTGAGGCCCATACGAGATCAGGCCCATTCACAGCCTGACGTGTTTTGGGCCAAATTACGACCCATATAGGATCAGGCCCGTTAACAGGCCACAGTTCTTTTGGGCCCATTCTAAGACAGGTTTGTATTTCAGCCTGTTAAATGTCCGTTTACCAGTTTGACCCGATAATAGTTTCGGGCTGTTAGCGGCCCGTGGTGCATCTGTGTCGGGGAAGCTGATCGTGACCCACGAACACCTATGGGACCTGGCGGACCGAGTCCCTTGTGGTTCGGTGAGGGGCGGAGATTGCACGAAGAGCAGATCGAGGCGATGCACACGAGCAGTTTACCCAGCTTCGGAGCTCTCCGGAGAGATAATACTCCTACTGCTGCTTGGTTGATTGTATTGTGTTCTTACTAGGGAGCAATGAGAGCTACAAAACCTAGCTTGAGTGCTTCTGGTCTCGAATGAGCCGAATCCTAACCGAGCCGAACCGAACCCTTTCTACGTTGCACAAGGGCCTCCTTTTATAGGCTAAAGGGGTCACCACAGGTGGCAACGTAAACGAGGGCAAAAATGGGAAAACAGTGGTTGGTACACCGACTTGTACAAAGGTATGGCATTATACCTAACTCTAACGGCAAGGGACAAGATCAATAAATGCCCGCCCCTCGCCGCCTAAACAATCTACAACAGGACCGTCAAGTGCACCACCGCTTGCCACGATGGTAAGCTTGTCGTCGCCGCTGTCGCTGTTCTCCGCTGGCTGCACAGCCTTTGACACGCTGCGTTCGAATAGCCCCACGGCGACACGCCGGCGGATGAGCTGGAGCGGAGATGAAGAGAGTTACTGCCGCGGCAAGCGCCTTGCAGCGGCTGAACCCTTGTCGCACTCGGAAGCTTGTCGCCATCGAGCCTTCCCGCAAGCTCCTCTTGCCGGGTCTCGCTTCCTTCGTGCCTTGAGTGGCCTTCCCGGCAAGCTCCTCTTGCCGGGGCCTTGAATACTTTGTTCTTGAATGGCTCCAAAGGAGCCGCGGAGGACCTTGGCGGTCACTAGGCAGCCCTGCCGCGGGGTGCTGCAACTGCCCGTGCACGAGTTCGGGATACTAGGGTACCCCTACTCTAGTACACCGACAGGAGCCCCCGGGCCTGGGCCACACACGGCGCCGAGCTCTATTGGGCCAGGCCCAAAACAGTGCGCGGGCACACGCGGCCTAGATCGCGCCGTTACTCGCTCCGGACCCACCACGTCTCCCACGAACAGCACGCGTCGACTGCGGCGTCGTGGGGAGAGATCGTGGGGGTTTCTTTAATTGGAAAAGCGGAACGTCCGCCCCCTCTCCCTCCTTATAAGCAGAGGAAACAGGGGCAAGACGCCCACCTTGCCATTGCTGTTACATCTCAAAAACCACCGCCGCTCCCCCCTTCTTCTCAAGTCCAAAGAGAGCGACGCCCCGCCCCCCATTGCCACCGGCGACACCAACGCCGTCGGACTCCTCCACCACCTCCGCCATGGCTCCGAAAGCCGACAAGGGGAAAGGCGTGAAGTCGGCTGAGGCGCAGCGGCTCGCGGCGCTGCAGAAGGAGCGGGCCATCTTCGACCCCTTGCTCGACGCAAAGGAGCTGCGGGAGGGGTACTACCTCTTCTGGTCGACAGAGACGCGGGCGCACCCACGCACGAGGGTGATCTCCGCCGCCGCATCCGAGAAGGTCTCTGTCGGGTACCACTTCTTCGCGCTTTTCTTCTACTGCGGGCTCTGCCCGCCCTTTTCCGAATTCTTTTGTGACATCATGAACACCTACGGCCTACGCCTCCTTGATTTCACCCCCAACGCCGTCTTGACCATGGCGGTTTTCGCACACCTTTGCGAAAACTTTGTCGGAGTCCACCCAAATGTAGCCCTCTTCCGCCACTTCTTTATGCCCCGCGTAGAGAGAGGAGAGCCGCTTGCCGGAGGGATTGCTTGGATCTCCAGGATCGGCAAGAAAGAAGCGTATCTGGAAGGAGAGCTCGGTAGCAAGTGGGAGGAGTGGAGAGCCGATTGGTGTTGGATCATTGAGGAGAAACCGCAGCCCTTCACCGCCCAGCGCCAAACTCCAATAGTGCGCGGCAACGATTGGAGCAACTTGGCGCCGGAGGATGCGAGGTTGAAGATTGCCGTGACCCGGATCTTGCGCCTCAGGCATGCCGGACTCACCGTAGGCGCTGTTGGCGCGGATTTCCTTCGCCGCCGCATAGCTCCCTTGCAGGAGAGGAGGAGACCTGCTTGGGAGTTCCAAAATGCGGCAGACATCATGAGGCTGCGTCCGGGCCTCAACTGGAACTTCACTGTCTTGGAGCTGGATGCGATGCTGTTGGAGCTGTTCAAGCACGACGCAGATCACCCCGAGTGGTTCATGTTGCCGAGGGGGGTCGTTCCTTTGTGCAACAACTCCTCGCTTGACCGCATCCGTGCAATTATGCCGTTGTGCGACTCCCATGGGATCATTCCAACTTGGCAAGAGCCCGCCGACGACATCGTGCAGCAGTTCTTCGACAGTTTGGAAGAAGTGCCGATCCGCGCCGACGAGCAGAAGTGGCTCACCCGCGACACCACCGACGCCGAGCTGCAGCGCATCGCCACCAGGCTGGAGGAGGGGGCGGAAGCTGCTGCCGCTGGTGAATTTGGGTTCACCGTGGAGGAGGCCGAGGCAGCCGAGGCGGCAAGCCTTGCCGACCGAGAGGAGCTTGCCGGTGCGGAGGAGCAGGCCGAGCCTGAAGCTGAGCCGAACGAGGCCTGCCGGGCGCCCTCCACCTTCAGTGGCTTGCCGCTGAGGAGCCCGCGCCCCGCCAAGAAGGCGCCTCGCAAGACCGGGAAGTGGCGGGGCGGCAGACGGGCCAACAGCCGTCTCGCCGCGCGACGCGCTCCACCGCGACAAGCTCTGTTGCCGCGGGAGCGCCTCATGCTGCCACAACAATCGGAGCGGGGCCTTCTGGGACCACGGCTCCCGCACCCGCCAAGCGTCCAAGGGAGCCTACTCTTCCAGCTCGTCACACCGGAGGCGGAGCGGAATTTGACTTCTCCGCTCTCAGCTCCGAGGAAGAAGAAGAAGAGTAAGATCTTGTCGCTGTACTTGTAATCCTTCAATGTGCTGCTTTGTCTTGTATCTGATTTGCTTCATTCTGAACTCTTTCCTTTTCAGGACGCTGGCCCAGAGAGCGTCGAAGAGAGCCAAGACTCCGGTGGTTGTCATCGAAGACGATCCCCCCGTGGCGACAGGAGGCGCGTCTGAGACCCCATTGCCGGACCAGCGACCTTTCTCGAGCAGCCCCAAAGACAGCCCCCAACAGAAGTATTTGGTTTATTTCTTACGGTCAGGTGTGCATGGGTGCTCCTTCTTCACTGATATTTGACTTGTTGAATTGTGTAGGAGCAGAGCAGCCTCATCAGGAAGGCCCGGAAGTCGCTCCCGAGATTCTGTCGGCTTCAACTACGCCGCCAAGGGAGAATTCTCCGGCAAGGGAGCGCTCTCCGGCAAGGGAGGCCTCTCCGACAAGGGAGGTTTCTCCGACAAGGGGCAGCGACGGCGACCCTCCGGTGGTGGAGACCACGGCCACAGATCCCATTGCAGGTAACCCTTTTGCATGACAATTTCCCTTGGGTTCTTTTTCCTTCTGTTCTTCTTTTCAAACATTTGCTTGACTGTTCTTTTCTTTTTCTGATCGTCAGATCCATCTGCTGGAGAGCCGATGGAGACTGAGGTTGCCGGCGAGGAGGACGCGCACGGCAACAATGACGACGCCGCCAACAAGGAGGAAGAGGCTGGCGCCGATGGGTCCGCCGGCGAGGAGGCTGCCAAGGCTGCTGCCGCAAAGGCTGGGGAGGGTCTGTGATCGTCTTCGACGACCACGAGGTCAGCAGGAGCGCCAGGCGCTACGCCGACCGCCGATCCCTCCGCCACCGATGCAGCACCAGGCTCCGAAGAGTCCCAGCCCGACGCCTATCTGAAGGCCGGCGACGACGTTTTCATCAAGCTCCCATGGGCGTCGAGCTCCAGGGCACCGGTCGAGGGAGAGACCTTTGACGAGGAGCTGCTCGCCTCCGCTGGGCTGTCGTTGGTTGACGTGCCAAGCAGCAGCAGTGGCGAGTCTGAGGAGGAGCAGCTGCTGAAGAAGCTGCTGTCGCTCTACCGCGCCCGACAAGCTAAGCTGGAGTCCCGGGAAGCACTTGTCACGAGGGCGGGAGCTGACATGGAGAAACGCGCAGAAGTGCTCCGGCGCGCCAACAAAGAAACCCTCCGGGACGTGGCAGAAGCGCGGGAGCAGCTTTCCGAAGAGCGCACGGCCTTCATCCTTGAGAAGGCCGAGGTCGAGGAGCAGCAAAGGCTTGCTGGCGAGAAGCTATCCGCGCAAGAAGGCGAGCTGGCGCAGCGGAAGATCAACCTCGACAGCTATGAGGAAGATCTTGCCGCGCGCGAGCAATCGGTCGGCGGAGCTCTCCAGGAAGCAAAAGACGCTGCCGCAGCTGCCGAGGCCGCCAAGAAGGAGTTGGAGACGAGGGTGACGCAGCTGGAGGCCACTCTCCAGAAGAGCGGCGAGGAGGTCGCTGCGCTGAAGCACGAGCGCTAGAAGGACGCCTACACTCTTGGCGAGTTGCAGGGCCGTCTCGCTGAGAGGATCAAGGAGCTTGACGCCGCCAAGGACTCCAAGGCAGATCTTGAGCTGAAGCTGACCACCTTGACGGAGACGCTGGACGGCGCCAAGGAGCGGGAAGTGGGTCTGCATTGGAGAAGATCAAGGCCAACGAGGAGTCAGCCGCGAATGCCACGACCGCCCATAACACCTTCGAGAGAGAATGTGATGATCTGGACCGAAGGTCTTGTGAATACAGCCGCCGCCATCGACAAGGAGCCGATGGAGCTGGGGATGGTGGATCTCGGTACTCCACCGACGAGCATCTCCAGCCCAGCGCCAAGCTCACCTGTTCTTCAAGGGCGTGGGGCGGCTCTCCAGCCGCTCCGGAAGAGATCCCAGCAGCTGGCCGACGAAGTCGCGCCAAATCTGTCGCGGGAGCCTCCGTAAGGTGTTGATGAAAGTGGCCTTCCGCAATCCAGCGTCAACTTCGCCAACGCCCTCAAGTCCTCGCCACGATCGCCGACGTCGAGCGCCAAGGCCCTTGTCGCACCCCATCGTGGACAGGGTGAGCGAGTCAAGAGGGTTGATGGCGACCGCGTGGACTAGGCCGCCAAGTTTTATCTTTCCTTGTCGCCGCGATCATGTTTAGGAGAACAATTTATTAGATCTGCGACAAGTTATTTCGTAATATACTCTATCTTAGGCAACGATTGCAATGTTATTTCCTTTACTTGATTCCTTCCTTTGTATGTTTGTGCCCTCGCTTTTAGGGAACTTGTCGGCACGGCACCTTTGCATGAAAGTGCCGAAAAGCGGAACGTCAGCAGCCTGCTGGCGATGCCGCCTCCGACAAGCAACCTTGTCGCAACTAGTTGCAGCTCACTCAAAGCGAACTGTCAAGGGGGTCCCATAAATCACCCAACCGCGTAAGGAACGCAAAATCAAGGAACATAACACCGGTATGACGGAAACTAGGGTGGCAAGAGTGGAACAAAACACCAGGCAAAAGGCCGAGTCTTCCACCCTTTACCAAGTATATAGGTGCATTAATTAAATAAGAGATATTGTGATATCCCAAAATAACCATGTTCCAACCTGGAACCAACTTCATCTTCACCTGCAACTAGCAACGCTATAAGAGGGTCTGAGCAAAGCGGTAACATAGCCAATCAACGGTTTGCTAGGAAAGGATGGTTAGAGGTTTGACATGGCAATATGGGTGGCATAGTATAGCAAGTGGTAGGTAACGTAGCATAGGCATAGCAAAAGAGCGAGCATCTAGCAAGCAAAGATAGAAGTGATTTCGAGGGTATGGTCATCTTGCCTGCAAAGTTCTCAGAGTTGTCGAAAGCTTGATCCTCGTAAGCGTTCTCAACAGGTTCCTAGTTCACGTGCTCGTCTCCCGGCTCTACCCAAAGCAAGAACACAAGCAATGGAAACACAATAAATCACGGTGCAATGCACAAGCAACATGATGCAATACATGGCATGATATGCGAGATGTGATATGCAATGCGTATGCGTGCTCCGGGAGGAAAATGATGAACAAGGCATCAACTTGGCAAACCAAGTATGCCGCTGGAAAGGTGAGATGATTTCGGTTCAAATCGATATAAAGATCACCGGAATCGGATGCATGGTTTGCAAATGGCAAGCAAAACAAGAATGACACAATTCTGCTATTAACAGCATGATAGCACTTAGAATACATCAAGAAACTATGCTACAGCATCCCAACATATCAACAAAGCACATGACAGTGATCTACTCAAGATGCTTGACAAAATATGAACACTGAGCTATGGCTAAATCACACCATAACAGATTCAAACAAGCATGGCAAAAGTGCAAAATATATCAGCTTCACAGACAGTGAAAAACTGAACATGGCAGAAACAGCATCAGGAAGCAATGTTTAGAGCAAGCAAACATCATGCTACAGGAACATATCATAGAAACTTAAGGCATGGCATGATACTACTAAATGCATAGAACAAAAGTCCTTTACTGACCATGAGCCAAAAAGGATCAGAAGATATGATTGCACCCATGTAAACATAGCAAGTTTCGTTAACAGATTCAGGAAACAGAGCATGACATTAACAGCATCATGAAGGCATCTTTGCGAGCTCGATTCACTCACCACAAGTCATTGCATGACAATACAAGAATTGAACCAGCAAGAATACATGTTTATGAAACTAAACATGGCAAGAACAAGATCATATCATGCAAGGATCAACTACAACAACCTTGGCAAAATCGAATAACATGTAAACAATCTGCCAGGAAACATTTTATAGCAAAAGTAGAGCAAGAAAACGACATGCTAGACTACTCCATAATTTCAAAAAAGGGCATGGATGGATAGAGCATAACCATATCTTCAAAACATCCTTACTGAAGTATCTCAAAATATGCATGGATCTCTCTGTAGCATCAAGTTTACATGGCATAAAAATAACAAAGAGTAATCAGGATCAAATCAGAACATCACGAAGCCTAGTTTGCATGCTTGTGCTAGTCACCACAGAGATCACAAAAATACATGGCATACACCCCTGTAAAGATGGCATGGCATATTACAAAACACATGTAGGGCTCAAGTTCATAGGGTGCACACATCAATCATGGCAAAAATGACAAAAGTGCATGTTCTGACAAGAATCTGAAACTAACATCACATAGCCCTCTTCTAACAGCATTTCGGGCATCACGATGAGCTCAAATGAAAATGATGCAATGATATGAAATGATGTACTCATCGAGACGAACAATACGGTATGCTATACGCCTAAATCGGAGCCACGAGTACAGAGTTACGGTGCAATGAACATGCAACAAAATTACTGAAAAAAATGACTTAGAGGAAAAAACGACCTCCGAGAAAATTGGATCTAGGGTTCGTCCGAGGGCGCGCGAACCGAGGCGAGGCCAGGGCTCGCCGGAGCTGCTGGAGAAGGCCGGTGATGGGCTGGCGAGGGACCGGGGCGGCGAATCCGGCACCGTAGGCGGCGGCGACGCGAGGCGGGCCGGCGCGCGGCGGGCGACTGTGGCGACGACGGGCGCGGCGGAGGCGGGGCCAGCGGCGTCGACCGGAGGCGGTGGCGGCGATCGAAAGCGCTGGCGGCGCGCTGGCGGGCGAGGCTGCGGCTCGCGGGCGGCCGGAGGGCGGCGCTGGCGGCGGCGCTGGCTGCGGGGTGGCAGGGCGCTGGCTTCGGGCCGGAGCGGGCAGCGGGCGGCGCGCGCTGGGACGGCGGCGCTGGCCACGTGGCGGCGCGCGGTTTGCCGGGCGGCGGCGGGCGGACGCGTCCGGCCCGATCCGGACTTGTCCGGCGGCGCGAGGGGAGCGGGGCTAGGGTTAGGGGTGGAATTGATCCGGTATTTCGGGGGAGGAGGTGTTTTTATAGGTAGAAGGAGCTAGGAAGCTCCAAACGAGGTGCGGTTTTCGCCCACACGATCGTGATCGAACGGCGATGGACATGGAAGTGACTTAGATTGGTTATTGGGCTATTTTGAAGAGGTGTTGGGCTGCAATACACAAGAGGCCTTTGCGGTTACCCGGTTAACCGTTGGAGTATCAAACGACCTCCAAATGGCACGAAACTTGACAGGTGGTCTACGGTGGTGTACCAAGGCCACTTGGCAAGCCTCGTCCATTCCGAGAACGTTCAACACCCGCCATGAAAAAGAGACAAGAGGGTGCGCCGCATGTAGGAGTGTCGGATTGCAAAACGGACAACGGGGAAAATGCTCGGATGCATGAGACGAGCACGTATGCAAATGAGATGCACATGATGACATGATATGAGATGCATGACATGAACAAAATGCAAAACGAAAGACAAAAACCCAACCACGGAGGGAATACCATAGCACATGGCCGAAAATGGCAAGAGTTGGAGTTACAAATATGGAAAGTTACATCCGGGGTGTTACAAGTTGGGACCCCCTACCCAAGATCTGCCGGTTTTGACACCGACAACCTTCGATCCTCAGACGCACAGTTCGGGACCCCCTACCCGGGATCTGCCGGTTTTGACACCGACATTGGTGCTTTCGTTGAGAGTTCCACTGTGCCATCATCAGAAGGCTCGATGGCTCCATCGATCATCTACAACAATGCCGCCGTGAAGGAGACTTTTCTCCCCGGCCAAATTTTCGTATTCGGCGGCTTCGCACTACGGGCCAACTTGATTGGCCATCTGGAGCAGACGACAGCTACGCCCCTGGTCATCAGATTCGTTTTGGAAATCTAAACTATGTCGCTGATATCCGAGGAGACTTGATCTTCCAAGGGTTCGCGGCCCCAACCACCGCTCTGGCCTTAGATCCGGAGCACATCACCAGGTCCGAAGATGGGAGTTTAGAGCCCGCCGGACTCTTTGCAGCTACAGAGCTTGTCACCGGAGAACCGGAGGATATCGCGTCACCGTCAGGCCAGGAGTTACGCCAGGCTCCCTCTATCATCATAAAGCCGGACTCGCCTCCGAACACCAGCTCGGAACACTCGAGGTCCGCTTCATGTGAGATCAGCCAGGAAACTTCTGTCCCGCCCAACTCCATGGACTCTCGCTTCCCCGTCCAAACCTCACTCTTAAATGAGGCCCTGGACTTAATGCGATCCCTCGCCATTGCAGAAGAATCACTGCCGAGCTACTCCCAGCCCATACTAGAGGCTGAGAGCGGGAAATTTTACGTCCCACCCACCACCCACTTCATAGCCACTGTTGAGGATCTAACCGACATGCTCGATTACGCCTCCGAAGACATCGATGGTATGGACGACGATGCCGAAGATGAGAAAAGCCAGAACCTGCCGTTCACCGGAAACTGGACGGCCACTTCTACATACGACGTGTACATGGTGGACACACCCAAGGAGGATGACAACGATGATAGGAAGGATCCAACTGAGGACAAACCTGCTGAAGCACCTCTGAAGCGTCGACGTCAGCGGCGCCGCTCAAAATCGTGTCGCGACAAAGACAGCAACACTAGCACCAGAGACAATAGCACTCTGGAGAATCCGAAGACCCTGAAGCCCCTATCGAGCCAACATCCAAACAGGACGATGGGGAGGATGGGAAAATTAACCCTGATGAACCGGTCGGGAACGAGGACTTGGAGGATAGTAATTATCTACCACTCTTTGAGGATGATGTAAGCCTCGGCGACGAAGATTTCATCGTGCCGGAGGAACCCCTCAACAAGAGCGCTTTAAGCACCGGCTAATAGCCACTGCAAGAAGCCTGAAAAAGAAGCAGCAACAGCTTCAAGCTGATCAAGATTTGCTCAATGACAGATGGACTAATGTCCTAGCAGCCGAGGAATATGGCCTCGAATGCCCAACTAAGAGTTACCCGAAGCGCAAGCTGCTACCCCAATTTGATGATGAGGCTCTGGAGCCTATACCGCCAACGCGTAATGCTGCTGACGGACCTGACCGACCACCACGTGGCCGGGACAAAGCGGCAACTCAAGCTGAACACCAGTCAGCACCACCTCGCCGTAGATGCAGAGAGACAGTGGCTGCAGGATACACGTACGACCTACGATAGGACCTGGACAATAGAGCCGGTCAGACCAGATCAATATATGGATCAAGGAGGCGTGCCCCAGCGCGAGAGGACGGCCATCCAGCCTAGCGTGACAAGCACAACCTCACTCGGGCCAAAAACCGCATACGGACTTCATCCGAACTGCGTCATGACGTTGCCCGATACAGAGGCGCCGCACACCCCCTATGCTTCACCGATGAGGTAATGGAGCACCAGTTCCAGAAGGGTTTAAACCCGTGAACATTGAATCATACGATGGCACAACAGATCCCGCAGTATGGATTGAAGATTTTCTTCTCCACATTCACATGGCTCGCGGTGATGACCTACATGCCATCAAATACCCCCCCCCCCCTAAAACTTAAGGGACCAGCATGACACTGGCTAAACAGCCTCCCAGAAAACTCTATTGGTAGCTAGGAATACTTGGAGGATGCTTTCAGAGACAACCTCCAAGGTACCTATGTTCGGCCCCAGACGCCGATGACCTTAGCCACATAATCCAGCAACCCGGAGAATCAGCCCGGAAGCTCTAGACCAGGTTCTTAATTAAAAAGAACCAGATTGTGGGTTCCCCGGACGCCGAAGCCCTTGCGGCCTTCAAAGACAACGTCTGAGATGAATGGCTCACCCGACACCTCGGCAAAGAAAAGCCGAAGTCCATGGCAGCCCTTACCGCACTTATGACCCGCTTTTGCGCGGGAGAAGATAGCTGGCTAGCTCATAGAAGCAATAGCACCAACGACCCTGGCACCTCTGAAGCCAGGGATGGCAATGGCAAGCCACGACGCAACAAGCACAAGCGTCGAAACAACAACGAAGGCATCGATGACACGGTGGTCAACGCCGGATTTAGTGGCACCAATCATACCAACAAAAACTATTGGGTCTTTAAACAGGCCGGCAAGCTCAACGCCGAACACAAGGGGAAAGGGCCGCCCAGCGAGGACGACGATGAGGAGCCTCGCCCATCGAACACAGGGGGACAGAAGAAATTTCCCCCCGAGGTTAAAATGGTGAACATGATCTATGTCACTCATATCCCTAAGGGGGAGCACAAGCGCGCATTAAGGGACGTCTACGCTGTAGAGCCGGTCGCCCCAAAATTCAACCCATGGTCGGCTTGTCTGATCGCCTTCGATCGAAAGGACCACTCGACCAGTATCTGCCATGGAGGTTCGGCATCTCTGGTCCTCGATCCAATCATCGACGAGTTCCACCTCACGCGAGTACTTATGGACGGCAGCAGCAGTCTTAACCTGCTTTATCAGGACACTGTCCGCAAAATGGGTATTGATCCATCAAGAATCAAGCCCACTAAAACTACCTTTAAAGGAGTAATACCTGGTGTAGAGGCCCGTTGCTCAGGCTCAATAACATTGGAAGTCATCTTCGGCTCACCAGACAACTTCCGCAGCGAAGACCTGATCTTCGATATCGTCCCCTTCCGCAGTGGTTATCACGCACTGCTCGGACGGACCGCCTTCACTTGATTCAATGCGGTCCCGCACTATGCTTATTTAAAGCTCAAGATGCCCGGTCCACATGGCGTCATAACAATTAACGGAAATACGGAACGCTCCCTCCGTACTGAAGAGCATACCGCGGCCCTCGCGGCCGAAGTATAGAGCGTCCCTATCAAGCCGCACACCTCATCGACCATCAAGCCGTCGGACACTGTTAAACGAGTCCGGTCAGTTCTGCATGCTAACAGCTCGGGAACTCCAGAGCTGGACTAGCAGTTTCGCCTCCGTTGATCGCCACACACATCCGCGAAGTTTGTACCACACATGCGTAATTATGCACTCAAAATACCCTGGGCATCAACGGAGGCACAATAAGGATAGGTCTACAGTACGGTTCGACCCTGTATGACCTTCCAACCTTTTTCTTCGATTATTTTTTTCTCTTTTACCACAGGTGCATTCAAACCTATCTATCCTACGGACTTACAAGGACTCTCTTCGAGCCCGGTTTCGTGCGGATAGCCGAAGAGCATTCCTCTTAAGGAACCCCTCTCTCTAAGGCAAAAGCGGCACAGACATGCGACAGAATGTCCAAAGGATACTTCCGACCAAACTTTATTCAAGGACTTGTATAGAGCTTTTCCCCTTATTCTTAGAACCCTGACATGTAAAATGGCCTTGGTGCTTATGGTGCCCTCTATAAGGTCATGTTTTGACTATCAATCAGATTCTAGTGAAGACAATTTTTATTTGGTATCGACCTTATTCACAGACTGTATTCCGTCTCCTCAGTTGTTTCACTCACACCTCGGCACAAAATTACCAGGGGATCTATGTGTCCACATATGCGTTGCCAAACAAAAGCCCGAATAGCTTTATAGCATACTTCAGCGTCCTGAGCTTGGCATTATATGCATCAGTTCCGAATCATGTCTTTGGTCAATAGTTGGGTTGCCCGGATCTTGTGTTTGCTACCTTATGTTCCGTTTGCTCGGCTAGGGTAGTAAAGGGAGAACTACTGCGATTGTGTTTCTGGTTCGTCCGGTCAAGCACCTCAGTAGAGAAAGCCGAAAACTGACTGTCATGATGCAGCGAGAGCTGGCCAGCCACTTGGCGACTTACTAAATCTTTAGCGATTTTTTTCGTATTACACGAAGGACTATTTTCCGGTCACATGCGTAACCCATCCACATCCGGATAGCCGCATACATACCAGGGGCTATCTTATAGCCCCATCTGAAAGGATCGAGATGGACCTAGAGGGGGGGGGGGTGAATAGGTACAATTGCAAATTTTAATTGTTACTAAGCAATTTTTAGGCAATAATGTGGAATATGAAAGTGAGCCTAACAATTGCAAGTATGATGCTAGGGGCTAAGCAAGTTAACCAAGTAACACAACTATGTGAATAAGCAAGCACAATAGATATAAGTAAGGATTAAGAGACAAGTAACCACAAATAGAGAGTTAGGGTTAGGAATAACCGCAACTCTGAGAGACGAGGATGTATGCCGATGTTCACTTCCTTGGAGGGAAGCTAGTCACCGTTAGAGAGGTGGATGTTACCACGAAGGCACACCAATGCCACGAAGGCTCACCCTATTCTCCCTTTGAGACAACACCACGAAGGCGTTTCTCAACCACTAGTGGTAGACCTTGAGGTGGTCTCCAAACCTTCACAAACTTTTCGGGGGTAATCACAATGGTTGATTCCTCTCCGAATGACTCCTACCACCTAGGAGTCTCCAACCTCCAAGAGTAACAAGATCCAAGGGGAAAAGCTTAAGACTTGCTCAAATCATGATTTGCTTCAGTCACAAGAAGGAGAGGGAGAAGAAATTTCTTTTGATTGGAACAACTCTTCGAAACTCTCAAGAATCAAACCGAGATCTAGGATTTAGTGTCTGAGCAAGGGAGACGGAGCACTGGTGTTCTTGAGGTGCGTTTGAGTGAAGTGTTCAACCTTATCTCGAAGAGGTAAGGGACTATTTATACCACAAGCAAATTAGAGCCGTTTAGACAGAGATTGACCTGCCCGGATGATCCGGACGACCATCCGGATGATCTAGACAGGGTCCGGATGATCTGGATGAAGGCCCAGATGCAAGTGGAAGCAGCAGAGCTGCGAGGAGCCCGGATGATCCGGATGCCGGGCCAGATGATCTGGCTACATAACTAAGGTTCTGCAAACATAGGGGCAAGATTACCCGGATGATCCGGGATAGGGTCCGGACGATCCGGACACAGCCTGGATGATCCGGGGCACCGTCCGGATGATCCGGCTTCAACCATCAATGTTCTGTGATGAAGGAGCGCACATTACCCGGATGATCTGGAACAAGGTCCGGACGATCCGGGTTAAGCCCGAATGATCTAGGGCACCGTCCGGATGATCCGGCTAGGAGTTTGTGTGTGTGCAGAGAGAGAGAGGAGTAGGATTTGGTTAAGTAGTTTTGCCAGGGATTTTGGTCCTTTGTGAAAAATTACTTGTGAGACAAAGTGTGAGCAAGCCTTGAACCTACACCTCGGATCCCCTCTTAATAGTGCGGGATTCCTATTACTCAAGAAATATAAAAGAGCACGATGCTTCGTCTTTGTTTGCTCCTTTCCTCATTGATAATTTGCTTGAGTAATATCTCATATGATGTGATCATGATGCACATTAGAAAAACCAGAGGACTGACGACCTGTGTATATACTTAGCAAACACGGTTAGTCCCCTATATGTAATTTTTTCATCAATATAAAAAATATTCTTTAAGAGAAAGATTGCACTTTCAATCTCCCCCTTTTTTGGTAGTTGATGACAAACTACATATAGCACTCAACAAGTGAAATGTGATGCGAATATTTTTAGTAGAGTAGTCCGATATGTGTTTTAGGAAGAGCTCCCCCTTAATGTATGCATACAGATGTGTTTTTAGGGAGAGATCCCCCTTAATGTATGCATTGGAATAAAGTGATAAAATACAAAATCATGCATATATGGAGTGGATACCCTAATTCGGAATATAATGTTGTAACAGTAGTGTAGCCATGCATCATTAAAAACAACATGAGCAACGATAAGCAACGAATGAAGATAGCATACTTAAGCTCTTACATGGTAGCATAGACTCATAACTCATACAAGGTATCATAACACATGAGCAAAGTTCCATCACAATAATAATAATGAGTCCACTAACTAGAGCTCAATAAACATAGTAGACACACACTCATACTCCTAAGAATTACATCTCCCCCTTAGCAGCAAGTACCGAAAAAGGGAACGGCGGTCGAGAAAGTAGGAGGGTCACTCAGCATCATCATCATCACTCAGATCAGCAGGTGCAAGGAAGAACTCGGGAAAATCAGCAACAGAAGGAAAGTCGACCTCCGGAAGAGGAAGCCGATCAGGAATAGGCTCATCAGGCTCGACAGTACTGCCAAGGCACGCACGGAGACGAGCCCTAAGTGCATTTTCCTCAGAGATACGGTGAACCTCCTCGGTAGCAATGTGAGTAGCAGTGTAGCGGCAGGTGTCAAAGATAGCCTTATGGGACTTCCCGATAAAGCGAGCAAGGCGATCAAAAGGCTTCACGAAAGGTTTAGTGTGGCGAGAAGAGCTCTCACTGCACAAAGGAGCAGGAGCCTTGCCCCTAGAAGTCTCATCATGCGGAGTCCACATGGAGTGAATGGTGGTCTTGTTGATGGGGCAAGGGTAGATAGAGTCAATGACTGTCTGAATGAAAGGAGCATGTGGAAGAGTACGAACCTTCAGACAACTAGCCATGCGAATCTCATGCCAAAGGAAATCTGCCATGTCCATGGGATGGTCGGGAGCCTTCCGTGAGTAGTACATCAAATCAATGCTGTAGGCTCGAACCATCCCACGATCCCCTTTCTTGGGAGCAATGGAGTTTAGGATACACTGAAAAAGCCACCGGTATTTGTGACAGAAGATGGAGATATCATTAAGCTCCTTGCTTTGCTGCACTGTGGATAGCTGAGAGGAGGGCATGGTGAGGCAACGACATGCACTGATGGGCATGGCCTCAAACTTGGGGTTCACCTCATGGATCCGAAACAAAGAGGCCTCAGATCCAGGCATGCCCAAGGCAGCAGCAAACTCCTCAAAAGAGATGGTGAACTGAGAATGATGATTCGTCCAAGTGATAGAACGGTCCGGGTGGAAGAAACACGTGGCATAGAATTGCCGAATGGCAGCCTCATTCCAATCACAGTGAAGAGACATAGCACGATGCAGCCCCATGCCCTCAATCTTCTCTAACACACCTTTGAACTTGGTTGGATTTTTCTCAATGTAATCCAAGTTCACATAATGTTGAGGCGAGAAGCCTAGATGAGCAATGACGGATTGATAGATGTCTTGTTGAACCAAGGTGCGAAAACAAGGATCGGTTGCATTGGCCGGGGCGGCAACTTGATTGACCTCACTCCTTAAAGCAGCATACTCAGAGGGGTCCATGGGCTGATAGTTGACAGCGCGACGGCCACAGTTGGTGGGGTTGTCCATGGACAGGATGAGACCAGTAGTTGCGGCAGATTGCGAGCTTGAGGCAGAGACCGCTTTCTTCTTCTTTGCTTTGTTCGTGGAGCGAACCGGCACGAGCTCTTCCTCATGGAGTTCGTCCTCATAGTTAGGGTCGTCCTGCCTGGCATAGGATGGACGAGCACGACCCGACACCTTCTTGAGTGGACGAGCAGCTTCCTCGGAGTCTGTCGACGCTTGGCGACGCGCGTCTGCGTACATGCATAGGAAAGAGAGGGCCAACTAGATGAATGGCTGAACTTAGATGGGTAATAGGGGAAATAGAGGAGAGGAGCATATGTAGTACCACGAGAGGGGCCCGAGGACGTCGACTTGAAGCTCCGGCTAGTACCACCACGACCGACCACCGTTGGAAAACATGCTTCTATGGTTCAAACTCAACTAGAACAAGTTGCTAAATCACAAAGAGAATTACTTGATGAAATGAATCATAATATGCATGACTTTGTTGTTAGAGTTGCAACTAGAGGAGGTAAAATGACTCAGGAACCACTTTATCCTGAGGGACACCCAAAAAGAATTGAACAAGATTCACAAAGATCTAACATTAGTGCACCTAGTCCTTCTAAAAATAAAAAGAAGAAGAAAAATGATAGGACTTTGCACACTTCTAGTGAACCTGAAGTAGAAAAATCTCCTGATAAGGAAAATGAAACTTCTATCTCTGATGCTGAAAATCAGTCTGGTAATGAACACTCACCTAGTGATAATGAAAAATATAATTATGAGGTTCATGAAGACTCTCAACCAAATAATGAAAAAGAACGAGACAGTGTTGTTGAGATAGAACCACCTGTTGATCTTGATAACCCACAACCTAAGAATAAAAGATATGATAAAAGAGACTTTGTGTCTAGGAAACACGGTAAAGAAAGAGAACCATGGGTTCAAAAACCCATGCCTTTTTCACCCAAGTCAACTAAAAAGAATGATGATGAAGAATTTGAACGCTTTGCTAAAATGGTGAGGCCAGTCTTTTTGCGTACTCGCTTGACTGATATCTTGAAAATGCCTCCTTATGCAAAGTATATGAAAGACATCATCACAAATAAGAGAAAAATTCCAGAAGCTAAAATCTCCATTATGTTGGCTAATTATACTTTTAAAGATGGAGTACCTGAAAAACTTGGAGACCCGGGAATACCAACTATACCTTGCTCCATCAAAAAGAATTATGTGAAAACTGCTTTGTGTGATTTAGGAGGTGGTGTTAGTGTTATGCCTTTCTCTTTATATAAAAGACTTGACTTAAATAAACTCACACCTACTGAAATATCTTTGCAAATGGCTGACAAATCAACTGTCATACCTATCAGTATCTGTGAGGATGTGCCTGTTGTTGTTGTTGTTAATCTTACTATTTTAACTAACTTTGTTATACTTGAGATGCCCGAGGACGACAACATGTCGATTATCCTTGGTAGACCCTTCTTGAATACTGCAGGGGCTGTTATTGATTGCAATAAAAGCAAGATCACTTTTCATATTAATGGTAATGAGCATACGGTGCACTTTCTGAAGAAACAATTCCAAGTGAATGGTATTAATGTGTCGGGGAAAACGACACCTATGGGATCACAGAGATCCCTTCTACGGTTGGCGGGCGCGAGGTTGTGCAAAGAGTGGGTCTAGTAGTTAGCACAAGGGGATTTATCTAGGTTCGGGCCGCGGAGATGCGTAATACTCTAGTCCTGCTTTTGTGTATGTCTGTGTGTTCTTCAGCTCTTGAACTAGCTACGGTGCGTGTCTAGTCCAGAAAATCCGAATCCTTCCTCAGTATACCTTGGGCCTCCTTTTATAGTCAAAGGGGTCGCCACAGTGGCACACAGGAGGTGGAAAGATATGTACAGAGTACAAGCTTATCGCCTGTCATTACAGGACAAAACGCATTAAATGCGCTGCTTAGGTGTCCACTTGCTTTATCGGGGACGGTAACGAGGCCCGTCCCGTCCGTCGCCGCCCCGCCTTGCTCCGACACGCGTCCAGGCCAACAAGGCATGCAGCGCCACGTAGGCTGGCAGGCTGCTGAGCTGGCGTGGTGGTAGGGTCTTCACGAAGATCTGCATGCCACCACACAGGTGCTTGACTAGTTGGATTAGGAGCCACGTACTGCCACGTGGGTACTTGCTTTAGTTGGTGGGTCGGCCGCTGAGCTGGGGCGGCAAGGCCTTGCCGCAGTCTTGTGGATACTCCCGGCAAGAGTCTTGCCGGGGCCTTGTGGGCGTCCTCGGCAAGAGCCTTGCCGGGGCCTTGTGGGCGCCCTCGGCAAGAGCCTTGCCGGGGCCTTACGGGTGTCTTTGGCAAGGAGCCTTGCCGGGGCCTCGTGGGCATCCTCGGCAAGGAGCCTCGCGGTTGTCTTGCCTTCTGGTTCTCATCTGGGCTTTGTAGGCTCTTTTTCTTCACAAATATCTGCATGCCACCATGCAGGTGCTTCCCGAGCCTTGGTTCCAACGTTGTCGATGGTTTCGGAACTCTCAGGCTCAAGGGTGACTGCTATGCTGGCATTAGGTGAGCTGCCGCCGGCAAGACTCTTGCCGGGGTTGCATAGGCCGCCCCGGCAAGGGTCTTGCCAGGGGAAAGCTCATCTTGTTGCTTGACCTTCTTGCGCCTCTGCCTTGGCGCTGCTCTGGTAGTCTTGTATTTCTGCTTCCCTCCTCTGCCCTGCTAAGTGTGGCCGCAGGTGCGGCTCTGACTGCCCGTCCTCTGCCCCACTAAGTGTGTCCGCAGGTGCGGCTCTGACTGCCCGTGCACAAGTAAAGGGGTATAAAAGAGAGCCCCTACTTTTGTACACCGACATAATGTTATTGAAAAATCTCCGACAATCACTATTGGAAGTTTTCAAATACCTCTACCTAATGTCAAAAAGAAATATGAAATGCTTATTGTTCGGGACATTCATATACCCATTGAGGTAACTTAGTGATTTACGGAAGTTCTTCGGTTTCATGCTAATCGAAAGTGGTTGTTAATAAGACCCGATCAACCTTATTAATGAATCATTTTTTAGCGGCATGAAGTTGATGAATTTAGTAAGCACTACCTTTTGTCCCTACTTTTTATT
This sequence comes from Aegilops longissima, assembly GCA_021605205.1. Classification (NCBI taxonomy): domain Eukaryota; kingdom Viridiplantae; phylum Streptophyta; class Magnoliopsida; order Poales; family Poaceae; genus Aegilops; species Aegilops longissima. The sequence goes on from CM038678.1 coordinate 697,662,208, forward strand.
CTCTGTTTCTATTAGTTAAATAAAATAAAATGCCATGTTTTGTCTGTTTCCTGAATTTCCCGTGCAATAAAAAATGACCCAAAAATAAAAGTTCTCAGAATGCCCTGAAAATTGAACATGATTTTGTTCTGAATATTTGGTGCAAATAATACCAGAGGAAGGTGCACCAGGTGGGCACAACCCACCTGGGCGCGCCAGGACCCCCAGGCGCGCCCTGGTGGGTTGTGGCCCCCACGTGGCCCCCCTCACTTATCTCTTTAGCCCACATCATCACTTACCTCCAGAAAAAAATCTCCATTGCTCTCTCCCCCATGTTCTTGAGCTCAAACCCGCAGATTTTGATCTCTTTGCTCGAAGCTCCGTTTCCAAAACTGTTTCGGGGGATTGTTGCTTGGTATGTGACTCCACCGTTTATCCAATTAGTTTTTGCTTTAGTTGTTTATACTATAAATAATTAGCTACTCTTGGTGCTACTGTAGATGTTCTTGCATGTTGAATTCTTAGTGTTCTAAGTAGTTTGAATGCTTGCTATGGCCTCTATGTATCCCTATGAGTAGTTGCTATCAATTTTATAAAGTTTTGTTTAGAAATTTTTGTCACCCCAAAATTTTTATTTTCAGAAAATTGTACGCGGACATGTTGAACCTATTTGGAAGGAGTTCCTCGAGGAGAAGATCCTCGAGGGCATCTTCTAGTGACAGTTCTGCTCGCCGGTCTTATGTTGAACCAAGTGAAAGTTCCACACGAGATGCCACCACCAAAACATGCTTATGGCCTTGCGATGATTATATGGTGCGTGTGGGCATCAAGGAGGAATTTGAGAAATATGTTCACAATGCCGGTATCAGTCCCTACCTTTCAGATAAGTGAACAACGTCAACTTCTCACTGAATCATTTGTTAAAGGATTTAAATATTTTCCACGTGAGTCTAGGGTGTCGTTTATGCTTTATGATAATCCATTTACTATTCCACTGGATAATTTTGCTTACCATTGCAAACTTCCATTTTGGGGTTCGCTTGATGAGCCACCAACGGCTGAGTTCGAGTCTTTCTTGACTAGCCTTTGTTATGGTGAAAATAGGGGCGTGAGACAAGGAAGAATAAAGAGCATTCACTTTCTCGCAATTCAGTATGTTGCATTATTTAACGAGAAATGCATAGTAGGCAAGCAAGACTGTAGCATACCTTGTGCGCCAGACTTGAGCCTCATTCACACCGCTCTCACTGGTGAAAGGAATTATAACCTTGGAGCGATTTTTGCACGTAGACTTCAGCATAACGCTAACAGTAGCTGGTTCTATGGTGGAATTTACGCCACACGTTTAGCACAAGGGCTGGGTGTTTCACCTTTGCCCTTTGATCCTATCCTACCCACGCAGTATTTAGATTTTGACACCTTAAAGGAGCATAAGATTCTCAAGGGAAAGGCTGATAACTTCACTTATAATCTATTGTTTAACCAAACTTCTGTTGTGCACACATATTTGCCTGCGCCTGCTCTTTTTGACTATCACAGCAAGGGGAGATATTTTGTTCTTGAGAGCAAGGCCCGCGCTCACAACGCAGCAGTAGAGGCAGCACGGCATGCCGAGGCATCCGCACCAAGAGCCTCCGTGAGCTACCACGCCGACTACTACCCTCCAGGCTACTGATTGATTACCAACTTAGGCCAAAAGCCTAAGCTTGGGGGATTACGTGTTCCTCACCGACATTATATTCATATCTACATATCATTTCATTTGCCGGTGTTCACACTTTTCCATTGTATCATCCATGCTTAGATTTATTTTCTTGCTTTCTTCTTGTTTTTTTGAAAAACATTAGAAAAACCAAAAAAATTAGTTGTAGTAATTTACTTTCTATGCATGCTTAGTAGTAGTACTAAAAAGAAAATTCAAAAAGATTTCCTTGTTCTTCTTTTGCTTGTTGGGAGCTTTCACGTGTAAATAGTTTTTCTCGTTTTTGGTTTTTATTTGCTTGTTCAAGAAAACTAAAAACTCCAAAAATATTTCAGTGTGTTTCTCTGAATTTCTTTTTCTTTTTATTCGAGTTGTACCGAGGAGAAGACCACGATGAAAATGTTGAGTGGCTCTCATATGAATAACCGTTGAACTAATAAAGAGCCCATTTTACCTTGTCTTCTCCTGTTAAATAAAATGTTTGCAGATTCTAGCTTAGTCCATGGCACTCTTGCACAATTATTATTTTCATATCATTCGGTCGTGCAAGTGAAAGGCAATAATGACGACATTCGATGAACTGGCCGTGGTAGAGAGAAACTGGTATGAACTCGACTTGTTCTGTTTGTGTAAATATGTTTAACCTAGGATCCATGATTCAGCCCATTAAGATATAACATGCTTGCAATGACAATTAGAGATTATAGTTTCTCATGCCATGCATAAGTAGCTGGGAGTTGATAATGATTTATCTTGGATATCAACATAGCGTTAAAATGATTGTGATGTAGTATGATGATATGGTATCCTCCTCTGAATGTTCGAGTGGCTTGACTTGGCACATGTTCATGCATGTAGTTGAATCAAAACCAACATAGCCTCTATGATATTTATGTTCATGGTGTCCATATCCTACTCATGCTAGTGTCCAATGTTACTTATGCATAATGCATGGTTATGATTGTTGTTGATCTCTAACTGGCCGCTTCTCAATCTAATTGCTAGCCTTCGCCTGTACTAAGTGGGAACTCTGCTTGTACATCAAAAACCATAAACCCAAAGTTATTCCAAATGAGTCCACCATACCTACCTATATACGGTATTACCCTGCTGTCCTAAGTAAATTTGCATGTGCCACCTCTAAAAACTTCTAAAAATTATCCTTTTTGTGTGCCTGGATTGTTCATGCAACGACACAAGGTGGTCGGTATCTTCCATGCTAAGCGGGTTATTCTCAGGTCGAGTGTTTATTCACTCGCCATTGCACGAGAAAAGGGCGGTAATAGGGATGCCCAGTCCCAAACTGCAAAAATGAAAAAGAGTTCATCTCTGAAATAATCAAACAAAAACTCCCAATGGAGTCAAAACCTTTACTTTTATCGGTTGGGAACCGCCACTAGCATGCTTAGCATGGAAGATGTTGATAACTGATGGTCGTGAAGTGAATAAGAAGGGTGCATGTCTCAAAATAATCACTTATCTCTGTTTTAAAAATTGAGCTCTAGCACCTCTGCAAATATCCGCTTCCCTATGCGAAGGGACTATCTATTTACTTTTATGTTGTGTCACCACCTTCTAAAACAAGCGCCAGAAACTGAGTAGAGCACATCTGTCATGATTTATGCATTGTGTGTAGCTAATGTTGGGTGCATCATGACTGGATCTTCTCTACCATGAATTACAATGTTTAGTCGTTGCTTGAACTTTGGAGGTGCTCTGCATTTATATTTTGCGGTCTCAGAAAGCGCTAGCGAGATACCACTATTGTCATATTATATCATGGTTGTTTTGACAACGTGTTGCTGTTTGAGATATCTTATTATTGCTCGCTAGCTGATTATGTCATTGACATGAGTCATTATAATCATTAAGAGTTATTGTTGACATGGTTAGTTATAATGCTGGCTGAAAACCTGGGTGATGTTTAAGCTTATTTATGCAAATAAGAGCAAAAGAGTTCGTAATTTTTTTTGTTTCTCGCTTTCAGTTTATCAACTAAATTGCTTGAGGACAAGCGAAGGTTTAAGCTTGGGGGAGTTGATACGTCTCCAACGTATCTACTTTTTCTCACGCTTTTCCTCTTGTTTTGGACTCTAATTTGCATGATTTGAATCAAACTAACCCCGGACTGCCGCTGTTTTCAGCAGAACTACCATGGTGTTGTTTTTGTGCAGAAATAAAAGTTCTCGGAATGGAACGAAACTTTGCGATGATTTTTTATATCAATAATAAGAATTTTTGGAGCCAAGACCTACCGAAGAGGGGCACCTGGGTGGGCACAACCCACCAGGGCGCGCCCCCTCTCCTGGCGTGCCCAGGTGGGCTATACCCACCTGGTGGCCCCGCGGACGATCCCCCTAATATTATAAAATCACATATTTCCAGAAAAAAATCAGGGAGAAAGAATTATCGTGTTCCACGAGACGGAGCCGCCGCCAAGCCCTGTTCTTCCTCGGGAGGGCAGATCCGGAGTCCGTTTGGGGCTCCGGAGAGAGGGATCTTCGTTCTTCGTCATCACCAACCCATTTCCATCACCAATTCCATGATGCTCCCCACCGGAAGTGAGTAATTCCTTCGTAGGCTCGCTGGTCAGTGAGGAGTTGGATGAGATTCATCATGTAATCGAGTTAGTTTTGTTAGGGCTTGATCCCTAGTATCCACTATGTTCTTAGATTGATCTTGCTATGACTTTGCTATGCTTAATGCTTGTCACTTTGGGCCCAAGTGCCATGAACTCAGATCTGAACCATTTATGAATTCATCATTATATCCATTTTTAGATCCGATCTTGCAAGTTATAGTCACCTACTACGTGTTATGATCCGACAACCCCGGAGTGACAACAACCGGGCCCACTCTCGGTGATGATCGTAGTTTGAGGAGTTCATGTATTCACTATGTGTTAATGCTTTGTTCCGGTTCTCTATTAAAAGGAGGCCTTAATATCCCTTAGTTTCCAATATGGACCCCGCTGCCACGGGAGGGTAGGACAAAAGATGTCATGCAAGTTCTTTTAATAAAGCACGTATGACTATTTACGAAATACATTCCTACATTATATCGATGAACTGGAGCTAGTGCCGTACCGCCCTAGGTTATAACTGTCACATGATGAATATAATCCAACAAGTCACCGATCCAATGCCTACGAATTTATCTTATATTGTTTCTGCTAAGTTACTACTGCTATCATCACGGTTACACTTGCTACAAAATTACTGCTATCACTGTTACAATTACCGTTGCTGCTACCACTATTATCAAAACTATCATACTACTTTGCTACTGGTCACTTTGCTACAGATAATTAATCTCCAGTGTGGTTGAATTGACAACTCAGCTGCTAATACCTTCAAATATTCTTTGGCTCCCCTCGTGTCGAATCTATAAATTTAGGTTGAATACTCTACCCTCAAAAACTGTTGCGATCCCCTATACTTGTGGGTTATCAGGAGTCCTAGTAGGACTCCATACTGTAGGTGCGCCCCTAGGGGGATGGCCTCTCTCCCTCCCTCCTTTATATACGTGGGCAGGGGGCACTCCAAAGGCACACCAAGTCTTATCTTAGCCGTGTGCGGTGCCCCCCTCCACAGTTACACACCTCGGTCATATCGTCCTAGTACTTAGGCAAAGCCCTGCGCTAGTAACATCATCATCACCGTCGCCACGCCATCATGCTGACGGAACTCTCCCTCGTCCTCAACTGGATCAAGAGCTCGAGGGACGTCATCGTGCTAAATGTGTGATGAACACGGAGGTGCCGTACGTTCGGTGCTTGGATCGGTTGTATCGCGAAGACGTTCGACTACATCAACCGCGTTACTAAACGTTTCCGCTTTCGGTCTACGAGGGTATGTGGACACACTCTCCCCTCCCATTGCTATGCATCACATAGATGTATCTTGCGCGATCGTAGGATTTTTTTTTTGAAATACTATGTTCCCCAACAGTGGCAGCCGAGCTAGGTCTATGTGTAGATGTTATATGCACGAGTAGAACACAAAGAGTTGTGGGCGATAATTGTCATACTACTTACCAGCAACGTCTTACTTTGATTCGGCGGTATTGTTGGATGAAGCGGCCTGGACCGACATTACATGACCGCGTTCATGAGACTGGTTCTCTTGGCGTGCCGCTGCACATTGGCTGGCGGTGTCTGTTTCTCCAACTTTTGTTGAATCGAGTTTGACTACGCCCGGTCCTTGTTGAAGGTTAAAACAACACACTTGAAAAAAAATCGTTGTGGTTTTGATGCGTAGGTAAGAACGGTTCTTGCTAGAAGCCCATAGCAGGCACGTAAAACTTGTAACAACAAAGTAGAGGATGCCTAACTTGTTTTTGCAGGGCATGTTGTGATGTGATATGGTCAAGACGTGATGAGATATAAATTGTTGTATGAGATGATCATGTTTTGTAGAAGTTATCGGCAACTGGCAGGAGCCTTATGGTTGTCGCTTTATTGTATGAAATGCAATCACCATGTAATTGCTTTACTTTATCACTAAGCGGTAGCGATAGTTGTAGAAGCAATAGTTGGTGAGAAGACAACCATGCTACGATGGAGATCAAGGTGGCAAGCCGGTGACAATGGAGATCATGATGGTGCTTTGGAGATGGAGATCAAAGGCACAAGATGATGATGGCCATATCATGTCACATATTTTGATTGCATGTGATGTTTATCCTTTATGCATCTTATTTTGCTTAGTACGGTGGTAGCATTATAAGATGATCCCTCATTAAATTTCAAGGTATAAGTGTTCTCCCTGAGTATGCATCGTTGCCACAGTTCGTCGTGCCGAGACACCACATGATGATCGGGTGTGATAAGCTCTACGTTCACATACAACGGGTGCAAGCCAGTTTTGCACGCTCAGAATACTCGGGTTAAACTTGATGAGCCTAGCATATGCAGATATGGCCTCGGAACACTGAGACCGAAAGGTCGAACGTGAATCATATAGTAGATATGATCAACATAGTGATGTTCACCATTGAAAGCTACTCCATCTCACATGATGATCGGACATGGTTTAGTTGATATGGATCACGTGATCATTTAGATGACTAGAGGGATGTCTATCTAAGTGGGAGTTCTTAAGTAATATGATTAATTGAACTTTAATTTATCATGAACTTAGTACCTGATAGTATTTTGCATGTCTGTCTATGTTGTAGATCAATAGCTCGCGTATAGCTCCCCTGTTTTATATTTGATATGTTCCTAGAGAAAACTAAGTTGAAAGATGATAGTAGCAATTATGCGGACTGAGTCTATGATCAGAGGATTATCCTCATTGCTGCACAGAAGAATTATGTCCATGATGCACCGCTAGGTGATAGACCTATTGCAGGAGCAGATGCAGATGTTATGAACGTTTGACAAGCTCGGTATGATGACTACTTGATAGTTTAGTGCACCATGCTTTACGGCTTAGAACCAGGACTTCAAAAACGTTTTGAAAGCCACGGAGTATATAAGATGTTCCAAGAGTTGAAGTTGGTATTTCAGACTCATGCCCGTGTCGAGAGGTATGAGACCTCTGACAAATAGTTTGCCTACAAGATGGAGGAGAATAGCTCAGCTAGTGAGCATGTGCTCAGAATGTCTGGGTACTACAATAACTTGAATCAAGTGGGAGTTAATCTTCCAGATAATATAGTGATTAACAAAGTTCTCTAGTCACTATCACCAAGTTACTAGAACTTCATGATGAACTATAATATGCAAGGGATGACGAAAACGATTCCCGAGCTTCAAGAAGAAAAGCATCAAGTGTTGATGGTTGACAAGACCACTAGTTTCAAGTAAAAGGGCAAGGGAAAGAAAGGGAACTTCAAGAAGAATGGCAAGCAAGTTGTCACTCCCATGAAGAAGCCCAAAGCTAGACCCAAGCCTGAAACTGAGTGCTTCTACTGCAAAGGAAATGCTCGTTGGAAGCGGAACTACCCCAAATACTTGGCAGATAAGACGGATGGCAAAGTGAACAAAGGTATATATGATATACATGTTATTAATGTGTACTTTACTAGTGTTCATAGTAGCCCCTGGGTATTTGATACTGGTTCAGTTGCTATGATTAGTAACTTGAAACAGGAGTTACAAAATGAATAGAGACTAGTTGAGGGCGAGGTGATGATGTGTGTCGGAAGTGATTCCAAAGTTGATAAGATCACCATCGCACACTCTCTTTACCTTCGGGATTAGTGTTGAACCTAAAATAAATGTTATTTGGTGTTTGCGTTGAGCAGAATATGATTGGATCATGTTTATTGCAATACGGTTATTCATTTAAGTCAAAGAATAATTTTTGTTCTAAAACTTCTATGGTCATACACTTAATATAAATGGTTTATTGAATCTCGATCGTAGTGATACAGATATTCATATTATTGATGCCAAAAGATGCAATGTTAATAAGTGCAACATATTTGTGGCACTGCCGTTTAGGTCATATTGGTGTAAAGCGCATGAAGAAACTCCATGCAGATGGACTTTTGGAATCACTTGATTATGAATCATTCGATGCTCGCAAACCATGCCTCATGGGCAAGATGACTAAAACTCCGTTCTCCGGAACAATGGAGTGAGCCACTGAATTATTGGAAATAATACATACCGATGTATGCAGTATGATGAGTGTTGAGGCTCGTGGCGGGTATCATTATTTTCTGACCTTCACAGATGATTTGAGCAGATATGGGTATATCTACTTAATGAAACATAAGTCTGAAATGTTCAAATAATTTCAGAGTGAAGTAGAAAATCATCGTAACAAGAAAATAAAGTTTCTATGATCTGCTCGCAGAGGCAAATATTTGAGTTACGAGTTTGGTATTTATTTGAAACAATGTGGAATAGTTTCGCAACTCACGCCACCTGGAACACCACAGCGTAATGGTGTGTCCCAATGTCGTAACCGTACTTTATTAGATATGGTGCGATGTATGATGCCTCTTACCGGTTTACCACTATCGTTTTGGGGTTATGCATTAGAGACAGTTGCATTCACGTTAAATAGGGCACCATCTAATCCATTGAGACAACACCGTATGAACTTTGGTTTGGCAAGAAACCAAAGCTGTCGTTTCTTAAAGTTTGGGATTGCGATGCTTATGTGAAAAAGTTTCAAACTGATAAGCTCGAACCCAAATCGGAGAAGTGCGTCTTCATAGGATACCCAAAAACACACTATTGGGTACACCTTCTATCACAGATCCGAAGGCAAGATTTTTGTTGCTAAGAATGGATCATTTCTAGAGAAGGAGTTTCTCTCGAAAGAAGTGAGTGGGAGGAAAGTAGAACTTGATGAGCTAGTTGTACCTTCTCCCGAATTGGAAAGTAGTTCATCACATAAATCAGTTCCAGTGATTCCTACACCAATTAGTGAGGAAGCTAATGATGATGATCATGAAACTTCAGATCAAGTTACTACCAAACCTCGTAGGTCAACCAGAGTATAGTCTGCACCAGAGTGGTACAGTAATCATGTTCTAGAGGTCATGTTACTTGACCATGACGAACCTACGGACTATGAGGAAGCGATGATGAGCCCAAATTCCGTGAAATGGCTTGAGGCCATGAAATCTGAGATGGGATCCATGTATGAGAACAAAGTGTGGACTTTGGTTGACTTTGCCCGATGATCGGCAAGCAATAGAGAATAAATGGATCTTTAAGAAGAAGACTGAAGCTGACGGTAATGTTACTGTCTACAAAGCTCGACTTGTTCGACAAGTTCAAGGAGTTGACTACGATGGGACTTCCTCACCCGCAGCGATGCTTAAGTCTGTATGAATCATGTTAGCAATTGCCGCATTTTATGAAATATGGCAAATGGATGTCAAAACTGCATTCCTTAATGGATATCTTAAAGAAGAGTTGTATATGATGCAACCAGAAGGTTTTGTCGATCCTAAAGGTGCTAACAAATTAAAGTGTGCAAGCTCCAGCGATCCATTTATGGACTGGTGCAAGCCTCTCGGAGTTGGAATATACGCTTTGATAGTGTTATCAAAGCATATGGTTTTATACAGACTATTGGAGAAGCCTGTATTTACAAGTGGGAGCACTACAACCTTTTTGATAAGTATATGTGAATGACATATTGTTGATCGGAAATGATGTAGAATTTTCTGGAAAGCATAATGGAGTGTTTGAAAGGAGTCTTTCAAAGAAATACCTCGGTGAAGCTGCTTACATATTGAGCATCAAGATCTATATATATATATAGATCAAGACGCTTGATACGTTTTTTCAATGAGTACATACCTTGACAAGTTTTTGAAGTAGTTCAAAATGGAACAGTCAAAGGAGTTCTTGCCTGGGTTGCAAGGTGTGAAGTTGAGTAAAGACTTAAAACCTGACCACGACAGAAAATAGAAAGAGAATGAAAAGTCATTCCCTATGCCTCAGTCATAGGTTCTATAAAGTATGCTATGCTGTGTACCAGACCTATTGTGTACCTCACCATGAGTTTGGCAAGAGGGTACAATAGTGATCCAGGAGTGGATCACTGGATAGTGGTCAAAATTATCCTTAGTGGAATAAGGACATATTTCTCGGTTATGGAGGTGATAAAAAGTTCATTGTAAAGGGTTACGTCGATGCAAGCTTTGACACTGATCCGGATGACTCTAAGTCTCAATATGGATACATATTGAAAGTGCGAGAAATTAGCTAGAGTAGCTCCGTGCAGAGCATTGTAGACATAGAAAATGTGCAAAATACATACGGCTCTGAATGTGGCAGACCCGTAGACTAAAAACTTCTCTCACAAGCAAAACATGATAACACCTTATTACTCTTGGGTGTTAATCACATAGCGATGTGAAATAGATTATTGACTCTAGTAAACCCTTTGAGTATTGGTCACATGGCGATGTGAACTATGGTTAAAGATGTGAACTATTGGTGTTAAATCACATGGCGGTGTGAACTAGATTATTGACTCTAGTGCAAGTGGGAGACTGAAGGAAATATGCCCTAGAGGCAATAATAAAGTTATTTTTTTCTTATATCATGATAAATGTTTATTATTCATGCTAGAATTTTATTAACCGGAAACTTGATACATGTGTGAATACATAGACAAAACAAAGTGTCCCTAGTATGCCTCTACTAGACTAGCTCGTTAATCAAAGATGGTTAAGTTTCCTGACCATAGACATGTGTTGTCGTTTGATGAATGGGATCACATCATTAGAGAATGATGTGATGGACAAGACCCATCCGTTAGCTTAACATTATGATCGTTAAGTTTTATTGCTATTGCTTTCTTCATGACTTATACATGTTCCTCTGACTATGAGATTATGCAACTCCCGAATACCGGAGGAACACCTTGTGTGCTATCAAACGTCACAACGTAACTGGGTGATTATAAAGATGCTCTATAGGTGTCTCCGAAGGTGTTTGTTGAGTTGGCATAGATCGAGATTAGAATTGGTCACTCCGTGTATCGGAGAGGTATCTCTGGGCCATCTCGGTAATGCACATCACTATAAGCCTTGCAAGCAATGTGACTAATGAGTTAGTTACGGGATGATGCATTACGGAACGAGTAAAGAGACTTGCCGGTAACGAGATTGAACTAGGTATGATGATACCGACGATCGAATCTCCGGCAAGTAACATACCGATGACAAAGGGAACAACATATGTTGTTATGCGGGTTGACCGATAAAGATCTCCGTAGAATATGTAGGAGCCAATATGAGCATCCAGGTTCCGCTATTGGTTATTGACCGGAGATGTGTCTCGGTCATGTCTACATAGTTCTTGAATCCGTAGGGTCCGCACGCTTAACGTTCGATGACGATTTGTATTATGAGTTATGTGATTTGATGACCGAATTTTGTTCGGAGTCCCGGATGAGATCACGGACATGATGAGGAGTCTCGAAATGATAGAGAGGTAAAGATTCATATATTGGAAGTCTATATTCGGACATCGGAAAGGTTCTGAGTGATTAACGTATTTTTCGGAGTATCGAGGAGTTACGGGAATTTACCGGGAGAAGTAATGGGCCTTATTGGGCCATACGGGAAAAGAGGAGGCATGCCAAGGGGAGGTAGCGCGCGCCCCCCTCCATGGGTACGAATTGGACTAGGGGAAGGGGGCGGTGCCCCCCTTGCCTTTTCCTACTCCCTCTCTCTTTCCCTCTTTCCTTCTCTCCTACTCCGAAAAGGAAAGGGATTCCTACTAGGACTTGGAAGTCCTAGTAGGACTCCATACTCTAGGCGCGCCCCTAGGGGGCCGGCCTCTCTCCCTCCCTCCTTTATATACGTGGGCAGGCAGCACTGTCGGTGGCAAAACCGGCAGATCTCGGGTAAGGGGTCCCGAACTGTGCGTCTATGGATCGAAGGTAACAGGAGACAGGGACACGATGTTTACCCAAGTTCAGGCCCTCTTAATGGAGGTAATAGCCTACTTCCTGCTTGATTGACTTTGATGAGTATAGGGGTTACAAGTGTTGATCTACCTCGAGATCATAACGGCTAAATCCTAGATGTCTAGCCTGTATGGTTATGATTGCCTCTACGGACTAAACCCTCTGGTTTATATAAACACCGGAGGGGCCTAGGGTTGTACGGAGTTGGTTTATAGAGAAAGAAATATTCATATCCGAACGCCAAGCTTGCCGTCCATGCAAAGGAGAGTCCCATCTGGACAAGGACAAAGCCTTCTATCTTGTATCTTCACAGCCTATTAGTCCGACCCATGTCACATAGCCTAGACGCCCGAGGACCCCCTAGTCCAGGACTCCCTCAGTAGCCCCTGAACCAGGCTTCAATGACGATATGTCCGGCGCGCAGATTGTCTTCGGCATTGCAAGGCGGATTCCTCCTCTGAACACTTCAAAGTAGTTAATCAACAATAACTATATCCGGCTCTGTTTAACAGTTGCAACCCACTATCACAAGGGCATAATACTTAATCAAAAAAACATGATATGTCTTTACTAACAGTTTTGCTGGCGAGACTTTACGTCTGGCCTCTTCATTATTTTGAATCATTTTTCAATCTCCCGTTTCGTGTTTCAAGACGCAGCCTCTGGTGACACGTCTTGTCAAAGCAAAGATCGTGTCCCCTTATTACGGGATTCTCATCAATACGGGCTTGGGAAATCCAACCGTGCCGTTCGCACGACCTCTTGGGAATAGGCGAGCTTTAAGGCTTGTGGGGGGACGCTTGATAGTCACTGCCTTTATAAGGAGATAAGGATTCACCTTTTTACCCCACGCCTTCTTCTTCCTCGGCTCATCCGCCCTTGAGCTCCAGCGCCCAAGATTCAATCCTTTCCTTCCCCCCGCAAACACTCCAGCCATGTCCGGATCTGGAGCGCAGGGAAAATGGATGGCGTCCTCCATCATAGAGGGGAACATCCAGGAGCTCCGGGAAGCGGGGTACCTAGCCAAGGAAATCGCCCACCGGCTTCCTGCCAAAAAGCAGATCATCCCCACTCCGGAGCCCAATGAGAGGGTAATATTCATCCCCCATTTCCTTCGCGGACTAGGATTTCCCCTTCATCCTTTCGTCCGCGGTCTCATGTTTTACTACGGGCTAGATTTCCATGATCTAGCCCCGAATTCCTTCCTCAACATTTCAGCATTCAACGTCGTATGCGAGGCATTCCTCCGCATCCCCCCACTTCGGCCTATGGCTCAAGGTCTTCAATGTGAAGCCTAAAGTGGTGGATGGCCAACACACGGAGTGCGGTGGCGCCATGGTGAGCAAGCTTCCCAACGTCACCTGGCCCAAGGGTACCTTCGTGGAGACCGTGAAGGGATGCCAGCGGGAGTGGTTCTATGTCACGGAACCCCGTGACTCCACATGGGCCGCTCCTTTCGAGTTCAAGTCCGGGCCTCCAATGCGACTGACATCCTGGCTCAACAAGGGCCTGGACTGGGCATGGTCCGACGAGGTAATAACGCTGCAGAAGCGCGTCAAGAGTATGGTAAACAAGAATACCAGTCTTGCCATCGTGATGCAGGTAATGCTCTTTCACTGGATTCTCCCCTGCCAACGCCGGACTCAGTATATGTGGGACTTCGACCCGGCCAGTCCCCGGACCCTGCAGCGGTTCTTCGGCACGAAGCACGAAGACATGTGGAAGCTGCTTTTCAAGACCCAAAAGAAGTGGCCGAAAACGACCGAAGACCTCGGCCTCGATTGCACTCACGCAGCGACTTCTATAAGTTTTCTGATAACCTTATTTTGTAAATCCAGGGAGCATACTAAGCTTTCCATTCTTCCCACAGGGCTGGACGAAGAAGGCGGAGTGGATTCACTGGCCGGCTCCGCTACCCGAAGACCCAGCTATTCCTCTGTTGACGAGGATGCTGGTCCCGGCCCGTATCAGGCGTCAGAAAAGAAGGCCAAGAAGAAGAGCAAAGAGGCCAAGGGTGGCCTCCGCCGTAAAGGCGCTTCAGACGTAGTGTCCGAATACATCGAAAATCTCTCCTCTCATGACGAAGATGAAGAGGAGGAAGAAGAGATCAATTCCCCCCTTAAGGGGGGAAATAAGAAGAGGACGGCTTCCGTGGATCTAGATACGGAGGCGTCCAAGAAAGGGAGAATATCCCTTACGGATGATTCCGAGACGGACACCGACGACATCCACGAGTGGCGCCCCAGGCCGAAGCCCCTGGCTAGATCGTAAGTATTCAAAGGTACTGTATATATATCTGGTTTTTCGCCTTGTGGTTTTAACACGTTGAATTGCGTGTTGCAGTCCGGTCTGTGACCTCCCCCAGCGATCCTCATCTTCTGGGAATTCGCTGGGTCCGAACATGATGGAGAGCGAGTCAGCTCCGCCAGGCTCCCCCCCCCCACTGCTACGGATAACACCGAGATGTTGTCCCGAAGGACCCTTCCGGGTCAGGGGGAGGTGCGGGAAGCCGCCAAGACGGCGCCAAAGGGTGATACCCCTGCTGCCGAGAACATGGGGGAACCGACCCCCATGGAGACTGGGGACGGGGGCCAGGTCCAATTTGGCCTCCAACCAAATGTCAGTCCGGAGACCCACACGGCTCCAGAGTCAGATGAGCAGCCTCCTTCAAAAGAAGGGGGCGCGCCTACTCCACCGGCGACCTCTATCAATCCGGAGGCGCCGGACACTCTGGTGGGAGCGCTTCAGAGCACCACATTATGGAAGAACATCGTACCCTTATGGGTATGGTGGTTGAAAAGGTTTGGTCCAATAAAAGCGGATTAAACGAGGCCTACACTAGCCTTCTGAGAGGCTTTAAGGTATGCGATATAATGCCTTTTAGCTATAGAGAGAAATGCCTGTGTATAGATAGTAGCCCCTGAGAATCTGTTTGGTGTTTGCAAAGAAAGGCCGAACAGAGGATCTAATTACTCGCGCAGGAGATTAACATACATATCTGTTTGAACAAACAGGCTGCGATGCAGGCGTCAGCTTCCCATGCCGCCGACCGTCCGAGCTAAGGTGGAAGTTAGAGGCAAAGCAAGGTATGTGATACCGAAACGCGTCTGAAATGATTTCAGCTCTGATTTGTTATCTGAATGAGTTTTATAATTATGCTCATAGCTGACGCATCTGAGGTCGAGACCCTCAAGAGCACGTTGGCCGAAGCCAAGAAGGAGGTGGAGGAGGAATGAGCCGCCCGCCTGAAACATGAATCAAGGGTGGAGGAAGTCCAGCAAGAGCTCAAGGATGCTATAAGCAAATGTGAGTCTTTAGAGCGCAAGATTTCGGATCAAAATTATGAACTTGCTAAGGCCCTCCAAAGTGCACAGGAGGCCCGGGTTGAAGCCCAAGGCGCCCTCCGGGAGATCCAAGAGGCAAAACAGATCGCGGCTGGTAAGGCCTTTAATATGCAGAGAAAATTTGTGAGGAGAAGGTACATCTTACTGACCCGGGTTTGGAGTTCTCCAGGAGCGTTTGCGGATCTGCCGCGGAGTGTTGCTGATGCTGCGGAGTTCTTCCGAGCAGAAGAGGGGAGCTCAACGGAGAAGCTGTTCTGGTCGCAGTACCTTGCGCCAGAGCATCCAGTGCCCTTCAGCGATCAGCTGAAACAGTTGACCGAACGGCATAGGATGGCCGGATTGGCCATGAGGGATTTTATAATTCGTCTTTGGCCTGCCGAACCCATACCCAGCAGTTACTTCGGGCTCGTGAAGCGGCTGGTCAATGCCTGCCCCCGGCTTCATGCCGTGAAGCGGTCGGTCTGTATCGAAGGTGCGCGGATGGCCTTCGCCCATGTCAAAGTGCAGTGGGAGAAGATGAATGCCGTCAAGCTCGCAACCGAGGGACCGCCCGCAGGCAAAGAGCACCGCACGCCAGAGTGCTATTTCGATGACATCCTGGAAGGATCCCGCATTGTAGAGGGCCAGTGTTTGAAGGACATTAGTTTTGAATGAATGTATCCATGTTGTCCAATCTTTGTATTATGAAACAAGGCTTGTGTATGATATGTTGCTTGTTTTACTTTAAAATGTTTCCTCTTGTGCGGCCGTTTACGGTATCTGAGAGTTGGCCCGTCGTCGGCTTCAGCCCCTATGTAGGTAGTACGAGGGTGTTCGGGATAGCATCTAAACACACTTGACCCAACGACTTGGTCCTTGAAGGAGGTGTTAGTGCGGCGAACCAGGCAATCGGACTATGTGGCTTTATCACTCTCACTTAAGCCATAGGAGTTTGACAATGGGAGTGTAGGCGCAGCCCCTAGTATTATTCGATTATCCGAACTTAGGTGTTGTAAATGCCTGACCGGGTGAAGGCCGGTCTGTCGCGTGATGCGGAAAAAATCGCAAAAGATTTATACTTAGTCACCGAATAGCTGACCAGCTCTCGCCGCATCATGATAGTCAGTTTTCGGCTTTCTCTACTGAGGTGTTTATCCGGATGAACAAGAAACACAATCGCAGTAGTTCTACCTTTACTACCTTAGCCGAACAAGCGGAACGTAAGGCAGTAACCACAGGAGCCGGGCAACCCGACTATTGACCAAAGACATGATTCGGAGCCGATGCATAAAATGCTATATTCAGGACGCCGAATTGTACTATAAAAGTGTTCAGACTTATTTTATGTTTAAGAAATGTACATGGCTCAATAGAGCCCCTGGTGATTTAAGTCGTACCGAGGTGTACATGACAATCGGACGAAAAAATAGGGAAATGCAAATTAAGAAATAAGCCAATGTCGTATAGGTTGGGCTAGAAACTGTTTCCATTATAGTCTGATTGATACGTCAAAACGTATTTGTACAAATAATGCGATAAGCAACAAGGCTATTTTACATGCCGAGCACAAGGGAAAGCTGTATACGGGTCCTGAAAACAGACGAGGTGATCTTTAAAGACCCTTTAGATACTCTGCCACGCGTCTACGATGCTTTTCTCCTTGGCGTGTTATCCTTCGAAAGGATCAACGAGCGGGTTTTCGTGATGGGCCCAGAAAAGGGCCCTTGGTGCCGTCGAAAGGTGATGTGGGTTGCAAGGAACCTGGAAAAATAAAAATAAGAGAAAAAAAGAAATATGAGGGTCCGGATAGAGTCTAGCCGTATTGTGGACTTTATCTTTACTATGCCTCCATCTTTGCCCATCGTATCTTTAGTGCGTAGTTATGTACGCGTGGTGTGTATGCTGCCATTCGGTTGGGGCTGAGACGGAGGCCGAATTGCTAATCGAGCTCCTGACGAGCTGGACTGTCGTGCTGCGGGGTAGTCTGGACTCGTTTGATAGTGTCCGCGGGTTTGGCCGACGATGTAATAGTTGGCTTGATAAGGCCGCCTTATACCTCCGCTGCCAGAGCCGCGGTGTGCTCCTCAATAAGAAGGGAGCGTTCCATGTTTCCATTGACTGTTATGACACCGCATGGTCTGGGCATCTTGAGTTTGAGATAGGCATAGTGTGGGACCGCATTGAGGCGAGCGAACGTGGTTCGTCCAAGCAGTGCATGGTAGCCATTGCGGAAAGTGACGATGTCGAAGATCAAGTCTTCGCTTTGGAAGTTGTCCGGCGAACCGAAGGCGACCACCAATGTGATTGAGCCCGTGCAGCGGGCCTCTACACCAGGTATTACTCGTTTAAAGGTAGTTTTGGTGGGCTTGATTCTTGACGGATCAATACCCATCTTGCGGATTGTGTCCTGATAGAGCAGGTTAAGGCTGCTGCCGCCGTCCATGTGGACTCGCGTAAGGTGGAATCCATCAATAATTGGGTCGAGGACCAGTGCGGCTGAACCTCTGTGACGGATGCTGGTCGGATGGTCTCTGCGATTGAAAGTGATCGGACAGGCTGACCATGGGTTTAATTTTGGGGCGACTGGCTCTATCGCATAGACGTCCCTTAGCGCACGCTTGCGCTCCTGCTTGGGGATGTGAGTAACGTATATCATGTTCACCATTTTGACCTCGGGGGGAAATTTCTTCTGTCCCCCTATGTTTGGTGGACGAGGCTCCTCGTCGTCGTCCTCGCAGGGCGACCCTTTCTCCTTATGTTCAGTATTTAACTTACCGGCCTGTTTAAAGACCCAACAACTTCTGTTGGTATGATTGGCAGGCTTGTCGGGGGTGCCGTGAATTTGGCATGGTCGATCGAGTATTCGGTCCAAGCTAGATGGACCGCCTTTGTTTCTTTTGAATGGCCTCTTCCGCTGACCGAACTTGGGGCCACTGAATCCGGCGTTGACCGCCGTATCTTCGGTATTGTCATTGTTGGTTCGACGCTTGTGTTTGTTGCATCGGGGCCTGCCATTGCCGCTTCTGACTTCTGAAGTGCCAGGGTCGCTGGTACTGTTACTGCTATGAGCTAGCCAGCTATCTTCGCCTGCGCAAAAACGGGTCATGAGTGCTGTAAGGGCTGCCATGGACTTCGGCTTTTCTTGACCGAGGTGTCGGGCGAGCCATTCTTCGCGGATGCTATGTTTAAAGGCCGCTAGGGCTTCGGTGTCCAGCCAGTCGACAATCTAGTTCTTTTTAATTAGGAACCTGGTCCATAATTTCCTGGCCGACTCACCAGGCTGCTGGACTATGTGATTGAGGTCATCGGCGTCCGGAGGCCGGATATACGTGCCTTGGAAGTTGTCTCTAAAGGCGTCTTCCAAGTCTTCCCAGCTTCCGATAGAGTTTTCTAGGAGGCTGTTTAACCAGTGCTGAACTGGTCCATTAAGTTTTAGTGGGAGGTATTTGATGGCATGTAGATCATCACCGCGAGCCATGTGAATGTGGAGAAGAAAATCTTCAATCCATACTGCAGGATCTGTTGTGCCATCTTATGATTCGATGTTCACAGGTTTAAACCCTTATGGAAACTGGTGCTCCATTACCTCATCAGTGAAGCATAGGGGGTGTGCGGCACCCCTTTATCAGGCCATGTCACGACGCAGTTCTGATGAGGTCTGTATGCGGTTTTCGGCCCGGGCGTGGTTATGCTTGTCGCACCAGGCTTGATAGCCGTCTTCTCGCGCCGAGGCACACCCCCGTGATCCGTAGATTGATCTGGTCTGACCGGTTCTATTTTCCAGGTCCTGTCGTTGGTCATAGGTGTATCCACGAGCTGTTGTTTCTCTTCCTTTACGGCGAGGTGGTGCGGGCTGGTGTTCGGCTTGACTTGTCGTTCTGTCCCGGCCACATGGTGGTCGGTCAGGTCCGTCAGCAGCGTTATGCGCTGGTGGTATGGGCTCCAGCGCCTCATTGTCGAATTGGGGTAGCAGCCTGCGCTTTGGGTAACTCTTAGTTGGGCATTCGAGGTCGTATTCCTCGGCTGCCAGGACATTAGTCCATCTGTCATTGAGCAGATCTTGATCAGCTTGAAGCTGCTGCTGCTTCTTTTTCAGGCTTCTTGCAGTGGCTATTACCCAGCGCTTAAAGCGCTCTTGTTCAATAGGTTCCTCTGGCACGATGAAATCTTCGTTGCCGAGGCTCACGTCGTCCTTGGAGAGTGGTAGATAGTTGCTATCCTTCGAGTCCTCGTTCCCTGCTGGCTCGTCAGGTTCAACTTGCCCGTCATCCCGATCATCCTGTTCGGATGTTGGTTCGATGGGGGCTTCTTGGTCTTCGGCGTTCTCTGAAGTATTATTATCTCCGGTGCCGGTATTGCTATCTTTTCCGCGACGCGATTTAGAGCGGCGCCGCTGACGTCGATGCTTTGGTGGTATCTCAGGAGGTTCGTCCTCGACTGGATCCTTCTCATCATCGTCGTCGCCTTCTTTAGGTGTGTCCACCATGCACACGTCATATGAGGAAGTGGCCGTCTAGCGTCCGGTGAACGGCGGGTTTTGGGCCTGCTCCTCTTCGGCATCGTCGTCCATACCGCTGATGTCTTTAGAGGCGTAATAGAGCATGTCGGTTAAATCCCCGACAGTGGCTATGAAGTGGGTGGCGGGTGGGAAGTAAAATTCCCTGCTTTCAGCCCCTAGTCTGGGCTGGGCGCAATTCGGAAGCGATTCCTCTGTGATGGCGAGGGATCGCATTAAGTCCAAAGCCTCGTTTAAGAGCGAGGTTTGTATGGGGGAGTGAGTGTCCGTGGAGTTGGGCGGGACATAAGTTCCCTGGCCGAGCTCACATGACGCGGACTTCGAGGGTTCAGAGCTAGTGTCCGGAGAGGAGTCTGGCTTTATGATGATGGAGGGAGCCTGACAAAACTCCGGGCCTGCCGGTGATGCTATCCCCTCCGGTTCTCCAGTATCGAGCTCTATAGCTGCAGAGAGTCCGACGGGCTCTAGACTCCTGTCTTCGGACCTGGTGACGTGCTCCGGATCTAAGGCCAGAGCGCTGGTTGGGGCCGTGAACCCCTGGAAGATCAAGTCTCCTCGGATATCAACGACATAGTTCAGATTTCCAAAGCTGATCTGATGACCAGGGGTGTAGCTGTCGATCTGCTCTAGGTGGCTAACCGAGTTGGCCCGCAGTGCGAAGTGCCTAATAAAAAAATTTGGCCGGGGAGAAAAATCTCCTTTACGGCAGCATTGTTGTAGATGATCGATGGAGCCATCGAGCCTTTCGACGATGGCAAAGTGGAACTCTCAATGAAAGCACCAATGTCGGAGTCAAAACCGGCAGATCTGGGGTAGGGGGTCCCGAACTGCGCGTCTAATGATCGAAGGTAACAGGAGACAGGGACACGATGTTTACCTAGGTTCAGGCCCTCTTAATGGAGGTAATACCCTACTTCCTGCTTGATTAACTTTGATGAGTATAGGGGTTACAAGAGTTGATCTACCTCGAGATCATAATGGCTGAACCTAGACGTCTAGCCTGTATGGTTATGATTGCCTCTGGACTAAACCTTCCAGTTTATATAGACACCGGATGGGCCTAGGGTTGTACAGAGTCGCTTTACACAGAAAGGAATCTTCATATCCGAACGCCAATCTTGTCGTCCATGCAAAGGAGAGTCCCATCCGGACACGGGGGAAAGCCTTCTATCTTGTATCTTCACGGCCCATCAGTCCGGCCCATGTCACATAGCCCGGACGCCCGAGGACACCCTAATCCAGGACTCCCTCAGGCACCCCAAAGTCACACCAAGTCTTCTCTTAGCCGTGTGCGGTGCCCCTCTCCATAGTTACACATCTCGGTCATATCGTCATAGTGCTTAGGCGAAGCCCTGCGCCGGTAACATCATCATCACCGTCCTGCACGCCGTCGTCTTGTGGAACTCTCCTAAATCCTCAAGCTGGATCAAGAGCTCAAGGGATGTCATCGTGTTGAACATGTGCTGAACATGGAGGTGTCGTACGTTCGGTGCTTGGATCGGTTGTATCACGAAGACGTTCGACTACATCAACTGCGTTACTAAACGCTTCCGCTTTCAGTCTACAAGGGTATGTGGACACACTCTCCCCTCTCGTTGCTATGCATCACATAGATAGATCTTGCGTGATCGTAGGATTTTTTTTGAAATACTGTGTTCCCCAATAGTTTTGGCATACATAGTGGACGGCCTTCACTACAAAAAAAATACACTTCCATGATGATACGTGTTTGTCATAGTAGGTCGCGTTTTTTGTCATGCATGTACATCCATGACAAATTTATGACAGGATCAAGATAGTCATATCTGTGCTGTCGTAGAAGTGTTCCATGACATTACCAAAATTATCATCACGGAGTGTCCACTTCCATGACGATAAATCCCGTCACGAATTGCTTTCGTCAAGGGTGACCGACACGTGGCATCCACCATAGCGGAACGCCGTTAAGCTATCGGTCGGATTTTGGATCCGATAACCCGTTAACGACCACGACCAATGCCGATTTTCCGTGTAAAATTCTCATTGGTGGCGGATCCATGTGTCGACTCGCGTTGTACAGTGTCACTCATCCAACGGTCGAGATGGGCCTATGATATGTTGACACGTGGACCGCCCAAAAGTGGCCCAAAAGTTTAAATGGGCGGCCCAACCAAGGCCCATAAGATTTAACGGACCATAATGGGCGGCCCACTAAAACCCACAAAATTTAGCGGACCATAATGGGCGGCCCACTAAAGGCCCACAAGATTTTGCGGACCACAATGGGCGGCCCACTAAAGGCCCACAAGATTCTGCAGACCATAATGGGCCGACCCAGCTAAAGGCCCAACATTCTCTGTCAAATCGGCCCGTCAACGGCCTGGTCTAATCTTGTCACAATGCGGCCCATGGTCACTTCTGGCCCGTTAACAGTTCGCTAAGTAATTGGGCCGAATTACGGCCCGGTGTATTTCCGGCCTGTTAAAGGTCCAGCTTCATTTGGGCCCATTTACAGGCCATCAAAACTTTCAGCCCATAAACGACCGTGAAGGATTTGGGTCATATTCAGCCATGTCTGTCATGCGGCCTGTTAGAGGCCCACTATAGATTTGGCCCACTTTCGGCATGTTGTCATTTTTGGTTCGTTAACGCCGGACGTAAACCATGGGCCATATGTGGCCCAATGTCATATCGGGCCCATTAACGGCCCATATAAAAATGACGATAATCTAGCCCGACCGAAGTTCCGGCCTGTTCAAGGCCCGTGTTTTAGGCCGGCGCATTTACGGCCCGTCCGAGTTTCGGCCTGTCAAATATCCGCATGGTAAATGGGCCACCATTTCGGCCTGCTAAGTCCAGTGGGTTATTTGGCACAATCAGGGCCCAATCTCACTTTCGGTCTATTAAAGGCCCATGTTTTTTATGGGCTCAACATATTTACACCTGTAAACGGCCTACTTCTACTGAGGGCCCAAATTATGTTTAGGCCTGTTAAAGGCGCACTATGGGCACAGGCCTACCAGAAAAATTTGAAAGCTTATGCTAATTTAAGCCCAGATATTTTAGTGGGCTACATGCCAATTCGGCCCGTGTCGTTTTAGCCCAATTGGAATGGGCCCGACGAATGTTGGCATGTTGGGCTCCTATGAAGCTTTCGTCCGAATACATTACTAAGATAAACCTACACTGTACAAAAATAGCGTCATAATTACTGCAGCCTGTGGCAGCATCATAAATGTTCTTTCACAACAAAATAAATTCCAATCATACAACAAAAGGCATGTTGGCATAAAGTTTACAGTCCTTCCAGATAAAAGCACCATCAGATGTATAGAAGCACGATCATTTGACCTGAGTGCTAATGTTTGGTTGTAGAATCGATGGAGCAACACGATCTCCACCTTTTTCCGCCATTGCTCTTCAACAACGAAGCGAATGTCTGATAGTCTGGTTTCAAAACCATTCATATCTTGACGGCATTTCTCAACCACTATTCTAGTTTCCGAAACAACGTCCATTAGGGATTGGACTTGTGTCTGGAGCACAGATATATCACTCTATCTAGCAGGAAGATTTTGTTCAGTAGGCGATTTGGACGAGGTTACCTTGACAACCAACCCACAATTACGCAGGAAGGTGCTTTTTGCACTGTTAGTGGAGAGATACTGACGCACTGCAGCAAGAGGTGACATTGTGCCTGTAGTAGCCTTGTCACCTTCAGGTGGTTGTGGCAGTTCAATCATTTGTTCCATAGCTTCCTGAAAGTTTGAACTTGTAGATTAGTGTACCAGTGAGTTACTAATGAGACAAAAACAAACAAAGTAGGTTAAACATTTATACATAACTTATTTTGGTGAACTACTGTAATACATTAGCATGTATTGTAGTGCCAACTACATAATAAAATCACTTTCGGAACATATGTCCATGTAGCATGCCTACTGTATTGTCTATTTCCTCACATTCGTTGACATCTAAGGATAAAGAGACATGGTTTAAAGTAGGATGAACATAGTATGACATCATTCATATCATGGGCAAACATATATAAAACAAACAGGCTATTTTATCATTGTGTGCACACGTGAACATAACAACTAGATTACAGATCAAGACCAAAAGAATATCCTTCATCTCTTTTAAACCATGTAAGGTGAAATGATACGTTAAGACAACTGTGTATAAAAGTGAACAGAGTAACTGACATTGGCTGCAAACCAAGTAGTTAAATGAACACATCACAGTACCAATCAGTTCAAGGCAGGAGGAGTAAGGACTTACAATAGCGGCTTGAACTGGTGTGCTCATGCCCTTCATCTTGCTGGTGTGGCAATCCTTGAAGATTTGCACTGCATTCGGTTCAGGTTCTTTTTGGTCCGCACGGGCTTTCCTCTGTATTTGGAACAAGTCAATATAGATACGATAATATGGCACAAAAAAAGAAGGAAGTAGCAGCTATTTACAAGAGCCTCACAGTGTGCAATATAGCTACGAGATCCTGTTGTCTGTTGGAATTTCACTTTAGAACGGTTGGTTTTGTTCTTCAAATAGTTAGCCTAGAAGAAGATACACTTGTAAGGCACATACATAAATACAAGTTCAATATGTGGTCTGATCAAATACATATAGCCTACCTGATACTTTGGATCAGACCAGTGTTTAACAAGGGCTGTCCAGTCTTCATCTGTAATATATTACACTGGAGATGTTTGGGCGATTTCATTGTTAGCCTTGCCTTCAAAGTGAGATTTTCTAAGGTGGTAGCGATACTGTCGCAGAGCAGACTGAATAACATGAGTGCATGCTTGTTTAGTTGCATCATCTTTCGGATCCAACTTGAACCTCATCTGTTGAAAAAAGACTGTGAGTCTTATTAGGAGGAAGCTAGAAAGTATGGGACAGAGCAAGACAATATTACTAATTGCGATGAATAACATTACTTACAGATAAATGGTCAAGGAAGGTGTTAAACTGGGTATTGTCTTTCTCATTCCTCTACTGGATCCACGTTGGGAGGATACGCGCATGAAACCTAACGGCAACGACTGCCTCTGATACTAACTTGGCTGACTCTGTAGCATCACGTGGCCTTTTTAAACCTGCCTCAAAATGGATCTCCATCCTTCCTCCTTTAGATTTTGTTAATCTGTCAAGCATTATCCCCGATGTCTATTTCGCTTGCGCGTGGTGCTAGTTCAACAACGAATATGGAAAGTGTTAGTGTACATCAAACTGTGGGAGTACATATAAAGGAGCATGCAAGCGCAACTTGACTCGGTCAGTACCGTCTTGGTGTTGATGCTCATGAGGTTCATTTGATCTTGCCAAGTCTGTTGTGTCAACGATTGCTTGGAAGTAGTGTTAGGTGTGAAGGCAGCTTGGGAACCGGCGGTTCGAGCAAACGAACGAGTAACTGGTTGAGATCTTGGTACAATTGAAGCGGATGCTGCAGCTGGTGGAGCAGTGATCTTGTGTTTGTAGATTTAGCTGGTGGACTTGGACCTTCTCTTGCACTATAAGTACCAGCAAAATCTCGACGGCAAGCCTTTTCCATTTCACCCGACGAGTAACAACACTCCCTACTATATTATTTTCCTTGCTCTTTTTGACTTTGCCATGTCAAGTTGTACCCACAACACAAAAGAATAAAATCACTCTTGAAACTCATTGATGCATGATCTGAGACAAGCAATACTTTGATGTAAGACAACCATATGAGGATGGAATATGTAAGAAAAAGCAGGACGACATGACATCACAGCTACGATGTGCAAACTAAGCGAAGGATTTTCAAGAAAATAGAAGTAATGCAAGCTAGACACCATATGAAAGATGCAACCAATATTACTCGCCAAGTTAAAAGTGTCTTGTCATAAGTGGCAATTCGAAAAATTAGAAGCGTTACAACGTAGAAATCAATGCAAGATGCAACCACTATCAAACTGCCATGTTAAGCGTCCAATCATGAGTTCTTGATGCGGGATACACAACAGCAGTACTTTGATGTAAGAACATGGTATGATAGATAGATGCAGTGTATTCTAGACACGAAAGCCATGTCATATGCACATGTATAACGTATAAACTCAGCAGGTGCAATTTAATCAAAATGGAAGAAATACAGGCTAGACAACATATGCAACATGAAACCAATTATCACATCACAACTTAGAGCAAGCACCTGCGATGGTGGAGTGCGGAGATGAACTCATCATGTAGACTTGGGACTTCAACTTCATTAGCGATAGCGTGGCAAATCTAGAGAGTCTCTGTTTGCGTCGATGCGGAGTACCACCAACATCCCCTAACTTACTCTTTTCCTTCCTATTTTCGATATTGCCTTATGAAGTCAAAACCACAAGAAGATGAATAAAATTAGCTCTGCATAACTGGTTGATGCATGATCTGATTTAACACTACTTTGATGTAAGGCAAGCGTGGGAGGATGGAATATATACAAAAAAGACAGCGTTTCATATTCACACGTCACGATAGGAGGATGGAATATGTATGAAAAAACGATGGCGGAAGGCATTTCAACAAAATTAGAAGAAATGAAAGCTAGGCACCATATGAACATGCAACCAATATCACTCTATCGGGTAAAAAGTGTCTGCGTCGTAAGTGCCATTTCAAGAAATTAGAAGCAAGACAAGCTAGAAGACAATGCAAGATGCAACCTACATCACAGTCCCAAGTTAAATGTGTCTTATGGGTAAGTGATCGTTGCAGGTATAAGTTGTAAGCTACGCAGATGCAATACAAGCTAGATATCATACGCAGCATGGAACCACATATAATAGTGCCAAGTTAGAGCAAACACCTGTGATGGTGGAGTAGGGGAGATGTGCTCATCATCTACAGAGCTACGTTGACTGTCTAGCCTTGCGTTGTCTTGCGAATCTTGTTGGGAGGATGGCGGAGTATAATATGTAGAGAACCTCCGTTTCAGTTGCTCGGAAGGACCACCATCATCCAATGCCTTGCCAATTTCCTTCAGCTTTATTGATTTTCCATTGTGAGGTCATACCGACAAGAAAAAGGAATATCATTCACTCTTGAGAACTCATTCATGCATGATCTTGTGAACACTACTCGATGAAAGGCAAAGTCATGATACGAGGATGGAATATATACGAAAAAATGGACGACTTGACATATTCACACCTATGATGTGGTAACTAAGCAGAAGGCACTTCAACAAATTAGAAACACTGCAAGACACCATATGGAAGGTGCAATCAATATCACTCTGCCAAGTTAAAACTGTCTCGTCATAGGTGGCGTTCATCAAACTAGAAGCAATACATGCTAGAAATCATATTCAAGACGCAAACCAATATCACACTGCCAACTTAAAGGTGTCCCATCATAAGTGACTGATGCAGGATACACAAGAAGAGTAGTTTCATGTAAGAACATGGTGTGATAGATAGATATAGTATGTACCAAAAACAGGAAAGCGTGTCATATTCACATGTATCATGTGTAAGCTAAGCAGATGCACTTTACACTAATTAGGAGCAATATGAGCTAGACACCATATGCAACATGCAACCAGATATCACACTTTGCCAAGTTAGAGCAAGCACCTTGGATGGTGGAGTAGGGGCGGAGACTTGGACCATGTAATGCACTATCGGTACAAGGAGAATCGATGCAGATGCTCCGTTTACGTTCTTCTGAGAGGACCACCATCATCGCCTTCCTTACTCTTTTCCTTCCTCTTTCTTGATTTTGCCTTGTCAAGTCAAACCCACAAGAAAAAGGAATAAAATTTGCTCTTCAGAACTTATTGATGCATGATACTGTGAACACTACTTTCATGTAAGGCAGCCGCATGATAGGAGGATGGAATATGTATGAAAAACAGGACGGCGTGACATATTGACATGTATGATGTATAAAGTGTAAACTAAGCACAAGGTGCTTGAACTTGTTAGAATCGATGCAAGCTAGAAACCATATGAAAGATGAAACCAATATCACTCTGCCAAATTAAAAGGGTGCCCTAACAAATGTATTTGACCAAATTAGAAGCAATACATGGCAACAGGCTAGAAATAATATGCAATATGCAACGAATAAAGGTGACTCATCGTAAGTAATTGATGCAGGATACAGAAGAGAGGTAGTTTCATGTAAGAACAAGGTTAACACATAGATGTAGTGTGTACCAAAAATAGGAAGGCATGTCATATTCACAGGTATAGTGTGTAAACTAAGCAGATGCAATTTACCCTAATTAGAAGCATTACAAGCTAGACACCGTATGCAACATGCAACCACATATCACACTGCGAAGTTGGAGCAAGCACCTGTGATGGTGGTGTAGGGGAAGTGCTGTCTTCAGGTACAGAGCAACGTTCAATATCTTCATTTAGGCTTGTTGTTTCTTGAGAATCATGTGGAGAGGATGAAATTGCATTCTTTATAAGAGTATTGTGTCTCATATTAACCCACGCGCGTGACTGTCTCATCATAAGCGATAGACGCAGGATACACAAGAACATTAGTTTGATGTAAGAACATGGTGTGATAGGCAGATGTAGTATGTACCAAAAACAGGAAGGCGTGTCATATTCACATGTATAATGTGTAAGCTAAGGAGATGCAATTTAACAAATTAGGAGCATTGATGAGGGATACACAAGAGAAGTAGTTTGATGTAAGAACATGGTTAATAGAAAGACGTAGTATGTACCAAAAACAGGAAGGCAT
Organism: Aegilops longissima; assembly: GCA_021605205.1. Classification (NCBI taxonomy): domain Eukaryota; kingdom Viridiplantae; phylum Streptophyta; class Magnoliopsida; order Poales; family Poaceae; genus Aegilops; species Aegilops longissima. Next base: position 697,690,822 of record CM038678.1, read on the forward strand.
GTCATATTCACAGGTATAATGTGTTAACTAAGCAGATGCAATTTACCCTAATTAGAAGCATTACAAGGTAGACACCATATGCAACATGCAACCACATATCACACCTTTGCCAAGTAAGAGCAAGCACCTCGATGGTGGTGTGGGGAATTCGTGATCAACTAGAGAGCTACGTTGACTATCTTCATTTAGCCTTGCTGTTTCTTGAGAATCATGTGGGGAGGATGACACCGCACTCTTTAAGCAGTAGGGCGTCTCACAAGAACCCACCCGGGTGACTGTCTCATCATAAGTGATTGACGAGGGATACAAAAGAGCATTAGTTTGATGTAAGAACATGGCTAATAGACATATGTAGTATGTATCAAAAACAGGAAGGCATGTCATTATGAAAGGTATAATGTGTAAAGTAAGCAGATGCAATTTAACCAAATTGGAAGCAATACAAGCTAAACACCATATGCAACATGCAACCACATTTGACAGCGCGAAGTTAAAGCAAGCACCTGGGATGGTTGTGTGTGGAAATTGAGATCATCAACTGAGAAGCTACTTTTACTGTCTCCAACTGCTGACACTACAGCCATTAGAGCGTTGAAACGCTTACTGCTTATCTTCGAATTACACCGGGCGACTTCTGTCTTTTCTTTTCTCGCATTCATCAACACTTGCGTCGAGTCTGAAATACCCATGCATAAAAAACAATAGTGTGAGTATGGGTGAAGTGTGTGCACAATTAGTACAGTGTAAAGGTAGCGAGATAGCAGGTCGGTGAGAAATAAATGACGGAGACATATGATAGCTCTACAACATGCATGGCACACTCAATTACTACAGATTCTATGAAAATAACAATCATTTGAAAGCAAATAGGTCAGTCCATTTTTCTGCACCGTCCGATGTACAAAGAACGGGAGATCGCCTTCATCTACCTCCAGCCGATCGGTGTTGACGATCTTCCTCGAACGCCAGCAACCACCGCCCAATATTCCTCCCCCTGCGCCCTCCCTCGACCTCATCGCACCGCCATGCTTGCACCGCCCCGACCATCCATTCAAGCCCGCCGACCTCCAGATCGGGCGCAAGCAGCTCCTGCGCCCCACACCCCTATGATAGACACCGATCGCCGCTTCCCGGGAATAAGCGGACTAGGTGCTCCGCCGCCTAAGCGGGTGCTGCTTCTTTTAATTGCGGTTCGACTGACCCTGAATTGAAATCCAGGCGGGCTACTGACCTCTAGCAAAGGTGAAATAGTAAAAGGGAGGAAACCTTGTGCATTTAGTATCACGAAGAAGATGCAGTAAGAAGCGCTCAACTAGTTTCTTTCGTGGGATGAATATGGTGTGAGCGGAGACGTAAGATTTGCACGAATAAGGGAAGAGGAGTACCTCTTTCTGCTGGCAGTGTTGTGTCCTCCTTCATTTTCCGGCGATCTTGTTGTTCGCGGAAACCAGAAGTTGTGGAGGACAGTGCAGCCTTGGGCGAACCCATGGCCAAGTTGTTGAGTGTGGTGCGGTGGCCGTCTGTCGGCGGCGGGGAAGCAGATCCGAGGCGGTGAACGACGGCGTAGCGGGAACAACTCCGGTCACGGTGGGCGGTTGCGATAGTGGAGCCGCAGAGTGAGGCGCAGGACGGCGTGGTCGGAGTGGTTCTGCACGGCGCCGCGTCGGCGTCGGCGTCGTGGAGGCAGCTCTGCCTCGGCTTCACTGCTAAGTCCTTGAGGGTGTTGTGGTTGCGGTTGCGTTGGACGGCGACGTCGGGTACCGGCTCGGCGTGATGGAGGAGGGCGGCGGTGGATTGGCGCTATGGGGTGGAGGACGGAGGAGGTTGGGGTTTCATGGCTGGTGGAGAGGCGTTTTGCGCCCACGGAGTATGAATGGGGAAGCGGAGGGGCGGGCTGGCAGGGAACTAAGGGGAACAATGTTTCGGTTTGAGGCAGCTTGTTTGAAATTTGGGAAAGTTACAAACTTTGCCCCATCTAAAATTCGGACATATTGCGGGTTGGGGTAGGACAGTCATGTCGTGTCCCAAATGTGGGCGGATAGATTTGACGGCGCATGGGTGTTTAGGCGCCCACGGCGTATGAATGCTTCTCGGGGCGGTTGAGACTGGCGTCTTGGTGAAGTTACAAACCTACCCGGTTTAGACCTTTGGACATCGGGCCGATAGGCTACACGCGGTCGAGTCAGACAGTAATTTCCTACCACCAAAACATTAGTCTCAAGCGGTTCGGGTGACGAGAGGCCTATTTGGCGCTTCGTTCAATATTTGGGAGCGAAGCATTAACGTTTTCGGTTCTCTTGAATTGAACTTTCAGGATTTGTCAAACTTCACAAATCTTTACTCTTGAAAATCCTAAAGCTACGATTATTTTGGAATGGAGGGGTCACATTTTAATATACATTGTACATGAGTATATATTAAAAAATATGCAACTTACCTCAGTTCATGCATGGTTCCAGGTATAATCTCCTTGGTTGCAAAAAAAAAGTTAGATATGTGTATGAATATACATACCATATTCAAACTCACAACAAAGATTGATGCCCCTTCTGCTTTACAAATGCCATTATCTCGGGTTCAAATAGATGAATGCACTTCCTATGAATTCGAATCTTCGAAACCCCCTTTATGTTGAATTCGACATGTATTTTATTTCGTAGCTAGCAATTTGGAATGTATCCATGCAAGTGACAAATGTATAAAGTGCTTCACACTAACAACATGGAGTGCACTAATTAATGTTTATATATGAATTGCAAAAGCATCCATTGCATGTATTTCAAACCGCTCTCACTCTATGGATCGATAATATGAAATAAACACATGCACATGCTAGAATTCAATAGAGTATGGGTGTCTGATAGACCGATTTTCGTCCATACGCAATTTTGCAGAATTCATGATCTCATCCAAAAATAATAATGCCATTTATATTTTAATTTAATGCGTAGAACCACCTTTTACACGTAGATATCTCTCTATCTAACGCATAAGTGCACACACTTTATATGCATAGGCATTTCTCTTTCACACATGCTCACAATCTCTCTCAGGGTGTCGGGGTGTCTCACGCACATGCTCTCTCTGTTTCTCTATCTCTCTTTCTGACTACTATGTACCACTCTTTTCACTAATCTCAATTGGAAAACACTATTTCTCTCACATGCATATATACACATGCACGGTCTCTACTAGCCCTCTATACGCACATATATGTGCCTCGTGTCTCCACACGCACATTATCTTTAGGCCTCTCTACACATTGCCCCCCGACACACCTCTCTAATAGTAGTTGGCAGATATGATTTCATCATATCATTCGGTAGGATATCCTGGCTGTTAGGTTGGATGGTATCTGAGGCAAAGTTTTACCCTAGTTCGGATTGGACCCTTGCAGTTGAAGAAAGAGCCTACTCTGATCTTGTATATTAGTGTTAGGGGTGTGTACAAAGTACACGTGAATACCAGGCATTGTGCGTGTGTATATACTATCGACGAACTAGCCCCCAAGCTTGTATAACATACTAAGGGCCTAGGGTTACAAATCATATATAGTCGGCTTATCACCAGTGGGGATAGAGTCCTCCGCGACTCTGGTAGCTTCGTGTTGTACGCCGAGTCCTCCACATGGGTCTCCGTATAACACGTCTCGGTCCAACCTATATGTGGCGCAGGATGGAACCGACCCATGAGTCTTCATGTTGACCCACCACAACTAGAAATGATGTGCCCACCACACCACACACGCAATCAGCCACTAAGAAAATAAGCATATATGATAGTACAACGGTATCTAGCTCACGATACATCTCCATATTTTGTTGATGACACTGACGGACTTTGCATTTGATGCGTGCTCCGTATTTTGTTGATGACACTTACGGTCATTGTATTTGAAGCGAAAGCACGATATGGTCACTGGACTTCAGAATAAGCTCATCACGGTCACCACATACATTTTGTCGTGCTAACCAACATGTGGTTGGATGGTTAGAGGACAGTGGTTTCTCGAGACCACCAAGGTTAAAATCCCGGTGCTCGCATTTATCTTGTGTTAATTTCAGTATTTTCCGGCGATGTACGTTCAGTGGGAGGAGACGTTCGACTCGACTACGAGGCACCTATGGTGACTTCGTAAAATCTCAAGATCATATATGCTGGCCCACTCTCTCGAAGGTGCGACAGCGGACTGGCGGTGGGGAGTGGCTTCGGGCAGGGCGGGCCGGCCGCGGGCGGCGGGGGCGGCGGTTCGGCCGGTGGTGGTTGGCGGATCGGGGGGTGGAGTTTGATGATAAACTGGAGGCCCTTGATTTCGTATCCAACGGCTGGAAAATCTAATGACCATAGATGAAAAAGTCAGTCGACTGACGTGTAGCCTCACCCCGCACATACACATGCACGCACGCAAGACACGCATGCATGTAGGCGTGCAACACTGACACGTACACATAACGTACACACGCACGCATGCTGGTGTGCAACACTGACACATACACATGCACTCACGAACACACGCACGTACGCACCCATGCATGCAACACTGAAACGCACCCTTGCACGTACGCACCCATGCATGCAACACTGAAACGCACCCTTGCACGCATGCAACACTCGCACGCCTGCATGCACACAACACACAACGCAAGACACATGCTTAACTACATGAAAAATATGACGTCACACTCAATGAACAATCATCGGTTTATGAAATGCCCGCTTCTGACCGCCCTGCCCCACCAAAGGTTCCTCTGCTGTGCGCTGCCTGCGTTGGGTCACTGACATGCAGGCCATGCACCCAAAGAGCCCACACGTCAGTGGAAGAACGGCGCGGTATCCTAGGTCAGAGTCGAGGGCGCCACTCGCGGCACGCCCGGCTGAACACGCCTCCGTGCCGCATTCAAACGCCTCCATGCGCCCGTGTGGAAGCCGAGAAACCCACTCTAGACACACGTCCGTTCATGACCGGGCCGGCGTTAAACGCAACGCCGGCCGAGCTCCTCCCGTCCGCCATCTATTTAATCTCCTATCTAAACGAGGCCAAACGCCGGCCAAGAATCGCACACCTCCGCCGCTCCCCTATCTCCTCCACCATTTTGTCCACTCTTACAATGGCTTCTGAAGAGTAGTTATTCCGCATCCAAGCGGCTGGGTAGCCCGCGGATCTGAGCTATGCAGCTCGCTGAACCACCTCCTCCCCTCACCCAACCCAGCGCTTGCCGCCCCAAGCCGCGTGTGGTTCAACAACTTCGCCGCTCGAGCCAGCTCGGCGAGGCAGCGCCGCAGGCGTCGTTGCTTCCGTCCACTCCGCCGCCTCGTACGCGTCTCCCATTTCTGTGGCCGAGACTCCCATGCCGGCGGCCGCGCCATGCAAGCAGCGACAGAAGCCGGGTGCGCGGAGAGTGACGAGTCGGTGGCTAGCGCCTCCGCGTCCGCCGCCATCATCGAGGAGAAGTAGAACACGGGAGGCCGCCGCCGCTTGGGTCCCATGAAGGCCACAGCGGAGGCGACGCCGGCGTACACAGCAGGTGTCTTGTCGGATCTTTTTGTTGCGAGGACCTTCGTCGACCCGGCATGGGCTCCACAGAAGAGGTCAATGTTAGGATGAACTCGAGCCGGTGCCGGCCATGGCGAAGTAGTGGCCGGTGATGAAATCGAACCGGTGCCGGCCACCATCATCTTCGGCACCAGCCAATGATATCAGTTGGGCGTGGGGAAGCGAGCCGTCCTTTCTTGTTGAAGCATATACCTCCGAGGCTCCCGGCAGTCCGGTGATCATGCTGCCAGACATGAGGAACACAAATCGATCGGCGGGCGACCATTTAGGCCATGTATTATATACCTGTGTTGTCCAGAACTAGCACCGCGTAGTTCATTTGAATGTAATGAAGTCCGTCATGTTTGTGTGAAAATCCGGTATTTTATATGATTTCCGTCGTTGTTTATATGAAATACTCCGGTGGTTGCGTGAATGAGTATCAGTTTGTCTATGTGTTTGCGTGAATTTCGTCCGGTTGGTTGAGTTGCTGTCATAATGTGTGCGGCTACGGTTGGATGGCGTAATTTGCGGGTCGCCGGTCGGTCTGCGGGCGGCTCGGGCGGCGTTGTGGGACAAAAAACACAGCTCGTGCGAGCTCGTCTCCAACATGCGTGCTGGAGGATGCATGACAACATGAGCACCCGAGCCGTTCCTCGTTCATCGGTGGCAAAGGCACCGGTGGACAAAAGGGTCGCCAATATTTTGGCTACCCCGGGCAAGATCCAAACAGCCCCTCCCAACAGATTCAAATCCCTCGTTCGCCGTGGAATTTTGCCATGTGTTGTTTTCATGGACTAGCAAGATGCCCGTGCATTGCACGGAACATCAAGATGCATTTTTTTACAAACTCCCGCATGCATGCAAGGGATAATTAATGTCCTCGTTTGTCAGTACCACGAGGCAAACACCATTAATATTGCATCGATTAGTGTTAGTGGCCTTGTATATCTGCAAATTGTAATTTTGATAGTGGCCCCTTGTATATAAAAATGGAGGGAGAAATATGAGAGATAAGGTGAGGAGGAGTGGGGCGTGGTGGTGATTGGTGGTCGGACTGGGCGGAGGCATCGGGATGGACGACGCATTATGTCTAGGTTTGTATCTCTCTCACACACACACACCCACGTAGGTGGAGGACGTGCACGAAGAGAAGAGGTGCACGCACGGCGCACGTACTCCCGTCTCTTTCCCAACCACACCCGCGCGTGTACACGGTGGAGCTCATTTCTGTACGAAAAAGGCAGCCCACGTGGTAATTTGGCACGTGTACTGGTTGTCCACTTGGTGGAGGGAGGATCGTCTACCATGGGTGAACAAACAAATTGCGACTTGATGCGTCATGTTAAACTAAAAAAAGAGGCAAACCATGTGGGGCCTACCTTAGAGGCAAGGCTCTATACACTGGAGTACTTTTGATGTGTCCCATCAACTCACAGAACGAGGAGAAACTTGCTTAGTACGCCATCTCCCCCGCCCACGGGCGCGGTGGCTCGCAGGATGAGGTGAAGCTGGAGTACTATTGTATGCCTTTACGCCCGCTCCCTCGCCCACGCGCGCGGTGTCTCGCAGCACGAGGAGAAATTTTTACTACACCCTCCGTTTACTCCTCGTCCCTACTACGTACTTTGGTTAGTACTCCCTCTATTTACTTATAAAAGGCCACTATAAAAAATACATTTTGCATCTATACAAGGCCACAAATAGTAATCGAGAGAAAAGTTACTACTCCCTCCTTTCCAGTTTATGGCTCAATTTCAAAATCTCTCCAACCAAGGTAGACGGTGAGTGGTCGAATTAATTTCGTAGTTTGGACAGTACGCTCGTTTTTCTCAAGAATATGTTTACCGAGGTATTAATTAGAACGAATGCATGAATGACCACTAAATTTCCATGAACTTGTACATGCGTTGGTTAGTTTCCTCTTGACACTACTTGCGTCGGGTGATCTAACGCACCTCGAAATCCAACATGTAATGGTACTACTACTAGTATAGTACTAGAACTGAGACTTATCAAACGGAAAAACGAATGTTTCTTAGATGAGCCCTATAAACCCTAGTGGGTACGTACTCCGTAAAAACAGCTTTTTCCAAAACTAAGTCGCTCCCTTTCATGAATTCTGTAGTGTACTCCTCCATCGACGCTCCCTTTCATGAATTCTATACTTCCTGTCACCGACATGTGGGACATATAGCAACCGGGTCGACGTGTCAAGCACCAAATAACAGTGCAGAACAGCAGGGGGGATGCACCCCACTCGTACCGGCCCAGTGTTAGTAATGAGCAATGAGACGTCAAATCACAATGCCGCACCTTCCCAGACGGACGAAGCAACCATTATTTCACACTTTGGTTCGACATCATCTCAAACCACATACTAGTATTGCTTCTGCCTCAAGAGGGACACGCGCATCACCTTGGTACATCATGACACGTGGGACCGAATGACAGGCCATGCTCCCCCGCCGATCGCTGGGTAAAATCACCTCATTTTTACTATACTTCCTCCGGATCGGTTTACTACATGGCATGCACGTCGTTCTAGGTTGAGAATTTAACTGGCTATATATATATGTGATGAACAGTATGCTAGCCTTTTAAAAAATGTATACTTTTGTACAGTAGTACTCCACTATTGATGGATTGCGCCATGGAGAAAAAATTGAAATTTTAAAAAAAGGTGGTACATATAGAGAGCGCTCGTCGCCAAATTATGCATATAGTACTATTAAAAAGCTAGTACGTGCTTAATTGGGGTGCTAAATTCTATTAAATAAATACTAGTACTAGTATGTACATACTGAAGAGTTAAAGTAACGAGAAGAAACATAACATAGTTCTGCTGGGGGCTTAGCACAACACACCCCTCAAATTAAACTAAGCACACCTGAAATTAAACTATGCAACTAATCCGGTAGACACTGCATTAGAAGTTTAGAACCGCCATGAGCAACGACACTGCCACCTTACTCGGAGTCCTCATCCACGTCCTCGACTTTGTCCTTGTCCCTCTTCCTCTTGGCCGATACTTCTTTGCTTGAACCGCCAACTTGGTTGTTGCTCTTCATCCAACCCTTGTAGATATTGAAACAAAGGTAGCCATCCATTGCAGCGTAGTAGATGTGGTCTATATCTAGTACATTCCGCTGCCATGCATGACGATGAAACGTGTAATGAGGTTTCTCCAGTTTGCAGTACGAAGGATGAACCATGGCTCCTACCAGGGTCAGCATTGAGGGTTGACGAGAGGGCACCAGCCGATTCTTCTGGAGGTCGAAGGGGTTGCCTACAATGAGGCCTATCCGACACAGGACTTCTTTGTTGTTCTTAAAGTCTATAGTAATGAATTTGACTGTTTTGTCCTTGAGGAAGTTCTTAAAATCCTGGCACTCAACGTCGGCATGGCATATGTGGTAGACCAAGCAAACATTATGTACGCAAACCTGGATCACGGCGGGCTTCTTCCTCTCTTCGTCCTTTAGATCCTTCTCTTGTCCCACGACTGTGGTGTACTCAACATCTAGCCCAGCGACCCACTCATCATGTGAGTTTTCAACATGCGTCTGCGCGAGAAAGGCATCCTTTCACCGTCGCGGAAATACGGGTGTAGATGACGTTGAACTCATCGCCGGTGATGGTTCTAACCTTGTACTCACCGCCGATCGGGGAGATTTGGGACGCCATGGATTTGGGAGGAGGGTTAGGACTAGTGGAACTGTCGTAATGTGAATGGACGAGACGACTAGGAGCGAACCGCCGTAGTATTAAAGGACGTGCGGGAAAGAGTAGGAGCGAACTGCCGCGTCACGAGCGGCAGGGTAGTGGCTTTCCATTCTCCCATGATACGGGCTTCCGAGAGCCCTTGGATCTGAGATCGAACGGTTGCATGGCGTGATTCTAGACCTATGGGTGAATATCCTATCCTGGAGGGTTATTCTTAAAATTTTCAGCAACTTAGCATGCGACCGTTTGATCTCAGATCCAAGGGCTGCAGCAGCCCATATCATGGTCGCGCCTACCACGACCGTCGCGTCACTCGCGTGGTCGCGCCCTTGGAGATTTAACACGGTGCGTTAGGCTATCTGATGTTGGCATGTCATACATAGTCATCACTTAGTCACTCATACTACAACAAGGTTGGCTATAAGGTTGGCTATAAGTGTATTTTTTACTCCTCTCTATCTCTTTCTTCAGATCCCTCCGTCTCTATAATATAAGAACGATTTTGACACTAGCTAGTGTAGTGTCGAAAACGTTCTTATATAATGGGACACAGGGAGTACTAGTATTTATTGCATTTGCCAAGGAGTGACCTCTTCCAATGAAATGGTGTTGCTAAGTTTGCTTCATTTAATTAGCTATCGACTCAAAATTGTCTCTTCACCTAGGTACACGCGCTTATGTAAGTGCATCTAGTGCCCCTTAGTGATTTTGGTGTATTGAAGACTTATAGGTTAAGTAACTAATGCGTTTGTGAGTGTACACAGGTCTATAAGTCTATGAGGAGTTTGATATTTACTGAGAGAAAGTCGACCCTAAAATGAATTTCTTCAATCAAGAATTTGATATTCGAAGACTTTACTGAAGACTTTGAAAGTGAAGAAATTGGTGTGATTCTCAAGACTTGGTAATCGCTTGAGGAATATGAAGCGTGAAGACTTTTGTTTTCGTAGTTTCATTTTCTCTTTCTTGAGTCATAGGAAACACCGTCTTTGTTAAAGGGGTCGAGGAAATACTAAGGAGAAATTTCCATTTGATGCTCAACTCAAAATCCTACACCTACCAATCCCTTGAGTGAAGCTTTTGAAATCTCATACAGATTCAGTCAATTTCTTGATGTGAGAGAAAGCTCTTCAGTCACCGAGGAATTTGTTCTCGACCGAGGAGTTAGGAATTCACCAGTCTGAATTGCCTACACAAAGAGGAACATGATAGCCCCGAGGAATTTGACATTCCAATTTCCGACCGTTCTTTGTCTTTGCTTGGCCACCTGTCCCCAAAATATCTCCACCTAACGGTCATATCATTGAAGGGCATTTATGTCTTATCATGTCGGGCTGCTCCTAGGCTATAAATAGCCGCCCCTACAACCACTAGTTGGTTGGCTGCTCGAGAGAACTTGACACTTGTCATTTGAGAGCAACCCATCCTCCGAGGACTTTGAGCGAAAATCATCAAGTGAGGAAAAACCAAAGTGAGAAAAAACCCAAAACCAAACCCCAACAAACCCAAAGTGATTGAGCATCATCAAGAAATTGATCCCGCGTGGATCCGGCGCTTTTACCTTTGAAGACTGTGCTTCTTCCAGATGGTTAGGCGTCACGGTCTAGAGCATCCAAGAGGAATTGTGGATCGCCGAGTGACCAAGTATGTGAAGGTTTGGAAGTCGCTCAAGACTTACCACGAGTGATTGGGCGAGGTCTGCGTGACCTTAGTTCAAGGAGAATACGGTGAGGACTTGGTGTCTGAGCTGCGTGCTCGATGATCGGGTGTCCGGGACTGCGTGTCCTCGAGTTTAAATACTCAGCCGCTCCAACCAGACGTACAACCGAGACAGCAGTTGGAACTGGTCTACCAAATCATTGTCTTCACCAACCTAACTGGTTCTATTTCCTCAACCCTTTCATTTCCTCATTCTTGTGTTGAGTGTTTGTCATATCTGTGTTTGAAGACTTTGATGAAGACTTTCTCAATTTCCTCAGTTCAATTTCTTGATCTGTTTGTCTTCATCTTGTGTTATCCTATGATTACGCTTTCGATTACTCTGTGATTGTCTTCATTTCTTCATGATGACTATGCTTGTAATCTGCTATGCTTACTTCGAGTACTTATTCCGCTGCATGTATTTCTTAGCTAAGGAATTTCCTCACCGCAAATTCCTCGGTGAAGAATTTGTAAATTCATAAAATCGCCTATTCACCCCCTCTAGTCGATATAACGCACTTTCAATTGGTATCGAGCAAGGTACTCCTTGTTACGTGTGATTTTGTTTAACCACCGGAGTTTTAGTTATGTCAACCGCAGGTATGATCAAGGTCTCAGCAGGGTGTCCTACCTTGATGGGACGGACTACCCCTCTTCGAAGAACAAAATGCGAATGCATCTTGAAGCAATTGACAACGATCTACGGTATGTTGTGACAAAGGTGTTTCCTCACCACACCCTCTCCGAATGATGCTGATGTGAAGAGATTCAAGCAACTCGATTCTCAAGCGAAGAATATCATATGTGGCCATCGAGCAAAGGCCCATATGGAAGAGTGGGTGCTTTGGAATCTGCCAAACTCATTTGGGACAGGCTGTCCAAAGTAAATGAAGGTGTTTCAACTCAGCGTGACTCTCGAGTTGATGTTCTTGGAATCTCTTCAACCGCTTCAAAAGACTCGACAACGAAAATGTTCAACAAACCTTGATCGCCTCACCGACATCTCAAATGAGCTTCAAGCACTTGGGTGCCACCGACATCACCGACCATGAGGTGGTGAAGAAATTGCTAAGATCTCTTGATTCCTCATTTGACACTCGCACCGATGATACAAGAACGAGCTGACTACAAGTCTCTTGATCCTGCTGATATCCTCGAAGGCTAAATACTCACGAGTTCCACTTCTGAAAGAGATCTCTATGGTTACGGCTATGGAAAACACGTGCCTCAAGGCCAAGGCTGAATCTGAATCGAGAGTGAAGAATCTGGTAGTAGCCTTGGAGATCTGAAGAATTTGGCGAGAGCTAGCACTGCTCGTGAAGAAATTCCAGAAATTCACAAGGCGTGGTCGTTTTGGAAAATCCTCAAGAAGCAAAGTGATTCCTCATCTAGTGACTATAAGCGAAGACTTTGCCACAAATGCAAGAAACCTGGTCACTATATCCAAGATTGTCCTCGATGGGAAAAGGAATTGAAGAAGAAGAAACACAAGGATTACAGCTCGATGGCGTGAAGAAGAAGAAGAAATCATCAAAATCTTCATCATCAAAATCCTCAAAGCCTTCTTCTCACAAGAAGAGCAGCTCCAAAAAGGCTCGGGCATTCATTGGCAAGGAAATGGACTCTGAAGCTGAATCGAGGAAAATGAGGAAGAGGAGGAGTCTCAAGAATCCGAATCTGGTGTGGCTAGTCGGCTCTTGCTACTTGCTTATGTTAAGAAATCCATCTTCAACTCTGAAGAAAATGACTCCGCCAACAAACCCGATGAGGAAAATGATGATTACGCCCCACCTATTGCTTCATGGCAAAAGGTGCTAAGGTACTCAATTTCACCTCCTCTGAATCTAGTGAAAATGAATCGATGAGGATCTTAAGCCCAGCTACTCTAAACTTGCTAAGATTGCTATAAAACAACAAAGGGCTTTTGAAAAGGTTCAAAACATGCTAGATAAGAGTGATGATATGTTAGGTGAAGAAATGGATCGCACTCAAGCCCTAATGAAAATCTTGAGAAAGTTCGGTCTAGGCTTGACAGCCTTCAAGGTCATCATAACACTCTCTTATCGATCATGAGAAACTTTCTTATGAATTTCTTCAAAGAAAGCAAGATCTTGAGAAGCTAAGAGCGAGTTATGAAGATCTTGAAGGGGAGCGATTCATTACTTGCTCAACAAATCAGCGCTTCTCAAGAAGAATTTGTTCCTCCATGCTTAAAGTGCATTGAACGTGAATCTGCTAATTCTTCACCTGAATGTTCAAATGCTTCAACTGTTACAAATTCTTCACCTACCTCTGCTATCACTAATTCCTCATCTGAGGACATTGCTAGTATCACTGACGATGCAGGGCTGAAGGAATTGTACATGACAGCATGTACAAAAGCCTCAAAGGGCATCGACTCTTTGTGATGTGCTTAAAAGCAGATCCTCAACAGAAACCCTAGGAAAGAGGGTATTGCCTTTGAGAGGAAACTCAATGCTGATGGAGCGTCTTCGGAAGCTTTGAGCGGTATCCCAAAACCTCATGGGTTGCTGCAAAGGGACCTCCAGATTGATCCATCTACCTTATCTGGTTTTACATGTGAATTTCCTCATTCGATGATGAGTCATTTGACTCAAACTATAAACTGTTCAAAAATCAGAATGGTGAAGTATTTGCTAGATATGTTGGCACTAATCTGCAGAACGGTCCCCTATGAAGAAAATCTGGGTTCCCAAGAAGTGCCTTGAAAATCTTCAGTGAATGTCCTCATGACACCACCAGTGAAGAATAGGAACCCCGGATCAAATTCTTCATATGGACCAAATTCTTCATATGGATCCAAGTCCTCATACGGACCAAATTCCTCACGTGGATCAAATTCCTCAAAAGGATCAAAGTCCTCATATGATTATCATCGTGCTAACAACTCTGTTTGCAGGTAGAGCTAAGGGCTATGAATATGTGCATTATTCTTCAAACCAATATGTTCATAAGTCCTCGAAGAATTTCTCCGCTTATTCATATGCTTACCCTAACCCCTCTTATGTGAAGCGAAATGGTTTGGCCTCTATGCCACCATTCTCATATGGTGCTCATGAGAATGATGAACTCTTTGCCACCCCTTCAGATGTGGGTGGTGAAGAAAAGAACTAATCTCTTCTGCGAGGTCGGGTCTCCGGCGTGCCTCAACGTCTGAAGAATTTCTTTGGGGACGACAAAATGCCTAAAAGGACGCAGCTAATCATGATGAAATGAACTTTCATTTCACACGTCCTCATATTGCTTATCTAAATACTAACTCGATGAAATTCATCGATGAACTTGATATCATATTCTTCATCGATGAAGTATATGAGATCGTAAGTTGTACTAATTCATCTGCAGGATGATCAACCCAAAGCCACTGAGTGGGTTCTCGATAGTGGATGTACAAATCACATGACCGGTGACAAGAATCTATTGATGGATGCTCCTTATCACCGTCACATCTGAAGCATATCATCTTTCTTTGACAAAGGCAAAAGTCGTATTGGGACTTGGTAAGGTTGCTATCTCTAAGGACATGCACATGGACAAAGTCATGCTTGTTGAGTCTTTAGGATATAACCTCATGTCAGTCTCAATGCTTTGTGATCTTGATATGGTTGTTATCTTTGGCAAATATCGTTGTGTTGTGATTATGGAAGCTGACAATTCCAAAGTCTTGAAGGCTTTAGGAGAGGAGACTTGTATATTGTTGATTTTTCCACGGACCACAACCAGCCATGTGTCTACTTGCAAAAGCTTCGTAGGCTGGCTATGGCATCGACGACTTGGTCACGCAGGCATGAGGAATTTGCACACGCTTGCGAAGAAGAAGCATGTCATTGGCATTGAGAATGTCAAATTCCTCAAGGATCACTTATGCGAACTGTGAAGCTGGAAAAATGACCAAGGCCAAGCATCCAGTGAAGACTATCATGACCACTACTCGTCCTTGAATTGCTTCACATGGACCTCTTTGGTCCCAATCATTACTCAGCTGTCGTTAATGAAGCATCACTATATGGCTTTGTTATTGTTGATGATTACTCTCGTTACACTTGGGTACACATTGTTACTTACAAAAATCAAGTGCGGAAATCTTCAAGCGATTTTCCTCGAGGGCTTCAACCAACTTTGGTGTGAAGATCAAGCACATCAGGAGTGACAATGGAACTGAGTTCAAGAATTCCGGACTTGAGGATTATCTTGATGAACTTGGTATTACTCATGAGTTATCTGCTCCCTATACTCCTCAAAGAAATGGCGTCGTGGGCGCAAGAACGTAACTCTTGTTGAGATGGCTCGCACTATGCTTGATGAATACAAAACGCCTAGTCGTTTCGGATTGAAGCAATTGACACTGCGTGCCACATCATCAACAGTATATCTTCACAAATTCTTCAAGAAGACTGCCTATGAACTCCTCACGACAAGAAACCCAATGTAAGTTATTTCAAAGTCTTGATGCTAAATGCTGGATTAGAGATCCTCACCACACTCTAAATTTGCACCGAAGCACATGAAGGTTTTATGCTTGGTTACGGAAAGGACTACGCACACCTACAGAGTCTTCAACATCGCACTTCACAAGATTGTTGACATTTGTAGATGTGCGGTTCGATGAAACTAATGGCTCGCAAAGAGAGCACCTACCTTCGTGTTAGACTTAACCAGCACCGAGGATTCTATCAGGTTCAAGGCAACCGAGGATGTCATTCCTCTTCAAGAAACTGCTGAAGAATTCATTCTGTCTGACGAAGAACGTCGAGCTGATGCACTGAAGATAATCTTTGAAGAAAATGGTGCCGAGGAAAATGATCAAATTCCTCGAAGACAACCAGCTCATCCTCGCGTTGCAAAAGAAGTGCAAGTTGACAAGATCATCGATGACATTGAAGCGCCAGTCCTCTCACTCGCTCAAAAGCTTCACACTTATCTAACTTTTGTGGGCACTATGCTTTTGTCTCTATCACAGAGCCCACTAAGGTAGATGAAGCATTTCGGGCCGGAGTGGATTCAGGCCATGCAAGAAGAATTACATCGATTCGAGCTCAACAACGTCTGGGAACTGGTCAAACGTCCAGATCCTCACAAGCATAATATCATTGGCACAAAGTGGATCTACCGCAACAAGCAAGATGAAAATGGTCTTGTGGTGAGGAATAAAACCGACTAGTAGCTCAAGGCTACACTCAGTTGAAGGAATTGATTTGATGAAACTTTTGCACTGTTGCTAGACTTGAGTCTATTAGCATATTACTACGCCTATGCTAACCATCACAATATCACTTTATATCAAATGGATGTGAAAAGTGCATTCCTCAATGGTAAGCTTGAGGAAGAAGTATATGTTGCTCAACCCCAGGTTTTGAAGATCCAAAGAATCGACAAAGTCTTGAGACTAAATAAGGCCCTCTATGGCCTCAAGCAAGCCCCTCGGGCGTGGTATGATACATTGAAGGAATTCTTCGTGAAGAATGGCTTCACACCAGTTCACTCGACCCTACTCTCTTTACTAAATCTTATGATGGTGAACTGTTTGTGTGCCAAATATATGTTGATGATATTATCTTTGGCTGTCTTGACCAACGTTATAGTGATGAATTTGCCTATATGATGAGTGAAGAATATCAAATGTCTATGATGGGAGAGTTGAAATTCTTCTTAGGTCTTCAAATTCGTCAACAACACAATGGCATATTCATATCTCAGAGAAATACCTCAAAGATGTCCTCAAGAAATTGGCATGCAAGATTGCAAAGGTGTCAAAATTCCTATGCCCACAAATGGCCATCTATGCCTTCGATGAAAATGGTATTGACTTGATCACAAGGTATACCGCTCCATGATTGGTTCTTTATTGTACTTATGTGCATCTAGGCCAGATATAATGCTTAGTGTTTGCATGTGTGCCCGATTTCAAGCTACATCAAGGAATCACACCATAAGGCTGTGAAGCATATTCTTGATATCTAGCTCACACACCAACACTAGGATTATGGTACCCCAAGGGCTCTACTTTTGATCTCATTGGATATTCGACTCGACTATCTTGGTGATCGTGTGGATCGCAAGTCAACATCTGGTACTTGTCATTTCCTCGGACGATCTTTGGTGCATTGGTCCTCGAAGAAAGCAGAACTGCGTATCACCGTCCATCGGAAGCTGAATACATTGCTGCTGGCTTGTGTTGTGCTCAATTACTATGGATGAAGCAAACCCTCAAGGACTACGGCATCAACGTGAAGAATGTGCCTCTCTCTGTGACAATGAGAGTGCCATCAAGATTGCTCACAACCCAGTTCAGCACTCGAAGACAAAGCACATTCAAATTCGTCATCATTTTCTTCGTGATCATGTGTTGAAGGCGACATCTCCATCGAGCATGTGAAGACGAAGAACAGCTAGCTGATATCTTCACTAAGCCCTTGGATGAGAAGAGATTTAGCAAGTTGCGGTGTGAGCTAAATATCTTAGAATCTTGAACGTTCTTTGAAAAGGACACACATCCTAACACTTATGCAAAATTGATGACTTAGATGTGCAACACATGAAGAAACGTTTTCTTCAATCAATGAAGAATAACACTCTAAGTGTGAAGAAATTAATGAAGAATTTGATTCTCGTAACCCTCGACAATTGTACGCGGTGTCTGAAATCATCATTCTTATCTGATGGGTCACGCCACCACCAAAGTTGAAATTCTTCAGCTTTTGAAATTCTTCAGTTTTCAAATTCTTCAGTTTTCAAATTCTTCAACTTTGCAAAATCTTCACTGCTTCCGTCGTCTTTCTTCATTGGCTATATATATATATGGATTTATGTCCTCTACAGCATTCACTTATGGCTATTTCTTCAAGTCGTTTTTTTCGCTAAGTGAATGTGATCGGACCCTTCCCTCTATGCTATACTCAACCCAATCCATTCACAAATTCTTCATGTGCGTTCTACTTTGAAACTCGTTCAAATTCTTCATCGAGTCCTTGACAGTGAAGAAATTGCGAACGGAACTTTTAAAACGAATCTTATCCAAACTTCTATTTTACCACTCAAACCGTTCCGCATCCCACGATGCATTATTATATCCACCCACGATCGCTTTACGATCTCCACTACCTTGACGTGGGTGACACATGTCGTGAGAAGGGAAGCGGTCGAGGCATGTTAAGTCCTAAATCTTGGACGAGCCGTTTTTCACCGTGGCTATAAATACCCTCTCTCCTTCCTCACTCTTTTACTCCGCCGATCTCTCTCCCGCCGAGCTCCTCGAAACCCTAAGCGCCGCCGCTACTTCATCGTCGCCGGTGAGGAAAAGCTTCACCGCCTTGACCTCTTTGCCGACATACTCGCCCGACCGTGGAATTTCTTCACTCCGCCGTCGCCGTAGCTGATTTCCTCTGCCAAGTTAGGGCGGAGAAGATCTGAACAGACGAACTTCTCAACTGTTCATCTCAGTTAAATCGTGTTCTTCACTTGAGTAAATTAAAAGTTACTTTTACTACTCGATTTGATTCTCAAATTTTCTTCAAATTCTTCAAAGGTGTTTATTTCAAATTCCTCACACATATGAACACCTCAAATCTCTTGACTCATTTCTCTAAGCTATGATTTTCTTCAAGATTCCTCAATTGTGTGGATCTTCGATCTATACAACTCTGGAACCTAAGACAAAGAAAGCTTATTGAAATTCTTCAAGGCTCATCTGGTCAAAATCCTCAAACTTGTTCTTTTTGAAAAACCCTCTGAGAACGCATATGACCTCTTCAAATTCCTCGCACCTATACTCTGTTCACAGGTACAAATGTCTGCTTTGAATCCCTAGGTTCTCATCAACTTAACTCATTTGCAGCGTTCCTCGAAGAAAAACTGCACACTTCTTGAGAGAACTCAATTGTTCAATTTCCTCAACTCAAGAAAATGGCGAGATGGCAAGAAGCCGCAGAAGGGAGGAAAGAAACCGAGGTCATGACAGCATTCAAATCCACGAGGAAATATATGCGACTATTGCACACCGATGAGGAAAGCAAAAATCAACGCAAGGTGCATATCTGAGAAGATTGAGCGGAGATGGGCACGGAATGGAAGGAATACCGCTATGTTACACCTAAGTACATGAAGAAATTCGCGTTAAATCCTCCATGCCCAAGAGCTCCTTTGGCACCAGGCCAAATAGCTGATCCCACTAGCGTCAAACGCGTGAGGACTTTCACGATGAATGGGCTAAGCGCCAAGCAAAGTTGGCTAAGCAAGCAAAGGAAGCGGTGAAGAAATTCAATGAGGATTCTGCGCTGCTGCTGCTGCTCGAGGTCTCGCCAAGCCGAGAAAATCGATGCAAAAGAAGTCTGCCAATAAGCCAAGTGCTTCTTCATCTGTGCCCTCACGGCCAAGTTCCTCAAGAGCTCCTCAAGGCAAATTCCTCGTGACAAATTCCTCACACCGCTCTTCGTTCCATCAAAGTCCTCACCTGCTCCGTCCAAACCTTCGTTCCCAGTGCATCTAGCTACTTGTCAAAGGACTGCTGGTTTTTCAATTGCCTCGAGCACCTCTACAAATTCTCACCTGCTTTCAATTCTTCATCGGCCCGACTGCTGAAGACAAAAGCAACAATGGGCGTGGTCCTCGGCCTAGCCAAGGAAGAAACAGCTTGTAGTCCACGTGCCATCGATGATGAGGCATCGATGAAGAACTTGAAGAAATCATCGAGACCGCCAAGCTAGAGCCGCAAGAGCCAAGGGAACAGCTGTGCCACTTCTTTTGGACCGAAGAAAGTCCTCGATTTCATTGACCTCGGCACAATGATCCCAATACCCTCTGCTGATCTTCCTTTGACACCTGGTCAAAGTCATATGTTGACTCACTTCATCGCTGAAGAAAATGGAAGTTCGAGAAGGCGAAGGAAATCAAGAAGGCTCAATACAAGAAGGAGAGGTTTACGAAGAAAATGTTGTCAAGATGACACCGAGGAACTTCTTCAAGTCAAACTGAAATTCAGAACCTCGGCAAGAACTTTGACACGTACTATGCTGATTGGCAAGTTGTCAAGACCAGATTCGTCAATCTGACGAAGAATCTCACAAGTGTTGGTGCACCTGAGCAACATGAAAATCCTCAGGCTGAAGCCTCTGCTCAGCCTAATGAAGAAAATGCCAGCAACGCTGAAGCTCAGCCTTCTGAAGAAAATGCTGATTCCAGGGCTGATGAAGAAATTCCAGCCGCTGAAGAAACTGCCAGGGCACCCACTAGTGGTGCGCTGAAGAAATTGCTCAAGACAGAGAACTGCATCGCTTGCTCTAAAGAAACTGCACCAAATTCCTCAGCCTCCTCCTGCGCCAACTCCACTCCAATTCTTCCATCTGCTTGGATGTGAAGAAAACCAAGGCTCTGGAACGAGCTGCTGTGAAGAAGAGAAAAGCATCAGCTGCGTCGATTCTTGACTTGCGAAGAAATTGAAGCCAATGACCAGCTCTGTTGAAAACCCGATTGATGCTATTCCATTTCCTCCATACCATCAAAGGAAGTAGTTCCTTTTGGAGAAGAATATGAAATTCCAACCGATCGATGAAGAACATCAATCTCACGCTTCATCGAGAAAATTGATGAAGAAATTGAAGTGGAAGCTGTCCCTTCAACCCCCGCATTCCCTCATCGGATCATGAAATTCCTCAAGATGGTGCCGAGGAAAATGAAAATGAAGATGTGGATATTGGATGCACCACTCCGGTAATCAATGATGATTTTGGGAAAATCAACATCCCAATACTCCGCTCTTCACCCCGCTTCAACAAGTTCCTCACTCCCTGCCTGCAGATCGTCCAGATAGACTCAAGAAAATCAACCCACGGTTACATGCATGAAGAAATTCCAGCCACTAGCGCTGATGAAACTGCTGCTGCTGCTGAAAATCCTCGATCGCACAAGTTGAGGACCAAGAAATTCCTCAAGTGAAGAACCTGAACTTACGGTTCGAGGTGGTGATGCAACTGGATCGACACCCTCTGCCAAAGCGTAAGAATCCGTTCTCGACCAAGCAAAAGTTCAAGGCTAAGGATTTCTTTCTTTGAGCATGTGTTCTTCATCGAATATAATCCCTATGATTCTGCTCGGATTAGGAAGAGGCGCTTACGGACTGCCACCAAGCCAACTTCTATTCCTCGGTGCTTTTCAACAAGGACAAAATCTTGATCATGCTCATATTCCTCATGTGGATATGGAGTCGCCGCCAGCTTTGAGCCCGTCCTAAGTGTTCTTCACGATGCAGGTCTTCTAAACTTTTGCACCGATATTTGTGATTGGAATGAAGAGCTAATTCTTGAGTTCTATGCAACCTTGCACATCACGGAGACGCTGAAGATGTAACTTCATGGGTCTTGGATTGGATGACCGAAAACACCCACTACAAGGCACCGACAAGTGAATTGCTTCGTGCCCTTCCACTCGATCCTCCGATTGATGGTGCACGTCGCATCTATGAAGAAAAGAACTTTCAAATCACTATATGCAAGTCTTGATGAAGCCTTTGAAGCCAAGGCAAGCTCCAAGGACCAAATTCCTTGTCAAGGAATTGCTATATGTGCCTCGAACAGTCTATCGAATTTTAACGAAGACTATGAGTCCTATCAAGGGCCACGACTCGAATGATGAAGAAGTCGTTGGCATCATGAAGAATATGCTTTCAACATCATCCATGGCGTTCCGTCAATTTCCATGATTTCTTCATGAGGACTCGCTAACATTGCCATGTCACCTTTTGAGTGAAGCCTTATGCACCTTGGATTATGAGATTCATCGGTCAAGATCTTCACTGAATTACAAGGTGACACTTTGAACCACTGCAGCTACCTACCCCGATTGAAGTCCTCAAGCGGCCAATTGCCTCGGTGATGAAAAGGAAAGGCTGCTGCTGTGATAGATGAAGGCATTCGTCCATTGGATGGACAGTTTAGCAAAGCAGCATCTTACTCCACCAATGATGACTCGCCACACATGACTCGGCAGAAGAAATACCTCGATTAAGCATAGTCCTCAAGCTCTCGCACCTGTGGTGATGACTGATCGTGAGTTACTCCTCGGTCTTCATCGGAAGGTTGATCGCAATCACAAGTGGGTCAAGCGTCGGTTTGGTACTATTCTTTACAACATGACCTCAACTCACAATGCGGTGAAGAAAACCACTACTATCTTCATGAAACCTTCAAGCGCACTGGGCTGTTCTTTCACATGTCTACAATGAAGAAGAACTGCAATCAATGGGACTCAAGGAAGAATTTGACTGGTCGCACCTCCTCGAAGAAATTCAAGAAGGTCAAAGTTCCTTCCTTGGTGGCCAGCTCCTATTCTTCATCTCGCGATCATCGATGAAAATGAAGATTTGGAAGACAACTGCTGCTGGTCCTACTTCAACGAACAACCCGACAATCTTTGGCGCTCCGTCTTCAACTTGAAATTCTTCAAGGCGTTAGTCCTCGGTTTGATCCTTTTGGTCATTCGATGACAAAGGGGGAGAAATTTGAGTTAGTCTTCAAGCGGGTCTCGTTTTTGTCTATATACAATATTTTATTAAGTTACAACTCTCGTTCTTCTGAAACCTTTTATTGGATCGAGTTGTAATCTTAAACCCGATGGTGCTTTGATACTTTTGATGCATTATGCTTTTGCTCTATGCTCGATTACGATAGTGTTGATATCGTTGATCCTTGTTATGTTCGATCCTCATGAGCTCGATGAAAATCTTCAAATCGATTTGGGATCGATACTCATGAAAAGT
The DNA here is from genome assembly GCA_021605205.1 of Aegilops longissima. Classification (NCBI taxonomy): domain Eukaryota; kingdom Viridiplantae; phylum Streptophyta; class Magnoliopsida; order Poales; family Poaceae; genus Aegilops; species Aegilops longissima. Next base: position 697,713,552 of record CM038678.1, read on the forward strand.
TTCAAATTCCTCATCGCATTGGGCTCGATACTCTTTATGCATTATTTTGCATGCTCGCATATCATCAAGCACCATATTTCATCATGCATTTCAAATTCCTCATATTATATGTCAAATCGTGTATGAATTACAAGATATAGGGGAGATCTCCATGATTCAATTCTTCAAATGTGCATTGCCTCAAAAGCAATTTCCTCACTATGCACACCTTCGTGGGGAGTTCTTCTATATCTTGCAATCAAAATCCTCATTATCGATTTACACTTCATATATTTATCCCGTTGAAAACTTAACTCAGTATTGTCATCAATCACCAAAAGGGGGAGATTGTAAGTGCATCTAGTGCCCTTAGTGATTTTGGTGTATTGAAGACTTATAGGTTAAGTAACTAATCGTTTGTGAGTGTACACAGGTCTATAAGTCTATGAGGAGTTTGATATTTACAGAGAAAGTCGACCCTAAAATGAATTTCTTCAATGAAGAATTTGATATTCGAAGACTTTACAAGACTTTGAAAGTGAAGAAATTGGTGTGATTCTCAAGACTTGGTAATCGCTTGAGGAATATGAAGCGTGAAGACTTTTGTTTTCGTAGTTTCATTTTCTCTTTCTTGAGTCATAGGAAACACCGTCTTTGTTAAAGGGGGTCGAGGAAATACTAAGGAGAAATTTCCATTTGATGCTCAACTCAAAATCCTACACCTACCAATCCCTTGAGTGAAGCTTTTGGAAATCTCATACAGTTCAGTCAATTTCTTGATGTGAGATGAGAGAAGCTCTTACAGTCCTTTGAGAATTTGTTCGGCGAGGAGTTAAAATTCACCGGTCTGAATTGCCTACAGTGAGGAACATGATAGCCCCGAGGAATTTGATATTCCAATTTCCGACCGTTCTTTGTCTTCTTTGCCACCTGTCCCAAAATATCTCCACCTAACGGTCATATCATTGAAGGGCATTTATGTCTTATCATGTCGGGCTGCTCCTAGGCTATAAATAGCCGCCCCTACAACCACTAGTTGGTTGGCTGCTCGAGAGAACTTGACACTTGTCATTTGAGAGCAACCCATCCTCCGAGGACTTTGGCGAAAATCATCAAGTGAGGAAAAACCCAAAGTGAGAAAAAACCCAAAACCAAACCCCAACAAACCCAAAGTGATTGAGCATCCTTCAAGAAATTGATCCCGTGGATCCGGCGCTTTTACCTTTGAAGACTGTGCTTCTTCCAGACGGTTAGGCGTCACGGTCTAGAAACATCCAAGAGGAATTGTGGATCGCCGAGACCAAGTATGTGAAGGTTTGGAAGTCGCTGAAGACTTACCACGAGTGATTGGGCGAGGTCTGCGTGACCTTAGTTCAAGGAGAATCGGTGAGGACTTGGTGTCTGAGCTGCGTGCTTTCGATGTTGGGTGTCCGGGACTGCGTGTCCTCGAGTTTAAATACTCAGCCGCTCAACCAGACGTACAAGCCGAGACAGCAGTTGGAACTGGTCTACCAAATCATTGTCTTCACCAACCTAACTGGTTCTATTTCCTCAACCCTTTCATTTCCTCATTCTTGTGTTGAGTGTTTGTCATATCTGTGTTTGAAGACTTTGGTGAAGACTTTCTCAATTTCCTCAGTTCAATTTCTTGATCTGTTTGTCTTCATCTTGTGTTATCCTGTGATTACGCTTTCGATACTCTGTGATTGTCTTCATTTCATCATGATGACTATGCTTGTAATCTGCTATGCTTACTTCGAGTACTTATTCGCTGCATGTATTTCTTAGCTAAGGAATTTCCTCACCGCAAATTCCTCGGTGAAGAATTTGTAAATTCATAAAATCGCCTATTCACCCCCCTCTAGTCGATATAACGCACTTTCAGCTTAGCACCATTTCTTCCTTGGGTCACCAAACTAGTCTCTCTCTTCTTGATTAACTTGCCACATCAGACTTTATGCCTATGTGGCAAGCTTAAGCACTTGTAGGAGCAAGTAAGTACAATAGTGTGCTTTACATGGCATTTTTGCATATGTGGAGGAAAGGAGGCAAGGAAAAAGTGGAAAGTGGGCTCTCATGCAAGAGCCAGCCTCTACTACTACATGGTGGAGCATTGGGAGAGTCACCTGTATGGAGGTGGTCAGGAATCGGGAGACTCACGCCGGTCGTGGCCTTGTGATTAAAATGATAATGGCAAGTCAAATCACGGGGCCCCACCTGTCCAGCAGTACCTCGCTGTCAAATCACACAGCCCTATGTTTGCAGCAACCTACTCCCTCGTCTTCTCGCATCTCTGTCGAACCGACTAGGCGGAACTGCCCCGCCTACCGCGCAGGAAAAGCCCTGCCCTCGACTTTTAAATACAACTAATCCCTCCGTCGGATGCGTTTGGTTGAAGGTATCGTATGAATGGATTGGGACCATTCAATTTTTTTGGGATTGAACCATTCAATTCATGTGTTTGGCTGAATATAAGAGATGAGCTAATTATTTAAGACGGGACCACAGTCATGCTCACATAGTCATGCATGCAAAGGGTGGCCATTTGATTCGACCGATTTGGTTGGGTGGAATGGTTCAAGATCTTCAAGGCATATTCTCTTTTTGACTCGAACCATTCATGTGCTTTATAACCAAACATGTCTATTTTACTGAATGATCCCAACCCATTCATGACCACCCTTGCAACCAAGCATACGTCATCTTCGAAAACCAAATAATCCCACAATACTAAGGCGCGGTGCATTAACTTCTACCTCGTTTCTTGTTTCTTCACATATCAACCAATAAGAATCCAGTGATATACTTTTTGTGACATAGTAACTCATATTTAGTTAGTCAAATGGATGACCTAGAACTACGTGCAGGCCCTATAAACCGAGACGTCTACAAATAAAAAACTGAGACGGAGAGGGTAGTTCAGCACGTATCTTTTTAGATCAATATAGTCGGGATTCACCAAGGAGCAAAACCAAGTGGTAGGCTGCTCTGTCGTGTTGGCGTAACAACTCAAGCGAGGTCGATCCGCTTTGCGAAATGGCGACACACTTAACAGGACCCCTTTGGCGGACATGTGGCTCATCCACCGTCTTGTTCCACGTCGATGCACCAATTACAGTTCGGAGCAGTGGTTGGAATTGGAGCACCCGGTCATAGCGCCAGTGATAGTAGAAAATGGCGATGAGGGTCAAATCACAAAGCCCCACCTTTCCGCATTAAAATTGGAGGGACGGCAACCATCATTTCACTCTAGCACGCAAGAGCATAAAGAAAAGAAAACAATGATGCGTCGGCAGCTACCTAGGGCACCCTAGGGTAGGGGTCTCCACTACAGATCCTTTTTTAAAGCGCCTCCACTACAAATCGGCTTCTCCCTCGTCCTCTTGAAGAAAACCGATGATGAGTGCGGTGGTAGGGTTTGTAGGAGTGTCTGGCGTCTGGGCCACGTCGTAGTAAGCGGGTTCAGTCGGCGCCTTAAATATGTGTGGGCGCTTGGTTTTACGGGAGCGAGGCAGCATTTTGGGTTCGGGGACCAGTGGAGATATATGCGTACAAACAATTGTGGGCGTGGGATTCGACCGAAAGGCAATGATGCATGGGCCTGCATTTTGATATACCGAGGGCAGCGTGAAATTTGCTACTCTACTCAAAACTAGTAAGGTACACATGTATTGAGCATGAGATTTGAAACCAAATTATGAATAAATACACACTATAGCATGTAAAGCTTTGAGTCATATATGCATGATGCAGATGTTCGTTTAGTTCTTATAGTTCATCTCATTCAAAATCAATTAGTTTTATAAAAATGTTAAGATTCATGGGGTTGTGCATTGTAAATCATAAAGTAAAAAAAAATAATGGAAATTCATTTAGAAAAAAATAATCAGTTATGATACAGAAGATTCTAGAACAAAGGAGAAGTGCTTGTGTTTTGAGGTTTGTGCATTATGCTTAAGTTCAACCATGGAGTCTTCAATTGTACATGTGGCAGATCTGGTGGAATGTTGATGACATCCAACGGCCGGTAGTGCTCGGATTTTCCCATCTCTGCACTGTCGGGTTAGCTTCATCCAGCGACCATCCTTCAAAGTTATTGGCACACTATATAGTTCTTGTGCCATAGTTGCATGTTTTGGAAAAAAGCTACTAGTGGGTTGTACTATCTATTTAGGAATAGAAGATGCATACGTGAAGTTGTAGGGAAAGAGATGACATGGAGCATCTCAATTCCTATGAGTAGGGATTGGAAAAGAGATGTCATTTGGTTCACATCATAGGAACTTTTCTATTGAATCTAGAGATGACATGTATCTCAATTCCTATGAGGAGGATTAGTAAAGAGATGTAATTTGGTTCATATCATAGGAACTTTTCTATTGAATATACGCTGATGTTTATTTTCCTTTGAAATTAAGGGAGTATAGGAATCCATTCATATGAACCAAGTGGCTCTAAAGCTATAGAAATGATATCATGTTTATTTCCTTTGAAATGTAGAGTATATGAATCTATTCCTATGAACCAATTGGCTCTAAAGGAAAAATCCTATAAAAATCATATCATATAGAGTTCCTATGATATTCCTCGACACTAAAGGATGGTTGAAATTGCTGCGGGTGATACGATGGTATTTCTTTGTAGACTCCTCACCCATCGTTATAGTTACCTATCGAAGATGAATGAAATGATATATACAAAGGTATTCTACATGTGCAATTTGGTACACGAAAACTTCGGTAAAAGTTTGCGAGGTTCTAATTTTCAATAAAGCTATATGCACTGCATTTGAATGGAGGAGCATACGGCAGTTGCTAACACTCACGTGGAAGATTTGTGTGTAGGAGGAGTGGCTGTTACATTAAATGACATGGCAAAGCGCACCGCCGGATGCCGATCTAACGGTTCTTCTGGCGTTAAATCGGGAAAAGGCTTGTGGCTAGCGTTTGTCGGATAATGATTTACAGGACACGTGCATTGCATTGATCGTGCCCCCTCTCTCTCACGCACACGCACCCTCACGAGTCACGACTCTCTCGAGTCCTCTCGCACTCGCACGTCGCACCCATCCTCTATCTGCGGTAGACGTCACGCATATGTGCTCTTCACATCCTACCCTCGAACTTCTAAAAACAAAAAGACGGCACGCACATTTTATTTTAGCTCACCGTCACACACTTATACTATTACTCTTGCGGCGAACGTTCTTTGGGCATAGTATATATTGTACTCTCACGAAGAGAAGCGGTGCACGCACGCACTAGTTCTCTCACACCCACTCGCGGGTACACGTAACAGTGCATTTTTTTAAGCCGGTACAACAAAATCACTCCTGTATATATAAAAGCAGGAGCCTTAGCACTTGCTTTACTAGGGTTCCTCTCGTGCACTCTCTCATGCTCTCCAGATCTAAGCAAGATATAGGTGGCCACACTCTCTCTCTCAGCTCACGGCTGGTCACAAATCGGCGGACAACCTCGACCAGGGCGGGGGTGTAGGTGCATCGTTCACTTATGTCGTCGGCGGCGAGGAGACCAACGGCTGCCACGCGTCCCGATCGGCGGCCGTGTCGTTCTCTCGAGAGAGTGCGGTTCGGGAGGGCCTCCGACCCTTCTTCCTCCTGCGGTATTGTGGCCAAGATCTCGGCCTCCCGGCCGTCTTTGCCACATGCCGACGACCCTCGGTATATATTCCTTGAAACCTGCCTTGCTCTCTGCCCCAGCTCTTCCCCTTCGTGTGGATCCTTTTCTACTTCCGTCCGCTGTTACAAAGCCACCTAGACTTCTACTATTATTAGAAGTAAAGCTAGTTCATCTGTGAACTCAAAGCATTGGTTCAAATAGGGAAAAAAGTGGGAAAGCTGTAGCATGAATCTAGGACTTGGTTCTAAGAGGAAGCAGGGGAAAGTAGTAATATGTGTCCTTTGTTTAAATAACCGTATTTAGTATTTAGCAAACAGGGATGTACTGTCTCCATATCGTTTGGGATGTACTGTCTCCGTGTCGTTTCTATCCAGCAATCAAAAGCACACACCTCAGTTTTAGTACAAGCTGCATAAAATGAGATGGCTATCCTCGTTGCCGTCGTCTAACCTCCCGTCTTCAAGGTATCCCTACATTGGTAGTAACTAAGGTAGAATGACCAATGCAATTTAAAAGAAGCTGATTCCTCGTTTTACTTCACGATTGCGGTGCGAGGACGGCGAAAACAAGCGGATCCTAGTCGGAATGCACTTTCTACCAGTTCATCCATGGACCGAGGACTAGCTGCACGGCTGCATGGCGGTTTTGGACAGGTGCTTGCGGACAAGAGGCATTGTGGTCTGCTTATTTCTGCAAATAGCGGTGCTTAAATTTAGTGGAATGCACAAGCATTTCAGCTGGTCAATACCTTTGCATGGTTCGATTCAGCATTCCAAATTGAGACCACAATTATAACTGGTTATTCGGAATGAGAGAACCTAACCTGAATGGTGGCAACAAGAAAAATCCAGAGTGAACTCCGGAAATTTAAGCCTGCCAGAGGCCCTTTGCTCGAAGAAGCCTTGCTTGTTTTTCCTGATTTGTAAACCTTCTCACAACTTTGTCTTTTGCTATGAACTAGTATATGTTTGTTATGTTCTATGAATCATTGAGATGTATAAAATTGCTTAACTTATGCTTTTCAAGATTTTTATGAAGCGAGTTTAATTGTGAGTGTTCCACATGAGCGCTGGAGTAGCATGTGAGCGTTTGGAATTTATTATATTGTGGCCTCAATTAATCTGCATGAACCATTTGTAACAAGATACATAGTAGTTGCTTATATGTCGACAGTAGATTGTTGATTGTTATCTTGTCGATAGCCTAGTGTTGAAGCGAGCTGAGCCAATGTGGCGTGTTTTGCTGGCTTGCTTACAAGTGGGGTAGCACCAACAGTGTTTACAAGTACTTATGTATCGTCGGTATACGGTTCTCGAACCAGTGCTCTATTTCATCAAAGCACACCTTTGCTCGTATGATAAACCGTGACAACTTATGTCTTACCATGCCATATTCATGAAAAAACTAGTGAGGGCGCATCTGTTTGACAACAATTAGGATGGTTCTCACATGATTCACGAGCACACAAAAGTAGCAGTAGTTCCCATAGGCCAGTTCAAATAGAGCACTAGCCCGGAGGGGTCGATAGCGAGCAAGGTTAGGATAATTAGACACAATTCAAACTACTATTAAACACTAGCTGGGGCAACTATTTCATGCCTCGATCTAATTTGGGCTGGACACAAGACGGACCTTGCCATGAACATCATCGAGGGCGTCCATGCAGCTCAATCCTGTGAACCTTCATGAAGACAACCTTGTGGCCTTGCCAGCGATAAACTTGTTTGTGGAGGCATGCCATGTCATCTTCTGCATAAGCTTGACAAAAACGGTATGCCTCACAAGCGAAGGAGTAGCTTTGAACTTCTTGTGCTTCATACACCTGGACAACACACACGACAGCAAAGTGAGGCTGGAATACAACTCTTCATTGGTATAACCGCAAATGGCTTCCGGGATCCAACAGCCTAAGAACTATGTTTTCCCGGTCGTATATTCAGGTCGTCCGCCTCATAGTGAGTGACATGCACAACCACACAATCCTTATGCATCGAGGCTCTAATTGAAGCGAAACAAATTCTGAATTACTTTTTAGTATAAGAACCACAAGTTATTTAAACCACTATGTATAGCATGGCATCGAAGCTAATAAAATTTTGCATTATTAATCACCACATACTTCCTTTTCTAAAAAATCACCACATACTTAGATGAAAAACCACAATCGAGATCGGCAAAGAAGAAATAACCTTGGGCAGCTCGGCGGAGGACACATCCTCGAAGGGGAAAACTGCTCCTGCGGTGCCACGGGGCTGTAACCTCAAGCAGGCGTTGACCATCTCATTAGTGGCCGTGGCGTATCTGGGGTCGGCTCGATGGCTGCCTCCATCTTCTTGGAGCTCTACATCACGTGGGGATCAGCCTCCGCGTCTGCTCCAATATCGGCAGATCTTTGCACAGTTCTCCTTGGTCCATCATGAAGCCAGCGAATACTAGGAGACCCTTGAAAGGAAAACACAATCGCAATGACAATGAAACAAAAAAGAGAGTGAGGATCGGTTACTACTTTGCAAAAGTTTTTTTCTCTCTGACGAAAATATACCAACATCACGGATCCGCTTACCTTCCCTTCGTTGGGAGAGAAGAACGATGGCGAGATCACAGTGTTGCCTTTTCTTGAAGATGGTGAGGAGAAGGAGATTCATGAGGAGTGAAATGATGGTTGCTTCGTCCGTCAAACTTAGGCTGCGGGGAGGTGGGGTTTTGTGATCTGACGGCTCGTTCTTGTCGGCGCTTCTGACAGGGTGACTCTCCGCTTTGCATCTTGCCTGCTAATTTGGTGGATGGCATTTGGGCCCGTCTTGCTGCATGGCCCGCATGTCGATGACAAAAGTATAACGACATTCAATGAAGAGAGATGTTTCAATGACCTAGGAGGAGCCATAAGCGGTAGAGTGTCTCCTTTGTACTAGTAGTAATTGTTTTTACAGGTAGTGTAGAGTGTCTCCTTTGTACTAGTAGTAATTGTTTCTCTGGGCCCAAGACAAAACAGCCAATCCACACTAGTAAATAGTAAAATCAACTCAAAAGGCGCTACCCACACCAGCACCCCCCACAAAAAAACACAGGTGCTCTTCTTCCTCCTCGCTCCCACCCACCTCACGTCACCATTTCGCTCCCTCGTACCCCAAATTCCTCACCTCACTCCTCTGAAAACCCCAGCTCCCTTCTTCCTCCTCCTCTGAGAAAACCCCAGCTCCCTTCTTCTTCCTTTCTTTTCTACAACTAGGCTCGTCATTCGTTACTCTGCTCAAATCCATGGCTGACCTTGGCAGCGCCCTCGAGAAAATGGGTCGGCTGACCCAGCGCCAAGAAGATGAGGCTCCCTTGACGTCGGCCTTTGTTGTAGATCCCTTTTGGCAGCCTGGGGAGAAGCGGCGATCCCACCCCCACGGATCCCAGGAACCGTAGAATCTCGGGAGGATCGCATCAGCGATCTCCGGGACGCCATCCTTGGGAGATCATCTCGCTTCTCCCACCAAGGATTGCTGCCGCACCCAAGCCCTCTCAATTCGGTGGCGCCCTCTATGGCGCGCCGTGCCTTATAATCTCATTGTCGTCGGCTATCTCTCTTCAATGATTTTGAAATCCCTAGAGCCATCATCTCCTCCCACGGGGCTCCGTTCAAAGCCTCCGCATCCCTTCATGCTACGAGCAAGCATACCATGCCACCTGCACGGTGGGCCTTTGGCTGAAACCCCACAATTCATAGAACTACAGCTGCTTGAGTTCTACTATTCCCACAAATCACATACCACATCTGAGCGCCATGAACTTGTGCCCTCGGCACCGATGTCCATCTCGTGGTTTCCTCCTCTCTCCACACCGCCACCTTTGCGCTGTGCTACCTTCGAGACAATCGGTACTAAACCTTCGACTCCCATTTCTCAAGAAACTTTCACTTGTGCGGGTTCGTATATCGGAGGCCTCATTGCACAAAGATCATCCCTCCGATTGCCTGCTTTGGAGTGCTTAGTGCTGTTTTCACAGATTAGAATCGGTTGTCTCCAAATAAAATCGCCTAACCTTGTAAGATTGGAATTTCTTTTGACGGAAGGCAGCTCATCATCAAGATGCCCTTCACTTCAAAGGTTGATCCTTGATTCTAGTTATTCACCGTTGCAAATAACCGTCCTCTCTGCGCCTAAACTAGAGACCTTGGGTGTAATACATGATCTCTGTGCTCATTTCAATATGGTGTTTGGCTCCACAGTTCTTCAGGTACTTTATATTATCATCTACACTTGTAACCATATGCTGCATTTTAAATTTCTGCGCATAATTTATATATCATCTTGGAGTACACATTTTGTACTAATATTATGTTCTATGCTCAATGAAGAGTTTCTCCATGGATGGCCTATCAATGGTGCTGGATTCATCAAGATCTTATATATCCAAATGAATAGTTTTGATCGAACAAGATTATTGGCTTGCTGCAATGCTTTCCATGTCGGAGAAGTTGTATATAAAGGTGATAATTTCACGCACATTGGAAGCCGCATATAGTGTACTAGAATTAACCGTTCAGCGTTGCTCTTTCGACACTCTTCTTTTAGACCTTAAGCTGTTTTCAATTTTCATGTCTATTTAGGCAGCAGGCCGGGGTAAGAAAGTTATAACCAATCGGTGGATTCGTAAGCATCGGGATTTTCTCACTTCTCATGAGATTCGATTGAAGACAATAACGCTAGAACGATATGTAGCCAACCGTGCAAACACAAGATTTGTCACATTCTTCTGCTTTGAATCGAGGTTACTATTGTCCATCGGGCTTAAGTTTATCAGCAGCATGGTTTTGACGGATGGGTATGTCGAAGAGAAAAAAAGGAGTTTCAGGTGGGCAAAAGAGCTTCTGAACATGTCGGGCTTCTATTTACAACATATTGTGGTCATAATCCAGTAAATTTTACGACCCAGGATGTTCATTCTATGGACTGACCGATCCATTTGATCGTGTATTGCCGAAAACAATGTTGGAGTTAGATGTTGTTGCCCTTTTCAATCTGGGTTTTTGTAAACCGATGAACAATCAACCCTCGTGCTTTTATGCAGTTTGTAAGGCTGGAGTTAGATGTTCCTGCCCTTTTCAACTCATTTGTGATTGTCATATTTTCTTTGAAACAAGGCAAATGGCTTGCCATTCGTTTAATTTAGAGTGAAATATTGTAACAAATCACAACCAAGGAAATAACATCACTCCGCCGCTTCTTGAGCTCCTTGTGCATTCTGAAGCCAAGTGACTAGCCCCCACCACCCCACCAGTCAACCCTCGTACTCCCCGCTTGCTGTGGGACGGTGCATCTTCAACGGCTCTGTTCGTTTCGTCCGAAGGCCTCGCCGTCGTCCTCCACCTTACGGCCTTGGTTCGCTCGCCGTGCGCTGTGCGCCTTCGCCCTCTTGCATTGTCGCGTCGTCAACAACGAGAGGAACAAGGAGATCCATATGCGTGGAGAGGATGACGGTGAGGGACCCACCAGCGTCATGGCGATGCAAGCAAGTGCCTCTATAGTACAAGCCCAAAAATATGGTTCCTCCTAATGGTTGGACATCACGGGGCTCACGCCATCGCCAGCGTAGTCAATAAGCGAGAGAATTACACTACTAGTGGCTGACACGAGGGACCCGGCAAGTCGCAGTTTTTTTTTTTGAGGAACAAGCAGTTTTTTTTGACAATGAGGAACAAGCAGTTGTTATTTATACTAGTTTAGCGACGGATCAGGGTAACACCGGGGCTGTGGCCCGTCTAGCCAGGGTTTTATTTATGTTTACCACATCATGAGCCCAGTTGTGTTTTTTTCTTGCTGAAAATGGCTAGCCTAGTTCTATTTTTTAAGAAATACCCAAACAAGGCCTACTTGCTTTATCGGCCCTATTGGGCTACAAATGTTTCAAGGCGAGGAGAGTTTCATTGGTTTGCCCGAAATGGCTTGTACATTTTAAAAGACATCAAACGGGAATTAGTTTCATTTTTTTCATTACAAGATCTTAAATTCCATAGATTTTTATGCGTGGACAATTATTTTGATTTTATATTTATATAAATTATTTTTCAAAATAGTTTGAATGTGAATCGATATTTCTGGATTAAAAACAGTTGACCGCACTGAAATATGCAAAATTTCGTATACTTTTTAACCGTGGCCACAATATGGGGTGTAATGCTAACAAAAAGAAGATGGGCTCCAAAAAATCTTAAGAATTAGTAAATGGGTTGTACATTATTAGAAATAATGGCAGATGGGTTGTATGCTGTTTTCCATAGATTTGAGGCTGACTTGTGCGCCTACTACAGGTTGTGTGCGTATGCTTTCATAAAAAAAAGGTTGGCGACACGCATAGCATACTGTCAACTTAGTCAACACACGAGGCGTTATTTGTTGGATATCCATCCAACGGTGTCGTCTTCTTCAATCTCTGCTCTTCATGCTCCAAATGCTCAAACAAGCGCCCGGCGGACTGCTGCTCCCTCCTCCCGGCCGGCTATGCTGCCAGCGCGAGCCTCACGGCCCCACCGTACTCCCATCACTGGCCTAGTCATCCCTCTACTCACCCACACTGCTGTTATTCTCCGTCGCAACCAGATAAACCCTCGTACTCCTCCGCGTGAAAACAAGCGCCGAGTATTCCCGGCTCCGTGTCATTCCTTCCTAGGCCTCGCCGTCGTCCACCGCCACTGGTGCTCTCGGCGCGACCTGGTCAGCGTGGTCAATGAGCGACATCCGCCGGAAGTGGATATGCGTGGAGAGGCGACAGATTGGGTCCACGACGCACGCAAGAAATGCCTCCTTATTACGCGCAAAATAATGATTCCTCCACGGCAGCTAGGACCCACAGGAAGGGCCTCTGTATTTCGTGAAAAAACGTTCCCCGGTGACAGGTCGGACCCACCACTATATCTTCGCCCGCAAGAAAGTGCCTCCTTATTACGCCCAAAAAATGAATACCCCACCTGGCTGGGACCCACCATATTGTTGGGCTGACTTGTGGGCCTACTAAGTTGGCGGGGACGGAGGGCTTTGTCAACTTAGTCAATACTCGATGACCGTATGATGTCCATCCAATGGCCATCTGGCTTCTTCAACCTCTGGTCTTCTTGCTCCACCGCCCAAAGCGGCGCGGTCGTGCCTTTGCTCCTGCCTCCATGGCGGTGTGCTACTGCTCATGCCTCCGTGGCCCGGCTCCCGTCGTCCCTTCCTAGGCCTGCGCCGTCGTCCACCGCCGTGGTGCTCTCGGCCTGGCGTGGTCAATGTGCTCAACGACCGACTTCCATCGGAAGAATCTTGTATGTGGAGAGGTGACAGTGGGTCCCACACAGCCGCAAGAAGTGTCTCCTTATTCGCGGAAAATAATTATTCCTCCACGGCGGCGGGGACCCACAGGCGGGCCACCGTATTTTGTGAAATAAATCGTTTCCCCTTGACTGCTGGGACCCACGAGCAGGCCACGTATTTCGCAAAAAACGTTCCCCAGCTGTCATCTCGGACCCACGGAAGTGCCTCCTTATTACGCACAAAAAATGAATACTCCCGGCTAGTGGGACCCACCTTGGTGGGAGGCTGTCTTAATGGGCCTACTAAGTTGGCGGGGCGAAGGGCTTTGTCAACTTAGTCAATATGAGCGATTCTAGCTCCGGTGACCGTATGATGTCCATCCAGCGGCGCGATGCTTCTTCAACCTCTGGTCTTCTTGCTCCGGCCGCCTAAGCAGCGCGGTCGTGCCGCATGCTCCGCCTCGTGGCCGGTTGTCTTTGCGGAGGCCTCACCGCCCTACTATTCCCACGGCTGGCGGGCCTGCGGCGGCGGCAACCTCACACGCAGGCCGAACGGTGAACCCTCGTACTCCTCTCAGCGGGCTTCCTGCCGCGTCTTCCCGGCTCGCGTCGTCCCCTTCCTAGGCCTCATCGTGCGTCCACCGCCGTGGTGCTCTCCGTCTGGCGTGGTCAATGTGGTCGAGAGCGACTTCCATCGAAAAGTCTTGTCACGTGGAGAGGTGACAGTGGGTCCACGCCACAACCCAGTTTTTTGTGATTTGCCAATTAAGTCGCTTTGTCGGGCTGTTGGGCTGCAAATCTTTCAAAACGAGGAGAGCTTTTCATTAATTTGGCGAAAATGGCCCATCGATAATGAGAAATGGGTTGTACATTTTAAAACACATCAAAGCAATTAGTTTCAAATATTTTTTTCATTTCAAGATTTTAAATTACATTAATTTTTATGTGTGGAGAATTTGTTGGATTTTATATTGATATACATTTATTTTTAAAATCAGTTTGAATGTGAGTCGAAAATTTGGGATTAAAAACAGTTCGGACCTTTTGAAATATGCAAAATTTATTATAATTTTTAACCGTGGCCACAATATGGGCTGTAATGCTAACAAAAGAATATGGGCTCAAAAAAACCTTAAGAATTAGCAAATGGGCTGTACATTATTAGAAATAATGGCAGATGGGTTGTATCTTTTTTCCACAGATTTGAGGCTTTCCTAAAAAAGGGTTGGCCTTTACGGTGTGGTTGGATTTCCATCCAACGGCCGTCGTCTTCTTCAATCTCTGCTCTTCTGCTCCGGCCGCTCAAACAAGTGCCGGTGGGACTGCTGCTCCCTCCTCCCATGACCGGCTGTCTTTGCCGCGTGAGCCTCCGGCCCCCCCAGTACTCCTATCGCTGGCCTAGCCATCCCTCTACTCACCCACACCTCTTGTTATTCTCCGGCGACGGCGGACGAACGATAAACCCTCGTTTAGTCGTACTCCCCTCGGCGTGGGAAACAACTATTGAGTCTTCCCCCTCCGTGTAGTTCCTTCCTAGGCCTCGCCGTCGTCCATCGCCACAGGTGCTCTCGGCGCGGCCTGGTCAGCGTGGTCAACGACCGACATGCATCTGAAGTGGATATGCGTGGAGGCCGATAGCTGGGTTCACGGCTGCCGCGAAATGCCTCCTTATTACAGCGCAAAATAATGATTCGTCCACGACATCGAGGGACCCACGAAAGGGCCTCGGTATTTAGCGAAAACGTTACCGCCTTGTTGACGGTCGGACCCACCACTATATCTTCGCGCGCAAGGAAGTGCCTCCTTATTACGCACAAAAAATGAATACTCCCCACATTGCGTGGGACCCGGTATAGTGGCGAGCTGACTTGTGGGCCTACTAAGTTGGCGGGGCGGAGGGCTTTGTCAACTTAGTCAATATGCACGATTCTAGCTCCGGTGACGTCACGATGTCCATCCAGCGGCCGTAGTGCTTCTTCAACCTCTGCTCTTCTTGCTCCGGCCGCCCAAACCAGGCGGCGAGGTGCGTGCCTCGTGGTCCTGCCTCCGTGGCGGCTTGCGATGGCGGAGCCTCACCGCCCCTACTACTCCCGCCATTGGCTAGGCCATCCCTCTACTCACCCACCCCCATGTTATTCTGCGGCGATGGTAGCCTCCTGGCATGGCGAACCGGTGAACCCTCGTACTCCTCTCGCGTGGGCATCCCTTTAGCGTCTTCCCGGCTCCGTGTCGTCCCCTTCCTGGGCCTGCCGTCGTCCCTTTGCCACAGTGCTCTCGGCGGGCGTGATCAGCGTGGTCAGAGCGACTTCCATCGGACGTGGGTTGTCGTGGAGAGGCGACAAGCTGGGTCCACGACGCAGACAAGGAAGTGCCTCCTTATTCGCGCAAAAATAATTATTCCTCCACGACGGCGAGGGACCACGGACGGAGCCACCATATTCGCAAAAAAATGTTTCCCCACATTGCTGGGACCCACTAGCTACACCTTACGCATAAGGAAGTGCGTCCAGGGCAAAAAAGCGATTCGCCCCACATCGCTAGGACCACCAGCTACATCTTCATGCACGCAAGGAAGTGCGTCCGGGCAAAAAAACCAAAGCGATTCGCCCCCTGACGGCTGGGACCCACCAGCTACATCTTCGCACATAAGGAAGTGCTTGCGGTCGGGACCCACCTGGTCGAAGCGTCGTGGCGTTGTCATTCAGGTGGCGAACGTATGCATACATATATCTACTGGTTGGATGTAAGAGGCGCGCACGATGTCGTAGTAAGTAGCGCCGCGTAGCATGTACCGTCGTCATTACAGTGGCAGGGTGCAAGAAAGAAAATCGACCACATACGTACATCACGGGCAGGGTCTCTACGCCTGCTCGCATACATACATGGCTGGGTCGGGCGGAGAAACATAAATGCGTCGTGCGTGTTCATGGAGAACCAACCGGCTGGGTCGGAGCGGAATGCGTGGTCGTGTTCATCGGGAGGCTTGGGCGGAGACGGCGATGAAGCGAGTCTGGCGCGACCGCTGTGGAGAAAGCGGCCTTGTGTTCGACCGGCCACGTTACGCCAGCGGGGTCTGTTGATCGGGGGGCTGGCGTACCGCAAAAGCGG